>JAQFVV010006215.1:4199887-4882926 GCA_028023455.1 Epiperipatus broadwayi
AAAGTAGGAATAAATCATTAATTCAGGATAGTCAGCCTTCAACCAGTGGGGTTACCACTATTTTAAGGAAGCCAGGGGGTAAAGCTGTTGATAAGACCATGTTAAACTAGAGAGGTCTTTGTTTATGTGTTCCTCTATGCAAGGGCCTTCAGTGTATCAAAAAAGGGAAGGTTACATCCTGTGGCTTTTAAATACATTAGATCTGGACATAGACTACTTAGAGCCATTTAACATTGGTGAGCCACCTATCGTGTATCAATGTCAAGTAGTAACCTTATATATTGGGGAATTAAAAATTGAAGCTTTAATTGACTCAGGACGTCAAGCTTCTATACTATCAGAGCATTTGTATATGAAAATTATAGCTGTACAAGGAAATATCCCATCCCTTCCCATAAAACAAATTCAAGTCACTCTAGCCAATGGAAAGAGGACTAGGCTCTTTAACAAGCAAGTCTTGATTACCTTTATTGTTAATGGTGCCAAATTTGAACATTTGTTTCTCATCATGCCAGGATTAATACATGAAGCTATTATAGGATCTGACTTCATGATGATTCATCAATGTAAAATTGATTTTCAAAATAAAATTTTTTATTGTGGAGAAGAAAGGCTCAAGTTTGAATATGGATCACATAACCTTTCTCACTCACTTCTTCAATAGTATACCTATCTGCAGCGATGAGAATTTGCTCAATATGGCATGGTAAATTTCATCGAATCAATCTGACAATTTGCATTTCCGACAATGGAAATGAAGTAAGGGTTTTTAATCTAACAGCTTGGTTGCAGAAAAATTTTGCATATCCACCTTTGTTAGCATTATACCTTTCTTGCATTATTTGGTATCTAATGTAATCCTGCTTGTCAGATCCCCAAAAACTAGACAATATCAAACACTTGAAGTCTCCATATACTATGGGTTTTTCGAATAATGACTGCCACCAGTCTCTTGCAGCACCATACAAATGGTTACTTGAGATGGCTAATCTTTCCCTCTCTGACATAGGACACAAAGAAAACAACTCTTCCAAATTATTTAGGAATTCTGAAGGATTCTCCATATATTCACCTTTGAAGGGTTTTATCTTAATAAACCTTATAGCTATAGAATTACTTGCACTTATTCCTCTGTCTACTGATTGATTATCTCTATCAGATTCTACTTCTTGAAACCTACTTATTTTTTCATTATGGTTATTAGTAATATCTTCCAGTTGTTTTACCCTAGTACAATTTTCATCCATAGTTTTATCTCTTAAAATTTCACTAGAAGTTTTTTTTCCTAAACTTTCTGACCATTTTAATCTATCACGATTGCTGACCTTAATTTCATCAACTCTAATATCATTATCAAGTATTTTATCCTCCAATTTCATTTTACTAAACAAACTATCTATATAATTCTTTTGCTCCTCTCTTAATTGATCAATGTTTATATTACTCATCTCTTTTGAGCTATTATTTTCTTCAATTATTTCTTTATTCTTCTCTCTTCGATCTATTAATTCTTTCTCTAACTTTTTCAACCTTTCTCCCATTTTAGATCGATATCTTTGATCTTCAGTTTTGTTAGATTTTATAACTTGTAAATTTTTCTCTATTCCCATTCCCAACTTTTTTTTAAATTCTAGAACACTGTTATCCATTTCTTCTTTTACTTCTGTTCTTAAAAATTCAAACTTGTTTTCTATTAATTCCACTTGATTCTGTATACCTTTAACACCACTATCGACATGCTCTATCTTCTCATTCAGTTCATCTTTACTAACTGTCCATTGTTTGATAGCTTCTTTACCCTGAACTTGAAGAGCTTGAACATTTTTATGAATGTATCCTTCTAACTCTTCATCTATTTTCTCTTTGACTACCTCTATAACATTTTCTTTTGTTGCAAACTTTTCACTTAATTCTCCAAATTTTATCTCTAAATCTCCCTCTATAAACTTAATGGCTTGTTGATTTTCAACTATACCTTTATTCATAAATTCTAACTTCTCACCCAGCACTTTATTAGTTTCTTGTAGTTCTTTTCTTAAAAATCTATTATCTTCTTCTGATTTTTTACTAGTCTCTTCTAACTTTTTACTGTTCTCTTCTAACTTTACTCTTAAAAATCTATTATCTTCTTCTGATTTTTTACTAGTCTCTTCTAACTTTTTACTGTTCTCTTCTAACTTTACTCTTAAAAATCTATTATCTTCTTCTGACTTTTTACTATTCTCTTCTAACTGTACTCTTAAAAATCTATTATCTTCTCTTAAAGATTTACTAGACTCTTCTAACTTTTTATTTAAAGATTCACTCAAAGATTCATTTATTTTCATCATCAATACAAACAAATCATCTAAACTTTTCTTCTCTTCCACCACAACAACTTTCTTTTCTTCTATAACTTCATATTGAATATCCTTTCTTATTTCTCTATCTTTCCTATGACTCTCCCTTTCTTTTTCAATTCTTATTTCCACTTCTAACATCTCCTTGAGCTCTTGTTCTTGGACAGAACAAATATTTTCTTCTTTTTCAGAATTTTCAATTCCACTCATTTTTGAAAAATACAATTTTTTTTTCACTAAAGCACTATGCTATTTTTCCTTAAAAAATATGACTTAGTTCAATTTCATAAAAAAATATTTTCTAGTAGGCTATTCCAACAATCAAAAACTTCCTCAAATAACTTGATAAATCAATTATATTTCATTTTTATGATATCTATCATTAGATACCATAAACCATATTTATATCTATTTATTTACAATAAACTCAAATTCATATAAACAAGTTGCATACTTTCTTTACTCAACATCATCACCACAACCACCGCATGAATTATTCATACATCAATTATCAATCTATGTATGATTTGCCTACTGATCACATAGCCACATTAGACTAGCCTTTATTTAATATTCTAACAAAATAAAATATAAAAAAAATTATTATTTGAACTATATCTAATAATTCAATTAATGTGTTAGGCATTTTTATATAAATCAATCATGATAATCAATGATTAGTTTACTAATCCTGCCACTCGTATGGGCACCATAAGGGGGTTTATATACTGTGGCCTGTCTATAGGTGGTACGACCCTAAGGAGAGTTTCTAAGTCCCTTATATTAGGCCCTACTTGGATTCGGGTTAGGTTCTAATAATAAACTTACTATATCCCGACCATTTTCTTTAACTATAACAATTGAATTTAGATAAGATTAGTATCTATCCCATGTTACTTTGACATGAGTAAATATTTCTAAAATAAGATATGTTTTAAATCTAATCAATATGAGACTCGTTTACCTATAAACAGATCACATCCCCTTAACATTAAACAAATGCAAAATACTTGTTCAATGGCATAAGAATACCCAGATACTCCTCCTTATTAAATATCTACATACTCTCATGACTAACAATAATATCTAATATATTATTTTATATTTATAAATATTACGTTTTAATGCAATCACTCATTAAATTAATCTGTTAGATAATTACAGATAAACTTTGATTCATATTATGTTTAATAATTAAGATTGGCAATAATTACAAGAATAACTTTATAATAAGGAGATTTCAGGAAAATCATTGATTTATTAATTCTTCATACTACCTATGGAATATCAAGAGGAATTTTAGATTTCCATGGATAGTGTACAAATTAAGAAAGGCTTATAATTTAAATTCATAGCCAAGCTTTATATGTATGTTCTTTAATACTGAATATTAAAATAATATTATTAACTAAACTGTGATTAACACTAATACTTTCACTAATAACTAATGTATGATTTAATTTTTATATTAATAAATACATTTTAATAATTGGCAATGTGACCTATGGGATCAAGGCAGCATGTAACAAGTAAAAAAAAATCTTTACTAAGAGATTTATGCTTATCAAACTGTTAGATTTGCTTTAAATTGAATTGACTTTTCATTTTAATTTTGACTGTACATTTTAAGTTGTGTGATGTGGTGAAAATGAGCCCAGAAAAGACATGCAGCAATTGGAATTTAATAAAACTTTTAAAATAATCATTTTAATAATATTCATTACAAATGATAATAAACATTTCCATTAATATCAAATTTAAAATAACATAAAATAATACACATATATTATAATAATAATAACAACAGAAAATTAATCTTTAGAGTATTATTATCAAAGAAAACTAATGATTTCCCATTATATGTTGAGATATTTATCCCTATGTATTGAAACAGTAAGGTCTGCTTTGCAGATCTTTGTTTCACCTTTTCTCACCTATTTCTTACCCTCATACCTTAGTTTGAACCCCAATCTATCATAGTGTGTCTGCAATACACTTATATACCAAAAATCCCGCCTAATTTTAAACCACGAGTACAATGCTCGTATTATATATATAAGTCATTCCCAAATAAATAAAAGGTTATAGATTATGTATATGTTCACATAATTTTGATTTATTAAAAAGTAGGTTATATAAGTCGTAATTGCGCACACACTATGATATGCATTTTAAAAACATATCAAAATTATAAATTGTTAAAGTTATTTTGTTTGAATCTATTTACAAATATATTACTGTCATAATATATTTTGATTTAAAATAAAATTCATTTAGTAAATATTCGTTTAGTAAATAGATTCAAATATTGCAAGTTAAAAGTAAAATAATTTTCGTTTAATTTAATAAAAGTCATTCCAAATATTTCTTTAAAATAAATGAGGGACAATAGTTTAATTAGCTAATATTATATAAGTTTTATCTAAAAACAGCAGATGTCCACTTAAGGTTTTCTTTAATTAATAAAAGTAATTTTTAATTAAATCTAGTTTGTAATCCGAATGTCGACAGGGAAATTAACAAAAGAAATTAATTAATGTTGAATTCCTTTAGACATTGGGATAGATTTAATTACAGCTGATAAGTCCGATATATTTTTGTAATGCTCCAGGGCAGTTCTATTGTTAACGTCTACTATAAAAAGAAGGGTTTTCTTTTGTTCTCCAGTTTTTCTTCTAATGTTTCTAAGAGAAATCATTCTGAGTTCTATTCTAGTAATTTGTAAAAATCTTGACATGACAGAGTAGAGTGCAAGAAGGCTATTTCTCTCCGAAATGGTCATATGCTGCCATATACCATCGGAAGTTATCACATAGGGAACTCCGGAACTGCTGCTGCTGCTGCAAAAATATGAACATTCCAGATTTTGCTGCTGAATTATAAAACCTGCCGAACATCTACCTGCAAATGCGTCTCCAGAGGTAACCTAACTTAACCCAAGAGCTCTTGTGATTCCTAACTAACATGCTATAGCTATTTAACATTGTTTTCTTATATTTCACATAACTTCATTATGTATTTCTTTAACGTGTTTAAATATACTCAACATTTTGCTCTCTATCCTTGGGTTAATATTTTCTATTTATAAAGCTTTCTTTTATTTTATTATGATAATGTGTCAGAATCGTCTTTGACCGAGTGAACTATTCCCTTTATTGAAAGTAAGACGCCGCTATTAAGGCATATTTTAAATTTATAATTTTCCAATTTTATTATCTTGCAAATCACTCATTCGAGGGCGATTCTTTTCTTTAATATAATATAATCACATAGTTTAAAATCTACATGTTATTGATTTTAATCTACCATGAGAGTATGTGCGAGGTCAGTGATTTAAATGTGTCCCCAAATGCATGATTGCGTATATAAATCTATACTTACTTTTCAAACCCACAAGCATGCATTTTCCTATTTTAATTACCATGTTCTACTTTAATTATAAAGTTCATCATTGACGTTGAGAATGTGTGGACCCTTTTAAATGAATTTCGGGGAATTTGATTGGGCATTTCTCTTAATCCGAGTAAAACCCATTCAGTATGTTTTTATATACACTAGTCTCGTATTGCTGGTAAATGAATTGGTTGTTGAGACCGCTTTGTTTTATTTTTCCAAGGATTCTTTACACGGCAAAGTCTGTTCTTTTCGCTTATTGCAAGTTTCCAGGCAGAGGGTGTCCCAAATGACACCCCTGGGAATTAAATGCAATTGTCACACAGTCGCTAAGTTTCGGCTGTTCATAAAATACTTTCCTACGGGTTAGCGGCGAGATGCCCTCCGTAATTATTCCGGATCTTCAATATTGTTTTATTTTATATTTATTTTACAAAGCATCCGTGACTTAAACGTGTCACACCCTCCAACTTTAATAAATTCATTATCAGCAATACTGACCTCCCAATGCAACTCTATTATTATTATTCTCAAATAAATGCTTTGATCACATTCCCACTTTGTTGCTTAGTAAGCTTTTGTCCGTGCTATTCTCGAAATCAATAAATATTTTAGAACACTTAATTTCAAATATTTTCTTAAACTTGTATAATTACTCAAAGCACCTCGCACATGTTCCTATCTCTTCAAGCACATTATCGTAATGCTATTAGCCCGAGGAATAGAATATATCACTTTGTTTTAAAACCTTTTGTCATTTATTGAAATATAATGCCAACAATTATTTAATACGCGTCCCTGTCTCATATAAGCAGACAGTGGCATTATATATATATATTTTTATGAATAAATTTTGTGAAATTATTTAAAACTAAATTTGATCTCTTATTTTATTTGATTCCTATCACTGTCTCGGTCTATATATATATATTTTCTGCATTTCTTTTGTAAATCCATAGACGTTAATTAGCCACCCAAACTTCTTTTAGTATAGAGTCTTTTGTTTCTCCCTGACCACCAGGCACTGGTCAAAGGTCATACTAGTAGTGGCATCAGATGCGTTGTCACGTAGATGGCGCTGTGAAATTTGGGCTTTAGATTCAAACTTAGTATATCTAGAAGGCAACCCCTCCTAGAATGTTCAGTTTCGTGTCTGGGGTTTGAATTCTGCAGTGTGTTAGCGAGATAGACGATTCTGACTGTTACATAGTAAATTTTTTTTTCCGGGTCCATGGCTTGCCCAAACGTGGAGCCTCGAATATTTAAACACCCACATCCCTGTAGATCTTAATTAGTTAAACACCCACATCCCTGTAGCTTAATTTTAGTATTTTATTCGTATTTAATCACTCAAATCCTTTATATTTTTGATATATATAATATTTTTTCAAACTCTATATTATCTATATTGTTTATTTGCGTGTATATTTCATATATTTTGTTTGACTCGGGCATTCAATTACTTATACTGTATAATCAGAATTTGTCCAAACTTGCTATAGTGTGATATGAGCCATCTATATTTATCTGTATTTATTGTTTCACTTAAATCACGCTATGTCTGCATAGCGTAAATTACTTAAATATTGTCCCAAGTGAATATTGTGACAATCTATGAATATTTCAAATAATGTATTTTACTCTCAAAATAAAGTTTTATCGGCTCAATGCGCAAGATAGCATAATAATAATTTTGTACGGTAATGACCTAGATATAATAGGCTATCGTATGGAATTCAGAAATAATAATAAATAAAATGTTGTAATCAATAAAAAAAAATGCGAATGTTTTAACGAGTGCCCGTAGTTAAATGGAATAATTTAAAATTAATTTTGGGAAGCTAACAGTCTATGGATATTTTTAACTGGTGACATGGCGCCCAAGGGTAATTTCACTAAACGGAGTTACTTCTAAAATAAATTTTGTCACCAGGCTCAATTCTTTTGTATGAAATTTGTTTTTTTAACGTGTGTAAATTTTTCTTAGACCAAATAATGAGACGTGAATCGGATCAATAATTATGTAAATAAAAATATATATGTATGCTAATCTTAAATAAGAGGGAACTAAATAATTATACCCGGATCTAGCGAATGTTTATATATATAAATAAAGTTGCTTGAGTTTAAAAATATATTTTAGCGAAATATTTTGACAGGTAGAATTTAAGAGATTTTTATATATATGGGCAGTTAAAAATATATATGTTGGCAGCAGATTTAAGCGAGAAATTTTAGCAGTAGTAAGAGGGCAGTAGTTGGGGTTTTAGTGATAAATATAAAAGCAGCAATTAGGCCAACAGAACCGAGAGGGAGATAGCCTATTAGCCATTAATAAAATTTGAAGTCAAACGTAATAATCGCAGAGAATCAAACAAGGAAAAATAATAATAGTATTTTTTTTAACCGTATTAGTTTTAGTAAGCTCAACGTAAAACAGTTTAAAAATTTTCTTTATCAGTGCTATACATTGTGTTTTAAGAGTACACCTATTCATTAAAAAAAAATTTTTTTTTAGGATATATTAATATAGTTAGCAATAAAATAAAAGGGAAAAAAATCATCATCGATCACGGTAACATCCAAGGCCATGGAAAATACGGATACTAATGAGGTCCATTTCTGGACTATTATAGAATTGTTTAAGCAAGGTGAAGAAAGAGCGAAAAGATGGGCAGAAGAAAGCCGAAGGAGAGGTGAGGAACTTAGAGTGCTGTACAGACTCCTCCCTGGATGGCAAGAGATGGCAGATAAACTCCTGAACCAGAAAGTTGAGACAAATGATTCCACAAAGAAGACTGATACACCAGACCTGGGACTTTGAACTCAGCCAAGCAAGCTCAACACTAGAATACTTCATGAGGTTAAAGAATGTCCCAAGATTTCTTTGGAAAGGGTGCTTCCAGCAAAGGATATCCGAGACTTAGGACATCCAACCCAGCTGACCAAGCTTGTCGATGTTAAAATATTCCATGGTCAAAAAATGTCCACAACTGTATTTAGACAAGATATTTCCAGCCAAGAATGTATGGGACTTATGGATTCAAACCCAGCTAACCAAGCTTCATCACATAAAAATTTTTCACGCAGTCAAAAAATGTCCACAACTGTATTTAGACGAGATATTTCCAGCCAAGAATGTACGAGACCTAGGGCCTCAAACCCAGCTAACCAAGCTTACCACCAATATCAAAGTATTTAAAAAACACAAGGAAAATATCCCACCTGATATAGCACAAATATCTCAACCGGATGAAATAAAGGAAATGGCCGAAGTCTTAACCACTCTGGATTTCAGTCCCTGGGCTAAAGAACCGCCAGACAAGGTAAAGAGGCCTGATAATCGGAGACTGCACTTATTAAAATATAAAGGCAGGTATTACCCACCAGACCCAGGATTATAGTAGTTTTTTTTAAAAACAACAACAACAACAAAAAAAAATGGACACGTCACAGGATAATATAAAAAGGAGATCGGATATAAACAATGTTAAACTATTAGATTTTTAAATAAAATTTTGTTGAAGGGGGGGGAGATAATAGAAAATGTTCGCTAGATGGTAGATTTATTAATATGATCCGGGTATATAATTCAGTTTTGTTTCTTCATTATATTTATATCCTGTACATTATGGGTTATCTTGTAAATTTTGTTTATGCAGGCTTCATAGGTGGACACCTGTTGTAAGATCTTTTTTTTTTTAACAATTTTTTTTGTTCCATCACTAAGGGAATGTGAAACAGTAAGGTCTGCTTTGCAGATCTTCGTTTCACCTTTTCTCACCTATTTCCTACCCTCATACCTTAGTTTGAACCCCAATCTATCGTAGTGTGTCTGCAATACACTTATATACCAAAAATCCCACCTAATTTTAAACCATGAGTACAATGCTCGTATTATATATATAACTCATTCCCAAATAAAATAAAATATTATGGATTATGTATATGTTCACATAATTTTGATTTATTAAAAAGTAGGTTATATAAGTCGTAATTGCGCACACACTATGATATGCATTTTAAAACATATCAAAATTATAAATTGTTAAAGTTATTTTGTTTGAATCTATTTACAAATATATTACTGTCGTAATATATTTTGATTTAAAATAAAATTCATTTAGTAAATATTCATTTAGTAAATAGATTCAAATATTGCAAGTTAAAAGTAAAATAATTTTCGTTTAATTTAATAAAAGTCATTCCAAATATTTCTTTAAAATAAATGAGGGACAATAGTTTAATTAGCTAATATTATATAAGTTTTATCTAAAAACAGCAGATGTCCACTTAAGGTTTTCTTTAATTAGTAAAAGTAATTTTTAATTAAATCTAGTTTGTAATCCGAATGTCGACAGGGAAATTAACAAAAGAAATTAATTAATGTTGAATTCCTTTAGACATTGGGATAGATTTAATTACAGCTGATAAGTCCGATATATTTTTGTAATGCTCCAGGGCAGTTCTATTGTTAACGTCTACTATAAAAAGAAGGGTTTTCTTTTGTTCTCCAGTTTTTTTTATTTTAATGTTTCTAAGAGAAATCATTCTGAGTTCTATTGTAGTAATTTGTAAATCTTGACATGACAGAGTAGAGTGCAAGAAGGCTATTTCTCTCCGAAATGGTCATATGCTGCCGTATACCATCGGAAGTTATCACATAGGGAACCCCGGAACTGCTGCTGCTGCAAAAATATGAACATTTCCAGATTTTGCTGTTAAATTATATAAAAACCTGCCGACCATCAATCTACCTAAAATGCTTCTCCAGAGGTAACCCTAAATTAACCCAAGAGCTCTTGTGATTCCTAACTAACATGCTATAGCTATTTAACATTGTTTTCTTATATTTCACATAACTTCATTATGTATTTCTTTAACGTGTTTAAATATACTCAACATTTTGCTCTCTATCCTTGGGTTAATATTTTCTATTTATAAAGCTTTCTTTTATTTTATTATGATAATGTGTCAGAATCGTCTTTGACCGAGTGAACTATTCCCTTTATTGAAAGTAAGACGCCGCTATTAAGGCATATTTTAAATTTATAATTTTCCAATTTTATTATCTTGCAAATCACTCATTCGAGGGCGATTCTTTTCTTTAATATAATATAATCACATAGTTTAAAATCTACATGTTATTGATTTTAATCTACCATGAGAGTATGTGCGAGGTCAGTGATTTAAATGTGTCCCCAAATGCATGATTGCATATATAAATCTATACTTACTTTTCAAACCCGCAAGCATGCATTTTCCTATTTTAATTACCGTGTTCTACTTTAATTATAAAGTTCATCATTGACGTCGAGAATGTGCGGACCCTTTTAAATGAATTTCGGGGAATTTGATTGGGCATTTCTCTTAATCCGAGTAAAACCCATTCAGTATGTTTTTATATACACTAGTCTCGTATTGCTGGTAAATGAATTGGTTGTTGAGACCGCTTTGTTTTATTTTTCCAAGGATTCTTTACACGGCAAAGTCTGTTCTTTTCGCTTATTGCAAGTTTCCAGGCAGAGGGTGTTCACAAATGACACCCCTGGGAATTAAATGCAATCGTCACACAGTCGCTAAGTTTCGGCTGTTCATAAAATACTTTCCTATGGGTTAGCGGCGAGATGCCCTCCGTAATTATTCCGGATCTTCAATATTGTTTTATTTTATATTTATTTTACAAAGCATCCGTGACTTAAACGTGTCACACCCTCCAACTTTAATAAATTCATTATCAGCAATACTGACCTCCCAATGCAACTCTATTATTATTATTCTCAAATAAATGCTTTGATCACATTCCCACTTTGTTGTTTAGTAAGCTTTTGTCCGTGCTATTCTCGAAATCAATAAATATTTTAGAACACTTAATTTCAAATATTTTCTTAAACTTGTATAATTACTCAAAGCACCTCGCACATGTTCCTATCTCATCAAGCACATTATCGTAATGCTATTAGCCCAAGGAATAGAATATATCACTTTGCTTTAAAACCTTTTTGTCATTTATTGAAATATAATGCCAACAATTATTTAATACGTGTCCCTGTCTCATATAAGCAGACAGTGGCATTATATATATATATTATATGAATAAATTTTGTGAAATTATTTAAAACTAAATTTGATCTCTTATTTTATTTGATTCCTATCACTGTCTCGGTCTATATATATATTTTCTGCATTTCTTTTGTAAATCCATAGACATTAATTAGCCACCCAAACTTCTTTTAGTATAGAGTCTTTTGTTTCTCCCTGACCACCAGGCACCGGTCAAAGGTCATACTAGTAGTGGCATCAGATGCGTTGTCATGTAGATGGCGCTGTGAAATTTGGGCTTTAGATTCGAACTTAGCATATCTAGAAGGCAACCCCTCCTAGAATGTTCAGTTTTGTGTCTGGGGTTTGAATTCTCAGTGTGTTAGCGAGATAGACGATTCTGACTGTTACAGTATGTGAACTATATATCACATATTTAGTTTATTAAACAATCATTTTTTTTTCCATTCATGGTTCATTAGTTTAACCTCTACATAATAGTAGTACTTGATGATTAAGTAACAATACAAAAAATAAATGAGAATATAGGGTTATACTTCTGGAGGTTGGTAAGCAAGCAAAATTACTACTTTTATCTTTCACATAAGAACAAAATCATTGTTTTTTTTTAGTTTATCCATTTGTACATGTGTATATAACCTGCTCTTTGGACTATGTATATATCATTTTAAATACCCTTTCATACTAAAATATAGAGTATATTTCTTTATTTAAAGGATTCATAATCTTTAAACTTAACCGAATTATTAAATAACTATTAATATAACAACACTTGAATTAATTCCTTATTAAATTAGTTTTCTCCCCCCATTATACTAACAAATCATCGATTAAAAATATAAATACTAACATTAGAAAGAAGTTTTGTTTTAACTCTCAGCTAAAGTATAAGAACAATTTTAAATCTTCTAGTTGTTCCACACTTTATAAACTTATCATAATGTTTGAGGAGTGTAAAGCCCTCTGGCACATTAGAAATAAAGTGTTTCATAAACCAGTAATAAACTTAAATAAAATAGTAAAAAGAAACTTTGTAAACTTTAACCCGCATAACACATTGGCAATAATACATACATTGAAAACAATATGGTCCATAAGATGTAATGCGATCTATGATAATAAAAAGTATAACTGGTTAAAAAAACTAGATAAAGATTGGAGCAAATACTTTAATCAATGCCTAAGATACCTACCGAAAAAATTTATGTCAAAATATGGTGTGGATGTATGCCGACACTATGTGAAGTGTGGGATTGATAATCTAAATCAAAAATATCTATAGAAGACCTGGATATATAGTGATGCATTTCTATAGGGCAGTGTTTTTAAAGTAGAGTAAAATAATTATTATGTATATCTGATAGTTAAACTATGTGGTTTATTTGTAAAAAGTGTATATAAAATTTGTGTTATTAATAAAGAATATACTTTAAATAAATAAAAATCATAATGTTTTTATTTTTCCTTATTTTTTGAAGACTCTGCTTATCCTAAGATTCGCTAGGTATTTGAGTTACTACAACAATAATCCTTGTTTTGTTCTTTGTTTAGTAATAAAAATTTATTTGTGGCTTGCTTTATTTACTTTATATGATATATATTTCTCTCCATAGTAAAAAGCACACTTATTATTTCAATTAAAAATGCGTCGTGCAACTTTTTTTTTTCAGCTAAAACTTTATAAAACTGACATCCATGCTGGTATGGCTCAAAATAAATAATATATCCAGAATAATAATGAACACTTTTATTTATTACTAATTTAGTTCCATTGAATTTTAAATATATATACTTAACTGTTTCCAAGAGATATACTATTTTTTTTTTATCTATCCTTACTGGATATTTACGGTGTTTATTTATTTCCTTTTGTGCATTACTGCAGTTCATTTTCCCTATGGCACAATTATTGTTATTTTTCCGTGAATATATTCGTTGACTATCCATCTCCAATTATTTCTTCAATACTTATTAATTTTCAAGAGATTATTGGGAATTCCGATTATTGACTTGCCCAGTAGAAAAACGATTAATTTATTCCATTATTTTAACAACAGAGCTTATAATTATCTATGTATATTAATATAGAGTTGTAAATCATAAGGTTTTAGGAATTGTAATCCAACTTTGTTTGTTTCTTTAAAAAAAAAATATCACCAAGAAAAAAAGCTTAGTTACTTCAACTTTACGATCAAGAAGCTCTTTTTTTTTCCTCTTCTCTTGAATTTCATATTCCCCCGATTGTTTGAAATTCTTTGATTGGCTAATATTTTCCCACTTTTTTCTATGAAACAATTATTTATTTTGAAAGTTTTTGGTTTATTACTTTAATATGACCGATTTTCCTTTTTTTAAAAAAAAATATTAAAATACAATATTTTTTAGAATTTAAATAAAGATAAAATTTACTGTTTTAATTTTAAATCAGTATTTTTTAAAATTAAACTTTATTTATCTACTTTTAAATATAGTAAGATTTGAAGATAAATAATTTCTATGTTTAAAATCAAATGCGCACCCACAATAATTATTAGTCTCTACTACGCATTATGTTTACAAAATTACAATTTAAACTTCACTGGTTTTAAACTCCAGATAATATTAATTGTTCATCCATCTGCACATATATGACTCTAGGTTATTTTCTATATGTATTCTGAGTTAAAATCATTTATAAATTTATAAATTTCCATTAGCTAAAACCGAGTTTAAATCTTATGATCTAATACGTCATTATTGTCTTCTTTTAATAAGTAAATATTATTGGATTTGTAAAATTTAAAATTATATACTAAAATTTTATTTTAGAATAGTCTGAGCGAATAAAAAGTGCACAATATATATATAATTAAGATCCAACCAGTAACCAGCTAAACATTCACAGTAAAATATAGTAATCAATATTTCTCACTGCTGTCAAGGCAACCTTCACACCTTTTAATAGCAAGAATAGAATCCATTCTTTCTAATGATCCATTGAATATATATGGACACTTAAAGCTTGCAACTTGACTACAGAATATGAAATATTGATATATTGAAGTTTAAATAAACCTCTTTAAACATGAAATAAACATGTCACTGTAATGCAGACCAATAAATAGTCAATTAACATTACAAACTATAATACTTTTAAATTGCTCATGTATTATTTAGAAATAATAATTGGAATAGTGCCTAACGCTAATCTGGAATAATGATATAATTAAGATCCAACCAGTAACCACCTAAACATTCACAGTAAAATATAGTAATCAATATTTCTCACTGCTGTCAAGGCAACCTTCACACCTTTTAACACTTATAATGCTTGACTCGTCTAAAAACGAGAAGATTTGACATCACTCTAAATCGGCTACTTTTTATCCCACGTATACATATGATACGTCATTAGAAAAAAAATCAAAAGTTCTGTAAGATGGTGCCCTCTTCAGAACAAATTTACAAGTAAAAAATCAATAAAAATGACCATATATGTCAAACAAAACCAAAGCACCGCCTCCTCACCAACTTTTTTTGAATCTTATTGGCTGTCCCACTTCTGTCAGAAAGGGAAATGGCTGCCAAAAAGTAAAAAGTTACGTTCGTTTTGATTTTTATTACGAAAATGATAAACGAATGTTTACAACATTTTAAACAATATTTGAATTGAATTACAAATTATTATTGATAAAATAATACTAAAAATCAAATTATTTTAGAAAAATAGTTAAGATATTACCAAGAATTATTTATTTATTGCTACATATTGATCGTAACGTTAAAGTGAAAAAAAAAAGATTGCTGACGCAATCTTTTTTGGTTGGTTGAATAGCGGTTACTTTTATTTCACCGCAATTGAATATTTTTTAAATTATAAATCAAATTTTATTTTTGAAAAGATTTTCGTTTGCTTCCGTAAACTGACAATTCAGTAATATTCTTTTTACAAACGAAACTAACGTATTTATATTATTAAAAGTGATCTATTTTAACAATAGATTTTGTTAAGGTTGTGAGTTGGCCAATTACAAGTTTTGATTTTTAACTCATTCGGCCAATTATATAATCATCGTTCAAAGGGTTAATAGCAAGAATGGAATCCATTCTTACTAATGATCCATTGAATATATATGAACACTTAAAGCTTGCAACTTGACTACAGAGTATGAAATATTGATATATAGAAGTTTAAATAAACCTCTTTAAACATGAAATAAACATGTCACTGTAATGCAGACTAATAAATAGTCAATTAACATTACAAACTGCAATACTTTTAAATTGCCCATGTATTATTTAGAAATAATAAGTGAAATAGTGCCTAAAGCTAAGCTGGGATAATGATATAATTAAGATCCAACCAGTAACCACCTAAACATTCACAGTAAAATATAGTAATCAATATTTCTCACTGCTGTCAAGGCAACCTTCACACCTTTTAATAGCAAGAACAGAATCCATTCTTACTAATGATCCATTGAATATATATGGACACTTAAAAATTGCAACTTGACTACATATATATATTGACTATATATATATTGTAACTGGACCACCATACTCCCTTTATTACCTCGGTTGTAACAATTTCCTGATGAGCATGTTGCAGGAAGGAACTATCGGTTGGCATTCCCCAAATGCAGATGTTAACCTCCGCCTACAACAATATTTCCTGCTCATCAGAGGATGTAGCCCCATAGAGACTAGAAGCATCTAGACATTTCTGTGTTTGGTTTTCCAAATGGCACCACTAGAGTTCCATTTCACTACAACCTGACTTACCTAGGTCTACTTATGCCAGACATAGCTCAGGAGGCATGAGATTCTCGTGAACAAGTGCACTGAGTGATGAGTGATGCAATAACAAAAAAATAGAATTGAACAACTGGATAACAAATTAATTTTAAGTAACAATAATTTTATTTAATAACAGGTTTAAATAAATGTCTATCAAACAAAGTATTTCATTGACAGGTCATATTTGGATTGTTAGTTCATATATACACATATGGTCCTAGATCAGTTTGATATACATTTAATCATTCTTTCATAATCATCGATGATTGATGGAATAAGTTCAACTATAAGTTCTGTACAAAATATTCACACTCAATTGTGGTATCTGGAGGTAAATCTCGCTCATTCATCTGGGATCCAGGTATGTGGATATAAATTCAAGTCATTCATCCTATATCTAGGTATGTGGATATAAATTCAAGTCATTCATCTTTTATCCAGGTATGTGGATATAAATTCAAAGCATTCATCTTTTATCCAGGTATGTGGATATAAATTCAAATCATTCATCTTTGATCCAGGTGTCTGGGTTTAAATTCAAGTTATTCACTTATATTAAAATAATTAATTCTATAATTCAGATTTGTAGATTTAAATTATTTATTTACTTAAGTGATCTTTAATCCAAGTGTATGGATGTACGTTCATGTCATTCATTTATATTAACAGATTAATTCTCGAATTCATGTGTGTAGATTTGTGTTATTCATTTGTTTAACTCATCTTTAATACAAGTGTCTGGGTTTAAATTCAAGTCATTCCTTATATTAAAATATAAATTTTCTAATTCAGATATTCATATACATAAACTTTATTATTTTATTTAGATATAAGTACTATGCAGTTAAGCATTTATGATTTATATTTAATTATTCTATTTTTATACATAAATTCATCAGCAGTTTCATTTATAATTTATCAATAATAAATATATTTTTATATTTCATTTACAATTTATCAATAATAAATGTATTTTCATATAGCTACCTTTATTCATAACTTTAGTTTCATTTATAATTTGTCAATAATAAATGTATTTTCATATAGCTACATTTATTCATAATTTTAGTTTCATTTATAATTTATCAATAATAAACATATTTTCATGTAGCTACATTTATTTATAATTTTCTTTAAGAAAGACATTTTGTCTTGTCTTTTATAAACGCACATAGTATCGAATATTTTATAAAATCATTACCTTCATTTTATCCAGTTAGTTCCTTCATATCCATGATGTGATGGCATTCAAAAAGGGATATGGTGTTTCAGCTGAATGGCTGAATGGCATTATTTCCTTTCTATGATGTTTATCCAGGCTATTGAGCTTAGATTGAAAATATTTTTTGTGTTTTCAATTTCATTCTCATAGTTTTGTAGTTAAGTAGAGATAAAAGGTGGTTGCTAGAGCATTGCATTAGATCCTAATATCTAGATGCAGTGCTCTCAGATCCAAAGCTCCTCATTGATGAAGGCCACAAGCCAGAAATTAGTCTGGGGTTATTGGATGAGTAGGCATTAGATAGGGATTTTATGCACAAGCCTTCTGGCATCCATTAATTACTCTGTTTAGCACAGGTGGCAATATTGTATGGAGAGTTTTGCCCTGTTTATCAAATCTTGGAGACACATGGCTTGGAATAAAGAGAGAAAGCTGTTACTGTTTAGCCTTCCATCGTTATGTTTTCCTTAATAATGTTTTCTTTTTTCATCATTAACAGTGGCTGTAAAGGTTATATTACAAGGTGATGAAAATCAGAGTTAGGTCATACTTAAATAAGAATTTTAACTTTTTAATTCTTCACTTTTCTTACTTCTTTAGCTGCTCTTAACAATCTTTTTTCTGAAATTTTTTTCGAAACAATCTTCTTTAAAATACACTGTAAATATCTTTTTTTTGAATTCCTTCTGAACTTCCAACTCCTATTTATATTCTCATCTCTGGATTGATTAAGCAGCTCAGCCCACTCTATCTTATTTGTTGCACAGCTTTCATTTAAGCCTGAGTGCTTTTTTCTTCTAAAGGATTGGACAATCTACTTTTGGCAGGATAGATAAGAGATCATAAGGATTAGCCATGTTTTCCAATTTATTAAGACTGCCTCAAGCTATTATCACACTTTAAATGACAACATCATTCCAAAAACAAAAATGTAATATTTTTAATAAATGCCAGCTTTTACTTATATCGTAATTTAAAACTAAGAAATCAATAATGATTTATCTTTAATATTATTTTTTCTTCTCAATTATAGAAAATAATGATTTTCTTTCTTAGATTGATGAATCTTAATAAAGATTTGTACTTTTTTTTAATTGCAGATTTAAATGTATTTGTTGTTGTTTTTCTTTTTAATTTGACCAAATAATATTTTTAAATGGGGGGGGGATCTTTTGAATAAATACATGGAACAGTACATCTGTTTCATTACCCCTCACCAAATTTTGGGATGAAATCACCTGGAAGTACGATTTTATTCCATATACTATACACATCATTTCTCCTTACTGCATCTCTTCTGGTTTTAAATGTGCTGATAAAATGGGTAAGATGAGCTGGAAAAGTGAATAGATGAACAGTATCTTCCAATGCCAGAATAAGTAGATGTTCAAGCACAAACTACTAGTACACACTGCCCCATGATGTCATGAGAAAATATCTCATTTTAAGCACTACGTCTTGTACCTAGAAGGATTATCCAAATAAGAGTAGGAGCCAGAAAAAAATACAATTTGGCACTCAGCCAACCCTGCTCAGCTTCTGTGAGTCTTAAGGGCTATCATTTGGTCTATTAATGAGACCAAGGCCTATGCATGAGGCCTATATACACACTGCTGGACTACTCTAGGAACTCAACATCCAGGTCTGGATAGTGCTGAGCATATACTTCAGAGCATCTTAAACACAATGCATCCAAGCATCCCTGCTCATCCATCCACCCACCTCAACATGAAAAACACAAATTCATGCATCACTATATTCTATTCACAAACTTCTTTCATCCACTATCTCTATTTTATTGTTCTGAATTATAACTACACTCTGGTTTGGGAGACTGACAATCATTATCAGTTCTTCTATAATCCTCTTCTGTATTATGAGGTGACACACTTCTGGATCATCTTTTTGTTGGGAGTTTCTCATGCTCAACATCACTGTGGTAGTTTGCTTCTTCACTTCCATATTGTCTTTGCAGATCCTTGTTACTGTTTGATCTTCTAATTACACAGGTCTGGTATGGGCCATGAACACCATCTGTGTTTTTTCTCTTGTTCCTCTTCCATGGTGGTACTTCATTTTTAGAAATAAATAAAGATTTATTTTTGAATAGTTCTTCTGCCATAGCAATTATTTTTTTCATTTTTTTGTTATTTGTAAAAGTTTCTTGTTGCTTACTTTTTTTCACATCTATAAATCCTGAGTTTTCAGACTCTTTTTTGGTTTCCTTTCCTGCATCAGCAAGTATATTTTTAATAACTGTCTTTGTAACTTCTTTTTTTGTACTCAATTTCTGATTTGAGTTTATTGAGCTTTTGTTTATAATTTCTATATATGGCTGAGGACTAACACATTTTTCTTTCAGATTTATGGTTTCTATTTCTACCTCTGTTACTGTTTCAGAGCATATATCAGACAATTGTTCTGAAATATTTTCTTCTATATTGGACAGTTCCTTAGTTACATGAGAATTAAGTTTTTGATTATGTTCATTTTCATGTTTTTCCTCTTCTTGAAGGTCAGAGGATTTTAATTTTGCTTTATTAGATTCATTTTCATCAGTTTTGATTATTAGTGCTGATTGGGTTGGAATTGTTTCATGAAATTCGTCAGCTGCATCGTTTTTTTGAATTTTTTCTTCCTCATCCAATTTTTTAGACCGAGTTATTTCTTTTATTAACTGGTTGAACTTTTCATTTTGGATTTCAATTATTTCTCTGATTTGTTTTTTATACTCTTCTCTTTGTTCATCTCTTTGTCTATGTTCTTCTTCTCTTTGTTTATCTTTTTGTCTATGTTCTTCTCTTTGTTTATCTCTTTGTCTATGCTCTTCTTCTCTTTGTTTATCTCTTTGTCTACACTTTTCATCTCTTTGATTATGGTCTTCTTCTCTTTATCTATTTTCTTGTTGTCTTCTTTTATCATTTCCATTAACAGGGCTAACATCGCTATCTTTTCTGTTTTCTGAGTTTCTATGTTCACCATTTTTCCTTTGTTTTCTGGCTTAGTAAGCTTCTCTCTCCATCCATACCATGATTTAACTCCAAGTCTTTGTTATGCATGTTTTATTCTTTATCTACCATTTATGCCATTCATTTTTATGTTCTTTTTCTTTTTTCCACACTTTTTGAACAAATCACAGCACTGCATCACATGCACTGTTTACATCACAGAATAATGATCTGCTTATGCCTTTTCCATTTCTTTTTCTTATTACTCATTTCTAGCTCTCTTATGCCTATGGATAGGCTAGCTAGATAAGGCCTCACAGTAAGGCGCAAATGTAACTGGACCACCATACTCCTTTTATTACCTTGGTTGTAACAATTTCCTGGTGAGCCTGTTGCAGGAAGGAACTATCAGTTGGCATTCCCCAATGCAGATGTTAACCCCCTTACAACAATATTTCCTGCTCATCAGAGGATGTAGACCATAGAGACTGGAAGCATCTACACATTTCTGTGTTTGGTTTTCCAAACAGTGCCACTAGAGTTCCATTTCACTACAACCTTACTTACCTAGATCTAGTTATGTCAGACATAGCTCAGAAGGCATGAGATTCTCGCGAACAAGTGCACTGAATGATGAGTGATGCAATAACAAAAAAAATAGAATTGAACAACTGGATAACTAAAATTAATTTTAAGTAACAATAATTTTATTTAATAACAAGTTTAAATAAATGTCCAGCAAACAAAGTATTTCACTGACAGGTCATATTTGGATTGTTAGTTCATATATGTGCATATGGTCCTAGATCAGTTTGATATACATTTAATCATTCTTTCATAATCATCGATGATTGGTGCAATAAGTTCAACTATAAGTTCTGTACAAAATATTCACCCTTGATTGCAGTATCTGGAGGTAAATCTTGGCCATTCTTCTGGGATCCAGGTATGTGGATATAAATTCAAGTCATTCATCCTATATCTAGGTATGTGGATATAAATTCATGTCATTCATCTTTTATCCAGGTATGTGGATATAAATTCAAGTCATTCAACTTTTTTCCAGGTATGTGGATATAAATTCAAATCATTCATCTTTTATCCAGGTATGTGGATATAAATTCAAATCATTCATCTTTGATCCAGGTGTCTGGGTTTAAATTCAAGTTATTCACTTTATATTAAAATAATTAATTCTATAATTCTGATTTGTAGATTTAAATCATTTATTTACTTAAGTGATTGTTAATCCAAGTGAATGGATGTAGGTTCATGTCATTCATTTATATTAACAGATTAATTCCCTAATTCAGATTTGTAGATTTAAATCATTCATTTTCTTAAGTGGTCTTTAATCCAAGTGTATGGATGTAGGTTCATGTCATTCATTTATATTAACAAATTAATTCTCAAATTCATGTGTGTAGATTTGAGTTATTCATTTGTTTAACTCATCTTCAATACAAGTGTCTGGGTTTAAATTCAAGTCATTCCTTATATTAAAATATAAATTTTCTAATTCAGATATTCATATACATAAACTTTATTATTTTATTTAGATATAAGTACTATGCAGTTAAGCATTTATGATTTATATTTAATTATTCTAGCATGACTATTTACTTGGTCTGCTGCAGACATATATTTTTATACATAAATTCATCAGCAGTTTCATTTATAATTTAGCAATAATAAACGTATTTTCATATTTCATTTATAATTTATCAATAGTAAATGTATTTTCGTATAGCTACCTTTATTCATAACTTTAGTTTCATTTATAATTTGTCAATAATAAACGTATTTTCATATAGCTACATTTATTCATAATTTTAGTTTCATTTATAATTTATCAATAATAAACATATTTTCATGTAGCTACATTTATTTATAATTTTCTTTAAGAAAGACATTTTGTCTTGTCTTTTATGAACGCACATAGTATCGAATATTTTATAAAATCATTATCTTCATTTTATCCAGTTAGTTCCTTCATATCCATGATGTGATGGCATTCAAAAAGGGGGCATGGTATTTCAGTTGAATGGCATTATTTCCTTTCTATGATGTTTATCCAGGCAAATCTTGGAGACACATGGCTTGGAATGAAGAGAGAAAGCTGTTACCGTTTAGCCTTCCATCATTATGTTTTCCTTAATAATGTTTTCTTTTTCCATCATTAACAGTGGCTGTAAAGGTTATATTCCAAGGTGATGAAAATCAGAGTTAGGTAATACTTAAATAAGAATTTTAACTTTTTAATTCTTCACTTTTCTTACTTCTTTAGTTGCTCTTAAAAATCTTTTTTCTGAAAATTTTTTCGAAACAATCTTCTTTAAAATACACTGTAAAAATTTTTTTTTAATCCTTTCTGAACTTCCAACTCCTATTTATATTCTCATCTCTGGATTGATTAAGCAGCTCAGCCCTCTGTATCTTATTTGTTGCACAGCTTTCATTTAAGCCTGAGTGCTTTTTTCTTCTAAAGGATTGGACAATCTACTTTTGGCAGGATAGATAAGAGATCATAAGGATTAGCCATGTTTTCCAATTTAATAAGACTGCCTCAAGCTATTATCACACTTTATACGACAACATCGTTCCAAAAATTAAAAATGTAATATTTTTAATAAATGCCAGCTTTTACTATATCGTAATTTAAAACTAAGAAATCAATAATGATTTATCTTTATTTTTTCTTTCTCTCAATTATAGAAAATAATAATTTTCTTTCTTAGATTGATGAATCTTAATAAAGATTTGTACTTTTTTTTTAATTGCAGATTTAAACGTATTTGTCTTTTTTCTTTTTAATTTGACCAAATTATATTTTTAAATGGGGGGGGGATCTTTTGAATACATACATGGAACAGTATATCTGTTTCAATATATATATATATATATAATAACCATGAGTAACATTATCATTACAGAATATTTGTTAAAGATTTATGGTAAATTTGAAAAATATTTGTATATATCTGTGTGTGTATGTGTCAGTTACCACCTTGTTCATACACTTGTATGTTGTGTGTAATTGTTTATTAAATGATAATGAATAGTCAAGCATTGGTGGTTGAGAGGTCAGTGACAACTGCTTTACAAGCAGTTGTCCCGGGTTAGTGGGTTCGCTTCCCAGTTGATGCTATGACACATGAGGAAAAAAAATGATAATGAATAAATTATATAAATTTATTTACCACGTGCCATTTTGATTTTGTCAGACAATTTATTTTTAATTTAAGAGAAATAGGTTCTTAGCTGAGTATGTAGAGTGTATATGACTAGTTACTTGAATTTCTGTTGTCACCATTGTGCAATAATAGTTTTGTCAGTATACATATAATCTTAAACAGAGTGAATAAATTATATGCCCTTTGTAAGTGTGTGCAAGATAAGAAATTATTCATATGTTTATTATTACTATTATTAACTTCATGTCTTTTTTTATTAGTACTATTATCCATGTGTGTAGTCATGTATATCAATTGTATGATATAGAGTAGATAACTGTACAAAGTTTGAAAGTCTGTGTTCAAATCCCCCTCCCCTATATTATATCTAAAGTTCAAGTATATAAATTATATATTGTATTTAAAAAATATTACAAATTCAGCCTATATCCTGCCTATCCCTCTTCCATTTATTTAAATGTACAAAGTCCTATACATGAAGGGTCAGAATGACTTAAAGTCAACATAGGCATGACAATAATATTGGCATTAACAAGGGATTTGGTCATTACATTATTAGATTTTCAATGGTGTGGATGGCTGAAGAGCTGGAGCATGGAGTAGAGTCCATTAAAATGTGAAGATTTGCTATCTTAATATAAACCAGACACTGATTTTATATATATATATATATATATATATGGGGGGAGAGATGAACTGGACCAACTGATAATTGCTGGTTCAGTATGAAGTATGTATATTGGAGATCATTTATCTTTTTCACATATGTTTAGTCATATGTATCGGATGTATGAGATAGAGTGGATAGCGGAAGGGAGCTTGAAAGTCTGTATTCGAATCCTCTATATTATATATATGCAGATACTAGCAAATTCAAGATAAGCAGTCAAATAGATATAATCTCTATATCCATTTGTAGAGTTACAAACAATGTTTTATTGCTTGCTCTTAAACTTCAATTCAAAATTATAGCAGCACCATCTTAACATTACTTTACTATGCCTTTAAAACAGGAAAATACGTAAACAGTACTAATGGTACAGAAAGCTTCATCATTAGAAAAGTAATTCAAACTATCGAACTATTTTGTGACACAAATTGACATTAAGTTAGCGTTTGACCTAATTTCTAGGTTGCTCTTTCATCCTTGCAAATATTAATTCCGAAATATGCACAATAATAATAAATAATTTAGTCAATAAAAAAAATAATTATGGAAATCTTTTATTTCATAAAATTGTATTCATAGGCTTATCTCTAGTGTTTCTTTTTTTTCTCAAAATATGATTTATTAACATAATATTAATCTTTGCATTTACATGTTATATGTAGTGATATACAAGATTCAAACTATGATTTACAGTGCAGAACTTGATTTACCGAGTGAACAGAAAAATCTTGAAATTGTATATGCATATATCTTGCCATTCATAGCTTTTCTTATAGTTTACTAAGTAACCCCTGACCTTAATGGCAACTAGATAGATCACAGCTACCAAGAATCACATCATCTCCACCATCCAGAAGATGAGAAAGTGAAAATCCATACTAATCCCTGCAGCACCCACGTCCCAGCCCCCCCTGCTAAGGACTAGGAACCAGGCCTTGGGATATTTCCAAAGCTTAGACTCTCTCATCCAATGCCCTTACTAATCCCCACAGTACCCAGATCCCCTCCAAAACCCAGGCTTGTGAGACCTTCCAAGCATCAGACCCTGTCATCCAGATGGCAAAGATGAGTGACCCAGCAGCCCTGATTTAAAGTTTAAACCATAGCACTAATCAAAATAAATCTCACATGCGTACATCATATGCCATTTACAGATTATCACATAGTCTAATAACCAACCTATGAATTACATAGAGAAGAAAGAGATTAAAACTATATCTCTAGTGTTTCTTTTTTCTCTTTTTTTAATAAGTTGATATTGACATTTTTTGGAAAATTGTAAAGCAGTGAAATTTTTGTCTAATCATATATATCATATTGTTCATATATATAAATACATATGCATGATTAGTATATAAATATTGAAAAATAAACTGAAAATTATAAAGCACGATAAAAGAAAATACATTAAAATAAATGCAGTTTAACAGTTTTGCTAAACAATTTTTCACATTTATTTCACGCAATTTCTCATTGTAATTTATTTTTATGAAAATAAACGTTAATATAATTATTGCAGTAATTTGACAATATATATATTATATTCAAGTTTTTTGCTTTCATCAGTGTTCGCAACTATATAAATATATAAACAAAGTTGGAATTAATCTTAATAAATCTAACATATTATTATTAAAATATACAAAAAACAAATAAACAAAAACAATTCATTAGCTATAACGACCTAAAATTTTGTCCGCTCGAATATCTTACTGGAGATTGCGGACAAACCACAAGCTAGGCATAACTATTTTTTTTTTTTTGTATATTTTAATATTGTATATTAAATTTTATAAGAATAATTTCAGTTTTGTTTGCTACGTAAAAATATTAAGACTTTTTTTTTTTTATCAAAAGAATATATATATATATTGTACCCTCCTCCCCCGTCGCCTCTCTCCATACAATTGATATTTACTTAAATTCCGGGTTCTCTCTCTAGCTCAGTCTTAACGAAATGAATGAAATTACTTTTATTAAAAATGATTACTACTAGCTCTAAACTTTAAAATATAAATACAGTTATATTATTAAAATTTTATTATTTTCATGAGACATGGAGCGACGACACGGGGAGCGAGACAGACTACATTGAGATATATCCACATGATACTATCCCAATGGCATAAGAACACTACACTAAATAATCAACTTATGGTATTCTTATGACTTTCCAAGCTCTTTTCATTACGATTAAAATAATAATCATATCTTATTATTCTTTGTAATAATAATCTAGCTCAATTAATTAATTTAAGTAAATAAATGAAATAAAATCAAATCAAATAAAATCTCAGGTTCATAAATTGCATTTAAACTGATTTAAATTACGGTAGTAAACTATGAGAAGGGAATTTTATGTCATAAATTCACTACGTAACAACTAACAATAATAAATAAGAATAATGATAATAATAGTATAATGTAATCCTATTTCTTCTTAAATGAAATAAATAAATAAATATTACGTTCGTGGTAGTATTTAATAATCTGACAATCAAAATACGTGTTGTAATATTAGCATATAATTTATTTTAATATTGTGGCAACCAACTTATGACCAATAAACGATCTAATTATAATCCTTTAATTTTATCATATAAATAAATTTTCAAGAATTATTATAACACTTTTATGTTTATCTACTTGTCAAAATTATATGTCTGTTGCAATTATAAATGTGTATTGTGATATCATGCATTCTATGTGGAGAAATATAACTAAGACACGAAGCTTACAAATAAATTTACAACATAGTTTATTAATAATTATACAAATAACAATATTTACATTATGTACATCGGATATCCCTACTTTCCTGTTACAAAATTACTTTACTAGTTTATCTCTTAACATTAAATTTCTACTTATTTTATTTTTAACTCTTATACAGTATTATTATTATTAGATATCTGTTTTTAGTTTAGCTTGTTACAAAAAAAATGTATCTATCAATAATTATCATTAATACTTTATATCTCTATTAATTTTAAAATTATATTTTTACAAAAATTTTTACCTTCGTAGTTAAATTATACAAAATCATAAAATTCTATTTTATATTATTATTCGTATAGAATTCTATAGATTCAAAACCTTCTTTTACATTTTCATGTTCCGTTTTATTATTGACTATACAATAATTATTAATCCAATACTTATCCAAGCCTTTGCTTCGTATGGTAATTATAATCATTAACACAACATGCACAAATACATATATCTGTTACACATTATTGAATCATTTTTCAACCAACATGCAATCTCTATTTTAAATATCATATAAAATATTAAAATTTTATTATTACTTTAAAAACTTGGTTTAGATTTTTCTTTTAGAATCTTATATTCATTTCAGAATTACTTTTTAAAAACTATATCATATGATTCTTCATCTCTTTATGACATTTATACTTTCACTTTTAAAATAACAATTCTAACTCATTCTAGTAAATAAACTATTCTTACATAACGACAACATAGCCTCATTTCTATTTTATGTATCATTTCTATAAAAATATCTTTCTGACGATGTATATTCATGAAACAAGGATAGCGAAAATAGATGCGTAGGATCAACACAACTAGAATATTATCCGTCATAAAACTTGACAATGATGGCACAGTGAATTTAAAGAACACCATAGAGGAGTGACCTTTATCTGTCTATCCACCTCTACTATAGGAGTGATGCTAAAGCTATTTCTTCAGCTTTATAAAACATCAAAAAGTTTAAAAATACGCAAAAGAAAAACACTGTCCAAAATATATGTGTTCAGTGATAGGACTTAGTTAGCTATACTGAAATCACACAAAATACTATGATCCAAATATTTGATTCTTCTTATTTCTTGGCAAAAACATCATCTTGGTTTCCTCTACACCAGTACTACCAAGTCACTATCCGATTTTATTTCTCTAGATTTATCTATGCAGTACATCGACAAATTTCTGTCTACATTTCTAACAATAATAAAATTCATTTTTAGTTCAAACTATACAGCTATTCTTAAGAAAATCTTTTACTACTTATCTCGTATATTTATAATATACCAACTATTTTAAAATTATCCGAATATTTTGCAACATAAAAGTTCAAAAGAATCACATAATTATTATGATACTTATTATTAATTATATTTTTAAAACAATTTATTGCATGCACATTTAAAATTACTACTATCTCAAATATATGTTTTAATGTTGGATAAAATGTGTACTTATAATTTAAAAACTTTCATACATCATTCTTCATTAATAGATGACCTAAAAAATACATTATGCATTATCAATAATATCACAATTACCAAAACGATCTCTATCTTCTTGATCGTGTTCTGAAGGCTTCACCATTCCATTACTTCTTGTAGATATTTAAAACTTCCATACATACATTTATTTTTATAATAATATTTCTATCATTCTATTAAGCTATTATATTTAAAATCTCATTATTCTTAAATTCATGTTTATATGTTTCCCTAAGCTAATATAGATTTTTTTATATTTTAAATACAATCAAATAAAAATATTAAATTATATTTACGATACTGCTTTGTTGAACTTGCTTGAAAATTGTTCATCCTAAAGCTAAAAAAAATATATACTTTATTTTTTTTTTCAGTCACTTAATGTTCTATAAAAAAAATAACTCTGTTTAATAATCTTCATCGACGATGATCCTTAGTTTTCTCAATATTTTATACACTTATTAATTCTTAATATCTCCTTCAACATAGTCTGCTAGCTTTTTCCCCGCGCGTCTGGTTTCCCCCGATGCATCTTGTACGGACTTTTAAAATCTTCAATAAAATTTTGGTTTCCATGGATCCATTTTCATTTAGTTGAGCAATTTAAATTTAACATTTTAAAATCAAGCATTTTTCTTCATTGAATACTTTATAATATTTTTTCTATAAGATAAAGTTTTAGGCACCTTGCTATAAAATACTTATAGCACTTTAATCTTTTTACTTTCCTTTCTTTCACAATTCTGGAAATATATCTTAATACTGTTTCCCTTGAAAAATAAACACTTTTCTTCATTATTATCTTCTTGATACTAGAATGCATATTAAAATTTTGTTCATAGAGAAGTATAACTTAGTTTTAAGATAGCTCTGTAAATTTACCGTCATAAATTGTTCTTGACGAACAGCAGCTTCTTTTTCAGATTTTCACATATCGTCCCAATTGTATTCCTTTCAGTTATAAGATTAAGTTTCAGGTTGAGCACAACTAAAGTGGCATTAAGATGATTTCCAATTATTTTTCTTTCATCAATCCCTTTAAATATTTTTTCTTGTACTTCCATATTACTGTAGGCTTTCTGGTTAAATTTGAATAAAATTTCCTGGTAAGATCACTTAAAATTAGCAATGCATATCTCTGTAGTCAAAAATATATTATATGTTGCAGAATAACTTTTAGAATAAATCCGAAATTATAGATTTATATTATTGTTCAGCTACGATGTTATCAGCCATAAAAATTTGTTACTTTCTCTTTCACTTTCACATTACTTCTCCCGCTCTGTATAATCTTAGATTTTTGTCTCTTAATTTTACATCCTTTGATTGGTTAATATTTATTTTAGCGCTAACAATTTATTCATTTTATTTTGATAACAGAATGGATGTTTTAAAATTAAGAATTGATGACGTAATGTCTGGAATATTTCCCAGACTAATATGATTAAATTCAATTATAGTTTTTATAAAAAATTATCTAAGCTTTAAAATAATTATTAAAACAATATTTAATATTTTTTAACTTTCACTTTAAAGATCGATGGCAATTATATCTAGTTTTAAATTCACACAGTTTATTATTATTTTAACAAGAGTGTGTGTGAAGGTATTTAATATACGGTCACGTGTCTACTAACTTTATAAAAATGATTTTTATTTACGTCTTGGTTTAAATTACCAAAACTGATATATTTTATAAAAAATTTAGAAAATAATTTTAAAATGTAGAACTAAATATAATTCTCACCATCCCACAGTTTATTAATAAATTATACTCTATTAAATTTGATTATTAAATACAATTATAACATTACATTTCATTTATTTAATTTATTAGTTTTTAAATATTATACTAAATAATTGATATACTTTTAACTATCTATAGCTGTATTATTTTGTATGGCCAGCTTTCACAACCATAAGCAATGATATGATTAAGCTTTATTTAATTGTTTTCTTTTAAAATAATATATTACACTGTTACCTACCAGGTATTTTCAGCTTTAATTTGTATTATAAAATTTACTTATCCCATTATTATTTATATCTCTTACAAATATAACTTAAAATTTAAAATTTTTTAATAATTGACCTTTCTACCCTACCTATGACCTACAGACAAGGGCACAATATATATATATATATATCCAAAAATAGATGTGTGTATATGCATCTACATACATCTACTATCATACTAACCAAATAATAATTAATTATCCAAAAATCAATAATAATTTTTCCCAATTTCTTGACTTATAGAAGAAGTTAACAGTTACAAATACCTTGATCAGATTATTAATACAGATGGAAACATAATGGAGGAAATTAATCATAGAATTAAACTTGTTTTGAGTGCTTTTGGTTAAAATAACATGATGCTAAAAGGAAATATGCCTATATGTTTGAAAAGGAAGGTTTTTAACAAATGTGTTTTACCAGTTCTTACTTATGGATCTGAGACTTGGACACTTAATAGAAGAGCAATACAGAGACTTCAGACCAATCAAAGAAGTATGGAGAGATGCATGTTGGGAGTAACAAGAAGAGATCGAAAATGCAATGTATGGGTAAGAGAACAAACAGGTGTTACTGACCTCATTGACAAAATTAAAAGATTGGAGTTGGGCTGGACATATTGCTAGAAGAGATGATAGCAGATGGACAATTGAAAGCTTAAACTGGATTCCAAGAGATTGTAAAAGACCCAGAAAAAAACACATGTGAGATGGATGGGTGAAATAAGAAAGTGTGCAGGGGTGATGTGGAGAAGAGAAGTTAAAAATCGGACAAGATGGCTTGAACTTGGAGACACCTTCATCCTGCAGTGGATTGATAATGGTTGTTGATGATGATGATAAGCTTACATCTTATCATTTTTGGATACCTAACAATGATTACAACTTTTGTGTGCTTAAGAGAATATATAATTAGAAGGGATATAAAGAAAATAAAAGATTATTCTGTGTATATTTGAATTAATTATTTATATAAATCTCCATTTATTTCTTAATATTACAAAAAAAAAAAAACATGTTTTATTTCAACAAGTTTGAAAAACAATTATTTAAAGAGAAAGTTTTATTAATTTTTTTAATCAAACATTTACCTCACTCCCACACTTCCACTTATAAAAAAATTATTTTTAAAAATCAATTCAAAGTTGATGCACACCTAATTAGCTGAAGGAGTCATAATTGGCTAATATATTTTAGAGAAGACATGTTTTAAATATTAGTTTTTGATTTAAAAAAATGCTGAGAAAAGCTTTCTAAAAGGTAATTACACCTGGGTCTCGTTTTACGCAATAGATAGGTTCCTCAGAAAACACGCGCAAACAAAATCGCACAAAAATAGATGTAACTTACCTTGAAAAAGGGGGGATACGGACTGTGATTTTTCAAAAATCGCATAAAAGCAAAGCACCAACGTAAAATTACTTTAAAATTCACGCAAAAAAAAAATAAGGAAATAAAATATGACTAATAAAAAATTTCAAATTTGAAAAAAATTGATACAAGGCAAACTTTTTTTAACTATAATATTTAATTTTATTCAAAACAATATATTTTTATGCATAATTTACAGTAATTTACATTTTTTATACATGTTTTAATTATTATCACTATTTTCCAATAAACAGGTTCATTTGCAAACTGGTAAAAAAATCAGATTATTCACAAGAGGAAATACAACTATCGCCAACATCACTCTCACGTTGTGTTAATGGTTTTCTGGTGACAACATAATTAGTAATTAATCTAACAACTAAAAATTAAATTCTTATTTTTGTCTTTAATTTTTTAATTTTCAATTTTAATTGTGCCCACTGCTATTACTCACCTTTTAAAAATAAACTTGCGGATACTAAATGATTAATAATTGATCACATTCTTTTTTAAAAAGCAAAAACAGAATGTGATTTAAAATGCAAAATTAACACGCTCAATGTTTGAACAAATTTACATTATAATCTTGTAAAATTTAATGTGTGTATACATAAAATGTGGAAATCATGATTTTAATTTTATTATTGCATAAAACCTTACTATTATAAAGCACTGAAAATATTGAAATTACTAAGATGAAAGTCGAATTCCAATAATGTGCTATTACTTTCAATATACATGAAATTTATTATTTAAAGTAATAGTGCATTATCGGAGTTCGACTTCTGGAGAAACGTGAATCGCGTAACTTCAAAATCGCGTTAAATAAATCCGCATAAAAAGAGACCCAGGTGTACAATTTTAATGTTTATAAATATAATATATTCATTCAGAATTCTAAACAACATATGATCACCATTTCTTATGCTTGCTCTTAACTGTTATTAAAACAGGCAAAACTTTCTATACATATTGCCATTCAGTGCAAGACAGAGTAATCAATGGATGCCAGAAGGATCCTAAGATCTAAGTACAGTACTCTCAAATCCAAGGCTCCTCACTGATGAAGGCCACAAACCAGAAATTAGTCTGAGGATATTGGATGAGTAGGCACTAGATGGGGATTTTATGCATAAGCTTTCTGGCATCCATTGATTACTCTGGTTTGCACCAAGTGGCAATACATATAGAGAGTTTGCCTGTTTTAATTCTAAACAAAGTGAATTTTTTTCTCGATAAATTAGCAAAAAAATAATAGCACTACATGCATATGTTATATCATCTTTTACATTATTTATTTTTTCTTATAATTACATTTTTACAATGGCAGACTAATTTTTTTAAATTTTTTTTTTATAAAAAAACACACAGAAAATCAAATTATAAAAATTTTAGAATGAATTAGTAGATACTTTAGATATGTACAATGTTAATAATCACACTTTTAATTACATTCTATCGAAATGAATTGTCTCAATAATTTATTTTCATTTTATTCTGGTAAAGTAAACTATTTTTCACAGAGGCAAACTCCATACAGTAGCACCACTCAGTGCAAGCCAGAGCAATCAATGGATGCAGGAAGTTTTGTGCATTAAATCCCTATCTTATGCCTACTCATCCAATATCTCCAGACTATTTTCTAGCTTGTGGCTCCTCACTGATGAAAGCTACAAACTAAAAACTAGATAGAGATTTTATGCACAAACCTTCCTGCAACCATTGATTACTCTGTCTTGCACTGAGTAGTGCTACTATATGGAGTTTTGCATCTGTGAAAAACAGCTTGTGTAAGCATAAAGAATGGGCATGTGATGTTTGTTGGTTTAAAACTACTTTTATTATAAAAATAAAATCAAGTTTATCTATCAGTGGTTTGTAGAAGAAATTGATCATATATCTATTGTTACTATTGCATATTTATTCTTACATCTTATAATATATCAATGTTATTATTAAATAGATTTTTGAAACAAATTATTATATAATCGAATATTTATTTTGGGAGAAAAAAATGGCTGTCTTCATTTTATAGTTTGGATTAAAAATAGAATAGCAAGATAAAATGTAAGTTGTACAAAGTTGATAGAAGTATAAACAGCAAGTAGTATATATCATTTTATTTACAATTTTATTTAGAATATTTTAAACTTAATTAAAAAAAAATATATATTTAAAATTGTATATTTTAAATTAATAATTTTTAAAATGTTTAAATATTTTATTTTATGATAATAATTATATTTTCCAGCTTTATAGTTTTTATAACATGTTACATTTATGAATCATATAATATTTTATCTTTATTATTATGAAATGTAATGGTATATAAAAATTACACTTTCAAACAAATTCATATATATATATATATATATATATATATTATAAAACTTTTTTGATACTTTTTATTTATATATTATATATATATATATATATATATATATATATTATAAAACTTTTTTGATACTTTTTATTTATATATTAGACTATTTCCATCATGTAATATAAGTACTAAATGTCTTTAGAAAAATTTAACTTTATTTAAATATCCCCAATACATTCAACTATATGCACAACGTTTCAAGAGATATTATTCTCCCCTCTTCTTCAGATGTTGCTGGCCTGACCAGTGACAATACTAGCATGGGAATCAGACCTGGATTCTTAGATTATTGAGCATTAAATTTAAGGTAATGCTCTAACTAAGTGAGCCTTTTAATAAAAATACTAATGATATTTGAAACTTAGTAATAATTTAGAAAAGGACCCAGAAAAAAGTTATTCTCATGCAAAAGGAGTTTACCAATAATCTTGTTCTAAAAAAGATATGCTATGAAAACTATCATATGTAAAATAGCTATCTTTGTTAATCCTTTCACACTTTAGCTTTTTTTTTATCTCTTAATGGCCGTTTGAGTTATAATTTCCAAGATTCCATTTTAAGATTAATATTGTAATCAATAATTTTTACTTTATCTGTTAAAAATATAAATGTACAAATAAACAAAATTTAAAAAAATAATATTTCAATTTTGCAAATATAAAATGAATAATAAACTAAAATATATAATTAAAACAATAACCTTTTTCTCATTGGATGGTTGTCTCATTACTGATAAAATTATATATTGAATAAAATGAGGTCTTTTTTATTTAAACTTTTCTAAAACAGGAATGAATCATAAAATAGTGAAATTATATAGAGAGAAAAATATATTCTAATTAAAATATTTGTTATTAAGCTCTACTTCTAAAATATAAAAAAATCACAAAGCAATAAAATTATGTTTTGAAATTTAAAATTGTACTTATGTTTAGTTAAAAATGACAAATAATAACTACTGTATTTGTGAAAACAGAGCCAATCATAATTTTCTTTTTTACCATTAATATATTTAAAAACAAAGATTTTCAAATAAAATCTATGTATAATCATAAATATTTTTGTTCTAAAATAAATATTTTACAAACATTTTTAAAAAAAATCAAAATATGTAAATAGAATATGGAAAATATACCAGTTTTTAAAGTAAAACAAAGCACATTTACCTTCAAAAACTCTCTCAAACATATTTTCATAGCCTGAAAACAAAGACTGATTTTATAAAATATTATCTCATTTCATGTTATTCTAGTAGTGAATGAAAGAATGCATGATATTAAGATATATCTAATTTTTAATGACTATATCATAATATAACTGATGGTGAAGGAAAATATATCATCTTAGTCTTAATTAAATGATAAATGCTCTGCATAACCCCAACTATTCTCTTACAGTATATATATATATTGTGTCGGTCAAAATCATGTATTCATTCAACAAGACCAATAATCCAAGCAAAAGTACCTTAAGTCCAACGATGCACAAGATACAGATGTCAGGGCAAGAGTGAATCCTAACCTATTTTTCTGAACCATTGCCTCTCTGACTAATGGATAATGTTTGTGATGACAGGAGCAGTGCTTGTTTTTATTCTGTCCCAGCTGGAGGTCATGGTTCACAAAGAGATTCAAAATAATAACGGGTTTATATAAGAAATTTGATTTAGTGAATTGCAGAATGGTACAGAGGTGATTGGATATTGATTACTAAATGGTTTGAACCGTAATAATGATAATTCTTTATGGAAACATTTCAAAGAAGGAAATTTAAATCAAAGAAGGATAAATAAATAGAGTAATTAACCATAGAGATTTGGAGTGATGACAAACAAGGCTTACTTAAAATAATAATATTATATGAATTTATTAAGAAATTGAGTTATAAAATAAGTTTTGTTATACAAAATAATTCGGGTTTTGTTTATACAACTTGTTTATCTTCTTGAATTCATTTTGATGCAGCTAAATGCAAGGCATTTAATAGCAAAGTAAAAGTTTGTTAATTGGTCTGCCAAGAACCAATCAGCAATGAAATATTATTAGCCCTCTTTAAAAGATTATAAATAAATCTATTATATATATATATATATATATATATATATATATTACAAGACATGAAAGATGGGCATTTCAAACACTATTACATTTAAAATCATTTGTATATAATGAGTGTGGGAAGCAAAATAGTTCTTAAATAAATAATTGACAATTAGAGTCAGCTTTAATTAATTAATGAAATTGGTTTGTGAAGGACATGCCATCATGGCAGAGAGCATTTCAGGTTTGCTAAATAAAGATATAAAATGATGAAGAAGGCAGTATGCTATTATAGATTACAACAAAATAGATGAGGTCTGTTATGAACCTCTGGGTGGCTTTGCTAAAGGAAATTCCTAGTAAATACAACTAGATGATGAGAAATGCTGGCCCTCCAGCCAAAACATGTCTCTAAATAATCATAAAATATTTTTGATGTGCTGGACTTCCCATACACATCTTAATGGCAATGCCCAAAAAGAATCCCTTGGTATGAACTACGTCTACTTTGAGGGAGTGTGAAAGATTGGACTGGTCATAGTTAAATTTCCGAAGGTCCTGAGGAGTAAGTAGCAAAGCAAAATAATAATAAATTAATGGTTGTAGCTATAAATACATAATGCCTTAGACACATATAGATAGATAATGTATCACTAACAAAATTATAACTTAAATCCTGATTAAAGTAATCAGCTCCCTGACATAAAAGGAAGTCCCCAGAAACCTTAGGCCACTAATGAATGAATCATAAAACATAATATAAAAGGGAAAGCAAGAATTAAAATTTAAAATATAAGTTGTTTCCCACACTTTCCAAATATTTCATTTATTAGTAAGTTATTAAACAGTTTATCAAAGATTACAAATAAGATTGTCTTTAATTAACATAGATGGGGCATTGGATATCAAACTCACTTATGGTGAAGTTTGATAAATATACAGCATAACACATTATACATCGAATTTTTACTATTTTTTTTTACGAATACAATATATATATATATATGAAACATGTACTGATAAAATGCTTTCAACAATTTTCTTTCAAGACATTTGTTTTACAGAAATCGTAATAGATTTACTTAACTGATTTACTAAAATTCTTTATTCTTTCAGAAATAATTACAGGGCATTTTAAATTGGAGGTAATAATGAGATACTTTTAAATCATTTCAATCATTCAAAATAAATTTATAATATGATGTACAAAACTAAACGAGCTTTCTATTAATTAATTTATGGGAAATAAGTCTCCTGTAATGATTTTGACTGGAACAATAAGAGGGAGAGAATTTAAAGTTAATAGCTCATTGAATTTTGTACTTGGCAATTTCAGTAAATCAATATTATGAATAAAACAACAAAATTTAATTTAAATTTGCCACATCAAAATAATGTGAGATTTTAGAAGAATTGAGATTTTAAATTTAAGAGAAAAAAATTTAAACACCGCATTTTAAAACTAAGTTGTATAAACAGATATAGATAATATAAATTAACATTGATTTAAACAAGTAAAATAGAATCAGTGGCTTGCGGCAAATTGGAAATTATAATAATATACCTATTGGGAGATGTTCCATGCTTGACACAGGCAGTTATACAGTCTCTAGCTAGATGTTGAAAGCACTGGGAAGGCATTGATGAGTTGGTGGAAACAGAGCTCTAGAGAGCAACACCGATCTTTTCACCCCGTCATTTCTTTAATCACGATGTACTGTAAATCTAAACTACTCTCTTCAATGAACTCTTCAAATAAACTCAATAATAATATTAATTCCTCTTATCAAAAATTTCCACTATTTATCTGATCTGGCTTTATCTATAGGATTCAATCTACAGTGCCAACTGCAAATTGCAATCGCTCTAAGTGTTTCTCTGAGGTTGGTGCCTGCTTTGGAGGAAAATCTATCAACATGCCCTAAGTGTTCATTTGCTAATTAAAAGAAAACAGCAACAAGCATATTCAGTTTATCAGTCATTGTACTAATAAGCCTATTTAATTAAGGTTTAGATTAACAAAAATGTAACTTTTATTCAGAAAATTGTTTTTGGTACAATGACTTTCAAATTTAATATTTGATATAAAACTTAAGTAGAAATTTACAAAATATAATTGATCCTTTAATGTACATTTATCAAAAGATAAATACAAAATGTTACCAACTGATTAATTTTAAAAAAAAATGAACTGTAATGAAGAATTTAAAATATTTGTAACATTTTATAGATATCTAGGATTCAATTACATACAAATACTAATTTAATAAAATAAACATAATATACAATTTTACAAATATTATAAAATAAATAAACTATTATAAAAGGTTAGTTAATCATAAAGTACAAATTAATTAGATACAAGATTACAATATTGCTTATAATTATACTACCACCAATTATGAGGTGGGTGTCAGTTATTATAAAAGGTTGGGTTCAAACCCACACTAATGCTGATAACATTGGCACTAGGTGAAGCAGAAATATGTACTATATTTTCAGCTTCAATATATATATATATTAAATAACCCCACATGAGTAAGAAATTCAGCACTGCCTTCTATGAAATAAATATATAAATATATTAGAGTCCATATTTCAAAATAGCCAACCTCAAAATGATGGGTTGACTTAATATTTGGATATTTATTTCAGTTTAGCGGTATGCACTGGGATTTTATATATATATATATGGTGTGTATATCATGTGTATGTTTGCCTGAACATTTGTAGTCATGGCATTTTAGTTGTACTTATATGTCAGACTATTTCCATCGTCTAACATTAAATATTAAATGTCTTTAGAAAAAAATTTAAACTTTAATTAAATTTTCCAATTACATTCAACTATTAGTATATTCACAATGTTTTAAGTGGTACCATTCTTCTCTCTTCTTTAGGAGTGTCTTATGTGTGCACATACGTAATCATTTATCTTTTCCACATGTTTTTAGCCATATGTTTCAAGAATCTGTTAATAGAATAGAAATTTGGAAATATATATATGAAATTAAAGTGTACCTAAAAAATGTGTATATGACTTTAAAATTACAATATGATGCTAGGTATGTTTTACTCATTTGAATAAAGTGATGCGGATGTTTCAAAAATGCATCTAGAATAAAAGAGACTGCTCAGACTTTTGGGCTGGTGGATGGTTGCAATGTTTATTGAGCTAAGATGAAAGATGCACTGAAATAAGAACACAACTTTGAAATGAGTGTGTGTGCACGTGTGAGGACGTTTGTATACTAAAATGAAATTTCAGGATTTTTACTATGCATGGTTGATTATTATTATAATAGTTGGTTACTTACACTTATTATCAAATAATGATAGGTGGGGTTTGGCCAAACACCTTTATTGAAATCTCTACTGATCTGTTTATATTTTTTATATAAGCCAGATATATAAAAGTAGAAGCGATAGAATAAAAAATACTCTAATATTAAAAATATCTGACAAAAATGTTAGAAAACATAATTAAGAAAAAAAGAAATAGATTTAGTCTTGTTTAAATAATGAGATGTTGAAAGATATTTTGGAATCAAATGATAAAAACCCATATTAAAAAAAAAAAAAGTAAAAATATTTATGGTAGTTTGATCTCAACTGATGCAGAATAAAAGGTAAAACAATATTTAAAGAGACGTATAGAATGTGTCTTGAGATAATATTGAATTTGCTAATAGTATACAGGCAGTAATTAATTTTTAAAAGTACCAGTGATGATCAATCTACTCTTATACAGAATGTTAATAATCCTAGAGAAAATTTGGTAACAGTTGTCAAGTTGGATCTAAAACTTAAGTTTGAAGTAAATTTTTTTAGTATTTTTTCATTTTAAAAGGTAAAAAGTAATCAAAATATTAACCTGTAGTAGATTCCATTCTTGAGCAGCCTGCGCTATTGCAATGCACTCGTAGGACAATGATGGGCCAAGAAGTAGCAGTTTTTGAGGAGGATCATTAATAAAGTTGAATAACATTCTTACTGCTAAAGATACATCTCCCTACAAAATAAACACATCATTAATTAACTATGTAGTTAATAAATCTTTCCAAATATCAAACATTTAATTAAAATAATTTTACAATTGTTTCCCTTTTTAATAATTAAACTATCGAAGGGAAAGAAGAGTATTATTGTTAATTATTATAAAAAGTTATGGACTATTTTCCCAAAGGAAGTTTAATAAAAATTATGATGCTTATTTTTAAATTTTGAAATAAAAGTTAAATAATGTAATGTATATTTATTTAAAATAAAATATATAAAACCAAATTATATACATTGAAAAAAAAAAAAAAACTAAAGTTAAAATTTATTTAAAAGTCGGCAAATTACCAAAAATATAAAAAACAAAACAAAATGTTCTTGTCGTATTTTTTATTATTAAATTTGTCAACATGTAATTTTTGAAATCAAATCCTGTCAAGCGTTGTTAGCCGAGAGGTCATTGCAATTGCCTTGCAAGCAAGTAGTTGGTTGCAGACGTTTGTGGGTTTGCCTCCCGGCCGATGCTATGAGATATGAGAAAAAAAAAAAATTAATAATAGGGAAATACTTTTCTCTGCAGACTTCAATTTAGAAGCATTCATAAAAAAATGAATCATTTTATTTAAAACAATTAATGCATAATAAATGACAACAAATCATCAAATTTCCAGCTCAAACAATATAGTGTGTGCGGTGCGCTATGACTTCTCCTTTATCGAAGTCAGGAATCTCCCAGCCATTATGCCCAGAGAATCCTGTTAATCATTTTACCTTCCTTTTCCATTCCCCATCCTAAGTTTTTCCCATATACTCTATTCTACTCCTTCACATTTCCGCAACATCATCTTTGTCTACTCTATGATCTTTATATCTAGATCTTCTTTATCATTTTTCAAACCCAGCATAAAAACCAAGAACTCACTTTTTGGATAATCACTTTGTTTATGTTAGATTCAGCCAAGGTCAACTATGGATGTAATCACTGGGACAGTATTTAATTATCACCAATAATTTGTAACAGATTGTATAAACTTTCATGCCTTACTATTCTAAAACCCTGAGGAAAAATTATCAGAGGGGAAAGAAAGCTAGCAGATGCAACATTTTGGAATAAAGTGAAATAGCAGTACAGATGACCTATGAATGCGAGTGTAATGGAGGGGTGAATCGGGAGGATGGTGATGGGCATAGGAATACTTTAATTCTTTAAAATTTTAATTGTGACTGATGGAAAGTCACAATTAAATTGTGATTTTGCTGAAAGATGTAAATTACAGTAGGGAGTTGAGCTTAAATTTTCCTCCTCTCCAATTAATATAAAATTTTATGAGATTATTAATATTATTTGTAATAGCGTTCTCGGTGTTTTTATTCGTTCAGTAATTATTTATTAACCCATTCATTAGATATTATTGCAAATTATTAAATAAATTATTGATAAATAATGATTGGCATAAGTGAGTTTCATTAAGGTTGCAATTTGGCGCCCTAGCAATTATTATTAATATGCTATCCCATCGTCGTCGATCCTGAGGCGGTCCGCTCCCGAGATAGGTGAGTTCTGTTTATTAGTTACAGAGTTCTTTGTGAAGTTATAATATATATATATATATAACGCTAACTGAAATCTACATTAATATTTTAAACGGTCCGTGAGTATTTTTTCAGCCACACTCTCCCTTTAAAATAAAGAAAATATTGAAATTTGCGGCCCATTCAAAAGAAACTATATGTATATACATATATTCCTTTAAGGCCTTCAAGAGGAATCAAAGGGTCTCCTTTCAGTTAATAGCAAAACTCCTTTCTACAGGGCAAATTCCTAATGTCCACTCCATACGTTCTTGTCGTTGCAGCTGTTATTACTATGTGATTATTCTTATATTAAATGAACATGGATGGGCTGCTCACCAACATGCATTAGCCAGCGTGGTGAGTTTATTGGCTTTTTACCTCTGAGTTTAAGATCAAGAAACACCATGGTCTTTCTTCTCAGTGCCTGATAAGGCAGAATGAATGTTTGTGTAAATGATAAATATTTTCCCAATACATATATACAATTATGACAGACAAAAATAAAGCATGGCCCTTATTCCCAGGAGGCTGTAAAGTCACCAACCAAGACAGCGGTTGGTGGCTGAAGGCGGAGGGTGCTAAGAATCCCCTGATTGCGGATCCAGGCTGCCATTTGATGATGACTTTTTATTTAGGTACTTACAATTGCAGATCACTTTCAAGTGAAGGAAGATTGCAAGAATTAGAAGAAGAACTCTCTTATATTAAATGGGACATTATTGGACTTTGTGAAGTTAGAAGAAAAGGTGAAGAGACAATTAATTTAAAAAGTGGACATATACTCTATTATAAAGGCAAAAATATTGGAAATACAAGTGGATTAGGATTCATTATAAATAAAAAGTGGAAGAACAATATTGTGGAGATTGATGGTGTATCGGACAGAGTGGCAAGATTAGTTATACAACTTAATAGCAGATACCAAATGCAGATAATTCAGGTTTATGCCCCAACAAGTTCTCATAGTGATGAAGTAGTAGAAGATTTTTATATGGATGTACAAAAGGCTTTTGATCAGAGTAAACACCATTTTAAAATTGTTATGGGAGACTTTAATGCTAGAATTGGTATAAAAATGAAAGATGAAAGTGCTGTGGGTAATTTTGGTTATGGTAATAGAAATGAGAGAGGACATAGACTTGTGGAGTTTGCAGAAAAAGAAAAACTTTATATTATGAATTCTTTTTTTGAGAAAAATGTTAAAAGGAAATGGACATGGAAGCATCCAAATGAAGGTACAGCAGAATTGGATTATATTTTGACTAACAGGAAATACATATTTCAAGATTGTAATGTTCTTAATAAATTTAACACAGGAAGTGATCATCGATTAGTAAGGTGTAAGATATGTGTTAATGTAAAACTAGAGAGACAAAAATTATTAAGGAAAACAATATTTACAGTTGATATTCCTAATCTTCAGAAACATTCTAATGAATTTAAATTCGAACTTACAAATCGGTTTCAAGTATTAGTAGATTTTGAACATGATTCAGATTTGAATGAAATTAATATGAAAATAACTGATACACTTTTGAAAACTGCAACAAAGATAGCTGGTAGAAAAAAACAGCAATTGACCAATAAAATTTCTACTGAGACTAGAGAATTTATGAAGAAAAGAAGGAATATGAAGACATACAAAAATGATGCATTAAAAAGAATTGAATATCTCGAATTTTGTAAAATGGTGCGGAAAAGAGTTGAAAATGATATAAGAAAGTATAACTGTGAACTAGCAAGGAAAGCTGTAGAAAAAAATAAAAGTCTTAAGAATGTAAAAGAACATTTTGGTATTGGTAGGAAATTTATATCTGCAATAAGAAAAAAAGATGGAATTATGACTAAAAGGAGAGATGACATCATGAAATTGGTAGAAGATTTTTATCAAGAATTATATAGTAATAAAGAACAAGTACCTCCTATATCTATTACATCTTCCAAATTGCCCAGAATTTTAAATGAAGAAGTGAGACATGCAATTAAATGTATGAAGAAAGGAAAGGCTCCAGGTAATGATGAAATTATAATTGATATATTAAAAGAAGCAGGTGAAGAAATAGAAATTTTTTTAGCAAAGTTATATACCAAATGTCTAAATGATAAAGATGTACTGGATGATTGGAAGAATGCAGTAATAATATTAATATTTAAAAAAGGTGATAAAGAAGATATTAGAAATTACAGACCTATCAGCCTTTTATCAGTTTTATATAAAATTTTTACCAAGATAATTACTACTCGTCTACAGAGAACATTGGATTTCCACCAACCAAGAGAACAAGCCGGATTTAAAAGTGGTTTTAGTACAGTAGATCATATCCAGGTATTGAGAGAAGTTATAGAAAGGACAAATGAATATGAGTTGCCATTATGCTTAGGATTTGTAGATTATGAAAAGGCATTTGATTCTATAAACATTTCTTCAGTGATTAAAGCATTAGATCATCAAGGTATAGATCCAGGATATTGTCATATTTTAAAGAATATTTATAAAAATGCAACAGCAACAATTAGATGACATAATGACACTGGGAAAGTCAACATTGAGAAAGGTGTAAGACAAGGTGACTCCATATCTCCAAAACTTTTTACAGCAGTGCTGCATGAAGTATTTTGTGGATTAAAATGGGAAACTAAAGGAGTGAAAGTAAATGGTGATTATTTAAGTCATTTAGATTTCGCAGATGATGTAGTTGTTTTTGCAAATAATGCTTCAGATCTGCAGGAAATGTTGCAGGAATTATCAGATGAAAGTAGGAAAGTAGGACTAAAGATAAATGTTAAAAAGACTAAAGTAATGTTTAATCGATTTGCTCAAAATATGAAAATAAAGATTGATTATGATGAATTAGAAGAAGTTAACAATTACAAATACCTTGGTCAGATTATTAATACAGATGGGAACATAATGGAGGAAATTAATCATAGAATTAAACTTGGTTGGAGTGCTTTTGGTAGAAATAACTTGATACTAAAAGGAAATATGCCTATGTGTTTGAAAAGGAAGGTTTTTAACAAATGTGTTTTACCAGTTCTTACTTATGGATCTGAGACTTGGACACTTAATAGAAGAGCAATTCAGAGGCTTCAGACCACTCAAAGAAGTATGGAGAGATGTATGTTGGGAGTAACAAGAAGAGATTATAAATGCAATGTATGGGTAAGAGAACAAACAGGTGTTACTGACCTCATTGAAAAAATTAAAAGATTGAAGTGGAGTTGGGCTGGACATATTGTTAGAAGAGATGATAATAGATGGACAATTGAAATTTTAAACTGGATTCCAAGAGATTGTAAAAGACCCAGAAAGAGACCACATGTGAGATGGATGGATGAAATAAGAAAGTGTGCAGGGGTGATGTGGAGAAGAGAAGCTAAAGATCGGAGAAGATGGATTAAACTTGGAGAGACCTTCATCCTGTAGTGGATTGATAATGGTTGATAATGATGATGATGATGACACGTATATTAAAAAATAACAGTTTAAAATACATTGAAGTTTCTCTGCCTCCATTCCCATTAATTAACTGTTTGAATCCAGGTTAGATAAAGCTTGAAAATATTTTCAGGTTTCAATAGTATTTAGGATTTAGTTCAGGTATTAGAAACAGTTCAGATTATTATTCAGTATTGATTGGTTAAAAAATATCTAGTTATTCTTAGAAAAATAAATAAATCTAGGATTTAAAAAATCACACAATTTCTTAGCACTTTTCAATTATTAGATCTGTGTTATTATGTCACCCTTATTCTATGGATATGAGAAAGAGATGCTATTAAAGAGATCTTTTCCTACGGCTATTTTATTTTATTTCCATATGTCATAGCATCGGCCGGGCGGCAAACCCACAACCGTCTGCAACCAACTACTTGCTTGCAAGGCGACTGCGATGACCTCTCGGCTAATAACGCGTGACGACTATTTTATTTTAACCTTTATAAAATAATTAAATGGCTATGTATTCATTGCATTAGAAACAAGTTTTTTATTTCTAAAAAAAAAAAAAAAAAAATACAACTTTCTTTTCATCTTTATCCATAATATACAGAAATGAGGCACAAGAGACGGCTGCTCTTTTCTTATTATTGTTTTACTATGGGTTAAAGAGTATTTAAACTATTTATTATACAGTGGCATAGTTTTAAACTCGAATATTATATATATTAAAGCACTGGAAGTATTCTATCATATGTATATATAAGCTAATATCATTGATACTATCTATTTAAAAAAACTATGTTTATTTTTATTTTTTTGGAAAAAAACAACATTTATTTACTTATGATAATTCTTTAGAACAATTTAAAAATCTAAAATTTGTGTATGGTCCTACACATAAGGAGTCAGAGTGACTTGAAGTCATCATGGGCATAACAATAATTTAGGTCTTACCATGGAATTTAGGCATTCTATCATCAGATTTTCAATTGTATGGATGGCTGAAGAGTTGGAGGTTGGAGTAGATCGAAGACTGTCCATTAAAGTATGAAGATTCGTTGTCTTAATATAAAGTGAGCACTGATTATATGTATATGTGTGGGAGATGATGATCTGGACCAACTGATGAGTGCTGGATCAGCACGAAATACGGATATTGGGGATTATTTATCTTTTCTACATGTGTATCAGTGGTATGAGATAGTGTGGATAGTTAAAGGAAGCTTGAAATCTGTGTTCAAATCCCCTATATTTACAATTAAGCTCCAGATATATGAAGAATGTCTGTATTTCAAATATTGTATACTTTAACGATGTAATATTTTTCTAAATAATTCTAATTCAATTAAATTTCAATTTGAAAATAAGCTTTCTTATATATTTTTATAAAACTGAAACATAATAATGAAAAAAAAACATTACACTTTTGTTTCTTTTAAATGAAAAGTTTAACATTTTGATGAGTAGAAAAATAAAAGACATTTAAACGGCTTTCATAATATCTTGAAAGATAATCATTACTGAAGCAACATCATGATTATTATAACAATAGGCTAAGAAAAGTTCTTATTTAATATAAACTGATTTGTGAAAAAAAAAAAGCTGGACTAAACGAAATGCATTTATTATTTTAATTTTTTGCAACTTGACAACCATTAAACTATTTTTTCCTTTTTATGACAAATTTATCATCGTCATCATTTTGAACGTTATCAGTCCATAGTAGGATGAAGGTTCTTCCTAGTTTAATCCAATTTATTCTAATTAGAATCTTTCTTTTTCACATTAGGCCATCAAACTTTCTTATTTCATCCATTTCACATGTAGTCTGTTTCTAGATCTTTTACAATCTCTTGGAATCAATATTAAAACTTCAACTGTTTATCCTTCATAATTTCTTCTAGAAATATATCTAATCTCATTGCATTTCAATCTCTTAATTTTTCCACAGATGTCAGTGATACCTGTTTATTTTTTCATCCGTGATTTTGTTTTGGATCTTTTTGTTATTCCTAACATACATCTTTCCATACTTCATTAGACTGGTTAGAAGTCTGTTATTTCTCTTTTTCTAAATGTTCAATTATCAGATCTATACGTAAGAACTGTAATTCTTCTATTAAAGACTTTCTTTATTAAACACAGACATATTTCCTTCTAATATTAAGTCATTTCTACCAAAAGTATTATATTCAAGTTTAATTCTATAATTAATTTTATCTATCACGCTTCTATCTGCATTAATAATCAGATCAAGTTATTTGTATTGCTAACTTCTAATTCATTTATCAATCTTTAGTTTTTCTTATACAAAAATCGAAATCTTACATATCATTTTCTATCTTAGAAACACCACATAAGAAAGGCATAGAAAATATTAGGCATCTGTTAATTGAATGTAAATGCCTGCAGTCAGAAAGAGTACAAATAATGAAGCTGTGGAAGAATAAATACAAACAAAATGATTATACAGAAAGTGGGTTCTTGGTTTTTATGCTGGGTTTGGGAAATGATAAGCAGGATTTAAATATAAAGGCCATGGAGTTGACAAAAATTATGTTGTGAAATGGCATGGAGCAGGATAGAGAAGAATATGGGAAAATCTTAGGGTGGGGAATGGAAAGGGAAGATAAACTGGCTAACAGGTTTCTCTGGGCATAATGGCTGAGATATAGGAGAAGTCACAGTGCTTTGCATTGCATCATAATTGTAAATTAATTAAAGCACATTAAAACAGGTAAAAAATAACATTTGCCCAAAAGAGCTTTTTTGTGTATGATTATTATTATATATATTACTGCTGTTATATAAAGATATTTTATATATTATATCATTGATTTATTTAAATATATATTCATATATAGTTTTTATACTTCATCAACCACTGCTTCGACTGCAGCACCCCCCCCCAAAAAAAAAAGATTAAATTTGTGCTTAAAAACATCAATAATATAACAATCATTCAATACTTTGCTAATTATTATGTAAATACAGCTAATCAAATCACTTTTTAAGTAATTATTTTTAAGCTGACGATTAAGACTCTATTCAAAGACTGATCATTATGGCAATGCTAGAAATATCATATTCAGTGAATTCAGCAAATTCGAAATTCACCAAGTTCCAGATTCATTTGCTTTTATCAATGCCATAACTAGAGCTATTGTAAGAACTGCTCCTGAAGCAGCATCAATAGTTATTTGAGATTGTGGTATGCTTATTTATTCTGGTTTCTCATAAGAGCTAATAAATTTATATTGTTTTCATTTAGGATGAACAATATTCTATTTTTTTTCTTATTAGCATATAAATATTTATTACAGAAAAATGTTACAAAATAAAAGAAATATTATTTTAAATATTTATCACAGATGGAGTGAATATATATAAAAAATATATATTTTCCCAATTGTCACTCATATAAAAAAATTGAAATAAAAAATAAAGGTCAATGTATTCCAGATATTACTATTCATCAAATAGTAGTTAGTAAAAATAAAATACATTAGATTTTTTACAATGATTGATATGGAAAAATAAAGTGGTTATGTGGTTGTGAAATTAGAAATGCTCTGCTTTGTTCTCCTTGCTTACTTTTTCATGATGATACTGTAATAAAGCATCCCTGTTTGATTGACTATTAAAAGTTCCAAACTTTATAATTTTTTTAGCTGCGCAATAAATTAATGTAAACTCCTTCGTGTGCTCATATCTATGTGTGCATGTTTTTTAGACAATTATTTGATTGTGATCCGTATTTTATATTTATGTACACGTGTACTTAAAACGCAAATATAGATAATTTATGATCTATTTTAATCTACATCAGAATTAAAATATTTTTAAACAGTATTATTAAAAAAAAGATTCATTATAAATTATAGATCCCTAGAGAAATGCATTTAGTCAAGTGAATGGTAATGGAAAATAAATTAATGAGATGTCATATTTGATTACTATAAATAATATTACATGATATATAGCTTCAAATATTAATATTTAGTAGTTTCTTTTAAACATCAATAAATTCTATATGTTTTAAAACATACTTTCAGAAAAGATTATAGAATGTTGTTACAAGAAATAAACAAACAAAAGAAATATCCGAATAAGATTTTAGTAAATATCATTTAGAATTGTAGCATTTAACGATTTTTTTAAAAAAAACAACAAATTTACACCCTAAAATTCACTTAGCAAACATTTTCAATAAATATCACTTTGATTAACGTTATACAGTTTTCACAATAAATTATTAAATAATTTTGAATGTATAAAGTTTTCATTCAAGATTATTTGAACCGTGCAAATGTTTATAAATCATATAACAAAGTATTTCTCATCAGTAATGAGAATTCTCTGTTGTAGAAATTATGTTTCGTATCAGATCTGATTTTATCTTTGGAAACTAAAAACTATTTTTATAATCTTATTTTTAACGGAAGTAACTTTTTTTTTTTCAAAATAAATAACAAAATGCACATTTTTTTAAATATCAAGTTTTAAGCTAGTATAAGATTATTAATCTATAGATATAAATTATTCAATAAATGGGAAATCCGTGGTGAAAATGAAGTTAAATCCACAGCCAATTGTATTGAGTACAACAATCAATCAAACCTTTTGATCAATAGTAGCTTGGACAAATTTGCTATTGTTTTTTTTCCAGCAAGCAGAACAGATTTGATTAGTTGCTGCACTTCAATACACTTTGGCCGTGGATTTAACTTCATTTATATGATGGAGTTCTCACTTATTGAAGAATTTAGATGTATATTAACCTGTTAAAAATGTTAACTTTAAAATTATTAATCTATCAAGTTTACGTTTTCTTAAGTTTTTTTTATAGCTTATTTCTCTACAAAAACGTTATTAAATCTTAATTATTAACTATACTCTAGGATAAAAATGTAAACCATCATTTTTTACTATATATATATTGGATAACAATCTAATTTCTTCAGATGAACCAGAAGTTTGAACATCTGACTTTCACACTAGGCGACTAAGACAAAAATCGGATCTTTACAGTTATGGCTTATAAACATGACTTTGTTAATTTTTCAAATATGAATAAATTCACAATCAATTTACTCATATATATATATATATTGTGAGATAAAGCCAAATTAAATCTCATTTTACAATTCTGTAAAATAGATACAGATTTCATTGCAAAAAATGAATATTGAATAATAAGTTACTGCACTGGAGATATGTATATATCCTAACACCTCTCATTAGCATTATCTAAATTTATTAGGATTACATTTATTTATTATGTTTTGCAAATATGCTTTAATTATTTTTAAATTGTTATCTAAATTGTTTTTGTCTCATGTGGCATGTGTTTAAGTGACTCATTAATAGTGTCAAGAGGATAAATATACTGCCACTGAGTGCATTTATTTACACTTCAAAAACAAATAAAGGCCGGATTGTCATTATCATTCCGGTTTAGCTAATGAGATTTACTTGTTATTCAAAATATATATATAACGACAAAGAGTAGTCTGAATTTTTTTACTGGACAATTATTTAATAATCAAATAAGTTTTAGACAAAATGATATATATGTCATAAAATCTAAATTTGATTGGTTGCATATGTCTCTGGATTCCACTTATTTATTGTTAAGAGATTGTCTTGACAAAAGTTAGAATTTGTTGATTGATATTGATATTGGGATTGACTGTTTACTAGCTTTTAATGATATGAGGTGTGTGTGTAAGTAAAAGCGCACTTTGAGTATTTGTATGGTGTGTGTCGGCATGACCAATGTGTGTGTGAGAGAGTAGGAGTATTGCTCATGAAAAATAAAGCTTAATTTATAACTGTCATATTTTAAGCTCAGCTTATTCCTAACAATACTTTTCCAATAAACATAAATCAGATTATTATCATTCTTTATTAATTCGTAACAAATTAATGTGCCCTTTTGTCTTAGAATATGGATTTTAAATTTTATTAAAAATAAATATATTCTCTATAAACTAAATTTGACATTTTTTTAAAAATCTTTTTCTCTCTTCTATCCATCTGTTAATTTTATATCTCTTCAGGAAATCACAATCAGCGCTATATACTTCAAAGCACACCAACAGTAATTCCTAACACGTCTTCTTCATCTTCAATTAAAGCTTTTGACATTGACTCACTTTTCCAATACTTACGTACAATTATTACTATATCTTTGTGCAAATTATTTAACTAATTTACAAGTACACATTTTGCTTGCACTTATTCTTTTCTGTTGGTTTAATTGCCCTACCCAAAAGTTAATGGTTCCTCAATAGATTTTTTATACTCTCTTATGAAAGTAGAGCTTAATTCGATCAAGTGAATAGAAATGAAGGTTATTGGTGATTGAATGTATCATGGTTTTCCTGAACAGTTCACACAGTTATTATTATTTTCTTAATCAATTATTTAGGCAAATACCTTAATTCAAGAGAATAGTGAAAATAAAAAATTAGTTTTAAAATCCAAATTTGATAATGATCCACCAGGTGTGAAATTGATTTTAAGACACCTGCAAATCAATATATTACTGATTAAATGTATTATTTCTTAGATCTCCATTCCTTACCTAAAACAAAATATAAAAATATGTCTAAAATTGAAGAATAGTTATAATACATTAAGTTAAAATGATAGAAAAGAATTTAGGTATCCAGCCATTAATTCTTTTAAACTTAAACTTATCAAGCTCATTACTATCATCTACTCTATTTATACAACCAATGCATATGACCACATACATGCGAAAAAGATAAGTGATCTCTAATATATATATATATTTCATGTTATAACCAGCACTCATCAGTTGGTCCAGATCAGTATCTCCCTGCACACCATATATAATCAGTACTCAGTTCATATTAAGATAGCAAATCGCTATTTTATAACTTTAGGAGTGTTGGTGCTGCAGAATATGTATATTGGAGACTCATTTACATTTTCCGCATGTATGTGGTCGTGTGTATTGTAGTATAAGATGGAGTGTCTGATAAAAGGGAGCTTGAAAGTTTGAGTTTTAATCCCCTCTAACTACATCTAGCCTAAAATAGTATTTACAATATACTTGTATTTAAATAATTCATTCTTTTCGGAATACGATTATAATCATACTTTTTCATTCTTACACACCCACCCAAAAAAGTTATTCCTAAACACGTTATATACAGTAATGAGCTAGTTTTGCAAAAGTTTGGGAGTCAATTTATCAAAAAGAAGTTTTATGGTTGGCTCTAAAAGAAATAATTTAAAGACTGATAAAGTAAAATCAAAAGGCAAAACTGACTAACTGAATGCTTTATTATTCTAGTTTATAAGAAGTTGAAACCTAGAGCCACCTGCTAACGTTGATTTATGGACCTTTCAGTTCCAGAGTCAGCTTTAACATTAATGTATCAAATAATGCGTGACGAGGTGAAATATTATGAAACAATCATAATCAGACTGGGGGGTCAGCCCTAGTATGTCTGAAAACTAACCCTGTGAAATTAAATAATTATTAGAAATGAATCTTTAACTGTACTAATGCCCTCATTAACTTTCAGCATTGTTTTAACTTAAAAACAAGATAAGGCAAGTGCCTGAAATTCTATTATCTAAATTCGAATTAAGATAACAAAATATTAAGAAATTTTGTTTGTTTCATTTAATAATAACAGCTAAAAGTATTAACCAATTTAATAGTATTATCACCCCAGGTGAGATGATGAAAAAAGAGACTTGAATAAACTTATATAATTTTTGTAGTTTGAGATTTCTGCTATTTAGACGTAATATAATTTCAAGGATATAATTGACAGTTTTCATTTAATTTTTCTCATATATTTTTTAGTGCTCATTTATATTTATACCTATTGAAACAGTCGACCTTAGTTCAAGATCAAGTTTCACTGTTCTACCACAGCCCATATGTCATCCTGCTCCTCTTTTTTTTTTTTGTAAAATGTATATAAACTATACATATGTTTCTGAGGAAGCGTCTATGAGATTTATAAATATAAATCTGAAATAAAAAATTTTCTTTAATTATTTTAAATATTAACTTTTTATAGATGGGGCTCAGATATACCCATATATTACAGGAGCATATATATATATAAAATTTAAAATACTAAATAATTTTGTGTCTTTTAAAAGATTGTATTTTTTTTTACTTTTATTTTAATACTTTGTAATTACTTTTTTGTCATAAAACTACATAAAAATTCAAGATGGAAGGTGCAGTCATTGATGTCCAAAAATAATTAAATGGGTGGGAAGTTTGTTTCATGATTTTTTAAAAGGAATTTGTAAATTAAAGTTAAGGAAAGTGAAATCTAAAACAAAGCTAATTGATTTTAGTTAGCTATTAACATTTTTATCAAATCCATTTTCCAATCTGGAAATTGGTTTGAATTGATTTTGGACAGTTATCTCATGACTGCGTCTCTACTAACAATAGAGAAAAGATTTTTGAAAATTAAGGATCCATTAGAGTCAAGAAGTCAAATTAAAACAAAGATTCTTTGAGTGGCTAAAAACTGACATAAATAGGGTTAAATCTATTGTGTCATTGTTTGGTCAATCATTGCTGTGGCTCATGTCCATTCCAATTTTGAGAATTATAAACTGCCTTCCTTTCCATCTTTCAACCACACTCATACCAAGATGTGGCTCCTACCACTCAAGAGTGACCACGCCATCAAAGAATGCTGCCTGCCATAGAAGATTTGTCAATACTTCATAGAATCCTGAGTAACCAGCCCAAAGACAGTAAAATCACATTAGCCAATTTTAATTTGTAAACATATGTTTTCTTTATGTTTAATTTTTTTCAAAAACTCAATAATCGGCAAGTATGTTAACCTTTTGTATCAATTCTCTATTAACAAATCAAATATTACTACTAGATATATTCACTCACACTTATTATTTTTATAATTTAGTGTGGTTATAATTTAATTTTAATGATTTTTCACTTAATTTTATTTGCAAATGCCAATCAAACCTTGTCGTATAAACTTCTATATCCCACTGTGGAATAGAAAGAGAGGGGGAATTAATGGATTTCTTGTTATTTATTTCTAAATATCTCGTAAGATTGGGTTTGTATTTTTAAATGAATACTTGCTTTTAAATAAATGTTTTATCGTAAATTTATACAAAATGTATAAATACTTTGCAATCTGGGGTGGATATTGGTTATTGATCATCATCGCCAAAGTTGGCTGAGCTTGAGAATTTATTTGCAATTCTACTTTTAAGTGCGTGAATTTTAGTTTTGTTTAATATGTTAAAAAAATGTGATTCAAGAAGGGGGGGCAATGCACACTTCATTATTATAATTTAACTTATTTATAAATGACTTTAGATTACATAGGTCATTATTTTAGCATATCATTATGTATTTGTTAAACCATTTAAGGCTTTACTTTAATATTTAAAATTCAATGACTTTATATTATTATGATAAGCGTTGCTGGCATATGTCAAATTTTTATTAAGTCACATGGGGCTTTGATCCAATCCACCTGTACCTCACTCCAAAGTCATGATCTTCTTTGTTCATCATTCTTCTCAAAGTATATATTTATATACTGCTTTGATTCACCTGTACCATATTCCAGGGATTCAAAGTCTCCCATCTTTAATGTCCTCATTCATGGTAAGTTTACGCCTACTTCTATAACATGCAGGTTAGAGTGAGTAAAGAGCTTTGTATGGATGTGCCATGGTCCAGCCCATAGAAACTTCCTACCTGTCTTTCTTTCTGTACTGCTCTAGCATGAAGCTGGCATGTACCTTCTTTAAAAAAATTGGAGAATGACCTTGTCCTGGCCAAATGTGCCATTTTTGCTCACTGATAATGCTAGCACTGCCATTTCTTATAGTTAGTTTTCTAGCCTGTTTAGCAAAATAAATTGTAATGATATGTGATAATAAATTATTTTTATAATATTTTCCATTGGAGTTTAAATCCAACCTTTCATGAAGCTGCCCTCCCCTTTATTGAAATAAGCCGTTCCTGCAATTATAGAGTTTCGCTATATTCTATAGTTAAATGCCGAAAATGTAAAATAAATAATGTTTTCATCTACTTATTGATCAAAATGTATCCTTATTTTAATTGTTAGAAATGAAGTCTCTAAATGAAAATAAACTTATGTATCAAATCCTAAGGGCATCATATTAACTCATATAATCAGCGAAACTCTATTGTATCATTATAAATATATATATATATATTTTTAAATGTATAAAATGTCCACCAAACCACTCAGATAAAGCCATTTTTGTAACATTGAATAAAAGCCTGTTTTTAGATATACGTTCAATATAGTAACTGCTGCACTAAATTAATATTTGTCAAAATAAAATAATATCAAGTTAGTTAAATGTTTATAATCAAAATAAAGTTTTAAAGGTGTGGAGTTGATGATGTATATAAAACTCATCCTGAATTTTGTCCAAATAAATATTTATATTTTAAACTTTAATCCAGTTGTTCGAATCTCCTTAATAATATTTATATTTATGTATATTTTTAACTTAATATCTTGGGTTCACTCAGTCTCTCACCATCATCATCAGTTGAGATCTCATGTAAAACGTTGTAGCACTGGGCCGGGATATAATGAATTTATGTGGTATCACAGTAGGTGTTGTTCATAGTGTTATAGATTTGGGGAATGGGCAAATAGGTTAGAATTCATGATTGCTCCTGACCTGTGTATCTCGGGCATGATTGGATTCGGGGTACTTTTGTTTAGATTCTAAATCTTGTTGGATGGACATATATTTTCGACCGGTACAGTATATTTCTCAAGTACATGTTACTATACCATTGTTACTATACTAAATGTATCATATCCCTGTATCATACATATGCAATAAGCTCTGTAACCTTTGACTGCTTAATAAAGTTTTTTGAAAAGTAAATTATAATTTCTCAACAAGATTGTTTTTATAGTTTATATAAAATATTTTTTTTCCAAAATGAAATGTAAACTTGAAAAAAAAGGATACTCATGAAAAAATTTAAAATAAAACAAATCTACTAAGGCACAGAGTATAGTAATTTTTTAAAATAGGATTGTATTTTGATAGGCATTATTTTCAAAGAATATTGATTGAAATTTTAGATTTAAACTAGAATCAAAAGAATTATTCCAACAAATACAGGATAGTCTTATTGAAATTAAAGAAAGAAAAATGATATCACAGGGAATATATACTTAAATAAAGCTTTAAAAATTGGCTATCATTTGTTTTAAGTGTAAGAATAAATTTGTCTATTACTACCAGCATTTTAATAGGAAAGATCAGCACCCTCTCTAAAACAATTACAGAAACTGGGTACAGATGACAGTATGGCCAGTGTCAAAATTTTTCTGAAGAAGAACTTATTAAATCATACAGTATGTTAAATATATTGACTCTAATAAATACTTCAAACTTCTCCAGCTCATAGGTATAAGATACTGTAACAGTCAAGTTTGTACATTCGCGTAACAGAATTCAGAATCCAAGCAAAAGAGACCGAAGCTGACCAGACTAGGACTGTAACATCCCGAGTCCGACCGCACTTCAACTCGTAAGCCAGGATTCCAAGACTCAAGACCCTACGAATGACCACCTTGAACTTACACGTAGTATACCTCTTTCCACACGGCCGACATAGGTCACGGAGAAGCAATGAGACTCATAACAAAAAAAAATGGAATTTATTAACTGTATATATTTAAAACTAATTAATGCATCGGAAATCACATATATAATATAGAGAATTTTGAATTGGATTGAAATAAATAAGATCGAGATCAGAGTAATTTATTAAATTGTATGTTTATTTTTGCAGATTAAATTTGACGATTTTATCTATATTATTCTTGCATTTTACAATTAAAATGCGCGTAGCATCTAACATTTTGGAGAGCGCTTTAACCTTCTCTCCTTACAATTAAAATTATTTTACATTTGTTATTTTATTTGATGAAGTTAAATATTGTTTTCATCATTTGCTTTATTATCTTATTGATCAGTCACTGCATTGTAGCTATGGGGCAGATTATGCTAATCCCTCTTATTCCATGGTTTTCAGCTAAGCAATCAGACGAAGCCTTGTTTTCTCATATATGTGAAACATTTAAAGTCAAATTTATCTATAATATTATTATTTCAAACTATTGTACATGAGACCGAAACTAGCTCTTGAATATGTCAGACAATGGCTGAAACTTAATTTAAGGGAGGAAGAGTTGGCAACCAAAAGAACCAATGCGCTATAGCGCTGGTAAACAGTTATAATAAATGTTGCTCTGCGGATGGATTAATATTTAGGGTTTTGTGATCAACACCGGAGCCCTATGACCGATCGCCATGCTGCTAAAGAGGGTTGGGGTAGCTAACACTATTGCCTGGAATTTGACGTCAGGTCTTATTCGTGTGCGACCCAAGGAGTGTAAGAGGGATGGCCGTTCCGAGTCCCATCTTAAAGAAAAATGCAACATAACGAGAAAGTTTAAATGTATAATAAAATTATCACATCCGCCAAGCAAAAGAGTTGAAATAATTTAATATTTAGCCACGAGAACGATAGCTAATCAGTGGAATCATTAGCGCCAACTCTAATATAGCATTTTTAATATCATATGCTATACGTGGGCGTACTTTTAAATATTCTTTGCTTTCTAGTTTCAATCTCAAATAACACATTTGATTACGCGATTAATTAATAAAAACAAAAAAGGGAAAAAAAATATATTTGGAGGGCTTTTACAAAATGAAATAAATAACAAATATACTTATTCAAGGCTTGGATATTGCTTAGTGAAAATTAAATTGAAATTTACTTTGGGTTAAAACAAGATTCCCATTTTAAAATTGCCAACAAATAATTAAATAATCAAGGTCAAAATGATAATCAGCACATAGCCAATTCTTAACAGTTATTTAAGAGGGTTTCGAAACAGCGTGCATTAAGCTACGATAAATAATTATTAAATGAAGAGGGGTCATTCTCTCTTCTCTCTATTATTAATATTGAATGCCCGCTGTTTCGAGGCATTAGCATATAATTTATATTTTAAAATAAAAAATAAAGAAACCATAGTCACAACTGCAGTGAGAAAATTGAAAATAAAATTATTAAAATCATTTAGTTAGGAAACATTAGAAAGTAGGTCAGAATTATATAATTAAATTTAAGAATAAAATTTTACATTTAGCAATTTACTTGAATTCAAGATTTTAGAATTAAAATACATTTTATAAGTCTAGACTTAAAGGAAAATTAATATATTGAACTGCAGTTAGAAATGGTGAGGTTACCGGTCATCTTGTAGTACTTGAGCTGGAGTTACGGGAGTCTTTGTGGCGGCTTGCGGCATCATCTTCTTCCCACGGTTAGAGCGGAGCTGTTATGGCGGCATACTGGTGATGGTGGTTTTTGGATGGAAGTAAAGGCCCGTCGCCTTCACTCTGGAGCTTAGCCAAGGCTGCCTGTTTTAGCCCGACATTTTCTCTCGCACAGATATAAAAATTATTGTCTTAACTGGATGTCAAAATGTTCACGGTTGCTTTTGGTTCAGGATACACGCTGGATTCCAAAGCTTAACGATGATCAAAGAAGGCAAAACTTCACAGATGTAGCATTCAAGCTGTAAAGATTTCAAAGATTCAAAGCTGTCAAGGTTTCAAAAAAGTAAAGATCTAAGATGGCTCCTCCACTTTACATGGCCTTTTTAAATGATCGCCTTATCAGCCCACACACCTTGGAATTTCATCTCCATCAAGATTACAAAATTTTTAATTTGCTTATGAAATTAGTGGTTGACTTCAAACATGCTGACATTCCTTTTAGGTGTTATAACTTTTCTCTGATTATCAACTTTTAATTAAATCGAATTTTAATCAGTTTAATCCGATATTAGATTTTATTTTTAATTAGTCAGGAATTTTGTTCTGATTTTATAATTTATGTGTAAAATCCCTGCTGTAAACATATTTTTAATTAGCGAGGTCTCCAAAATAATTTAGAATCAATTAGCTAGATTATTTTAAAATTGGCTTTTCTTTTTAGAAACCTAAGGCAGGTGTGGCATATACTGATACAATTGTTTACAGCAAAAACTTTACTAAACTTTTAATTCTCCGAAAATACTTTTATTTTTAGAAAAAAAAATCTTTTTCTTTTTAAAAAGAAACTTGTCAGCGCATTTGCAATCAATCACCCTTTCAATGTGTTTTTACATTAAATTGGTTTATAATAAAAATGAAACTTAAAATTTAATAAATATTTTAATCACGCCACTATGCTATATATGTATATTCAATATAGGTGGATTATATTCCCACATACGAATTTAAGTAATAAATTAATAAATTGACGCTACATTATTACTGTTTAAAAATATTACGCGATAAAATTATACGCTATAACTCTGGCAATACTATTCACTTATAGCGTTCTTTCGTATGTGCGTATATAATGCTGTTTATATAGCCGTGATTGCAATTTTTAGCTTACAAATCTTAATTTAGACTTATTAAACAGGTTTGAACTTAGCACAGACGAGTGGGTTATTAGGATGGTTGGTGAAACGGTGAGGGACTTGAAGACAACCGTTTCAATAGTAACATCTTCAAAAGCATATTCATTTGTGATAATTCTATATATTTACCAATTCAGTTTGATTAAAATTTAGTTAGCAGCAAATAATTAAGTGATAATGGACAGCTAGAATTCTATTTGCAACTTTCCTTCAATAGCAAGTTAAAGTAGAGAATAATAAAAATTTACTAGACAAAATATTAATCACTCTTCCGAAAATAGTATTCTAAATGTTTAGAAATTAGAAAACTATACAGATTTCATGGAATCATTGACTATCTTACAATGAATGCTTCATCACGAATTGGATAAACATGTATTGGAACTCCTATATAGAAACAGTATTAAAGACTCTCTCTTTTACCATGAAATTTATTAATACCCTCCTTTGGTAAAGAACAAAAGAATTGTAAGCATTATAAAATATCTAATTGAGATTTAATCTTTTTTACCTCTTCAGCCCTCCCCCCCCCCAAAAAAAAAAACTAGAAATAATTATATATATATAATCTGATATTTATATTTTTAAAAAAAAAAAAAAGCATAAATAGATATGTCCCTAAAAACGATAATGATTTGAAGGTGACATTCTGACATGGTTTTTATTCAACAATTATAGTTCAAAGCTCGAAGTAATACATTATTACGACTTACAAAATACACTAAAATAAGAAAATTATCAAAAAAAAAAAAATAATAAATAAGAGAAATTAATCCTTTATTGCCTATGCAATGCAATACGTTTTTTTTTTGTTATTATTGTATGCATAGATTCAAACTTTGTAACAACTTACATTTATTTGTGTAATAATATTATCTTGAGGTATAATATAAGGTAAGATTAAAAATTAGCTTTGCTCCGAATACCAGATAAATCTCCATTCGTATTATTTTTTATTTATTGAAAAAAATAAATTGCGGTAAAATAAAATTAAAAAAATCAAGGAATTCTTTTTAATAAAGGCAAAAGGCAATCTTTTTCATGGGAGAAAACTTTTTATTACCATTTTAAAGTTCAAAAGAATGACCAAAATATATGGCTGGCCTAGCTGTCGAATTCTGAATTTTTGAGGCCGTGAAATAAAATTATTCCTTTTCGTGCATTAATACGCAGATAGATTCAAACTATCAGGTGTGTTTTCAGCTGCGATGGGTGTGAAAAATCACGATTTTAAAATGGTGGTGGGGGGGGACTAATACCTTAAATAAATATTAATAAATTGTTTTCATTCTGAAATAAAATCTGAATTATAAATACAGATTTAAATTATATGATTGATTTTTTATTTTTTATTTTTGGATAATTATTAAATGTTTTCTTAAAAACTGTATTTCAGTCACTTTAAAAAATATTTAGTCACGACTGTAATCGGAAAAGTACAGATAAATTTCAAATTTAGTTAAAAACCACTTTAACAATTAAACTATTTAATGGAAATAACTCATCATAAAACTTCAAGGAAAAGACCATCATCACAAACCTTCAGGCAAGCATAAACTATACCTGACTTTCTATTTTATCATTATTATGAATTTTTAAAAGATGTAAATAGATTTAGTAAAAAGAGAGTTTTAATGAACATTAAAACGTAATACAGAAATAGCAAATAAAATTGGTTTTAAAATAAGTCTACTTACTTTTGTATTGTTTAATATTAATTCTAATTGATAATTTTCTAATAAACTTGTCGCGGTATTAACATACTCTACGGCCTTCTTTACAGACGTTAAAGTTTTTCTACCTACTTCCCAATTCAAATTGAAAAGACCTCCAATATACAATGGAATTTTGTTTCCGGATAATTGATAAAAAAAGATAAAAGCTAAAAAAACCTTTAACATAATTACTTCTTTTTAAAAAATTATTTTCACAATGCATCTGTGCTCAAAAATAACTTAGTGTGTTGGATTATAAATGTCATCGCCTTAATATAGAGTACATTTATATGAATAATAAAGCTTTAACATTTTCTAACAAAGCGCTATCTGGGAGCAATTAAAAGAAATATATAAAAAGGACTGTAATAAATTTAACAATAAATAAATGTAATTTTTGTAATTGGAAGAATATATGCGAATGCGTGACACGCATATAACATATATATATATTAAACCGTCCTCATGGCTTAAGAGTGTTCTTACATTCGTCTTTAAAAGACAAGTACGAATCGCACTATGTAAAACTGGAATTTTTTTATTTATTTAAAAATAGGCTTATTGCTATTGATAAATTATTATTCATTCTCTCTCGCTCTTAACTTATTGGATGCTGTTGGAGAAATTTTTTAAATCTGGAATGGAGTATTAAAAACTGTTTTGTCTATATATATACATATATTGCTTTATTATTATTTTTAACTGTTAATAATATACAATTCTTCCAAAAAGCTGAAATCATAGATATAAGTTTAAATCACGTATTTACAAACTTTCTTTTTATACTTAATGTAATTTATAAGTTTTATTTTTATTATTCAAACTCAAATTATTTAATAAGTGCGGTGATGGTACTATCTGATAGTGTGCTGGCATTGAATTTGATTTGCAAACGCTTTTATTGGACACTATTGACAAAAATCTAAAAAAAAATAATATTAAGATATATTAATTTCTTCATTATTCAATAAATTGATTATTTAAATATGATTGTTTTGTTGTGTGTTTTTTTTTACAAAGACGCCGAAAACAGTCAACGACAGATCGTCCTCCGCCCTCTGCCAGTTCATGGATAGCCTCCCTAATAGACCACTTACAACTTTATAACCCAATAATGCCCTCTAACCTTAACAAAAAAATCACCTTATGGGAAGCATACAATATAATCAACTATAATCAACAACCCATTAAAACCAGCCAAAAAATAATCAACCAAAGACTCATTTCACACTTCAAAAGATGGAGTCTGGAACACAAATTCCTTGACTTCATCATTAAAATAAATCTTAATGCGCTTCCCACGAATTGGTTCCTTTATCACCGAAGAGGTTTTAACAGCATTGATCCTATATGTGGTCTGTGTGCTCGTGAAGATGAAACCATAGACCATATTATACACCGGTGCCCAAAACTTAAAACACTGAAAGAGATAATTATAATTAATTCCAACATAAGACCTGATATGATTTTCTCACTTGAAAATGCCATTCATAATGGATTTTTTTCAATAATAAGGCTTTCTACCTTTGTCCTTTATTCCATATGGATAGTGAGATGCAAAACTCTCATGGAATTACCCCCTCCACAAATCATACCATTGTTTTATCAAACGCTCAAAAAAATCAAGAACCGTGACCAGCTCCTGGCCTCCAGTAAAGTCTTTGATGACACCTGGTCTTTAACTGCTCTTTCATTTTCCTGATTATCAACTCCCACCTACCCAGCATTATAGAATAGGAAATTCTAAAAGAAAATATGCATGTTTATATTAAAAATGCTTATTCCATTAAACCTAACCACATAAGAGTATAACAATTGTACTCTCATAACAAAATCTAGCCAGATGACAAATAGAACATTATACAATCATATTATTGTACAATTTATTCATTTATCTATCCTTTATTAGTATGTAATCACTATTTATTGTTAATAAAAAATTTTGTTGAAATGAACAGTGAGAAAAAATAGATTATGTGTGAAGTATTTGAAACTGGCAATAGGGAATTTAATTATTTTATAATACTCTAGTGATTTGCTACAGTGATGGGAGTTGTAGACCCCAGAGATGAAAATTCCTAAATAGACGTTCAGTCTACCATTTTTAGTGCTTAAACGTATTTTAAGATGGAAAAACAATGACAAATTACTAGAATTGATTGGGCAAAGACAAAATTAATAATAATAATAATAATAATAATAATAATAATAATAATAATAATAATAATAATAATAATAATAATAATAATAATAATAATAATAATAATAATAATAATAATAATAATAATAATAATAATAATAATAATAATAATAATAATAATAATAATTATACGGTTGATTCTGTCATAAATGATACGAACATTTTATGAACTATGAATTCCAATTTTGTTCTCAGAACTGCTTCTTTCTAAACAGTGACGTTATGTACACAATAGGTCACAGCCAGGATCATGTATGTAACAACTAATATTTCCATGGAAGGTCGAATAACCATTCAGAAGTCAAAGTATATATTAATCTTCATATTGTTCTTTTTCGAAATGAGTGATTGGAAAATTTTTTTGATTATATATATTCCATAATTTTCTATTAATTATTAATTTCATTGCAATGCAATTATTTCTATTTTATAAATTATTTTAACGCTGATAAGAATCATCTCGTATATAAGACTAGAAGGAAGAGGGTTATGTATTAACTTCGCCTTCTACTTAGTTATATAATTCCATGATGCAACGATTAAGTATCACACATACATGCACACGGACATAAATATATGTATTAAAGCATTAAAGCTATAAAATTAGCGTAGAGATTGTAATAAATTAAATGACACTTTGTATTGCTAAATTCTCTAGCCAAATTGTTGATTAGACAAATACTTTTCTATGACTTGTATTTCATTTTGAATTGTAACTTTTTGGGCGATTCTGAAGATAAAAGTCGACTCCAAACATTCACATAGACATAGTTGAAAAAGATTAGGATACTCAAGTACCCAAACAATAAACTAAACGACAATTTTATTTATTTGACTAAATGGAGAATTTTTATGAAATTTCGGTCAGCTAGAAATTGATCCAAGAATTTCATCCACCATTATACCTTTTTATAAAAATATGTAGAAATTGGAGTACTTCTTGATTAATCATGATATATTTTTAAAATTATAAATCAATTCTAGCTGGGATTTTTATAAGATATTTTTGTTATTATTTAAAAATATAAATAATGTTTACAAAGTTGATGAATAGAAAGAAAAATCATTTGTTTAAAATAGAACCATACCAGAGAATAAATAAATCAAAAAAACTATTACTGGTGGGTGAGTGCATAGACATTTAATATACACTTATAAACAACACAGCACGTGACTGGTGTTTTATTTCCTTCTTTACGACTACAATTATTTCAGCACTTGTCAAGCGTCGTTAGCCGAGAGGTCATCGTAGCCGCCTTGCAAGCAAGTAGTTGTTTGCAGACGGTTGTGGGTTCGCGTCCCGGCCGATGCTATGACATATGGGAAAAAAAAAAATTCAGCGCTTAATAACAATAGATTTAAAATGTACATAGTTATTTTTAGTAGCTGAAAATCATATGGACATATAGAATTTGAGAAACAAAAGAAGATACCAGTAAATCATAAAATGATATATATTGGATAACACACATGAAATCTTTCCCCCTAATCTTTATGTTACAATAAATAGTTATTCATTAATAAATAAAAAAAATATTGCTTACTTCCCTTCAAACAGATACTTCACGTTAATAAATCAACAATAGTGAGAGTTAATCCTTAATTATACAACAACAAATATAAACAACAAAATACTATTTTTTAATATTTTGTTGTTTTTTTTAAATGGAAAAGAAAAAGAAAAACGAAAGAATGGCAAACTAAAGAATTAATAAGTTTTATTTATTTATTTGGATTAATTTGCTTTGGTTTAATGGAGGTATTTAGCACATTTTGTCACATTGGTGCATGAACATCATTACACTTCTAGAGAAATTAATTATATGACTTACAATTATTTGTTTCTTATGGTGTTTTTAGATTTAAATATTTTAGAATTACTTGTATAAAAAAGGGAAAGAAAAATTCTTACTCTTCATTATAATTCTATAACATAAAAGAAATTATATTTATAAAAGTGTCATCAATAATAATCATGAGATATTATGGTTAAAGTAACTTTATTTTTTAATATAAGATATTGGTATTTAATTTTTAAGCAAGGAATCGGGTAAAAATAAATATATATGATATTTATAATGTGTGTATTTATAAGTACATGATATAGGATTGAATATATTATAATATTAACATGAGTATAAAAGCGTATGTATGATTGATCTCTTTATAAGTTAAAGATCACTGATATATTTATAATAAATTATATCATAAACTATTTGGGTTTTTTATAATCTTCTTAATATATTCAAAAGTATAAAGATGTAAGAATAAGTTTAGTTGTTATTTAAGAAATGATAAATAATATTTTATGGGATGTTAAGTGATTAATACAGAGTGTTAGATATGAAATAGTGGTACAGGAAAGTAGATTTATTGAAAAACCTGTAGTGTTAGGAATGTGTTGTTTAAGATTAAGTATGATACAGTATAAAGTAAGTTAGAATATTTATGATATATCAATAGTGACATTTTTCTAAAAATCTGTAAGAACTTAAAATAGAAGCCAAGATAGAAATTAAGGTGGACACAAAAAAATGTGGCTTTAAGTTACATAATCCATGGTATCATTATTTTATAAGGTATCCATCCCACACTTGTAATCATGAAAATCAAACTGGTATATACATTGTATTAATGAATTGTACATTTAAGCAATAGTAATAACTAAACTTTCAAATGATGATAAGGTAAATCCATTTAATGCAAGAAGGATAAAATATAAAACAAATAGGATGCTAAAAGAATGTAAAAATAATGATTTTATGAATGTTTTTATTAGCTATTAGAGAACAAAATATAAAATGAAAGTCTGAAGTATAAGAGGTATAATATTGAAAAAGAAACCTGATAATTATTCATATTATTGTAAGTAATATAATAAGTGCCATATCTTAATGAATATTTAAAATATTTCAATATTTATTTTATAACAAATAATAAACATAGGAGTATAAAAAGTTATAGAGTTATAATTAGATAATAATATTATAACTGAAACACAGGCTTATTATATACCTGTGTCTATATTTGTAATATAGGGTATATGAGCACAGACTTTCAGATGACCCATCACTCTCCACTCTATCTAATAACACTGATACACTCAAGCACATATATGCTGAAAAGATAAATAATCACCAATATACGTATTTCATGCTAAACCAGCAATCATCAGTTGGTCCAGATTATCATCTCCCACACACATATACTATAAGTGCTGAGATATATATTAAGATAGATAATCCTCATACTTTAATGGACAGGCTCCAATCCACTACACACTCCAACTCTTCAACTGTCCATCCAATTGAAAATCTGATGATGGAATGCTCGAAGGCCACCCTGAGGCCGAGATTCTTGTCACACCCATGTTAATATATATCTGAGCACTTATAGTATATATGTGTGGGATATGATAATCTGGACCAACTGATGATTGCTGGTTTAGCATGAAATACGTACATTGGTGATTATTTATCTTTTCAGCATATATGTGCTTGAGTGTTTCGGTGTTATTAGATAGAGTGGAGAGTGATGGGTCATCTGAAAGTCTGTGCTCATATACCCTATATTATAATAATATTATAGAAAGATTAAAAATAAAGTAATGAGAATATAAGGAACATGTTCTTGAAATATTTAAAAGGTGATAAAATACAAATTGTATATTTTATTGATATATTTTAAGATGGAAATATTTAGAAGTACCTTAATATTCATGGAATAAAGTATGGAATATATTATATCCTAGTTGTAAATAATTTTAAAGTGAAATATAAATGACATATTTTATTATAAGTATTTTGTTAATGTTAGTTGTTAAAGTTTTGTATAATATGTTAAATATTTTTTTATTAAATATAAGAGGTGTAATTTTTTCTTAAATTTTGTATTACTATTGTGACTCTTTTCTTGTTTTCCAAGTCATTATTTATCATCCTAACCACACATATATTATAATAATTAAAGATATTTGAGTATTATTGCACATAATCTCAAATAAGAAAAATATTATGATTGTTAAAGATATTCTCTTATTCTTCTCTTTCACTTTCTTTGCATATCTTCATATAATCATATATATATATATTGCTTATAACACTTCTTTCATATATCTTCAGATCTTGCAAACAAATTTTCTTAAAAACTTCTTTATTTTCCTTATGTGTATTTTATATATATGTAAAATGATAGTTATATATTTGTTATATATATATATATATGAAATGATGGTTATGTATTTATATTATTCAAATATTGTAGCTCTGATGAAGACTGCTGGACAGTCGAAACTGTAAGGAAAATAAATAAGTTTTTAAGAAAATTTGTTTGCATTGAAGTGTATATGAAAGAAGTGTTATAAGCAATATATATTGAAGCAGTCGGATCTAAGTTCGATCCTAGCTTCATGATATCTCACCTGAAGCCCACTTCAAACCTTTGTACTAACCTTGAATTTCTGATGCAATGGGGCTTTATATGTTCAGTCCACACTAGTTTCCTTAAAGAAAAACTATTACATAAATGTGTGTTCAAAATTAACTCGTTTGAGATTTAAATTAATCAATTCTATTAATAAATTCATGTTAGAATTTATTCACGAATTTATATATATTACAACTGCGTGGATTGTGTATATATATTTATAAATATTTAAATGTACATTGTAACGGTCAGAATCGTCTATCTCGCTAACACACTGCATAATTCAAACCCCAGACACTAAACTGAACATTCTAGGAGGAGTTGCCTTCTAGATATACTAAGTTCAAATCTAAAGTCCAAATTTCACAGCGCCACCTACATGATAACGCATCTGATGCTACAACTAGTATAACCTTTTACCGGTGCCTGGTGGTTAGGGAGACACAAAAGACTCTATACTGAGATAAGTTTGGGTGGCTAATTAACGTCTATGGATTTATAAAAGAAATGCAGAAAATATATATATATATAGACCGAGACAGTGATAGGAATCAAATAAAATAAGAGATAAAATTTAGTTTTAAATAATTTCACACAATTTATTTATATATATATAAAACGCCACTGTCTGCTTATATGAGACAGGAACGCATATTAAATAATTGTTGGCATTTATATTTCAGTAATGACAAAAAGGTTTTAAAACAGAGTGATATATTCTATTCCTCGGGCTAATAGCGTTACGATAATGTGCTTGACAAGATAGGAACATGTGCGAGGTGCTTTGAGTAAATAGACAAGTTTAAGACAATATTTGAAATTAAATGTTCTAAAATATTTATTGATTTCGAGAATAGTGCGGACTAAAGCTTACTAAGCAAACGTGGGAATGGGATCAAAGCATTTAGTTGAGAATAATAATAATAGATTTGTATTGGGAGGTCAGTATTGCTGATAGTGAATTTATAAAGTTGGAGGGTGTGACTCGTTTAAGTCACGGATGCTTTGTAAAATAAATATAAAATGAAACAATATTGAAGATCCGGAATAATTACAGAGGGCATCTACTTCGCTAACCCGTAGGAAAGTATTTTGACGAACAGCCGAAATTTAGCGACTGTGTGACGATTGCATTTAATTCCAGGGGTGTCATTGGTGAACACCCTCTGCCTGGAAACTTGCAATAAAGCGAAAAGAACGGACTTTGCCGTGTAAAGAATCCTTGGAAAAATAAAACAAAGTGGTCTCAACAACCAATTCATGTACCAGCAATACGAGACTAGTGTATATAAAAACATACTAAATGGGTTTACTTGGATTAAAAGAAATGCCCAATCAAATTCCCCGAAATTCATTTAAAAGGGTCCGCACATTCTCGACGTCAATGATGAACTTTATAATGAAAGTAGAACACGGTAATTAAAATAGGAAAATGCATGCTTGTGGGTTTGAAAAGTAAGTATAGATTTATATACGCAATCATGCATTTGGGGACACATTTAATCATTGACTTCGCACATACTCTTATATTAGATTAAAATCAATAACATGTAGATTTTAAATTATGTGATTATGTTACATTAAAGAAAAGAATCGCCTCGAACGAGTGATTTGCAAGACAATAAAATTGAAAAATTATAAATTTAAAATATGCCTTAATAGCGGCGTCTTATTTTCAATAGAGGGAATAGTTCACTCGGTCAAAGACGATTCTGACACATTATCATAATAAAATAAAAGAAAGCTTTATAAATAGAAAATATTAACCCAAGGATAGAGCAAAATGTTGAGTATATTTAAATATATGAAAGAAATACATAATGAAGTTGTGAAATATAAGAAAACAATGTTAAATAGCTATAGCATGTTAGTTAGTGATCACAAGAGCTCTTGGGTTAATTTGGGTTACTTCTGGAGAAGCATTTGCAGGTAGATGTTCGGCAGGTTTTATAATTCAGCAGCAAAATCTGGAATGTTCATATTTTGGCAGCGGCTGGCTATTCCGAGGGGACATAGCCATCTTAAACGCCTCTACTTGGACATGTCAAGGTTAGCAAATTAGTAGAATTTTAGAACAACTCAGAAACCTTTAGACAACTCAGAATTCTTTTAAAAGCTTAGAATAACTCAGAAACCTTCTTGCAACTCCGAATTCTTTAGAAGCTTAGAATGGAGAACAAAAGAAAAACATCCTTTTTATAGTAAAATTTAACAATAGACTTGCCCTGGAGTGTACAAAATTATTGGACTTATCTGCTGTAATTAAATCTATCCGAATGTCTAAAGGAATTCAACATTAATTAATTTCTTTTGTTAACTTCCCCGTCGACATTCGAATTACAAACTAGATTTAATTAAAATTACTGCTACTAATTAAAGAAAACTTAAGTGGACAGCTGCTGTTTTTAGATAAACTTATATAATTAAACTATTGTCCCTCATTTATTTTAACAGAAATATTTGGGATGATTTTTATAAATAAAACGAAAATTATTTTATTTTAAATTGTAATATTTGAATCTATCTACTAAACTAATATTTACTAAATGAATTTTATTTTAAATCAAAATATATTATGACGGTAATATATTTGTAAATAGATCCAAACAAAATAACTAACAATTTATAATTTTGATATGTTTTAAAATGGATATCATAGTGTGTGCACCATTACGACTTATATAACTTACTTTTGATAAATGTAAATTATGTGAACAAATACATAATTTATAATATTTTATTTGGGAATAAGTTATATATATAATACGAGCATTGTGCTCGTGGTTTAAAATTAGGCGGGATTTTCGGTATATAAGTGTATTGCAGACACACTACGATAGATTGGGGTTCAAACTAAGGTATGAGGGTAGGAAGTAGGTGAGAAAAGGTGAAACGAAGATCTGCAAAGCAGACCTTACTGTTTCAATATATTCGTTCTAAAGTTTCATTGCATCGGAAATGTTTTATTTTACTTTAAATAGTTTGTTCAAATTTTTAGTGATTAAAAGCTACATTCTTTCGATAAGCTTTCAGATTGTCCCTTTCCAAAAACAATGGGTAAAGTTTTTATTAATTAGAAAAAAGATAAGTAATTAAAATGTAAGGACAGTCGCTAATTAAAATCATTTTTCTGATTTTAAAAATTCATTTTCTAATTAGAAAATGAATTCAAGTTAATGAGTTTAAAAGCCTTATCGAAGGAATGTATCTAAAAACAACTAGTAAATTTTTGTAAGATTGATAATGAAAGAAGCGCTCACCTGAAGGCATCAGAGGACAGTATAAATAACCCTGAAAAAGTTTCCAAGCATCTATTATTTCTCATTAAGAGAAGCCATATATATTTCAGTAGAGAAGAAGCCGCCTAGTTAAATTATGAAATTTCAATAGGGTCTCCATCATGATGAGGGGCTAAACTTCAGGAGTCTGATTACTAGGCCCGAAGTCCCCTGAAAATCTTCAATGTGACTGCTAAATTAAACTTTTTCCATGCCAATCGTACTGCCAAAATCGAAAGAATCAAAATGCTATTCACATAATTTTCAAAATGTGTGCCTACATTTCATCCAACTGGACTATGCCCTGTGGAAGCTCAGGAACCAGCCAAGAAAGAAATGGTAATATCTTTCCTTTTGAACCTGGCCAGTTCTGAACTTTAAGTTAAAACATCTTTAAGCTATCTACTGTAAAATTGTCTTTTTATTAATGCTATTTTAAATTATGTAGTAATTCCCTATCTATATCTAGTCTTTAAACTTAATATGTGTTAACTTTCCTTTCTTAAGATGGCAGTTCGTTTATTTAACTTATTATATATTTGAGATGATTATTAATGTCATTTATTTTTATTATATGCCAGTAAAACTTCGACTCGATAATAATTTCCTTCATTACATTTACCTTTTTAAAATAATATATTAAGTTTTATAGTAATTCTTGCCCATTAGAACTAATTTTATACAGTTCTATTAATTATCAAGTCGAAGAATTTATACAATTTATGCTATATTTATTAATGGCTAATAATAAAAAATTATTAGCTCAGTTTTTAACATATGCTCCCTGCTACTTCATTTATCTTACACATATTCATAATGTTAAAGTGTTTCGCAAAAAGGTCGATAAAGGAATGAATATCAATATATTCTTATTTAAACATTATACTTTATATTAGTATTCAGGGAGAGCATGATGTTTGGGGCATAGTTATATAATTGCATTAGCACTTTTAGTTAAAGAATGTTTGACTTTAATTTAACTTGATCAGGTCATCACATAGAGTATTCTTTATATAAATGGGTTTTATTCATTAACCATGATGATTACCGTCATCATTTCTCTGAACCTTGCTGACGCAAGCCATCTCTTGTTTCGTAGGCTTGTTCTCAGTGATATTATTATTACTTTAATTCCATAATAAGAAAGCACTTCCTCACTAGCTCATATTATAATTGGAACACCAAAGGTTCGTGGCTATGACCCGGCCTGGTTTTTCTTATGTTCCTCGTCTCCTTCATAGGGCATGAAAAACTTGTAAAACACAAGCTGCCCTCCTTCTTAAATCACCGGCAAGCCATTATTTTTCATATTCATTTTTTTATAGCTCATAAGATGTCAGTACCGTTTACTTCTCAGTTCCAGTAAAGCCCACTCTAATGCTCGTAAATTGGGATGAATTGATTTTATTAAAGTCAAACAAATTCATATTCATTTATAATTAAGTTTCCTATTAAATATTAAAGATGCCCTAAACACGTATCTTGCTCTTCATGAATGGATTTGTGAATGTGAAAATAAATCTCACATTCTTTCCTTTAGAATTTGAATCATAATTTCTGTCACAGCCAAATACCTTTATCTACCTTTACTTCCTCGTCAGGGCATAGATATATATAATTATCCATAGAATTGCATAATAGTATTGGCATATAATAAGGACTGCCATTCTTATTGTAATTATGAACTCCGTTTAAAGACTAGAGATAATCTATATCATAATATAAAAGTTGAACAAAATTATTATTATTATTAAACATTTTATTAACACATTTGGTTTTTAACTTTCTTTCTCATTCAATAATTATTTTTATTATTAATGCTCGCTGTCTGTATTGGCAACCTGAACATATATATATGAGTTGACTTAGAAATATCATTAGTTATTTTGTTATACTTGGTTAGAGTCAAATCAAGAGTCTCATTAATCATCATCATTCATTGAGTTAGTTGCTTGGTGCATAGTCATGTACCATCAACTTATGGCATCCATTGATTTGATCTGAGCTCTTGAGTTGGGTTTGAATTCAGTTTGGACTGACTGAGTTTGAATCCGACTTTGGGTTGGGTCTTATTATATTGTGTTGGCGTCTTTTGACCGGTACAAAATATATATGATTGTTAAAGATATTTGATGTAGTATCCAAAATATTAATTAATGTAAATTTTTCTTCATCTTTCCCAATGATCATAATGAAGAATGAATAACTAGAATGCTATATAAAAATAAAAATGATTGGATTATAATACATGGTGATAAAAATTCTTTTAAATTTGTTTATGATAATTAATGGAGAAAAAGTATAATTTAGTTTTTTAGTCAATTTATAAGAAAATTAGTTAATTATTTTGAAAAAGAAGAATTGATTAATATATTGTTTCTTAATTATTTTTAAATGTAGCTGGCTGTAAATAAAATCCCTCTTTACATTTAGTTATGTAAATTAATTTATTCATTTTAAGAAACAATAATTACCTGACTTGAAATGATGACTGAGTTTAGGAATATTAATAAAGAAGTGAAATACAATCATATTATTAAGTAAATGAATATTGTATTGTGTTATAATTAAATTTTACATAGAAAATTTTAATATTAAATATAATTTGCTTATTTTAATTGTGAGTCATGGGAATATCAGTGATATTTTAGTGGAGTAGTCTTTGGTGATATTCCTCTGCCACTGAGGGTATACTTTCTGGTATATACTTAATGTTAAAAAGAGATATCTTACTGAATGATTAGATAACAAGTCTCATGATTATTAATGTTTTATTATTAAACAATTTATTAAGATTGATATAATATATTAGACATGAAATGAGGAATATTTGCATTATTAGAATTTTATATAACAAAAGGAAATTTTTAGTTTGGCTAAGCTAGAAGAAGTTAATTGTTATTTAGATCTACCATCCGACATAGTAATAGATGAGGGGTGGGGCGTCATCCAGTTATGGCACAATATATATATTGTAATGGTACGCATCTTCTCAACGAGATAAGTTAAGGCATTCGCATCTTACTATAATCAGATTTAAGGTCTTTATATAGAATGCCATGAATGATGTGATTTAATTTTGATATAAACTATATCTATTCCAAATAAATAATTTATTATTAGATTATTAATGTAAATTATATCTAAACCACATCAAATCAATATTCATCTTAATAGATTTAGCGGTTGGACTTGGATTTCAAACTCAGGCAAATTTAACAATTGACTCTCTTCAGGGGTTCCTATCAATATAGTAGTGTAATAATAATAAATCTCATTGATTCTTTAAAATGGGTTTTATGAAGTTAATATAATAATCAATAAAGATTATTATATTAAATGTTTGTTCTTATCTTATAAAATCAAATAAATAAATAAAATAAATTAAAGACTTCATTTAGTTTAATATAAAACATAATTATTTATTTAACAAATAAATAATTTAAACTTTATAATATATAAGAATTATTTATATATCTACTATCATATATCTTATATTTTAAATATAAATATATTCTATTTACCCAAGGTAGATATATTTTTTAATTTATAACACTATGTGATTTTATAACTTATATAAAGTATATATATATCTAAATATTAAGATTACTATATTAAAACTATCATATAATAATTAGATTATATAAATAATAATCTAATTATTTGTATATAATGTTTTCATCCGTTAAAATGATTATATGTAATTATTGATCATTAATAGAAAAAATTAAAAATATATATAAATATATTTCATACCAATGTTAATCATTTATCTAACTATAATAAACAATGGTTATTACACTATTTCGTGTCATAAAAAATAATAATATGTAAATTGAAGAATAATTAATTTCTTACTTCTAAGTTCACTCTATCCCTTATATATATTTATATGCCTTTCCCATTTTAATATTTCTTATCCCATATCTAAATTTGTATTAACCCTTTAACTGTCCAATTGTTCATTCGCTGCAGGTGGTATCACTCAAAGCTTTTAATTAGCCGATGCACAAAATAATGTATCAATTTTTCAAAAGTTATTGACCGTTTTTTTAAATATATTCACTTTAGTTTCGTTTTTAAAAAGTATATTAGTAATTTCTCACATTATAAAAATAAACGAAAGTTTGTTCAAAAATAAATTTTGATTTTTAATTTTAAAAATATTTGTTACGGTTGACATGAAAAGAAACGGCAATCATAATTTCACGTTATGATTTTTTTTTCCCGACTTTGCAATAAATAAATAATTCTTGCTAAAATCGTAACTATTTTTGTAAAATAATATTTATTTTTGACATATTATATGAAAATAATTTGTATTTTATTTGTATTTCATCAAAAAATATTTTTAAAATGCTCTAAAACATTCGTTTATCATTTTCAAAATAAAACAAAAGCGTTCGTAAATTTTTAATTTTTGGCAGCCATATAAAAATTTTAACAGCCAATAAGATTCAAGAAAAGATGATGAGAAGGCGGAGCTTTTCCATTTTCTTTTGTTTACAAAATTTCAACAGCCAATAAGATTCAAGAAAAGATGTGAAAAGGCAGTGCTTAGTTTTTGTTTGACATAAATCATCAATTAATTGATTTTTTACTTGTAAAATAATTCAATAGATGGCAGTATATTATAAAACTTTTTGCGTTCTAAAAAATGACGTTAAAACCGTAAACGTAGTCCAAAAACTAAGCAATTTACAGCGATGTCAAATTTACTCGATTAAAACGAATATGTATCAAAAATTGCCTCGATTAAGAACGAGTCAAACAGTTAAAAGGTTAAATATATAAAAAAATATTTTAAATTATTAATCTTCTATTCTTATTCATTTCTTTAATGAAATGAATTCAATGATAAAGAAAATGAGATTAATGTTGCCAATTATAATTTTTAAAAATTAAATGGTATTTATAAAAGTTAATGCAATAGTCCTAGATGTTCCTGGAATTCGCGAAATGAAAATCCTTCGAAGATACAATTCTTAATTCCTTAGTTGTTATGCATTGAAGAAGATAATATGAGATCTCAAGTTGACGTTTAGTTTCCACCTTGCATATAGATAGCATCTTTTTTTATACATAGTTCTTTTATTAACAATTATAATTCCATTTCGAAGATATAGCTTATATATAATTTTAAAGGCATTTGGCAAAAGTTGTTATTCACATATATATATTTGACTAGACAAGTGCATTTTATATATCCTACAATAAAACTAGTGTTTTATTCACTTTGCATTTTTCTTATACTATAAAGTTTATTAATTTAATTTACTTGAAGTTTTTGTAAAACTTTCTTTTTAAAATGATCTTTATATTTAGAAATATTAAAAATTTCTTCTAATAAGCTTTCTTATTAAATCATTCAAAAATATAGATTTTATCCTATACTCTGTTTCTGTTCTTTTAAATCGAACACAGTATAAGTCCTTGTAAGGATATTGCTGAAAAGATAGAATCTTTAATCTTCTCCTAAAATATTTGATTTTTTTCTATTTATTGTTACATGAGCTTGCTAAAGCATATCATATTATATATTGTGATATTAAAATTCTATATTAAATCATTAAGTTAATTTCATTCCCTTTAATTCTATAAATTGCATGTGAATTTAGAGGTCATCACCTTGTCAATTGTTTTTATTAATGAATTAGTATTTCAACAATGGTTTTTCATTTTAAAGAATGAAAAATACTAATTTACTATGTTACATACTTATTTTCATAAATATAATAGAAATAAAAATATGATGTATACATATATTGATTATATGTATGTGTAGGTAATGTATACTCGTACAATATATATAATGAGAGAAGTGATCTGAAATATGTACATTGGGACAAAGTTTATGAATGTGATAGGTTTCAAATGAAAAATGTGCTTTTAAATCTAAAATTTGATTGTATATATAAATAATAGGTGTACTAATATTTTTACCTAAAGTCAGATTGAATTTTATGCAATAGATCATAATGATTAATATATAACCAACTGGTCATTGGGAGTGATAAATTTTTCATTGCTTGCCATAATTCTTCACATAAATTTTATCATTGCATCATAATCATAAGAAAACATGATATTAAATATATATAATAAAAAAAAATGTAAATAAAAAGCTATTCAATTAGTTTTCTTTAAAATAATTAACTCATAAAATTTTATTCTATATATAGGTAAATTATAGTTTTTTAAAAAAATAAAAAAAATACAACTTTTATTCTTAACTAAAACAAGATACACATGTAGGTGTTGAATAAATGTAAACACACTCCCAAAACAATATAATTGTTTTATTGTTAAAAAAACAAAAAAGAAAAAATTTATTCCAATTATTATTTTTTTAAAAATAAAGAAAAAGAAAATATTAATGAATAAAATTTATTATTATATTTACAATAATTAGTTTTGTCAAATAGAATCCTATGTGTTGAATGCTGGTGAAATACTCATGACTTTGCAGTGATAAAGTAGTAGAAAGTTTTGTCTTCATGATTAATAAAAAAATAAATGCACATATATTTTTCAAATGGAAATTTATTAAGAAAATGGATTTCTAAAGATCAAAGAAAAGAGGAAGATTTATTTCTCTCTCTCATCTACTAGATTTCCAGAACTGGAGGTGTTAATGACTAACCTAAATGAATACTATAAGGTCCTCCAATTTGTCACACTGTATCCAATGTCACCACTGCCTCGTAAACATGTTAAAATTAGGAAATGTGACAATTTGGCATACCTGAATCTAAAGTCTCATATCTTGCAAGAACTTGCCATTGGTCAAAAAGTAACTTCTTGTGAAAAAAAGTATTCATTCAAGCTGTCTCTATTGCCTAATAGAGAAGCATTCATTGTGGCCTTCCAGCAAGCGAGACAAATTCTACTAACAGAGTAGACAAGTGTGTGTAGTGGAAAGATGATTTTAAGGAAATGTAGGACCTAAAAGATGGAATGCAGAATGAATTATTGCCATCGAAGATGTTTTGTTCATAATGGTCCCTGGTTCAACAGCTACCCAAAAATTAAACTGTTTTGAATAATAAAATAAACATTATTCCTAAAATATTTAATAAACTAACATTTTGCAAATATATTAAATCATGGTTCCCCCCAAAAATGAACATTTATTATCAAACAAAAATAAATAGGTTATTGAAGCATTGTTTATCAACCAAAAATAAAACTATATTTGAAGTAATCAAATCAATGTTAGTGAAAAAAAAGTTACCAAATGAACATTTTGTAAATATATTAAATTACTTTCCAAAAAAAAAAATTTAACCTAAAGAAACATTTCTCACAAAAGACAAAAAAAAAAAATGGTTATTTTAAAAAAAAATTAAATCAAAGAACATTTATTATAAAACTAAAAAAAAGTAATTAGTTTCAAAAATAATAAAATAACATAATTTTAAAGAGTGATCTGTGTATTGTTTATTTGTTAAAATAGTAAAGAAAATGTAATGGCCTGGTAACATTATATCGATGTGTTTTGTTGGAGGAACAATGCCATCAAGCAGGATGGATTGATTGTCATATGTATCAGTACCGAAATATCTATATTATATAATCCAGAAATCAAATTACAGAATTAAAGTAATAATAGTTATATTTATTTTTATTGAGTTCTATAGTTATTATCAGATTAGACATAAACTTTATATGATAATATTAATTAAATATTTGCTTGTTTACCTAAATTATTTTTAATCATATGGTTGATTATTAAAATCTTAATCTTATTCAATTATAGAGCTGATAGTATATATTTTGTTCTGTCATAAGTCAATGATTTGCTTTAATTATATTTGAATTTAATTGTGGTAGATTGTCAATCCAAGTAATTATTAAATATTAATATTCATATTTGATTACATTAAATGCTAATAAACTTTTGTATTTATTTTGGTTGTTGAAATTATAATGGTCAAGTTTTGTACATTCGCATAACAGAATCTAGAATCCAAACAAAGAGACCGAAGCTGACCAGACCAGGAATGTGACATCCCGAATCCGACCACATTTCAACTCGTTTGCCAGTACTCCATGACTAAAGACCTACAAACGACCACACTTGAGGTTACACATAGTATACCCATCTTTCATGGCCGGCAAAGGGCAGGGAGAAACAGGAGACTCTGGGATTTAAATATATATATATATATTAACTAATTTAATTGCTACCAGCATGAAATTAGAGATCACTTTCATAAATGGTAATTAATGTATGCAGTTATATTACATATATATAATTAACTAAGATAGAATTGAATTGAAATAGGAATGAGAAATAACATGAAACCAGAATAAACTTAACATATATTTATTAAACAAATAAACAAATTAATGTGGGAAAAGCATGCAGGCTTCATAATATGAGGATTTAGCATGTCTCCTTATTAAATCTTTAATTATTAATATCAAGATACATTTAAAGAATCACTAAGCGGTGCCTAAATAAGATTCTGCCAATTCCTATTGAAAGTGGTAGCTACTATTATAAAATACTCTACCAGTCTTAGGCAACATATTTACTGTTTTTCTTTAAAATATTTTATTCAAATATTTAAATAAGCAAAATATTTATTGTGACATTATTACTTTAATAAAGTATGAGCATATAATTAAGCTCAGAGTAGAGATTGAACCCAGAAACCAAAGATATAAATTTCAGTTTAATACTGAATAATTAATTAAATTACAGAACTCAAAATTGGTTATAATGAGATCACTGACATGCTACAGCACCGGCAAATTACAATAACAGAGCACCCTGTGGATAGATTAGAGTCAAGGGTTTTTGTAACAACACCGGTACCCTGGAACCAAGTGTCATGCCACTACTGCCTGGAATTATACATCATTTATTAGTGTGTGCCCCAAAAGAAGGTAAGATGGGATGGCCTTTCCCGAAGTCCCATCTTAAGGAGAAGATGCAGCAGAACATTAAACACTGAATGTGAATTTAATGGATCTAATCTGCCAAGCAAAAGTATGACATTAATTATTACAAAAATATGAGGCAATAACCCAGTCAGTATTACTATCATGAGCCAATTCTAACAATGCTATATAAAATCCAGAGACATTAAGGTGATAAATAAAATATAATAAAACTCTGGTTTATTGATTTCAATCTATACATAGAAATTAGTATGAGGGAAGGGGAAGTATATTTGATCGACTGGCCAAATAATTACTGAATATACTTTCATATTACTAAGACTAGCACATTACTTTAATCTCAATAAGATGGAAATTTAATAGTAAGCCACAATACATTTTTAAATTAAATAAAATTATAGGAATTCGAACCAGCAAGCATGGAGAACGTCATTAAGAAACAGTTGTGGGAAGATATTGGCAATTATATCTCTGAATATTTATTACATTTAAATGCTAGCTGCTTCAACACATTGGCATATAAATAACAAAAATAACAGTATAGAAATATTATAGGCATAACCACAGTGATAGACAAAGAAATTAGCGTAGGTTACAGTTAGTTTAATTAAGATATAAACAAGTTATACAAATGAAATAATATTTACTTACAACGAGAATTTATAATAAAACATTTATAGGATTTTAAAAATTACATTATTTTATAGTTTGTTAGCTTTAAACTTTGAAGTAGAAAATTTGAATTTAGAAATAGTTCGTTAACACAGAGCTCTGAGGTTATAGATTGGCATTACCGATTAGTTGCTGGGCTGGATAAGGTGTTGGCTTTCAGGTATCGTGGTCTTTTCGAGCCGTCGAAGCTAGACGATTTCTTGTGGCAGCTCCAGTGGTTGAAGCATTGTCTAGCAGTGATCACAACATTCTTTCAGCGGGTTTAGAAGCAGCCATTGCCTTTCTCCAGTCAGATCTTTCAAAGATCAATCTGACATGGATTCAGCATGGTGACATTCTTCTAAAATTATGACTCCTCCCTTCAAGCTTAAAATGGGCCCTATTTATACTTTTACTAAAAAAGAACCTGTTTCACCTGGAAACCCATTAACTCTATCTAAAATATCACATGAAATTGTAAGATTTCTCAATTTGATCAAAAATACTTTTATTTAGGCTTTCATGATGACGCAATTCCTCTACTAGGTGTCAAAATAATTTTGCTATAGCGATTTTAATGACTATATTTTTGCTATAAACAAATTTGAGTCCAGCAATTATCAACTTTCTAACTTGATTTAATCCCAGATGTGGCTAACTTTTTATTTTTAACTAATGTAACTAAAAACTTTTTGCTCCTTTACAAAATAAAATCACACCACTCTTATATATATTATTATATAAGGTGAATCATACATCCACATACGAATTTATGTTTACTAAATTTAATAAATTGACAATTTTACTATTTAAAATTATAACATAAATCATTATTTTATAAAATATAAAATTTAAACCATTATATTCACTATAATATCTACTAGCCTATGTATGTACACCGTTTATTCACATGTGCATATATAATGCTGTGCACCCAGCCATGATAGAAAAGTTTGTTTATTTATCAAAATATTCATTTTAATAGGGTTTGAACCCAGCACAGATAGGTTTGGTAGTTAAACTAAAATGTGCAATGTGAAGGGCTTGAACCTGAACCTGACCATTGCAAAATATACAATTTTAATTATTTAATTACAGTAAATTTAAAATAAATTGATATGATTAGTTAATTGTACCTAAGTAAATATCCAATAGAAATCTACTGCTTCTTTTGTAAACTTGTATGATTGGATATTACAGATTCAAGATTATCTAATAGGTTCATTGATATTATACCATTACTAAATATTTTGTTTTATTACAATTAGAATAATTAACAAGAGTAAAGTCTATATAACAATATAGCATAAATTAGTATAATTTATTATTTATCATTTTATTAAACTAAGATTTGAAATTAATTATTGGATTGTATATTTATTTAGTTATTTATGAATATTAAAGCTGTCATTTTAATCTTCATGAATTATTTTACTTAAATATGAATATCTTTAAATTTTATTATAATTGTGTATTTTTGGTAAACAATGTTTGATTAGTTGGATATAATATTAGAACTTAGTTGTTTGATGATTTATTATTGGTTTCATTTGATTATAAGTGAAATCTATCTTGAGTATATATCATTGTTTTGTGACAATGATATTTGATTTAACTGTTTTGGTTTAATTTGTATTAAGTAAAGATTGTCTTTAAAGTATCTGAAGTGATGATGTTGTTTGTTTTCTATTTATTTTAAGTGCTGTTTGAATTCATGATGCTATCTTCACTATTTTGTTTTGTTATGGGATTCGATAAAGTGTTATATTAAGTACTGAATAATTAGTTACTAATTGGTATTCATCTAGTTTAATATATTATATTTGTTCTGTTATGAATGATATTATTATTCACAGAGTATTATAAAATAAATATTATTTTTCTTTGAATTACATTTTATTCAGTTATAAATGATATCAAACTTTGGGAATCATTTTCATTCTGTTACATAGGGTGACCAATGATTGAGCTGTTTTAATCAGGTTACATTAGTTATTATTATTTATAAACAATGAGGATTGCCAATTCCTCAACAAACTATGTGATAAATACTTAGCTAGAGAAAGCATTTAAAATATCTCTGTGAGAAACCCCCCCCCCCAAACCTCTGACCATGGTTTCATGCTTTGGCATTCCTCAGAGAGGTGCTAGGGTAGGTTCAGACACTAGTTCTGAAAATACCAACCCAAAGCTAGCATTTAACTAAAAGTTATCTATTGAGTGGAAAATCTGAAAATTTCTGACCCCTACATGTCTTCAAACCCAGCTATCCAACTCAAATAGCTATATGGGGCTGAGAGATCTTCAGCCATATCATATATTAGTAGTCTTAGCAATATAAAATTGCATAAGACTTAAGGCAAAGACTATAAATAGTCAAAATAAGAGTCATAGATCACATGACCCTATTCTCTTAAGCTTGTAAGTTATGAACAATGAGGATCGCCAATTCCTCAACAAGCTTTTGATAAATGCTTAGCTAGAGAAAGCGTTTAAAATATCTCTGTCAGGACCTCTTCCCCCCTCAAACCTCTGACCATGGTGATCTATGACTTTTATTTTGATTATTGTTATTTCATTGCATATTTCTGATCTGTTACAAATGCGACATATTGGAACTGAACGGTTAATATTCCAGTGCATGCTCATGGAACGCTAGTGTTACACTGATTGGTAAGTCTAAAAACGTTATCAATCAGTGTAACACTAGTGTTCCACTGAGCATGCACTGGAATATTAACCGATCAGTTCCAATAATTCTGGTATACAGTACCGAAAGGCTTGGCAAATTGTTGTTTATAATTAATGTTTTTTGCATTTTGGTTGCTCTGTTTATCAAGCTTTCTTCGTGTAGAATAATTTTCATTATCTGACAGAATTTTTATATTATTTATTTCTTTTGTGTATGTTTAAAATTTAGTAATAAATGTCAATTTGGAGCAAATATATTAATAATGATTTTGATAAAACTTTTAATTTAAAAAAATGATAATAATATATACAAAATAAATCATTCTTAAATGAAAACTTCTGCATAATATAAGTTTTTCCAACATTCTTTTATAAAGAAACTGAAGAAAAAAAAACATTTCTTTCTAGATTTCTCAGTTATTAGTTGATGAGGAGTTTGCTTCCTTATAAAATTAAGTGTAGCTATGTTATTATGTATCTTCCAATAACTGAATGATTGCGAAGATCTTTTTCTCTCACACACATATACTCATATAATATAAAAACACATAAACTATATGTATATAAAATGTAAATATATTAATGATATTTCTATCCAATATATTTTTAATATCATTAAGCATCAAATATGAAGTAATTTAAAAAGCTTCAGTTTTAATACCTAATGTAAAAGTATTTATTTCCTATTATTTATTCAATGTGTTTAAAATTAGTTGTATAGCTTTGCTTGGTTACATCTAAATGTGAAAAAGATTTAAAAAAAAAAAATTTTTTTTTGATGAGTGCTGGGTTTTTTTTTCATATGTCATAGCATCTGCCGGGATGCGAACCCGCAACAACAGTCTGCAATCAACTGCTTGCTTGCAAGGCAGCTGCACTGATCTCTCGGCTAACAACACTTGACTGATGAGTGCTGGTTTAGCACGAAATCCGTATATTGGTGATTATTTATCTTTTCAACATGTGTGATCAGGTGGGTCAGCAACCTGGATCATGTGAAAGTCTGAGTTTGAATCCCGCATATATCACATATATAAATGCAGGTTTAAGCCTGTACAATGTATTTATTTCTCAAATTAAAATTCCTTTTTTTAAAAAAAATCTAATTCATGGTTAACAATTAAATAGCAATTTTAATTTAGTACATATTTAAAATGTTGCAATTTATTCAAATGTTTCTGTGACAATTAATTAAATATTTTATTTACGCTTTTTTCAGTGGTTGTTGTTTAAAATTGAAATATATGCTTAAAATATTTTTACAATTTTTTACGCATTTTTGTTGGAGTGGGTATTTTAACAAGCTATTACAATTTGCCATACACATTACACATAATGTTAAATAATATCAAGTTAATTTTCAAATAACATATGCTATAATAACAAAACCAATTTTTTTTTCTCAGTGATGAAAATCTCCTAGCATACATTCAAAATTTAATTAAAGTATATTAATCCATTTTACATTAATCTATTCTAGAGTTATATGCAGAGCATTAGCAATCAATATACATCAGAGGGCGGTGTTAATTAGATTTCCAGACTTATTTTTTGTCTATTGGTTTTCCTTATTGCAATGCCTAAGTTGTATATATTTAATCCGGAATATAACTTGTATTTCTATTATTTAATTCAAAACAATAACTTATAAACATTCAAACGACATTTAATCGTTTTAAACCATAATATAAACAATGAGTCACTTCATAATATTATGTGCAAATCAATACTTTTGATTGAGAACAGTCACCAATCAAAGTGTTCTATTAGCATCTGATGTTCATTAATCACTCACAGAAATAAATAACATGGTAGATTATGATTGTTAATACCGTATATATATATATTAATGCAATAAATCTAAAAACAATTGTAGAAGTCAACAAGTCCAAAGAAAAAACATGACGAAATTAATGTCAGCTTCTCAATATCTCGTTTCTTTCAAGTTTATAGGACAATATTTAATAAAATAGTAATTTTCACTAATTCAAGATGTACAGTTTTCTATTGTTTGAATATAACTGCATACTTTTACTAATGGTTGCTTAATTTGTTCTTATAACAACTATCTTATTATCATTGATAATACGTTTAATTTATTAACATAGTTAAATTATGTGTTTTTTAATATATACATTAACTTTCAGCAAAACATTTTAAAAGTCCTTGTTAAGTTCCAAATTCATTAGATATTGTATCAACTTAAAATAACTTTGATGTTTATTGTAAATATGTAGCTTCTATGTTTCTTTAATCTGATTGGTGGTTAATGAATTTGAAAAATGCATTTCAATTCTACTAATTTTGATAATTATTTTCTTCAACTTGATGGATTTACAAAAATAGTAAAAAAAACAATTACAAATCTATTGAAATGAATTATGGTCCTCTGGCTTCTCTGTGAAGCACAAAATTTTCCTGATTTCTTGCATTATTTTCTACATCACCATAATAATAGTCATAACAGCGGCATGAGCAACAGGATGGAAATTGGAACCAATCCATAAATATTCCTTTACAATCGTTAGCATGGTCATATGCAAGTAAACGATACCAGGCATAACTCTGTTCACAATGGCACCCCAGTCTACAATGACCAATACCATTTTTGCTAAAAAAAAGAGAAGTGCATAACATATAAATAAAAAGATATATATAAAGCAATTAAAATTAGATGATAAAAATAGTCCAGTATACAAATAAAATGTTATCATCACAAACGTTCTGACAAACACACACATACATATATATAATAAATGTATTCCATTTATATAAAAGTTATGTGTTTATCTGTATGAAATTCAAATGGAAGTAAATCAAACCCCCCCCCCCAAGCTATATGTGAAAGAACATTCATACCTCAAGAATGAATCCAGCCATTCTTTAAGCGTTTGATGATTATAAGCTTTTATTTGCTAACATTGCTGTGTGTGCACATGGATACCTATCTATATATAGATAAAATAGATAGATAGATAGATAGATAGATAGATAGATAGATAGATAGATAGATAGATAGATAGATAGATAGATAGATAGATAGATAGATAGATAGATAGATAGATAGATAGATAGATAGATAGATAGATAGATAGATAGATAGATAGATAGATAGATAGATAGATAGATAGATAGATAGATAGATAGATAGATAGATAGATAGATAGATAGATAGATATACAGATTGTTAGATAGATGGGTTAATAGATAAATAGATTGATAGATAGATATCCAGACAGAAAAATAAAGAGTCAGATAGATAATTAGATAGTTAGATAAATAGATTATTAGACCCTATGTAAAATAGCTTTGCAGTTCAAAGTTTTTAATGCATCATAAATGTGTTATACTATATTAAAATTGAATGGTTTTTACCCTAGAAAACTGATATTATGGACTATAATTCACAGAAAACAAATATCATTATTGAAAAACATAAAAAGAAAAAAAAAAGGGGGGGGGGGGTTAAGAAATAACATTTTCTAAATAATCATTAAAGTTAATTTATATAAATACTACTCATTTTTATTTGTTTAGCTATTATTCTGAAATATTCATTTTCTTTTTTTTTTCCATACGGGACGCGAACCCACAACCGTCTGCAACCAACTACTTGCTTGCAAGGCGGCTGCGATGACCTCTCGGCTAACAACGCTTCATTTTCTTATGATCAGAATGAGACAGGAGTACTAAAATGGCTTTTAAGATAGAGTAAAATATTTAAACATTTTTACAATAAATAGCTCGAATAAACATATACTTACAAACTTAAAACAAGAAACTTACAAAGTTTATTTTTCAGTAACTAAACATTATTTGATAATTGTAAATATAAATTGGACTATTTCCATCATCTAACATTAAATATTGAATCCTTAAAAAAAAATTAAACTTTATTTAAATTTTTCTAAACACATTCAAAACTAAAATGCCAATCATCAGAAATCTTCACATAAACATTATTTGATAATGTTAGATATTGAGACTAATATTTAATTCATTTTAAATTCTATCGTAATTTATTGACCATTGTGAAGATCATTTACATTAGGCATGTCTTCATGGGCCACTTTGGTTACTAGTTTTCATAGGTATAACCAAACAAAGTTTATATTTTTTGTAATATAAGCACATAAAGATATAACATTTTCTGTATGTCTAGAAAATTTTAGAGAAGCACCCCCAAGAGAAAATTCTGGCTATGTCAAAGCTTTCAAAAATACAATACAAATATAATTTATTCAAACTTCAAACATAAAGAAAAGTGTGATTTTGGTAATACAATACAAATAATTGCCACATAGAGCTATTATTTACTTATTCTTTATGCACAAATACAAATAAAGATAAATTAATGTGATATTTATTTTTCATCTCACTTAACTTTTTTAAAATCTATTTCTGTTTGTTGTTGCACATCTTAACTAATTTGTAGATTTTCATTGGTTACTGAAGCACGATATTATTATTTTTTTTAAATTTCATTTTTGGAAAAAATATATCATATATATAAATGGAGACAAAAACACTTATAATTCTTTTTTTTTTCTTTTTCATGTGTCAAAGCATCGGCCGGGAAGCGAACCCGCAAATCCGGGACAACTGCTTGTAAAGCAGCTGTGCTCTCCACTCGACCATCAACGCTTGATAAACTTATAATTCTTTATGCAAAATTTATCAAATTGGGATATTTTTATACATAAGTTACATACAAAAAAATATTTTCGATTAAATATATTTTAATTCAGTATTGCTCAGTAAGTTTATTAATTCCATTTGCAGGTTTTCAAGAATAGTATGCTCGTTAATATCAAATGGGAAAAAAAACATTGTAAATATTTTGCATATTTTTTTAAATCTGAAAAACGACTATCAGATGTAGATAATAGAATTTTTATTTCAGAGCATATTTTGAAAAATTCTTATCTTTACTAAAGTTATTTAACAGATGGAAATGTATAGCCTTATTATTTCTAAGTTAACAATCAAATAGTCATATTATTTTGAGAAACGCATTTATACAATTGCACGTGTCGATTTTTAGATTATCTCTCTCATGTAACTCTTATTGAATTAATTAAGTTTTACAATTACATCTGTTAAAACATGGATTTGATAACCAATTATATTTTCTTAATTCAAGAACTGTTTTTTCTTTTTTAATTATGAATAAATCAACTCCCAATAAGTCAAAAAAATGTTTCAAAAGCATTCTTCAACTTACCCATCTAACATCAGTAAAATATAATGCCATATTTTGAATCCAATTCATTAAAGAACTTCTTAAATTGCCGATGCTGCAATTGTATGATCAAATGTAATTGACAAGTTTTATATCACCATTCATAATGTAAAGCGGGGCGGAAGTAACACCTGTGCATACAAATTTTGCTGATGTATGACCAAGTACATTGATCACATTTATTTGTATAATATTAAAATGTTTTGCTTAATTTACATTAAATCTTTAAAAGAAATTGTTAACACAACCAATTAAAAAAAAGCATGTCATTTATAGGTCAGTTACATGTAGTATTTTTATAATAATAAATACATCACTGCTTTTAATGGTATTTAATTCTAGTTTATCCATAAGTAATATTACAGTTAGTTTGTTGTTATGGTCATAATCAGTGTTCGAAATTTAAATTATTTTTGTAAAACGATTTTCAATTAAAATTGACTGGAAAATATCTTCTTTTCTAGTCGTATTATTACAAGTTTAATAAATTTAACAGTTTTCCAGTTACTTGAAAACAATCATTTACATCAAAAACAAATACCACACAGTATTAGAAATATCTGTCTTGTGAATGCCAGAGCCTAAGCTTTAAAATTTTGAATTCGATTTTGTAAACATACTTGAATTTCAGCTGCAATGCCATTAGTATGACACATAGTTTGGGTTGACATACTGAGGCTTGAAAATATCTTTCCTTTTTCTGTCAAAACATCTTTTAAGACTACTTCTAAACACTGTTTCACAGTTCACTATCTGAAAATGGCTTCTTTTTTTTTTCAAGAAAGTAGGCAATTGAAGCGCTTGCTTTTGTTGTTGCAATGTTGCATTGAGTATCATTTGTGGAGTCTTTAGTTGCAGTTTAAAGATAATTAATTTAATTTTTCTCACTATTTACTGTAGGTTGTACTAATGTATTGCTGCAAGTTAAACACATAAATTTAGAATTTTGATATTTGAAGAAGTAGTCTTTTTCCCAACAATTATTGTGTTACGTTTTCATCTTTCACTTTTTTTTTCTTTGAACTCATTCTGAAAAACTTTAATAATTAATTTATGAATATTTCACAAATACTGATAGATACAAATTGAAATAACTGAATTTTATTGATAAAATGCACACCGTGAATCTGTAAAAATTTGCCTCTGAAAACATTTACTACAATTTTCATGAATCAGATATTTATACTTTGTTAACAAAATTTAATTTTATTTTTAACTTCTCAAATAAAATTGTATTTGCTTTACCTTATTCTTATGTAGATAAATTCATAATTATTTTTCAAAACAAACAATTCAAATATCACATTTATTCACTATTTATTACATTTAATACACAAAACATCATAATTTTATGTAGTGCTGTCATTCTGTACACAAACAATTTTTTATGATACATTTGTGCATAAATGTTTATGAAGCAATTTTCAGCTGATATGGTCATAGGTGCTGCAATGTTAGTGCATGCATCTCAGAAAAATCATGACCACATATCTAAAATGGAATATGATGACACAGTTATATTCATTTCAATCTATAAAATACATTTTAAAGATTAAAATACAATTCTGTTTTTGAAAATAAATAAATATATAATTAATTTTATAATGGGTAAAAGACACGGATTTTCTTCTTATAATAAAAATTACATTAAACTTTTGATTATAATTCGATATATTGTAATTTCAGATTCTTCAATAAAAAAAATTTGATGATAGGAAATTTGCAATTATGAAAGTATTTCATTCTCTTTTAATTCTGATTATTCCTTATATTGTCATTTAATAAAGTCAGTAATAATCATTTACTGTGTTCTTTATAAATATGGTTCATTAATATATTAAAAATTACAAAAATAAATTCTTTGTGACACTTTCTCTTTTCAAATCTTGTTTTTTTATTTTATATACCACTGTTTTATATTTCAGGTTTCATCCAACATTTTGACCATGTTACATGGTCAACACATACTTACAAACATATCACGATCGTTATAACAATTTTCATAATCTTATATTATTTAACTGAATTTATCTTCTTTTTTTTAAATCTGAAAACATATAAAATGTTTATCATCAAGATTAGCTTGTCATTCAAGTAATTTTCTAAGTTATTATATCATCTTTAGAATAATTGTTTTTCAGATTTATATAATATTAAAAGTAAAAAAGTAGATAAAATATATATGTTAATTGATATTTTGACGTATCTGTGCAAGAATTATATTTTTAATTGAAGTTTTTAAAAGTTGTATTGTTATCCTACCACAATTTCAGGGAAAAATAATTACCACACAAATCAATATTGACATTCAGACAATGCATGTTTTTAAACAAACAATAAATATTTTATTGTGACAATTTTTTTCTCTCTTATTAATCTAAATTTATATTTTAATTAATAAAGTAATGAATATTTCATAGATCAATTTTTAAGCACGCTGATATAAATAAACAACAACAACAAAAAACCCCACAAGACTAAGATATATGAAAAAACGTTATGATCAAAAAAATATTAATAAATAAAAAAATAATCTTATTTAAAAAGACAAATCGTATTAGAAATCCAATCTTTTTTAAAAAAAATTGATCATTTATTGTTATTAGTAACGACTTGTAAATGAATATGCTCATTTCAATTCTAAACAAATAAATATACGCGTTATAAAGTTTTTTTTTTTTCCATGTGTCATAGCATCGGCCGGGACGCGAACCCACAACCGTCTGCAACCAACTACTTGCTTGCATGGCGGCTGCAATACCTCTCGGCTAACAACGCAAGACTACGCGTTATAAAGTTAAAAACGACTTTAGAATGATTACACAAATCAATCAGTGAAACCCAAATATGTTCATATATCTTGCCATATAGTGTTTTAATTTATTCTATAGCTGGGAGTTTATTTGTTTAAAACTTCAACGTTTTTTAAATTTTAATTTCCTATTCTGCCAAATTGTTATTTCACTATTTTTATAATATCTACCTGCCGCTTCCGGTCAAATTCATTATAAAATAATTTTTTAAGGGAGTCTATTACTTTTATTTTTTTTTCGTCAAAGATTCAGTCTTATAATTGTAAATTCAATACCTTCACATTTAATAATCTGAAGAACATACCATGTTGCTGAACTTATAATTTAATTTTCAAATAAATATGCTAATAATCACTTATTCTCATATATAGCAGATCCAAGCATATCAATTTCTAAATAAAAATTTGTTAGTACCTCTATATTACATAGATGGAGAATCTGCTTTACTTTCATACAATAAATTTAACAGAATTATGATTGACAATTGATTCACTTATATAATTAGAATTTGTTAAACATGGCAGTGGACATTAGAGATTTTGTTGTTTTTAACATCTATATTCATTTGTCTCCCTAAAATATATCAACAACTAAATCATATTTTAAAGCCAATAAATATCAAAACAAAAGTTCAGAATTTTTTTTTACATCACTAGCTGACAAAATACCTGAGTTTTTTAAACATTAATTACTAAACCAAATTTTTAATGTAAACCCTATCGCATTTCGCTTTTTCTGACAGTTTTTTTTTGTCTCACATGTCAACATAAAATATATGATAAAATGATTATTACATATCAGAAAATAATAAATTTGACTTCATTCAATAGATATTTTTGTTTACTACTGAAATAAATTTTAAATGTTCACATTTTGTTTCTGTAAATATTAAAAAAATCAGAACATAATCAAAACAAAGATGTTAGACATCATCGTTTCTAGAAAGATTATTTTCAGTTTATAAAATCAATGAAATATTTCTTGTTTCTTATTATTTTTAAGAATGTGAATGAATATTTATTTATTTCTCTTATATCTAATTAATTATGCTTTAAAAGTTTAATTTTTTTGAATATTTATTGCAAAATTACAATATTTTCTTACTCTTAAAAAAGGAGTTTGTTTCTATCAGAGCTAGAATTTTTTAATTTGCTTCAAGCCATATTTACATTAGCTGCTAATATAACATATTTGTGAAAATAAAGTATTTCAAGTCAAAATAAGTCATTAATAATTTTTATTTCTTGATATCTAATAAATATAGTGCAAATTATTTTAAAAAAATCTAAAACCATAATAAATTCACAAATAAACATTTTTGCATCATTAGAAACTTCAATGTCATAAAATGCCAAATGTTTTACAGCCTTGTCAGCAGACAATGGCTGATCATGTCAGGATGGAGCTTATATCTCTTGTAAGAGTGGGAATTTTGAATTTTGCACCTTTTGGGACATATTATAATAAAATATACTGTTTTACACACATTTTAACATATAATACTTATGAAAAAATTCACCAGAGGCAAATTGGCCAAAAGATGTTTCTTGGCTATCTCAAAATGGAATAAGGATTTAATCCTTTCAAATTCTGACATTTTCTATTGTTACACCTGATGGAAGTTTTTTTAAATGCTCAACTTTTTATTTCTGTACAATATCTTTATTTTATAGTAAAACTCAATAAATTGGACTTGATTTTTTTTTAATTTAATTTTATAACCAAATAAATGTTTTAAAATCACATTTAAACTTTACAACTATTTAAAAACTGAATTGTAAATAAAAACAAAATACATAAACATCACTAATGATGTTAATGCAAACATTCTTTCAGAAAATGGATGAATGCTTTTTTATTTTAACTTGTTTTAAATGTGAATGAATTAATGTGAATTTATGATAAATATATAGAATTCTGCTTTAAAATTTAACCTTTGATTTATAATTTATAATTTTTGAAAAATTTATAATCTTATGTCAATTTTGATAGGTGATGCCATTACATGATGAGTTTCACACAATGCATGGCAAACCTATGCTATGATTTTCATTGTTAACCCACTTATACTTCAAGTGACAGAGAAATGTCTTTTGGCCAATTTTCCCCCTGGTGAATTTTTCCATAAGTATTATATGTTAAAATGTGTGTAAAATAGTATACTTTATTATAATAAATTTTTCTGTCAAAAATTCCATGTTAAAAGGTGCAAAATTTAAAATTCCTGCTTTTACAATAGACAAAAGCCCTGCCCTGACATGATCATCCATTATGTGTTGCTAAGGTTGTAAAATGTTCGGCATTTTATGACACTGAAATTTCCAATGACACAAAAACATGTTTATTTGCAAATTTATTACGGTTTTAGATATTTTTAAAAAATAATTTGCACTACATTTATTAGATATCAAGAAATATAAATTATTAATAACTTATTTTGACTTGAAATACTTTATTTTCAAAAATATAATGTTATATTAGCTGCTAACATAAATATGGCCAGAAGCAAATTTGAAGACCAGCTATGATGTAAACAATTTATTTGATATTTATGAGTAAGAAAAAATCATAAATTTGCAATAATATTAAAAAACTTAAACTTTTAAAGCATAATTCATTAGATATTAGAGAAATAAATAATTATTTGTTCAGATGTGTAAAAATAATGAATATTAAGAAATATTTTGTTGATTTTATAAACTGAAAATAATCTTTCTAGAAATGATGACATGTAAAGTCTTTGTTTTGATTATATCCTAATTTTTTTAATATTTACAGAAACAAAATGTGAATATTTAAAATTTATTTCAGTAGTAAATAAAAATATCTATCAGATCAAGTCAAATTTGTTATTTTCTAATATGTAATAATCATTTTATCATATATTTTATGTTGATGTGTGAGATAAAGAAAAACATCAGAATAGCGAAGGTCAAAAAGGTTAATATTAAGATCATTATTATTACAAAAGTAAAACATAAATGAATAAAATTAAATTGAATATCTACATTTTCTTTAGTTTAGTGTGTAAAAATAATCAGAAATATTTAATAAACAAATATTTAATAAGCAATCAAAAAGATCATATATATTTTATGTCACCAATATTTGTCAGTATCTAAAAAGCCTTTACAAAAAAAAGTACCAATTCATAAGTACATTCTTAAAAAACCAGCACTTTGAACTGTTATTTTTTTTTGTTCAACAAAAATGCTTTTTCTGGTTTCCAGTTTGAAGCCCTGAAAAAAAAAGTAGTAGCCATCAGACACACTTTCACCAAAAAAATAGCCCCAACATTTAAAAGTTTGGCCACCCCTGATATAGTGTATCAGAATAACAGATAGATAGTAAAACAGACAAATATATAAACAATTATTTATATTAATATTAAATACTTATAGCTTAGTATATATGAAATTTAAACAGAAATAACAGTACCTTCAGAAGTTATGTATAAATAACACTCATACATCAATAAATGCAAAAAAATGAAATGGATTATTTATTATTTCAGTTTTTGATGGTTTGAGCATTCATTCACTAATGTTATTAAAAATAGAATAAAATCTCTATATTAGCCTCAGCAAGTAAATAGTCCAATCTATTATTTAAATTTATTGACATATGAATGCTGTTTATCCATAATTTCTGGAGATATTGCTACTTCTGTTAAAATTTCATATCCATTGAATTATGTGTATTTAATATTTACATTTAAAAGCTGTCTTTTCATTAATATTGTGAAGTTATTAAAAATGAGACCCTATCTGCATTCTCTAAATATTCATTTGTAAATTCAAAATGACTTACAGCATATTTAAATAAAGGCTAATATACAAATTTCACTTACTATTTTCAAGATCAATAAATGAATGCTTAAATATCAAAAACTCAAAAAATAGATTAATCATTCTATTTTGCATTTATTGAGTATGAAAATTGTTTATACATAGCTTCCAAAAATAAATTTTATATATATATATATATTTAGATCTGCTTAATGATAAAACTTATAAACTATCAAAAAGAGATCATACTAGTATTTGGAAAAAACAACAAAAGCTATTATTAATAAATCACCTATTGAAACAGAGATAAAAAATAAGATAATCCCTCGTGAAAAATCTTTTGTCTGTCCAAAATTTTATGGACTTCCAAAAATTCACAAACCAGATACCCCCCTTCGTCCAATAGTAAGTGCAATAGGTTCTCCAACTCATATTTTAGCTAGATACTTATCAGATTTCATTAAACCTACAATCCCATCTATTAAATCATATATTAAAAACTCTCTTCATTTTATTTCTGTTTTAAAAAGTTTAAAAATTAATGCTAATGACATTTTGGTCAGTTTTGATGTCGTGTCTTTGTTTACAAACATTCCAATTGATGAAGCTTTAAATATAATCTCACAATGTTGCAATTTACCAGACCATATTATTGCTTTGATTAAACATTGTCTCTTAAATACATATTTTGTATACAATGGACAGCATTACAGACAAGTTTTTGGTACTCCTATGGGCTCACCTATCTCAGGAGTAATAGCTGATTTATTCATGGAATATATAGAAACTCGTGCTTTAGAATCATCATCTTTAAAACCTCTCATTTGGCTCAGATACATAGATGACACTTTTGTCATATGACAACATGGAAAAAATAAATTAGATGATTTTTTCTTACATTTAAATAATATGCATCTTCATATTAAATTTACAATGGAGACAGAGTCTGATGGAAAACTCTCTTTTCTTGATGTTCTAGTCACCAGAACACCAAATAGTTTATCTTTTTCTATTTACAGAAAGGATACACACACAGACAGATATTTACATTTCCATTCTCATCATCACCCAACTCAGATAGTTTCTGTAGCCAAAACTCTTTTAAATAGAGCAATTAACCTTTCAGATGAAACACATCTGAAAGAAGAAATAAGTCATATTAATAGTGTTTTATTAGCAAATAGTTATAATTACAAATTTATAAAAAAAAAGCCTTATTTCAAGCCCAAAATAGACAAAATAGGAAACAAAAAGATGATAAATCAGCTATTAGGATTTGTGTTCCATATGTAAAAGGAACTACAGACAGTATCGGACGTATATTAAAACGCTATAATATAGATACAGCATTTTCTGCTCATCAAAAGATCAGCAATATAATAATCAAGCCTAAGGATTCAATCCCTCTTGAATCTCATGATGTCTATCAAATCTCATGTAAAAATTGTAAAGCTTCTTACATAGGTATGAGTAATCATTGCATCAGTGTTAGGAGAGATGAGCATGCTAATGCAGTTAAACAACACTTATCATCATCAGCACTCTCACTCCATACTATAGATTCAGGTCATAAAATTGATTTTTCTAGTACCAGGATCATATCCAGATGTGATAATCTCTACCAGTGCAAAATTAGAGAAGCCATTGAGATACTTAAAAGGCCAGATTGTATCAATAAGTGAGATGATACATGCAAACTTCCTCCTATTTGGAAAGATTTTTTTAAAAAACATTCCTAAATTTAACATTTTTGCTATTGGTGGAATTTTAACGTTTTATTCAAATCAGTGATTGTAGCGCCTCTACAACCGTCTTTCTACCTTTTATAACTCTGTGGATGGCTTGTGTGACCAAGTTGAAATGACAGTATATTAATATTAAAAGTTTTTAACACGGATGAACCTGCAAAATATGTATTTTATATATATATACCAGATGTATCCAGCCTTTTGAAAGGCCATTGTTTTGATATGTTTAATTTGACATTGTTACTTCCATTGCATAATAAACATTATGTATTATTAAATGTAATATTTGTAATTTTTTTAATTGGCTGCTTTAACAATTTCTTTTATAAAGATTGTTTTTTCTTTTACTAAACATTGCTGAGTCTATCATTCATTTGAACTATATTAGGAGATTAATAGACCATGAAAGCATTTTTAATAAAGTTCAAATTTAAATTTTAAAATATACCAGTTATATTTGACAGCATTATGGTGCAACTATATATTTACTGGAGCACCTAATTAATAAACAAATTAATTTTTTATTTTAGAATTTTCAGTAGTCAGAGTCATATATATAAGGTAAATATATGTTGTTGTTTTTTACTAAAGATTGCTGAGAATGTCATTTGCTTGAACTACATTAGGTGATTGATATCTCATGAAAGCACAGAGTGCCTTAATGCTGAATTATAAATAGGTATTTATAGCTATTTCCACGGTTGCATGGCAACCTTTACCAAGAAATATACAAACAGTAGTTATTACCTGTTCTATTTAATATGTGAATTATATGCTATTACAGTTTAATGGAAGAACAAATAATAATTATTTACATTGAAAAATATATCTTGTTGTGAATGAGGCACATGATGTAGGACAAATATTCATACATTCACCAATCAGACAATAGAGAAATGGGGATTTTGTATATAAGATGTTTTATATTAAGAGTTAGTTCCAGTATTTTGTTGTATATACTTACTTGCAAGTTTCTTTTTGAACAGCTTGCTCAAAAGGATGAAAATTTACAATGGCTAAATACTTTCCTTCACTATTGTTGGCCCAAAAAGGAGTCACTATTTCAATTTCTGATGGACAGGCATTTTCTCTAAAAATATTAGAAATCAGGCAATGTAATTAATAATAAAATCATGTTATTATATCAATTAATTTTTAAATGCTCATCAGAAATAACTTAAAAGAATAAGGTAGATAAGTAAATAAGTAGGTAAGTAGATATAAATTGAATGTGTAGATGGATGGATGGATAGATGGATAGATAGATAGATAGATAGATAGATAGATAGATAGATAGATAGATAGATAGATAGATAGATAGATAGATAGATAGATAGATAGATAGATAGATAGATAGATAGATAGATAGATAGATAGATAGATAGATAGATAGATAGATAGATAGATAGATAGATAGATAGATAGATAGATAGATAGATAGATAGATAGATAGATAGATAGATAGATAGATAGATAGATAGATAGATAGATAGATAGATAGATAGATAGATAGATAGATAGATAGATAGATAGATAGATAGATAGATAGATAGATAGATAGATAGATAGATAGATAGATAGATAGATAGATAGATAGACAGATAGACAGACAGACAGACAGACAGACAGACAGACAGACAGACAGATAGATAGATAGACAGAGAATCTACATTGTAATTGTTTTTGAATGACATTATAAAAAACCAAAAATTGGACTGCACTGATTGAAAGATTACAAGTATATTTAAAAATGATTTACAACATTGTTTATAAAAGTATGTTATGTTTACCTGCTGTTGATAACTTATGCACTATTATTTATTGTATATTGCATTTAATAAAAGTTAATTTTTTTTTGCTATACTGCTGTTGATAATTACTTCATGTAAATATTACATAAATATATTTTAATTATCAAACTTTCTACTAATGCAAAGGGACAAAGAAATGGAGAGAATTAGCAAGTAAAAAATTTATTTGGTATTCAATACATCAAAAATTGAAAATGAAATACATAAATATATTTTAATTATCAAATTTTCTACTAACACAAAGGTACAGTTAGAATTCAAACGTGGAATATATAAATAAATTTTAATTATCAAACTTCCAAATAATGATTATGGGATGGCTAAAGAAAAGGAGAGAATTAACAAGGGAAATTATTATTTGGTATCCAATACCTCAAAAATCAAAAATGGAGTTTAGATAATAAAATATTAAAAAATGTCTACAACTCAGAATATATCCTCCTTATATATATATATATTGGAAATACATTTTTATAATCAATTGCATTCTTTGTGAGTTGCCATTGCTTATGTAAAATAAAATAATGTAATGTAGTTGAGAATTAAGCTATATGTAAAAAATATTTACTTAAAATAATAATACATGAATGTCAACAACTGTTAAAAATGACCTACAATATTGTTTATAAAACTGCATTACAAAAGTTATTTTTACCTGCTGTTGATATCTCATATATTATTTCATGTATATTATTAAATATATTTTATTTATCAACTACATAACGATCTTTTAATCAAATAACACAAGCTAAGCCTCAGTTACAGCAAGTATTATATATATTTAACTCCACTTAAGGTATAAAAATGGAAATTATTATGAAGTTATACAAAAAAATATTATATAATAGTTATATTTGAATTTTATTACAAGTGAGGTCCATAACAAGGCTGATTGGTGGTCGAGAGGCCAGCTCATCTGCCTTGCAGGCGGTTGTCCCGGATTGGTGGGTTCACTTTCCGGCTGATGCTATGACCCATGAAAAAATATATATAGTGATTTTTAACTTAGTTAAAAATAATTAATAAGCATTTTTCTATTGATTGAAAGATAAGTATGCCAAGTAGGTATAATATACTTTATAAATTTGTGGTAAGCAATTATATATATATATGGGTGAGGGGGAGGTATCAGTGTGAGGGTGGGTGGCTGTGTGTGGGTGGATGTAGGTATGAGTATGTCATTTAAAAATACAAAGCTACTATAGATAACCCAATTTGTAATATTTTTATCATCAAACTTTCATAAAAGAACCCTACTCCTTTAAATATTTATACATAAACAATTTCTGATTAAAGATATTTTGAAGTGAGACATGTTTATAATCAAATTAACATTAAGGATAATTTCCTATTCTTCCTACCCATGCAAAAAAACATACATATACTATTGACTGTAGATAAACTGTAATTATTTAGTTAACTTTTCTATTCAAATTTTTGTTGAATTGTTAAAAAACTGCACAGCTGGGATAACATTAATCACAATTCATTATATAAATTACTTTAATATATTGTTTGACACTTAAGTCATTGCGACTGTCAAGGTATATTATTTTTTGACAGTTTTCATAACAGAAAGATTGTTGAATTTAAAAAGTACTATACGTTTTATCACATTTTCTTTGTTATTTGAACTTCTTATAGCTCGATTAATAAGATTTGTCTTTAAAATAAATTGTCTAGAGTGAGTAATAAACGTTTTTTAAAAAACAACAACAAAACAAACAATATAATATTTAAAGATTTCATTAAGTAATATTTCCTATTCACTCTTAATTTTTCTTTTCTGACTGATATTTTGTTAATGGCTTGTTCATAAGTATTTCACCAATTCGTTTTAATTCAAATTATTATATTAAAGAGCTTTTGTTGCCTCAGTAACTATAGAATTAAAAAAAGTATGTAAAAAAAAATCTGTCTAAAAAATATCTCTGAACATTATACATGAGTTTTACAGTAGTTGTAAATATTAAAAAAGATTATTAACCTATTCAGTCAGTATACTGAATGTTTATTATAGTAAATAGAGGAATTTGAACATAGGATTTTCAGTCTATATTTATCCTCCATCCCATATTAAATAACTGATACACATGACTGCATACATGTGAAAAATATAAATGATTCCCAATATATGTATTTTGTCCAGAACCAGCAATCACCAGTTGGACCAGACCATAATTTCCCATACATATATATACTCTGTGCTTGGCTTATATTAAAATAGCAATTCCTTAAACTTCTAATAGACAGGCTTCAATCTTCTCATACTTTCAATAATGCAACCATCTATTTTACTGAAAAACCAATGATGGAATGCTCAAAGCCCTTGGTGGATTTGATATTGTAATCATACCCATGTAGACATTAGATCAGTCTAACCCCTCATATTATCGGATCATTACATATCCATTTATATTAATAGGAGAGGGATGAGCTGGATTTATACTATGATGTAATCTATTTCCAAGGGAATATGTAATTATGTTACATCATAGTATAAGCCCAGCCCATCTCTCTTCTATTAATATAAATGGATACATTATACTGAACAAATAGATTAATTACATATTGTCTTGGAAATAGGTTACATCATAGTATAGTCCAATCCATCCTTCTTCTTCTAATAATAATAATAATAATAATAATAATAATAATAATAATAATAATAATAATAATAATAATAATAATAATAATAATAATAATAGGTAGATAGATAGATGGATGGATGGATAGATAGATAGATAGATAGATAGATAGATAGATAGATAGATAGATAGATAGATAGATAGATAGATAGATAGATAGATAGATAGATAGATAGATAGATAGATAGATAGATAGATAGATAGATAGATAGATAGATAGATAGATAGATAGATAGATAGATAGATAGATAGATAGATAGATTTGTAATGGTTCAATTACATGAAGGTTATATTGATATAATGTCTACATGTGTAAGACTATAATATCAAATCCACCAAATGCTTTGAGCATTCCACTATTGGTTTTTCAATGAAATGGACAGTTGAATTGTTGAAAAGATTCATAAAACTCATCCATTAAAGTTTAAGAAATGTATATGTGTTTGGGAGTATGATCTGGACCAACTGATGAGTGTTGTTTCTGCATGAAATATGTATATCGGGGATCATTGATCTTTCTCACGTGTGTGTGACCATGTGTATTAGTAATTAGAGATAGAGTGGAGAATAAATGTAATCTAAAAATCCTAAGTTCAAATCGCTCTATTTAAAAAAAAGATTACAAAAATGCCTTTCTAAATCAACATCTATTGGGGGATGGAGGTGAGTGGAGGATGGTAATGCTACTCATTCCCTTTCCATTGAATGAAAAAATAGAATGTCTACACACATAAACCATCCATGGAGAAATATTCTTGCTCATAAATGGTTGATATTTTTTACACTTTTATTAGATAAAGGCCTGCTAAGTATGATCAGTAAATCCACTTTCTGGGCTTTAAATAAAAATCTACCACAGCATAAGATGCAGAGTAATAAAAGACCACAAAAGTATGGAGCAAATTTAAAATTAAGCATCTGTGAATTTTATTAACATGATGAAAAAACTAGTTAATATTATATAAAAAAAGAAACAAACCTCATATCATGTGCTTTTATGAGAATTTACTCTCATCCATGAGCATTCGTTTAAAAAGCATAAGTATATGTTTATGATGAGAGCTTATATATATATATATATATATATATTGTGGCCTGTCTATAGGTGGTACGACCCTAAGCAGAGTTTCCAAGTCCCTTATATTAGGACCTACTTGGACTCTGGCTAGGTACTAATAACAAACTTACTATATCCCGACCATTTTCTTTAACTATAACAATTGAATTTAGATAAGATTAGTGTTTATCCCAAGTTACTTTGACGTGAGTAAACATTTCTAAAATAAGATATGTTTTAAATATAATCAATATGAGACTCGTTTACCTATAAACAGATCACATCCCCTTAACATTAAACAAATACAAAATACTTGTTCAATGGCATAAGAATACCCAGATACTCCTCCTTATTAAGTATCTACATACTCTCATGACTAACAATAATATCTAATATATTATTTTATATTTATAACTATTAAGTTTTAATTCAATCACTCATTAAATTAATCTGTTAGATAATTACAGATAAACTTTGATTCATATTATGTTTAATAATTAAGATTGGCAATAATCACAAGAATAACTTTAAAATAAGGAGATCTCAGGAAAATCATTGATTTATTAATTTTTCATACTACCCATGGAATATCAAGAGGAATTTTACAGATTTCCATGGATAGTGTACAAATTAAGAAAGGCTTATAATTTAAATTCATAGTCAAGCTTTATATGTATGTTCTTTAATACTGAATATTAAAATAATATTATTAACTAAACTGTGATTAACACTAATACTTTCACTAATAACTAATGTATCATTTAATTTTATATTAATAAATACACTTTAATAATTGGCAATGTCATCAATGACCTATGGGATCAAGGCAGCATGTAATAAGTAAAAAAAATCTTTACTAAGAGATTTATGCTTATTAAACTGTTATATTTGCTTTAAATTGAATTGACTTTTCATTTTAATTTAGACTGTACATTTTAAGTTGTGTGATGTGGTGAAAATGAACCCAGAAAAGACATTAGCAATTAGAATTTAATAAAACTTTTAAAACAATAATTTTAATCATATTCATTACAAATGATAATAAACATTTCCATTAATATTAAATTTAAAATAACATAACAAAATAATACATATATATTATAATAATAATAACAACAGAAAATTAATCTTTGGAGTATTATTATCAAACAAAACTAATGATTTCCCATTATATGTTGAGATATTTATCCCTATGTATGTGAACTATATATCACATATTCAGTTTATTAAACAATCATTTTTTTTCCATTCATGGTTTGTTAGTTCAACCTCTACATAATAGTAGTACTTGATGATTAAGTAATAATACAAAAAATAAATGAGAACATAGGGTTATAATTCTGGAGGTTGGTAAGCAAACAAAATTACTACTTTTATCTTTCACATAAGAACAAAGTCATTGTTTTTTAGTTTATCCATTTGTACATGTAAATATAACCTGCTCTTTGGAGTATGTATATATCATTTTAAATACCCTTTCATACTAAAATATCGAGTATATTTGTTTATTTAAAGGATTCATAATCTTTAAACTTAACCGAATTATTAAATAACTATTAATATAACAACACTTGAATTAATTCCATATTAAATGATTTAGTTCTCTTCCCCTCCCCTATTATACTAACAAATCATAGATTAAAAATATAAATACCGACATTAGAAAGTTCTCTTTTAAACTCTCAGCTAAAGTATAAGAACACTTTTAAATTTTCTAGTTGTTCTACACTCCATAAACTTATTAGAACGTTTTTATTTTTCCTTATTTTTTGAAGATTCTGCTTATCCGAAGACGAGGTATTTTGAGTTACTGCAACAATAATCCTTCGTTTTGTTCTTTGTTTATTAATAAAAATTTATTTGTGGCTTGCCTTACTTATTTTAGATGATACATATTTTTCTCTATAATAAAAGGCACACTTATGATTTCAATTAAGAATGTGTCATGTCACGTTTTTGGCTCCAAATAAATAATTCTATCTCACATTGTAATTAAGATTTTATATACATCCAGAATAATAATGAACACTTTTCATTTATTACTAATTTAGTTCCATTGAATTTTAAATATATATACTTAACTGTTTCCAAGAGATTTACTATTCTTTTATCTATCCTTACTGGATATTTACGGTGTTTATTTATTTCCTTTTGTGTATTACTGCAGTTCATTTTCCCTATGGCACGATTATTGTTATTTTTCCGTGAATATATTCATTGATTATTCCATCTCCGATTATTTCTTCAATACTTATTAATTTTCAAGAGATTATTGGGAATTCCGATTATTGACTTGCCCAGTAGAAAAACGATTAATTTATTCCATTATTTTAACAACAGAGCTTATAATTATCCATGTATATTGATATAGAGTTGTAAATCATAAGGTTTTAGGAATTTTAATCCAACTTTGTTTTTTTTTTTTTTTTTTAAAAATATCACCAAGAAAAAAAAAACTTAGTTACTTATACTTTACGATCAAGAAGCTCTCCTTTTTTTTACCCCCCTCTCTTGAATTTCATATTCCAAGATTGTTTGAAACTCTTTGATTGGCTAATATTTTTCCACTTTTTTCTATGAAACAATTATTTATTTTGAAAGTTTTTGGTTTATTATTTTAAAATGACCGATTTTCCATTTTTTTAAAAAAATATTAAAATACAGTATTTTTTAGAATTTAAATAAAGATAAAATTTACTGTTTTAATTTTAAATCAGTATTTTTTAAAATTAAACTTTATTTATCTACTTTTAAATATAGTAAGATTTGAAGATAAATAATTTCTATGTTTAAAATCAAATGCGCACCCACAATAATTATTAGTCCCTACTACGCATTATGTTTACAAAATTACAATTTAAACTTCACTAGTTTTAAATTCCAATTAATATTAATTGTTCATCCATCTGCATATATATGACTCTATAGTTATTATCTATGTGTATTTTGAGTTAAGACATTTATAAATTTCCCTTAGCTAAATTCGAGTTCAAATCCTATGATCTAATATTTCATTATTGTCTTCTTTTAATAAGTAAATATTATTGGATTTGTAAAATTTAAAATTATACACTAAAATTTTATTTTAGAATAGTCTGAGCTAATAAAAAGTGCACAATATATATATATATAAGCCAATCTTTTGTTGAAATCAGGGTTCAGTTTATTATGTGCTTGAGTTATAAATTATTCATCGAATTATACAAACCTATTTTCTCTGTAGCAGGAGAGAGATAAAATCTCATTTTAAAGCCACCTGTGATCAGAAATATTTTGAATTTACTACAACAAATATTCTATTATTTATATAGAATAAAACTATATATATATAAAGAACAAACCTCTAGTTAAATAATTAAGAAAATCAGTGTTAAATAGTAAAGTGCCTGGGTTGCAGGATGAGATTACAAAAGCAGCACCAGAAAACTAAAAACAGAAAAGTAGATCCCCATTTGAACTTTATTAGACAATGAATAATCAAAAATTAAAGCTATCATTCTCATTCCTTTTAAACCAATGATTCAGACCTTTTTTCATTTGTATAAATTACAGAAAGGAATAGAAAAAGATACATTTCATCCCAAATTGGCTTATATTAATAATGTTTAAGTAATTGTTAAGAAGTCTAAAGTTGGATTACTTCTTCCATGTCTTTATGTATAATTCTAAAATAGATATATTAATCTTTAACTGAGTTTAAAGTTTCTATCTAGATTAAGGATGATCATCTCTAATCTAGTAAATGATTTGTAACAATAATTAATGTATTTATCTCATGTGGGTGATGGTCAAAGTTATGAAAGAAAAAGGTTTGACAATTGTAAATTCAAATCGAAATAAATAATTTTAATGGAGATAGATTGAAGCATGATGCTAAACAAAAGGGGATAATAAAAAGCTAAGTATTTCTTAATAGGGATATCAAAACATAAGAAACATCCTTAAGATGATCTGATTTCAGAAAGCATGATATAATTAAGTTTGTTGAATCATTATGGAAAAGTTTTCATTGGAGATGTCTTTGCTTTTCAGTTTCCTATTGATGCATGTTGATAAACTAATTATAAATAACACACTTTAAAATTATTTTAAAGATGTGTGGTCATTAATTATATAAGTTAACATTATTATATATTTTAAAACTCATTTAGAATCTTCAATTTACTATTTACAATATATAGGGTATTTTGAGCACATTGTTTGTACAGGTATATAAATATAGTCTGAATGTATAATATAATAAAAAACATTTTTATACTTAAATAATGCAATTCACAAATGGTTTAAAACAGCAGTGTGCATTCTGTGTGTTGGGACTCTTCAAGGTGTTGCAGAAAAATTTTTGGGGGTCATAAAAATTTTGAGAAGTTCTCTTGTTGGTTAATAAATTTTTAATTGAAAAACAAAACCGAAACATTATTAAAAAATACATGAAAAGTGTCCAACTTTTTATTGTATGTCCAACCACTTTTTGTGTTTAAACATTTCCTTTCTTATATTCCAATCCACTTTGTATAGCACATCATAATGGAACTTTGTTTATATTGCTTTTATTTTTCTTGTTCACTCTCAGACTTTTGTTCTTTGTGCTAGTATTGATACATGGTACTATACACATTTTCCTAAAACAGGCTAAAAAAGTTTAACTACAAATTAACAGATCTGCTAAAAATCAATTATTATTATACATTTTTTGTTAATATGCAATTTTTTCAAAGACCTTATATCAAATGATATGTACTATAATATAATATAATATAATATATATATATATATATATGGTAAAATGACTTTTATTATTACTACCCTTATATGCTAATTATAATAGTATGCTAACAACATATATTGGGTCACATAAAATTTCAGTCTGAGTATGAAGGTCACAAGGTCAAAAAGGTGGTGCAACAGTGGTTTAGAAAGATGTGTGCATATGAATAGAGTAGTTTGTTGGAGATCTTGAAAAATTATATGTTATAAAAATTAAAAAAGAGCTAATTTATTAATTTAATTCTGTATCAAACACTAAATAATTTGATATCAAGCCTATTTTGTAAATTCCATTATCTTACCCTTATATGCCTCATTTCCATTAAAAAGTCATATATAAAAATCATAAAATCTCTATTTCACTAGATCCCCTTAAATTTCTCCCATTTTTATTCGGGTACTATTTTAGCATCTATAGTTCAAAAATAAATACTAAAATTTCCCAGTTCCCGGTTCAAATTCTTATTTCATTTATTGATTTTTTTTTTCTTCTGATATATTCCTGTCCTTGCACTTGAATATTAAATTTCTCTATTTATTATCATATAATCTTTTATATGTTCTATATATTTTATTTTTACAATAATCTAAACAAATTTTCTAACTTATTTTCTATAACTCTAATTCTTTTTTTTTAACCAATTTATCTATCCTTTCCCCCCACTTCTCACAATTATGAACCAGTAATATATTCTTTACATGTTAGCTTAAAATTTATATCATTATCATTTATCTTTACTACCTCTAATGTTACTTTAGGTAGTAAATAAACAATAAGTGATGGTTAGAAATAAAATCAATGCAGATTAACCGTTTGACCTTCGTTCAAGCAAAATAAATTCTTTAAATGTTATTGATTTGCTACAGATTTATATTATTCAGGGTAATGACCATTATTTATATTCATTCAATTTTAAGCCAAATATAAAAATAGAAATAAACTAACAATATTATAAATTATTCTACTAAGTTTCTATTGTAGATAACTAAGTTGATCTAGGATATACATAATGATAAATTCAGAAACTAAATACACTTATAAGTTTACATTACTTTAAAACCACAATTATGTAATTAGTTATTCTAAATCCATTCTTTACAGACATATATAAATATCAGTGGAAAAATTGTAAAAAATATCTGCACATTCTACCTATCCAGAACATAATTATGTGTGTTTTCTAACTATAAAGAACATCACATCTAATAGTTGTGTTTCAACTTTTATATTTTGATATAAGATTTAAGCTTATTGCAATTTGTGGTTAGTAATATTGGAGCTGGGCAAAACTGACCAAAAGCTTCTGACACTGGTTCTCTGAATTTTGTATTCACAATTCGGAATTTGATTATTATATAACATTTCATGCCTTAGTTAAAAATTGAGCTAATAGAGGGCTCTTCATTCATAATATAAAGAAGCAAATCTCTTTATACAGTAGTACCATTCAGTACAAGCCAATGTAATTAATGGATGCAGGAATGTTTGCACATAAAATCACCATCTAGTGCCTATTCATCCAATATTCCTAGACTAGATTCTAGCTTGTGGCTTCCATCAGTGAGGAACCTTGGATCTGAGAGCACTGTACCTAGATCTTGGGAGCTAATGTAACCCTCTAGCAGTCACCTTTTATCTTATTAGCTAACTATAAAGCTTTGAGTCCAAATTGAAAGACAATAATGTTTCAATTCAAACTCATTAGCTTGTATAATCATATAGATCTGAACTCAATTCAGCATCCATACATTTTGGTGACTTTGGTTCTTTAATAACTACAGTCACCATAATCCTATTGGGAAGGATTGGTCTTAAACTATTAAACATCACATGATAATCTTTTTTTAAGCTTACACAAGCTGTTTATACAAAAGTAAAACTCTCCTTACAATAGCCTCACTCAGTACAAACCAAGTAGGATTATGATTATGATGACTATGGTTATTAAAGAATAAAAACCACCAAAAAGTATGGATGCTGAACTGAGTTCAGATCTATATGACTAGACATGCTAATGATCTCGAATTAAAAACATTATTGTCTTTCATTTTGGACTCAAAACTTTATAGTTAGTTAATAAGGTAAAAGATGGCTGCTGGAGAGTTGCATAGATCTTAAGATTTACGTGCAGTGCTCTCAGATCCAAGGCTCCTCACTGATGAAAACCACAAGCTAGAAGTTAGTATGGGGATATTGGATGAGTAGGTACTAGATAGGATTTTATACATATACCTTCCTGCATCTATTGATTACTCTGGCTTGCATTGAGTGGTAATACTGTATAAAGAGTTTTGTCTCTGTGTAAACAGTTTGTGTAAGCATAAAGAATGGTGTTCATGTGATGTTTAGTGGTTTCATTCATAATACAAGAATTTAAATCTATATTAGCAAAGATATTGTTGTCCATTTAAACCCATTTTGAAATCTAAAAAAAAAAAGTAATATTGAAGTTAAATTACTAAAATATTAAACAAAATTCTAGTGCCATAAGTTACAAAAAAAAAATTGTTAAATTATTTGTATACATTTAATAAAAATAAGAATTAAAAAAAAAAAATAGCTCTCTTCAAATATTAAGATTATTTTGTTACACAGCCTTATGTGTTTGAAAGCTAACTTGGTTAAAAATAGTTTACACAGTGCTGGGATTTAAATAATTTAACATCTGGTTCACTGCACTAAATGACTGTTTTAAATATTTAAAAAACGATATACCGAAAGTTGGTTATTATTTCATTCAGTTAATACTTAAATAAGAACAATAAAAAAGATCCACAAAATTAGATTATGTTATATGAAAGAATTTAAAAATGTTAATAAAAAAATATTAAATAAAACATGGCAAAAAACAAACAATAAAACTGTTATTTAAGATATTTCTATATTGGTTTTTGATTGGCGTTCTCTCTCGCAATTTTCTTCGCTTTTATCCAAATATTATCGGCTGAGTGATGTATCCATAACCATCTTTTCACAATAGGAGTAGAATTCCATTCTTTTAGAGATAGGCTGATTAAACTAATAGTCATTGTGTTTAACAACTCAACAAAAATTAAGTATAGGTTTTGCGAACCGATACGAACTGGCTGAATGCCACCACTGTGCTGTATTAATGTATGTTCATTGTTTGTAAATCCCTGCAGATGGAATGGCAGAGCTCAAGATCCATAGTTCATTCCGCATTAATATCACATACATTATATTTATAATTGCAAATAAAATAATAATACTTCTAAATTTAGACTTAAGATGTCAGTTCTGTTGCAAAATCATTTTGCTTAACATTTTAAATAACAAACCATCATACAGAGATAAATGCTTCTTCAAAGACTGGTGCATCATTAAACAGTTCCTTACCAATAAGATAATCTTTACTTTCAATTACTTACTTCATTATGCTATTCTCAAGCAATTTATTTGAAATACAATTGAATATTAACTTCTTTTTTTTACTACATTCCATTTATTTTTTAGCTCCCGATAAAATTTTCACTTGAAAAAAAAAAAAAAAAAAGAAAACAGTAGCTTTAGTAAACGTTATTTTAAGCTTTTTTTTTTTTAAAAAAATAACTATATATATTTTTTCAAATTTTTTATTATAAAACATTGGAACAGCCATTTGGGAATCCCCCCCCCCCCACACCCACACACCCACATGCACAATATGGAGTTATTACCTTAAGGAATACTCTCATTTTCTAAGCACAAGATAAAGTCTTTAAAAAGATAAGATGGATCCATTTTATCTTTTCTATCTAAATTTATATATATAGGCAAATCTTAAGGATTTAGAAATGAGAGTGTGGAGGTGCTAGATAAATAAATAACTCATTATATATATTTAATATTACATGTAATATTGATGTGCAGTAAACTGTAAAAAAATTTCAAATGTCATTTTATTAATATATAGTGATTGGAATTAAAGGTGATTTATTAAGATCTTCATGATCTCATTTCTAAATGCTTAAGATTTGCCTATATATATAAATTTAAGTAAAAAGAATAAGGTAGATTCATCTTAACTTTTCAGACTTCATCTTGTGTTTAGAAAGTGAGATTATTTTTCAAGCATTATAACTTCATATAGCACAAGTGTCAAGGTAGAGGTATTACAAATGCTTTTTGTCAATATTTTTCTATTTTTTTTTTTTGTAACTGATGTTTACAATATATGTGGTAGATCTGCAAATGGACTTAAATCCATGCAATATTATGTAAATGTTAATTTGAAATGTATTCATTTTTAGAATTGGTGAAAAAACATATTATAAATATTATTATATATTCTCAATGAGTAAACACAAAGTTACATTATCTTGCCTCATTATCTATAATATATATCTAAATATTACATAATCACAGTCTTTTCACAGTATATATTATTTATAATATAAATAACTACAGGTTGTTATTCATTTTGTTGAAAAATTTAGGCATACAATTTTGAACCTCAAACTCGCAAGATAAATGTAAAATAATTTTATGTTTGTTTCTTTGAAAACTACAAAAATTATTACTCATTACTAATCCACAGCTTATTATTCATCATTGAAAATAATATAACTGTTTATTTTTAGACCACATTCTGTCAAGTTTATTCATGAGTTGGAACAATTCGAAATAGCATGATAACTAATTATAAATATATAATTCATAAAATCTATTCAATCAGTTTTCAAACAGTAACATTTATTTATTAAGAAAGTTTATTTATTTATTAGTAAGCAGCCAAGATACTTGTGGGGTTTTTTTTTGTAAGCCATTCAGATATGAGTTCAAAAAATGTTCATTTACGAGTACAGAAAAAAAAGGGGCCAGGGAAAGAAAAAAACCCAGCATCATTCATAAAATCATTACTAATCATTTGTCACCTCTCAAAAAAAAAGTTATGCATGAACCATCAGCATAATGCTCTAAAATAATGCATGAACTACATAACGATCTATCTGATGGTGATAGTGGAAAAAGGGATTTCAGAGATAATAGAAGATGCACCAATCACAGTAATATTCTGGACATTGTAGGAAGGAAACAAATTAAGTGTTTATTATCTAGTGTTTATTTGGATGAACACAGAATAGACAGTATGGATGATATAGAATCTGATATTTAGTCAAAATCCAAGTTATCATGAAATAGAGATTGTGAATGAAAAACTAACTAGTGATAACCTAAATGATCTCAGACTATGGCATGAAAAATTAGACATTGACTAATAGAATGCTTGTTGAAGAAGGACTTATACAAATAAATATTTTTAATTTTCTTAGAAATGCCATAGATAAAAAAATTTCACGTAATAATTATTTGCCCATGTTGAAAAAGGATAAAACATGCCATGACAATGATTAATCTATTTGGTTAGTAAAGACAATATAAATTTTATGGCAAAATATTTGTTACATCAAAAATAAAATTAACAAATACAAAACATTTTTGTAACAAATATCATATGACATATACCCTGTTTAAACATGAAATTATCTTACAGCATTTGAAATATCACAGAAAAGATAGAATTGACAAATAATATGACTAAAGAAATTATAATAAATCAATCATAACAAGAATTACTTACTGCTGAAAAAAAGATTGCATACTATCGTCAAAAAAATTGTAGCCATAATACAATATCTAACAAAATAAGGACTTACTTAATACATCAAATGAATTATATGTTTCTGGAAATGTTCTGAAAACAGTAGAAAATATATAAAAAAATGAAAATATTATAGATGAACAAGTTAAACTAATTCATCATTCTAAAACAGAGGATACAAGCATTATTCCTTATTTTGGAAATAAAATTCAAAACGAAATAATAAATATTTTGGTGACAGAAGGAAGAAAATTCATTTTAGAAATTAAAGAAGAGCAAATATTTCACTAATAGTAGATTGAATCTTGGACATAAGGCATACAGAACAATTAACTGTGGTTCTTAGGAAAGTGGATGTGGAAAAAACATTTTTTTTCATTCCATCATAATTATTTTATTGCAGGAGAAAGTTTACTTAATGTTTTGGTAAATAAGTTATAGACACTTAGATATAAATAACTTATGAAGACAAGATTATGTTAAAGAATCAAATAAGAGAAAGAGTAAACGTTTGTTTCTTGCATAATGCATGATTTAATTTAATCATTAGTGAGGCTTGCAAAGTAGCAAATGAAACTGTCAATTTATTTAGAATTATTCAAGAAGTATATATTTCTCAACTACATATTATTAGAGCATTTTAAAAACTATGTTCCCTACTTATTATTGCAATCCATATATCAAACTCATGGGAAAGTAGAATTGAATAATTGAAACCAGTTAAATTTTATTTAAGGGAGGTATATAATGCACTATTTAATTTATAAAATGATGAATCAAGAGATGTAAATACAAAATATTAAGTGCATTCTTTGCATCTAAAATTAATCCTTTCAAATTTATTTGTTCTACCATCATTTGTCATTAAATTCTTTTGAAAATTAATGTAATAAGTAAATATCTTCAAAATTATCAAATTCTTGCAAGAGTAGAAATATGGAAGGTTTTGAAAATATATATCAAAAATTTGTGTAAAACCATCAAGACATCACATGATCACCATTTGCTATGCTTACACAAGCTGTTATTAGCAGGAGCAAACTCTCCATACAGTAGTGCTACCCAATACAAGCCTTAGTAATCAATGGGTATAGGAATTTGTGCATAAAATCCACATCTAGCGCCTCCTCATCCATTATCTCCAGACTTGTTTCTAACTGGTGGTTTTCATCAATGAGGAATTGAACTGAAAACATTAACATGCTTTCATCATGAATTCCTAGTTTTATAGTTAACTAAATAGGTAAAAGGTGGCTACAGGAGGATTGCATTAGATACTTAGATCTAGGTGCAGTGCACTCACATCCAAAGCTCCTCACAGATGAAGGCCACAATCTAGAAACTAATCTGGGGCATTTGTATAAGTAGACACTAGATGGTGTTTTTATGCATGTCTCCCTGCATCCATTGACTACCAAAGCTTGCAGTGGGTGGCATTACTGTATGGGGAATTTGATACTGCTACTAACAGCTTGTGTAAGCATAGAAAATGCCAATGAATGTGATGTTTTGGTGGTCTTATACCATTCCTGCCTATGGTATGATCATGACTGTGGTTTTTGTTAAACCAAGGAGACCAAAATGTATAAATACTGAACTGGATTTAGATCTATATGACTGTCCAATTGAATGAGCTTGGATTGAAAACATTAATGTGTTTTTCATCTGCTTTATAGTTAAGTAAATAGGTAAAACATGACTGCTGGAGGGTTGCATTAGATTCTTAGATTTAGGTGCAGTGTTCTCAGATTCATAGCTCCTCACTGATGAAAGCCACAAGATAGAAACTAGTCTGAAGATATTGGATGAGTAGGTACTAGATGAAAATTTTATGCACAAGCCTTCATGCATCCATTTATTACTAAGGCTTACACTGGATGGCACTACTGTGCGAAGAGTTTGCTATCACAAAAATTTAAGCAATGAAGAATCTTCTAATATACTAATTTCATCTGCTGAAGAATTTTCTAGTGTTAATTTTAATTGTCTTTTCCCAAGGGGTGACAGTTTGTCAATGTAAAATCAAAAAACAATTTCATTATGAAAATAAATAAAAGAGATTGCATGATCCAAAGGCAATTTTAAGACCATTTTCATTACATTTGATTAGATACAGTTCTTATTTCCATTAAGGAAAAATTCATTCTTCTAAGAAATCACAGTGATGCTTAGTTTTACTGAGAAATCAATACTTATAAAATGTTGCAATTAATTGATTTAAAACTTATTGATCATGAACTAAATATTAATAGGGCAGAATTATTTAAGAAATTAAATCCCTAAAATTGTATATAATAAAAAACATGTTACCACTTGATTTACTTCCCTATTTGACTTCTAATAATTTAATGCCTTTTTTTAATGTTTTAATTGCATTAAGACTATTTTTAGCATTAGTCAAAAATTATCAAAAAATGTTCAATAACAACAATGTTACAAAAAAAATTGTAAAATTTAGCTTTCATTGCAACTGAATTTGAAGTTGGAGATTCATTATGACCATTGCCAATACTACTAATCAGGATACTGAGAGTGAGCTTCTGGCTTATATAGATTATATTTGATGTTTCCACAGGTAGAAACACAATATTTAAATCACTTAAATTCTTAGAATTTATCATGTCTTTAAGATTTGCAACTTTTATGTTTGAACTTAAAAAACTATTTATTTTTCTTTAAGACTTTTTTACTACTTGGTTTAAAGAGTTTAAGACTTTCCATTTTAATATCAAAATGCAATTGTATTTTAAACCCTTATAATCATTACAAGTATTAAATATGTTTAACACAGTTCTAACAGTATTGTTATCAGACAAAATGAAATGAGTTTTATTTAGAATTGAGTAATTTTAAATGATTGGGTTAATGCTTATTGCAAATTCAATTCTTGCATTAAAATGTTCTATCATTATTTTATATCAATTAGTTTTGAATTTTACATTTTAAGAATGTGTGAAAAGTTCAAAATGTTGAGATACTGGAAGAGAATGTAGGTGGCAAGAAATAGCAAACTGCCTTTTACAACAACCAAATGTTTGTAAATAAGTCAATTATTTTATATAGCGCGATACAAAAGCGTTTGGGTTCGAAAAGATAGATGGCCATTCTATCTTTTCCAAAGACTTTATCATGTGGTTGTTGAAGTGTTAGTATTCATTCATTTTATATTTAAAATCTAAAGCGCATGTGTAACAACCAAATGTTATAACTTGATCACCTTACCTCTTGTCAAGTCACCTGGATCTATTTTGGAACAAAGACCTTAACATACATAATTCAAATTTTTTTTTTTATTTTCTTACCTATAAGACTGTAAATTATATATATAATCTTAAATACAAGCAGGACTTTTTTTAATAATAAAAAAAAAAAGATGCCGGAATTCAAATATTATTTAAATGAAATTTAAAGCAGCTTTTCCAATGCTATGAAGCAAATAAAAACATTAAACAAAATTTATCATATTTTTTTTTATTTTAGACATGTCAAATCTAAAGTTAAATAAACAAATACAAATATACAACTGATAACTAAATGAAAAATGAAATTGTAAAACTTTATAAAATTGAATAAAAATTTATACTGATTTCCAAAGTTTTGTCCAATTCTTGCCTGACAAATCGTCTCGATTCATTTTCTTAGTGTTAGTGTCTATGGTTGAATGATGTTCCCTGCTTGAGATGATTATGAAACATCACCTTGCACCAATATTTCCAAATTTTCTGGCGTCATTTTGGACTTTTTATTAGTAGGGCCGACAGTCGAGAAGTAAGTAGAAATGTTTTTCATTTTTAAACTTACACTAAAAAATAAAAATAACGGCATTTACGTAAAAATAAAGAAATTAAATATCCCAAACATTGTCAATCGCTATGCAGTCACTCATAAATGTCAGACGTTATTGGCTGCACATGCATAGCTGTAATCAGGCGTTGACCACAAGTGACCAATGGGGACGTGGATGAGTTCACTTTTCACTCAATGAGAGCGTCAATTTCAAATCCATCCATATTTAATCGGATTCATAAAGCACCATATTTTTTTATTTGTTTGAATTATATAAATATGGATTATAATTATGTACGTGCGTTACTGTTTCATCTAATTATGTTTGAAACATTAAAAATAAACAAAAAAAAGTGCCAGAATGCTGTTCCACCACATTACATGACAAAAAAAAAGCCCTGAAGACAAGTATAGATGTCCTGTAAAAAAATATTTATATATAATAATGCATTATTTTATAATATCTTCCTCTATATGTGTCAGTTTTCCCTCATATTTATTTTTCTTTTTCTTTAAACTTTGAGTTAAACCATTCCTTCCTATTTATCACTATTATTATTATTATTATTATCACCAATAATAATAGTAGCAACAACAATAACAATAACTAATAATAATATGTTAAACCACTAAACATCACATGATCACTATCTCATACTAGCACATAATTGTTATTAAACAATTCAAAACAAAGCAAAACTTTCCATATAGTAGTGGCATCCATTGATTGCTCTTGTTAGCACAAGATGGCACTACTATATGGAGAGTTTTGCTTTGTTTTGAATTGTTTAATAATAATATGTAAATAGAGGGATTTGAATTCAGGATTTTTCATTCTATTCATCCTCCACTCTATCTCAAGCAACGGATACACGTGACCACACACATGCGAAAAAGATACATGATCCTCAATATACATATATCATCAGAACCAGCACTCATCAGTTGGGCCAAATCATAATCTCCCATACATATATATATAATTAGTGCTCGGTTTATATTAAGATAGCGATTTATTCAAATTTTAATGGACAGGCTTCAATCTTTTTATCTTTCCAACAATTCAAACATCCATTTCATTGAAAAACTGATGAGGGAACAGTCAAAGCCCTTGTTGGATTTGATATTATAGTCATACTCATATTAATAAAGCTCTTATCATGATAGATACTTGAATTAACATTGGAAAAAAATGTTTTTATAATATGAGTTTTATTTAATACCACTCTTAGAACATTAAAAATGTTAAATGCTCTACAAATCATTATAAAAAAATCACTACTTAGAATTTGCTTTTATATTTAAAATTTACATAGGATCTAATAAAATAAAATACTTACACCGTTTCCAGTATCCTTGGCTCTATGGGAGATTTATGACGGTACATGTTTTTAAAATCAGAATGGCCGTACATTCGCTGTAAAAGGTCTTGATTTTCTTCTATGTAATACTGCATTTCTTTCCTAAAAATGTTTTTAAAAAATTAGTTTCTATAAACTATAAATATTTATCTTTAAAACAAAAAAAAAAATTAAAATTATTAGCATACAATCAAATGGTTTTAAAAAACAAAAGAATTTCTCATAGAACAAAAAAGATCAGATTATGGCAAAATTTTAAAATATCTCTCACGTAGAAATGAAAAAAAAAAATTCAAACAAAAGCAGATAATGGTTCTGATCTTTAAAAGGTTGTTGTAAAATCAAATACAGGTAATAATTTAATAGCAAAAATCGCTTTACTACGTAGTCCTTGTTTTTTTATAATCAAAATTTTGACCAATTATAGACAAGTCTAGTTATAAACAATAGTTGAGAAAAGAGACTGAATAAGAATCTCCACAATATAAGAAAATATATTTCTTCTCTTGTTAAGTTGAATAGTCTTTTTTAAAAAATTCTGTAGTACATAAAGCATATTTTTCTAGTCTTTTATTATTTTACCACTACCAAAAATATAAATGATTGTCAAGCGTTATTAGTCGAGAGGTTAGCGCAGCCGCCTTGCAAGCAAGCAGTTGGTTGCAGACGGTTGTTGCGGGTTCACCTCCCGGCTGAAGCTATGACATATGAAAAAAAATGTAAATGATTTATATCTAAAAATGTAAAGTGAAGGTAAATGCAGTTGATTTTTGATTAAAGGTATTTATATCTTAGTAATCTTTTGAGCTGATACATTTACTCGATTCATTCACACAGTTCTACGACAAACAAAATAAAATTTCATTAATCTTTTGATTATGAAATATATTAATTTAATCGTTTGTGAAAATGATGTTTTAATGATAAATTTTAAAAAAATTATGATAATCTTGTCATTAATCTATATATTTTGTATTATTATAAGGGACTTGAACTCAGACTTTCAAGCTTCCTACAGTTATCCAATCCATCTTATACAACTGATACACATGACCACATAATGTGAAAAAGATAAATGATCTCCAATATATGTATTCCGTGCTGAACTAGCACTCATCACTTGGTCCAGATCACCATCTCACACATATATACAATCAGTGCTCAATTTATATTAAGATGGCAAAATCTTCAAATGGAAAAGCTTCAATCTGTCTCTACTCTCCAACAGTCTTCCACATCATTGAAAATCTGAGGATAGAATACTCAAAGCCCTTGCTGATGCCAATATTATTGTCATACCCATGTTGACCTTAAGTCAGTCTGACCCCTCACACTTAGGACCTTAATATGCCCATTTATTTATAGAGAAGAGGGATGGGCAGAATACAGGCTGAATATATAATATTTAAATACATGTATATTTTCTATACTAATCTTAATGTAATTATAAGGGACTTGATCTCAGACTTTTAAGCTCTCTAAAGCCACAGCTATCCAATCCATCTTATACAGATGATACACATGACCACATATATGTGAAAAAAGTAAATGATCTCCAATATATGTATTTTGTGTTGAACCGGTATTCATCAGTTGGTCCAGATCACCATTTACCACACATAAACTGAACACTGATTGTATATATGTGTAGGAGATGGTGATCTGAACCAATTGATAAGTGCTAGTTTAGCATGAAATACGTATATTGGAGATCATTTATCTTTTTACATGTATGAGGTCATGTGTATCAGTTGTATATAGCTGTAGGGAGTTTTAATGTCTGAATTCAGGTTCCTTATAATTACATTAAGTTTAGCATAGAAAAGATACTTGTATTTAAATATTATATTTTGTATTATGTAAAAAAATGTTATGTTGTTGCTGGTTTTTAAATTTTTCCTTTCTGTTTTTTTTTTCCGTTATAAATGATACAATTAATACTGAAAGATGTGAAATGTGGCTTCATTCCTATATTTAAAATAAAAGACAAAACAATAATTATCTAATTTTAATATATTAACTGCTAATCATCAGATTATGAGAAACCAATAAGTGAAAATAAATTGTGCTAAGATTATCTGTAATAAAAAGTTCTCATTTTTGCTTTAATCTACATCAAAAATGATAAGGAAATCACATAATACCATAAGTTTCAGCTTCCAGAAGAAAACTGACTTTTTCAGAAGCTACCAGAGTCATTTGATTTATAAACTACTTATGGCTAATTAATCTGAAGCTGTCTTAGACACTACCAATTAATATAATCATTCAAATTAATATGACTTCTTTATAATTAAATTTATTAAAATATCACATGATCATCATTTCTAATGCTTGCATAAGCTCTCAGAATAATAACAAACTCCCCATATAGTAATCATCACCAAGTGCAACCCTTAGTACTCAACAGATGCAAGAAGATGTGTGCATAAAGTTCCTATCTATGCCTTCTCATCCAATATCTCCAGGTTAGTTTCTACCTTGTGGTATAAATCAATGAGGAGTTTTGGTTCTAGGTGCAGTGCTCTCAGATTTAGAGCTCTTCACTGATGAAAATCAAAAGCTAGAAACTAGTCTGGGAATATTGAATGAGTAGGCACTAGATAGAAATTTTATGCACAAACATTCTTGCATTTATTCATTACTAAAACTTGCACTAGATGTCACTATTGTATGGAGAATTTGCAGAAAGCAGAAAGGGTACAAATAATGAAGTTGTGGAAGACTAAATATGAACAAAGTGATTATGCAGAAAGTGGCTTATTGGTTTTTATGCTGGGTTTGGGAACAGATAAGGGTTTTTTAGATACAAATGCCATGGAGTTGACAAAGATTATGTTGTGGAAATGGGGTGAAGCATGATAAAGAAGAATATGGGAAAACTTGAGGTAGGGAATGGAAAGGGAAGTCAAGTGGCTAACAGGTTTCTTTGGACATAATTGCTGAGAGATTCCTGACTCCGTATAAGGAGAAGTCACAGTGCATCACATCACATTAATTGCTGTGTGAAATTAAATTTAACAAATATACAAAAAAAATATGCAGCAGACTGTTCTGCTAAAATTTTATATATTCACTTACATAACTCTTTTTAAGAAGGGACTTATCCACCAGTATCAAGAAATTTTAAAAATCTTTTAATTTTCTCGATACAAATCTATTGTACTAATCATTCAACTAGTCGACAGAGAAAATTTGTTCGTCTTCCAAATGCAAGATACCCAATAACAAAGCAAGACTGTATAACCAAATTATTCTGTGTTCGAATATGCAGATAAATTACTATCTTGGATTGGAAAGAATCATAATAACAGTTCTCTGAAACATTAAAAAAGTATTTCTAAACTATGAATCTTTACTGTTAATAAAAATGAATAAGCGGTGCATTCTTAAGCATTCTATTCGGCATATAGTTTAATCATTATTATATTTATCTGAAGTGGATGGTGTCAACGTTGTGAATAGAGCGCGTTTGATAATGGTTAATAAACATGTAACAATTTAATCTGATTTTATGTAAATAAAGAGATTCATTACTGTTACCAGCATTTAATCTAATATTAATAATTAACTTGCATATAAAGTGTATAATATATTAATTAATATTTAGATTGCCTTTTATAGCATTTAATACATAGTACAATAAAAGCAGGACAAATAGTTTATATATTTGTCTTGCATTGGTGGTCGAGAGGTCAGCGCGACTGCCTTGCACTTGCAGGCAGTTGCCCGGGTTTCGGGTTCGCGTCCCGGCCGATGCTATGGCATTTAAAAAAAAATAGTTTATGTATTTTTATGGATGTACTTATTTTATGAATACATCAATAAAACTAGCTGGCTGCATTAATTTTGAAATTTTTGAAATTCCTAAAAGATTACATATTTCATTCAGCTTTCTTTCATTCTTACTTTTGTTTGGGGATCGGGGAGGGGGGTAGCTGCAGGATGACTAGTATGTTTATTTCTTTTAGTAAAAATTGATTAATATAGGGGATTTGAACACCGACTTTCAAGCTCCCTTCAACCATCCACTTTATCTCATGCAACCGATACACATGACCAAACACATGTGTATGAGATAAAGTGAATGGCTAAAGAAAGCTTGAAAGTCTGTGTTCAAATCCCCTATATTACATCCAGACTCCAAGTATATAAAATATACTTGTATTTAATATATTAAAAATTGATTAGTAAATGTTTTGTTATTAATAATGATTAGAAAAAAGATCAATAATACTGTATATGGCAAAATAATCCCTGATCAAAAAATGAAGTTTAGATGCACACAACTTCGCTTTGTTTACAAATTGTAGAATTTTATTTTATACCCTTGGATTGATTGCTGTAATTCCCATGTTACTGTGATGTATTTTAGCTTATTTTAAAGCTTAAAATGTACCGTAAGATGCTGCACTCTCTTGAGTTATTTTACAACTAAAAAAATCTATAAATGTAGGCGTTCTAAGTTTGAACAAAGAGAGAAGCCACATCTTTGTAAATTCTGATTGGCTGCTTTGATTTTTGCCAAACGAAACTAATTTTCATCTCTCCAACTTCTGTTTTGACTTTGAAAACTAAAATTAATATCTTCGAATGTTTTTTTTTTATTATTTTTCTTACATATTATGAATTATTTTCATAAAATATACTGAAAATATAGTTATTTTAGAAAAATAGTAAGATTCTAGTAAAAAATTGTATATGTTGTTTTTAAATTCCCCGCTATAAAATATTTTTGTAATAAAAAATAATATTTATTTTATAGAGAGCAGATGGTATTGAAATTAAACTGAGAGAGTGCAAACCTTTCAAGCGCTTCTGACTATCACCAGCCAATCAGATCAAGCACTGAGACAGATTCACGCTTTCAGATCTAAGTACTTTAGACTGGCTTGGATATATAGAAAGACAAGTAAAGAGGAAGGTGGAACCACCTTTTTTTTGTTAAATTCTCTGTCTCAGTGCTTGATCTGATTGGATGGTGATAGTCAGAAGCGCTTGAGAGGTTTGCACTCTCTCAGTTTAATTTCAATACCGTCTGCGCTTTATAAAATAAATATTATTTACATACGTTGCTGCAAGTTATAACATCGAAAAACTACTGCATAGTAAATCGAAAGATTTCACACTGTATGTTTGTGATTTGAACTCAGTGTGTTGAGTGTGAAGATATTTAAGATTCACGCTTTCAGATCTAAGTACTTTAGACTGGCTTGGATATGTAGAAAGACAAGTAAAGAAGAAGGTGGAACCACCTTTTTCTTGTTAAATTCTCTGTCTCAGTGCTTGATCTGATTGGCTGGTGATAGTCAGAAGCGCTTCAGAGGTTTGCACTCTCTCAGTTTAATTGTAATAAAAAATAAAAAATTATCTTTGAAAAAACTTTCGTTCACTTTCATAATCTGACATATTATTAATATACTTTTTACAAATGAAACTAAAACGAATATAATATTAAAAGATAAATATATTTTTATTGTTGATTCTGTAATTGACCAATCAAAAGTTTAGAGTTTTAAATCACTCAGCCAACTAAATTTGAGGTCAATCGAAGAATAATGTGTAAGCAAATATATTTCTGAAATAACCAGATCACTATTGGTAGCCTGTAAATTAGTTGATCCAAGTTAACATTATTCAATATAATATTATATATTGGATGAATCAGAAATTATCTGCACTCCAAGTTATATTAAAAATTATGTTGACCACAGTGTCTTATCAATGAAAAGCATTTGTGATTTGGATCAAAAAAGAACACTGATCAGTAATTAATTTTTTGTGGTCTGAGAGTATATCTGGTATTCATATTTATAAAAGACTTTGTGCACAATATGAAAAAGTGTTTTATCATGAAGAGGTGTATATGAGTGGACAAAGAAGTTCAAGGAAGGGTACACAAGTGTTAGTCATGAAGAAGGAGTTGGAGAGCTATTCTAAAATGTTAAAGCAGATATTTTTTGAATTACCATCATGTATATATTTATGTTGGTATTTATTTATATATTTAAATGTGTTTTAAAAGCAAGATTATTTACAAAAATAATATTGATTGAGTTCTGCCTTATTCATTAACATTAAACTGATGCAAGTAAGCCTTCTGGGTATGGTGATGATATTAAATGAAAAATGACTTTGTGATGGTTAATGAGAGTCAACTAATTCCCAGATTGCTGAAAATGTTGCTTATGATAGAAACATATATCCAATAAAGATTAGTTGATTTTTTTCATCAAAGATTGTCACTTAAAAATCATAAATTTCTATAGTTGGGACAAGTTAAGTTAACACAATAATTTCTAGATTTGTTAGAAAATCTTCTTGTGTACTTCCAAAAAAAAGCATGTTAGTTCCTCTGCTTTACATTATTATTTTAACATTATCATAAGTCATAATAACATAATGGTTTTTTAAATGTTTTTATGGGACTACTTTCATTGATCTTTTAATTTAAAAAATCTGAAGAGGTTAGTATGTTACAGACAGACAGCTTAGATCTAAGACATTCTTCTATTTTTTATGACAGAAAAAAATGCCCAAAAGGCATTTACTTCCCACTGGTCTAGTTTTCATGCCAAAGTTTTGGAATAAAAGAAATATGATTGTTTTACTTGTTTATAAAATATTTTTGATTAATTTTACACCCTAATTGGTTGATTATTATTTAAAACAAAAAGAAATACACATGTACACTTTCAATTTATTAATTTATCTTTTATTTTTAGGAATTAGAAATTAATATTGACCATAAAATGAAGATAAAAAGCCACAATATTTATTATGTCATCTATCAGAACTGACATAGTATTACAATGTTTTCAAATATTATAATTACTATAAAGCAAATATCAGATTTTAAAACAGAATTTAATAGATTTATCATAAATCTATCTTCTTTCAGTCACATAAAAAATAAAAAATAATTTGTTCATTTTCTGAAAGAATGTTTGCATTACCTTAGTTAATGAATATTTATGATGTATATGATTTATGATATTAATGATATTTATGATACATTATTCTAATTTATAAGTCAGTTTTTAAATGTTTAAAAGGATCAAATATAATTTTTTAGCATATTATTCATTTATAAAATTAAATTAAAAAGAAATCAAGTCTAACATCTACACATGCTGTTTACACAGGGACTAATATTTTACAACTTAAAAGAAATAGGGTCATGTGATATATGACTATTTTTTATTCATTTGTATTATTACAACTAATTATAAGTATACAGTATATTTTTGCCTATGAAAAATCATGTGACCTTTGAGTATTTAATTGGCAGCTTAGTTATATAGTTCTACTTAATTGGTCAATCAGTTGTTGTTTTTTTTATCATTAGAGATTTTTCATTTTTTAATGCCCAGAATCTATTGCTTTGCTGAAAACTAATAAAATATAATAAAAAAATATGAAATCAAGGTAGAAATTGATTTTTTTTGCATAAAATTAATTACTACTAATTTGACCTTTTTTAAATTGCATTTTAGGTATAAATATTTTTAAAACATTGAATACCTGTTACAACAACAACAACAACAAAAAATTATCTATGATGCATATGAATACTACTTACTGAAGCAGCATAACTTTATAATTTTTAAATCTATTTTCTAATGAAAATCAATTTAGGAATTACTTGAAGTGATACTAGTTGTCATAAGTAAATAAAAAAAAATTAACCAGTCCAATAATATCTCACTTTACCTTTCAGGTCCAAATATTTTTGACTTAAGCAGCCAATGCTTAATCTTTATCCTAATAGCTATGATAGATTAAATAATGTAGAGATTTGAAATAGTTGTAGTGAGACTTGCAAATATATATATATTAAGTTTAAATGATAAGATTATTAAATAATGATAATTAACTTTGCTTACTCATTAAAATGTAGCACAACAATCATATTTATAATATTTTAAATAGTGAAAAGATGAAATAAAACCACTCAAGAGTTTTAAAAAATGTAAAAATAAAAACTGATGCAAAAAAAATATATTAGGAGAAAAAAATGAAATTTTGCTTTTAATTAAAGCCATTTTATGATTATTTTTCAATATAAAGTTTTAAATGTTAAGCAAAAAGTACAATTATAATTTTATTAATACGATGAAAGAATCTCCATTATCTTATGATGTAATTGCAAATTTGAGAGTTATTTCTTCTGGTAGCACTTATTGCTTAGTTTTTTCAAGGTGCTATTGGAAAGAATAAACTTTTTCCTGAAGTGAAGCCTTGACATATTAATAAAAGAAATGTGTTGTTTAACATTGAGAATATTATCCTGGTCAATATTTTGGTTAACAATTCGATGCAAAATTAGTGATTTTTTAAAATAATAATAATAATATTGATATGAATACTTATTTATATTTAATAAGTTAAAAAAAAAAAAAACAGGCAAAACTCTCCATACAGTATTGTCACTCAGTGCAAGCCAGAGTAATCAATGGATGTTTATTTAATAAGTGTAATAATGCTCAAGATTAAATGGTTTGTAAGTAATCATTAAAAACCTGTCAACACTTAGACAATTCCAATATCAATAATAATCAACAATTTCTAACTGTTGTCAAGACAACCTCCTTTCCAAGCCTTATTGTTAAAAGGAGGTTGCCTTGACAACAGTTAAAAATTGTTGTTTGTTATTGATATTGGGATTGTTTTTTAATGATTATTTATATTTATATGAGAGAGATGCAGGAGAATATAGACCTAATTATCTATAAACAGTTTATTTATAATCACATAATCAATAGATGAAAGTAAGTTAATATTTATATATGTGTTTTATAGATATTACAAAAACTTAAGACATAAAAGATAGACATAAATTTTTGACAAGTTAATTAAATATAAAAAGAGCTCAAGCATTAATGCATCTGATTGCAAATATAACAATTATTTTTATCAATTAACAAATGTAGAAACGTTTAGAATTGAGAATAATGTAATGTTTGAGGCAAGAATGGTCCATGTCTCATGTATTATTTTTATTACATTTTAAAATAATTAGTAATGGAAGGTATTAAATTACCTTGAATGGATGATAAGGAATTGTATATTTTATTAGGCTTTTTCTTTGTTAATGTTATAATAATGAGTTTCACAGGTAGTGGATAATGAAATGGCCTTCACATATAAAGGCCAATTATAAATATCAAATAAGCAATGCCTGAACAAGATCTCCTTCTGCCCTGTAAAATAAGATGCTGGTTATAGATACTATTTCCAATGCAAACAGTATTTTCTGTCTGTTTCTTTTTTCTTCAATCATTTAAGTTATTGTAGGACCCAATCATCATAAATCTCTCATGCTTTCAGGCATCTTCTTATACTAACTGAGACAACAGGATTTGTGCGGCAAAATTTTTAACCTTTAACTATACATTCTTCTGATTCCAATATTCCTTTTCTCTTTCTTTTTTTTTTCTCAGCCCTCAAAGATTAAGAAACCAATGACTGGGATAAACTTAATAGGTTAGCAGTCCTTACTTGTGATTTTGGTTGAGACAGTACAATTATTAATGAGTCAGTTTGGAATTGAATTTAAGTTAGACGGAAGTTTTGGCTAGCAAAAATTGTATGTTTAGGCAGTCCTATTTAGATATCTCTCTGCCCACCATCAAAATGGAAGAGCTAGAAAATGTTTAAAAATGATTGGTCTCATATAGTCTGGCTTGATTGTCATGCCTGACTGATTACCATTTTAGTGGTAGAAATAATAGTAATAAGAATAATATCAATAATAGTGGTGTAATAAGTGTTAGTATCAAATATAGCATTACAAATATAAATCTATTTTTTTTCCTAAATAAAGGTAAATGAAATGTGAAAAGTTTACTTGATACAAACTCTTCAAGACCAGAATGGAGAACTACATTCATGGCTAAAGAACTGACAAGATTTACGATTGTTATAGCTTTTCTTAGTAAAACTCATTTCCCACAGGAAAGAAGTTTATTAGATCAGATGAATGTATATAAGTTTATTTGGAAAGATAGATGAGTCAGTGGAAGAAGAATACATGGTGCAAGATTTGTTGTAAAATCTAATTTAATATCTTCTATTATTCAAATTCTTCACCGTAACAATAAAAAATTAATGATCATAAACTTGCCTTGCATAATGGTACCAGAGTTCATTTTATTAGTGTATATGCTCCAACCTTATATTCAGAGAATTTCAAAGAAGGAAAACTTTTATTTCTTGCTGGATAGCTTTATTATATCAATAGTGTTTTCCTGAAGATTTATGCTGATGGTATTTTAATTGTATTTATATATAGGACTATTTTCATCATCTAATATAAGCATTGAATGTCTTTAGAAAAATTTTACTTTATTTAAATATTCCAAATACATTTAGCTAATATATTTGCAATATTTAAATAAAGTTAAATTTCTCTAAAGACATTGAATGCTTATATTAGATGATTGAAATTGTCCAATATATAAATACAATTACATCAACACCATTAAGAGATCTTTTTTTTTTCTTGGAGACTTTAATGCATGTATCAGTACAAATAGTAGAACTTTGGACATAAAGTTACTGGAAATAATGATATTGGGATTGTAAATTCTTATGGTTTGTTACACACAACATATGGATTATCACAAACACTTTATTTAGGCAGAAAAACCACTACAGAAGAATGTGAATGCATCCACATCCAAAATAAAGGCATTTAAAAGATTACATTATTTTTAGAACCCAGAATATAAGAATACTCACAAGCTCAGATTGTTGGACAGATCATACACTTGTACACTCTAAAATTAAATGAGAGTTGCATTAAAAAACAGGTATTATTCCAATCATATTTATAAAAAAAAATGATACTAAATTTCAACAGGTACTAGACCCAAAAATTGCTAATTTGAATCTTCAGAACTGTCATATTATGCTCTTTAAAATGTGTTACAAGAATCATGACTGGTTTTCTGACAATGGTCATTTTATCAGTGATTTAAGCAAAAGGCCACATGTAGCATTCTCTCCCTGTCAAAAAAATAGATTAAATGTGGAACTTTATAATAAATATAAAGATCTGAAAGCAGAAGTTCAATGGCTGAAGAAAGCTTTAAAATGATTGGTGGATTAAAACTGCAAACAAGATACAGGCATTCACTGATCATGGTCATTTTAGATCTTTTTTGATGCATTGAAAGCAATGTTTAAATCTGATAAATGATATCACAATCCTATTAAATTCAGCAATGGGTCTTTCTTACATGATGATGATAATAATATTTTGAACAGGTGGAAAGAATATTTTGATTATTTATTGAATAGCATACAAGAAATGATACAATGACTTTTGATAATATATCTATTTTATGGTACTCATTTAGATTTGTGCAAAGATATCCAGATTAATGAAGGCAAAACAGCTCTTTGTAAAGTGAAAAAATTGCAGGTCTGGTGAAATATCTGGGGGTTTTAAAATATGGCTGTAATAAATTAGCTTCAAAAATGTTGGAATTTTTTAAGAATATCTGAAATCATGATGTTGTGCCATCTTTCTTCCAATTTTTAAAAACAATGGAAATAGGTAAGCTTGTGGTAATTATTCTGGAATATTCTTATTATCCACTATAGCAAAAGTACTATTGCATGCTTCCAATTATTTTATATATTTTTATCATTTAGATATTTGGTATATAATTTTGCCAACAATTTTTCATTTTTTTCAACTGCTTCTTTTATGATAAATTATTATAATTCCATCATTTCCTGTAACTTTTCATTCTTCATACATTTAATTGCATGCTCACTTCATTTAAAATGCTAGACAGTTCAGAAGATGTAGTAATTGTAAGAATACTTTGTTTATTTATTCTTTATTACTATATAATTATTTATAAAAGTCTCCCACATATTTCATGATGTCTTCTTTTATCACAGAAACAAGTATGTAGCAATTCACAATTAACTCTTTTTATACATTTAAATTTATATATTTCTTCTTTTCTTTATCCATTGTCTTGGCTCAATAGAAAATTTGCTGTTAAATTGTTGCTTTTTTGTACTACCTATCTTTGTTGCAGTTTCTACTGATTTCATTCCAATAAACCAACTTCAATGTCTGTTAATATTTTAAAATGATTTGTAAGTTCTAATTTAAGTTCATTGGAGTGTTTTTATGGCTATGAATATCAACTGTGAACTCTCAAGTCAAAATATAATGCAGTTCCATTTAATATTTTTTCAAAGAAAGAATTCATAATATATGGTTTTTCTTTTTCTGCAAACTCCACAAATCTGTTTCTTCTCTCATTTCTATCACTGTAACTGAATATATCCATAGCACTTTCATCCTTCAAACATCTACCAATTATAATATTAAAAGCTTCCATGACAATTTTAAAATATTTTTGGACTGATCAAAAACTTTTTGTACATTCATATAAAAATGCTCTACTTCTTTGTCATAATGAGAACTTGATGGGCACAAACCTAAATTATTTGCATTTGGTATCACCAATTAAGTTGAATAATTTATTTTGCCATTGGCACAAACTCTTTTTAATGTTGTTCATCAACTTTTATTTATAATAAATCCCATTCCATTTGCATTTCCAATATTTGTGCCTTTGTAATAAAATGCATGTCCATCTTTTAAATAAATTTTCTCATCACCTTTTCTACTAACTTCACAAAGTTCAATAATATCTCATTTAATATTAGACAATTCTTTTAATTCATGCAATTTTCCTTCACTTGAAAGTGATATGTAAATATAAGTACCTAAATAAAAGATCATTATTAAACAGTAGCCTACGTCTGCAATTAGGGTTTCTTACCATCTTCAGTTTTTGACTGCCAACCAGCCTAAGAGTTGTAATTTATCCTTTTTTCCTGTCATGATTGTAAATATATACTTTAAAAAAATTCCTCGAAAGCGCTTAGCATATAATAATTTTCGAATCTTTATAGCTTCTCGTTCAAGTGTTTCATATGCTTTTTAATTTGTATATTATACCTTTAAGAAAATTCATTATTTCAGTTAAAAATTATGAGGCTACTGGGAAGAAAGACCATGGTGTTTTCCACTATGACTGATGTGTGTTGGTGAGGAATACATGCATGGAATGGACATTAGAATCTTTCCATTAAGGCATTGTAGAGGAGTTAAGTTGTTGAGAATTATTGCAACTTTATATTTCAATGATAATAAATCTCTGAGAATCTTATAAAAATTAATTATATAAAATGTATACAGGTATTTTATTTAATAAAAAGAATTACAATTTTGTTTTTAATAGTGTTTGTTGATTGCATTGTGAAAAAATAATTTAATTCTTTATTTTTTAAATTATTAGTTTTAGACTAATTAATAAAAGTAGTATTTGTTAGAGAAACAGTTGCTTTCTTGTGGCCAGGAGGGGTTTCTCAAAGATTGGCCCCCAGTGCCAGCTCTGCCACTCAGCTGATGAGACCGTAGCCCACCTATTATACATGTGCTCCACCTTCTCTCCGATCAGGAACTTCATCATTAATAAAGTTTCACTAGACATCAGAGATGTCCTATCAATTCAAAACACGATCAAACAGGGAACCTATGCATCAATCAGACTGTCCATCTTCTTGACCTTCACCTTATGGCTAACCAGATGCAAATTAATGTTTGAACATTTTGGAAATACTCCACTTCAGATTTACATCAAGCTACTCACACAGGCTAAAGTCAGAGACTCAGCCCTTGCACCTCAGCTGTTACACAGAGACACTTGGGAAAAGATTGAGTTTCCAAATGAATAAGCCACTATGAATATCAGGACTGTGCAGAATGGGTTCCTTTTTTTTTTAGTCTAAAACTTTAAATACCATGTAAACCTTTCAGTGTACAAACAACACTTCATCTTTAAATAATATATATATATATTTAAAAAAAAAAAAGAGTTTGCTATTAACTGAAAGAAGATCTTTAAGCAAGATAACAAATATTAACCTGAAACAATTTATGAAGAAAATTATTATTGCTCCTAAATATTAAAGTTATTATCATAAGGACATATGAAATTTCCAGAAAAAACTCAGTTCTTAAATTATCAACTCAGTGTTAACTTTATTTTAAAATATAATTTAAGCGGGGTTCGCTTCCCGGCCGATGTTTTGACTCATGAGGAAAAAAAAAAAAAATTTAAAATAAACTTTGGCAAAAATATTTATTATAATTATAATAAATCATGTGATTAACTAATTTCCTGGGGTGAACGTTATTTGAGTATCTCTAAAAGTCTTCAAAGTAATACAATACTGTACTTGAAAACAATATACATATATAAATAATAATAATTTAAATAATCAGACATTAAATAATGTAATACCACAAATATATTTTTAAAGAGACCAAGTTTATATTAAAAAATTTAAATTCATCAAAACTTCTAGATAAATTAACTAATAGCTTTAGTTTATGACTGATGTTAGCTTAAAAACATAGTTATTTTTAAGATCCAATGTAATTAACTCTTTCAATAATTGATTATTTTATAGGAAATTTATTATTATTATTAATGTTGTTTTATAATATACCGGATTTAAAACGCGTTAACTTAATTATTTTGTAATTATTTAATTGAAGTATTCTAATCATTCAATAAAACAATCTCGAATTAATTTAATTACAATAACGATTTTATTAATATTCAATAAAACTGCTTTTTAATGGCTTTTTTTTTTTTTCTGTCGTCCTTGTAACATATTTTTCAGATCCTTGTATGTTACATCAGCAAAAAAAAAGTGAAAAAAATATAATAGCCTTGATAATTATTTTAATTACTGATCTTTACATATTCCCATGATTGATTAAAACATTATTATATATATTATAACGGAAAGAAATTGATGTTAAATAATTACATTTATATAATCACATGATCACTATCTTATACCAGCACATAATTGTTTATGAACAAAGCAAAACTCCCCATACAGTATTGCCACCCTGTGCCAACCAGAGTAATCAATGAATGCCAGATGGCTTGTGCATAAAATCCCTATCTAATGCCTACTCATCCAATATCCCAGACTAGTTTCTGGCTTGTGGCCATCATCAGTGAGGAGCTTTGGATCTGAGAGCATTGCAACTAGATCTTAGGATCTAATGCAACCCTTCAGCACCCACCTTTTATCTCTACTTAACTACAAAACTATGAGAATGAAATTGAAAACACAAAAAATATTTTCAATCTAAGCTCAATACTGTATGGAGAGTTTTGCTTTGTTAATAAACAATTATGTGTTAGTATAAGATAGTGATCATGTGATGCTTAATGGTTTAACACCAATCCTGCCTAATAGGATAGTGGTGGCTATGGTTTTTAAAGATCCAAAGACACCAAAATGTATGGGTGCTGAACTGAGTTCAGACCCATATGACTATATAAGCTATTGAGCTTAGATTGGAAATATTTTTTGTGTTTTCAATTTCATTCTCATAGTTTTGTAGTTAAGTAGAAATAAAAGGTGGGTGCTGGAGGGTTGCATTAGATCCTAAGATCTAGATGCAGTGCTCTCAGATCCAATGCTCCTCACTGATGATGGCCACAAGCCAGAAACTAGTCTGGGGATATTGGATGAGTAGGCATTAGATAGGGATTTTATGCACAAGCCTTCTGGTATTCATTGATTACTCTGGTTGGCACAGGGTGGCAATACTGTATAGAGAGTTTTGCTTTGTTTATATTTATATATTTTATTTAAACCACTAAAACATCACATGATCACAATTTCTTATCTTTATACAAGCTGTTGAACTGTGATTTCTCTTTTATTGGAATCAGGAATCTCTCAGCCAATATGCCCAGAGAAACTTACTAGCAATCTTACTTACCTCTCCATTCCCCACTCTAAGTTTTTCCCACATTCTTCTCTGTCCTGCTCCATCCCATTTGTCAACTCCATGACCCTTATATCTAAATCCCTCTTATTTTTCCCAAACCCAGCATAAAAACTCAAGAACCCTCTTTCTGTATGATCACTTTGCTTATATTTATTCTTCCACTTCATTATTTGCACCCTTTCTACCTGCAGGCATTTACATTCAATTAACAAATGCCTAATATTTTCTATGCCTTCCTTACACAACTTGAAGACTAAATCACACACATGTTTCCATTTATGGGTATATTCACTTGTAGCTAAAGATCCTGTTCAAGCCTTAAACAGTAAACTACCTTCCTTGCTATTATCATAAATTAACTTGCATCCAATATTCTATTAACTTATATATATTTAATCTCATTTTACTTTCCATACTAGTTCTCCATTTATTTTTTATTAATGTACCTATTCTTTTATCCCATTCCTTGCCACTATAACACTCAACAATTCTCCTAACACAATCATCCCACCTGTTGTATAAGTATACTGACATAAATTATTTCTCCCTGAATTGCTTTCTTTGCTGTCCACTCATCTGCATCTAATGCATGTCTTCCTACTTTCTTTGAACTTTTCCAAGTAATCAAACTCCCCTTTACTAATACATAATGCATCATTACCATATGTTAACACTAGTACTGCATTTCCTTTCCATACAATTCTAGTTACATCATATTTATTATCTCCATACCATAGTGCCACCCAGTGCAAGCCATAGTAATCAATTATTGCTCTCAGATCCAAGGCTCCTCCACTGATGAAGGCCACAACTAGAAACTAGTCTGGGGATATTGGATAAGTAGGCATTAAATAGGGATTTTGATCCAAAAACCTTCTGGCATCCATTGATTATGATGGCTTGCTCTGGGTAGCATTACTCTATGGAAAGAATTGCTACTATTGTAATATTTTATTTAAACTCGATCACAAAATAGTGATGATGATATTAATTACCATTTCATTTGCAAGTATATTGCAACTAATTCCTTTGATGGTAGTGATTACATTTACAAAACTTATCATACTTCTATAATCCATCTCTCTCTATCTCTCTCTTGATTGGTTAAAATATTACCTATAGCTTTTTTTATGCTAAATAGAAAGATCTATTTCACAGATGATGTAGTTGTTTTTGCAAATAATGCTTCCGAGCTGCAGGAAATGTTGCAGGAGTTATCAGATGAAAGTAGGAAAGTAGGACTAAAGATAAATGTTAAAAAGACTAAAGTAATGTTTAATCGATTTGCTCAAAATATGAAAATAAAGATTGATTATGATGAATTAGAAGAAGTTAAGAGTTACAAATACCTTGGTCAGATTATTAATACAGATGGAAACATAATAGAGGAAATTAATCATAGAATTAAGCTTGGTTGGAGTGCTTTTGGTAGAAATAACTTGATATTAAAAGGAAATATGCCTATGTGTTTGAAAAGAAAGGTTTTTAACAAATGTGTTTTACCAGTTCTTACTTATGGATCTGAGACTTGGACACTTAATAAAAGATCAATACAGAGACTTCAGACCACTCAAAGGAGTATGGAGAGATGTATGTTGGGAGTAACAAGAAGAGATCGAAAACGCAATGTATGGGTAAGAGAACAAACAGGTGTTACTGACCTCATTGAAAAAATTAAAAGATTGAAGTGGAGTTGGGCTGGACATATTGCTAGAAGAGATGATAATAGATGGACAATTGAAATTTTAAACTGGATTCCAAGAGATTGTAAAAGACCCAGAAGGAGACCACATGTAAGATGGATGGATGAAATAAGAAAATGTGTAGGGGTGATGTGGAGAAGAGAAGCTAAAGATTGGAGAAGATGGATTAAACTTGGAGAGACCTTCATCCTGCAGTGGATTGATAATGGTTGATAATGATGATGATGATGATGATGATGATTTCAAGTGATTACCATTTCCAGAATCGGAATACTGTTATTAAACTTCAATACATTCCCAGTTTCTATATTCACCTCTTTTCTTTCAAAACGTAAGCTTGTGGTTAAGACCTGTAGAGGTCCCTACTATCACATTTTTACCGCACATTCTTGAGGTTACAGCCTTAGTAAATATTACTTATATGAGCATCAATAACAATTACACATACATAATTCTCTTTATTTAAATAAAGGTATGCCATCAAGATAATATGGCTACACATAAGTAAATAGAAATTAAATGAGCATAGGCTTTAATAATAATAACAACAATTTATTAGTAGCAAACCACAAATATTAATAATATAATATTAAGAATGATATGCATATTATAATAGTAATAAAATTTGATTAGACACATTCAACAGAGATGTACATCATCTTTCATCAGACTGATTTAATACCTGTTTTATAATAGTTATTAAATTTATATTAAATTTTTCCTTCATTAATCAAGATATATTCAAATATATATATAATGCATATCCCATTCATGGCAAGTAAAAATAATAATGTATTAATTTGCGGAAAGAAGGGGGTAAAAAAATCTTTCTTATAATATCCCTTCCCATTTCCCTTTACTTAATAGACTTATATGCTAGAAGTTAAACTAAATCTCTCCAACATTACCGTTATCACGGAAAAAAACTTTATTTTAATTCCAGAGAAAAAACATAATTGAGAGTCAATAGTCATTATAAGATTAAAATAAATAATATTAAACCGGGCATTTTTAATTCATATAATTAAAGTTCTTACCCATAAATTTACCTTGAGATTTTGTGCACATATTCACAGATACCAAATATAGTTACAGCATCGAAACATCTTTGAAAAGTTTTTATTTTATTTATTTTGGATTTAAATGCCAAAATCAGTTATACATGGTTCAAATTTTGGAAAAAGTTATTTGTAATACTTGAAATTCTCAAAGTATTAATCTCTTTTCATAAAACTATGTACAGTATATTACATTAAAGTTCAATTTTTGAAAAATTCATATAAGAATTGGTTTAGTTTAATAATCATTAACTTAGAAAAGAAATATGTAAATCTAACTTAATGGAATATTTAGACATCAAGGAAGAATTTATATAATAAATAAAAATAATAAAAAATTGGAGTGCTACTGATAAGAAGTATGAAATGCAAATTGGAAAGAATGACGAAATTTTAAAAAAGCAAATTTTTCTTTAAATGCTTAAAATTATTAAACCACTTATTCCATTCTAATCTAGTGTCCCATACAAAATTTTTTTATCAAAAATAAATTTATTTCTAATAAATCATATGTTTCATAGGATATAATAAAATCATCCTGTGATTTCAAGTACCAAGGATACTAAAGTTTAATGTAACAAAATGTGGTCAATTATGAAAAAAGCGTATTTTTTTCCATTTCCCTAAATGAGTCTTAAATAAATATTTCCATAATTTAAAATTACTATTTAAAGAATTCTTAGTAATTATTAAATAGTATTTGAAAAAAAAACTGAAAATTTTGGAATCCTGATATTTGAAAATGTTTAAAATTTCAAAATTGGACAAATTATTACGAATTTTCTGATCAAATTTAAGTCATTGGATGTGTTTATATAAAGACACATTATATAAGGCAGGGTCCTCAACCCTATGCCTGTTGACACCATGGCGCCCGCGGACTGTTTTACGTGTGCCCGCTGCTATCTGAACACGATAAAACATTATTTATCTGATACAAATAAATTTAATTTTTAAAATTTCTTATAAATTATTGTATTATATTGTAATCAAATCGTAGGGCATACTATACTTTTACAGCATAAAAATATAAACGTTAATTATATATTACAATTGTATTTTTGAAATAAATATTTTTTTTGTACATTATGTGTATTACTAACAATATCCAACTATAAATTTACATTGAAAAAATAAATGGTGCTCGCCACCTAGTTGAAAAAATAAGTGGTGCCCGCCACCTCGCCGGTATTATAGAATGTGCTCTTAAGTGCAAAAAGGTTTGGGACCCCTGATATAAGGGATTAAAGTATGAAGATTGGCTAGCTTAATAGAAAGCAGTGCATTGATTGTATATATGTGTGGAGATAATAATCTGGACCAACTGATGATAGCTGGTTTAGCATGAAATACATATATTGGTGATTATCTTTTTCAACATGTGTATGATCAGGGGAGCAGGAATATGAGATGGCATAGAGAGTTGAGGATCATGTGAAAGTCTGAGTTTGAATCCTTTATATATTACATTATATGTGAAGGTGTGTGTGAGCCTGTATAGTGTATTAAATTACATAAAGTTTGAATCCTTTATATATTACATTATATGTGAAGGTGTGTGTGAGCCTGTATAGTGTATTAAATTACATAAAGACACATTAATAAAAAAAAGTTGATTAATTCTTTAAAGCAAAATAAATAATCACTAAACCAAATGTTAATGATATTCTTGCTTTAAGAATAATTATTATTAATCTATAGTCATGAAGTAGAATTTTAGGGCTTTTATTTTGGTAAAATAATAAAAATGTCTTTCTCTTAATATGATATACAATTTATGAATGGAGAAACAAAACTGATGAGTCAATAAAAAAAACCTATAAAAGTGTACTCATGTATGTTTTTCACTATTAATAATATGTTAAAGTCAAGGAAAATAATATTTTGATTTGCTAATTGCAATAGTATTAAAAATTCTAATCTTCTTGACTTCGAAATGATTTAATGGATTAAACATTTTTAATTTTTATGTTTTATATATTATCACAAACAAAATTATTCATAAAAATATTTAGTTTTGTTCTTGATAGATTCAAAGGTAGATTTCTCTCCCTACTCCAAAAAAGGGGATTTCAAAAAATACAAGGAAATATTTCAGCTCATAGCCAATTGCCATGCTATTAATATAATGGGGCAAGTATCGTTATCTATAAAATTATGAAGTCTATAAAGGATTAGGAATAGCAGTTTATTTAAAAGCGATGGAGGCTATTAATCAGCACAAGAGTAGAGTGATATGAAAGTTATATAAACATGATTTTGTTTGATTAGTCAAGCGTTGGTGGTTGAGTGGTTGGCATGGCTGCCTTACAAGTGGTTGTCCTGGGTTTGCTTCCCTGCCAATGCTTTGATACATAATTTTGTTTGATTATTTTTTTTGACCAATAGATCAATCCAAATTATAAACAGCTAAAGGTGAATTTTAAAAATTCTCCAAAAAGAGTAATTTTTTTACAAATTTTTTTACATATATATTTAAAATGATTATATTTATTACAAAATTTACAATTGCACAAACTAAGAATCATATGCAGTTTTTGTCACAAAGTGGTGTTCAAGAAATACCAATTTAACTATGTCAAAAGCAGAATTTAAGTCAATTTAAAGCATATGGTAATGAGAAAGATGGTTATTTTTTTTATATAAGAATAACATCCCAAAATAAAAATGCAATATGGAATACTATTTTATTTGTTAATTCATATTGTTCTAAATAAATTAAATAGCAGATTTTAATCCACAAATTACCTAAGAAAGAATAGAAGCAATCTGGTTTTTTAATAGCAAAGATATTAGTGCTTATTAATTGTGAAGTAGATAATTGAAAAAAATGATTTAAGGTTTATATAATAATTGACAAAAACAGTTTATACATATTTATAGTGCATTGTTTAGTTTGAAAATATAAATTTATCTTTTGAGATGCTAAACATTTAAGAATTAGATTGTCCAAGTTCTCAATAATAAATTTAAAGAAATTTTAAAAATTGGCAGCTCAGATGTTATTAATTATCTAATTTCTTTCTTTAGTAAAAAAAAAAAAAACAACTATGTAATATACAAGTGCAAAAAACTTATTCTCTTATTATTAAAAGTTTGAAGTTTTGTTTTTTTTTTACAATTTTTTGATACAAAGCAGTTTCGGTGCTAACACAATTTACACCAGTAGTTCTTAAAGTGGGGTCTCGACTCTCGGGGGGGGGGGGTCACACAAAAAATTGGAAAATTGACTTTTTAACTTTTTTGTATAAATTTCTTACTATGCATAAAACTTCGTATTCATGTATGTCAAAAATAGTTTGACATATGCTTTGAACAAATTATTCAACTACACAGTCACACTGTACAAATGCCACTCTACTTACAAACATTTGGACATATGAACAGATTGCTGTGAAGTCAAAATTATTTTTTGCAATACTTCTGTGAATCTGAATTTTGAGTTGCATATCTTCCTCTGACTTGTAGAAATTCTGTGGAGCAGTGCCTTCCAAATCTACACACCAATAGCTCCAGAAGCATCTAAATGCAATTCTCAGTACCTAACAGAGCACATGTGGCTCTCTAAAAATGAAATTTTGAAATTCAAAAATTGACAACTTGTAATTTATACAAACAACATTTAGAAAGTTGTGATAACTATAAAAAATATATGTGCAGATACTTAAATCTGTTAAAAACTAGTATTTAGCAAACAAAATAACAGCTGCCATTTTTTATATTAATATTTGCGTTTATTTAATATAAAAAATAAATTATGTGAGTGATGAAATTCTTAAATATACTATTACTTTATATAATAAAATAAAACAATTGACAGACAATGAAATGAAAACAAAAATTAATATGAAACCAGAAGCTATAGAATTTAAAAACAATGTTCCAAAAATGTTCGGAAACATTGTTATGGATATTTTGAAAAAGCAAATTTAATATTAGATACTAATCCTAAAATAAAATTTCCTCTTGAAAGTCCTATACCACTCACCAACACAAATATATAGTTACAATCTTTCTTTTCTACTTAAAATAAACCTAAGAATTGGAAAAAGGTTATTAAAAATCCAACTGAAGATGAAAATCAAATAATAATTTGTTTTTTTTTTTGTACTAAATTGTCCATTTGTAAATACAAATCCATCTTATGATCATAGTTATCTGAGGTACTTGATTTTAAAATAGTCACAAATATTAAAATTAATATTTCCATATTTTAATAAAAAATATTTCTTACATTAAATAAGCATAAATATTAATACGTTATTTTGTTATCCTAATACGAATTTTTAACAGATAGTATATCTAATTATAATATCTCTAATAGTTACCATACCTTTCTAATTTGTATAAATTACAAGTTAGTTTGTCAGTTTTTTAAACTAAATATTCCATTTAGATGTATGCACCCTGTTAGATGCCGAGAGCTGCATTTAGACACTCCTAACAGTTCCCACCCAACAGTGTCCATTTGATAACATGCTTCTTGGCATATTTTGAACCTAAAACATTCGTAATTAGGGTGGCTTCTGTATATTGAATTTAATTTATTTGTATTTGTATGACTTGTATGTGATTGTTGAAAGATATATTTTGTGTTTTTATTTAGTGCCTAGTGATTTTTATGAACAAGGCTTCATCGATCAGGTTAATATATATATTCTTATCTTATGTATCATGAAATAAGTCAGTAAATTTTTTCTCCACATTTCATTTTATGTATATTCAACAATATTCATTAAATTTGCTGATCGAAATTGACATTTAAAAGTTGGGTTATGTAAAAATATGTTAGAGTGTACATTTTCCTAAACTAAATACATGTTTTATGAAAATATTATAAAGAACTTGTTTATCATTTATAATATAATGTGTATACTTATTTCAAAATATTATTCCTAAATATGAATAAATGGTTAAAGAGGACCCATGTTAGTGTAGATGCAGAAATTCTTGTTGAAGCAGAAAGCAGTAAAAATAAAAAAAATGAGCCCGACATCAATTCCTCATAAGAAAAAGAAGATATACAATGAATTATATTTACATATGGATTTACATTTTCTGCCAATAATTATGCAATAAAACTTTAGAGGCCAAAAATATGAAGTCTGCAAAATTAAAAAGACATTTGGATACAAAGTATGCTGCTTATTCAAGAAAGCCTGTAGAATATTTTCAAAGACTATACAAGTTTATTAAAAATATATATTACTGTTTAGGAAAAATAAATGCTGGTATCTTACCAGGCATCATATTTAATAGCAAAATCTAAAAAATCATATACAATCAGGGAAGAACTGGTTTTACCTGCTGCAGTACAAATAATAGAAACTATTCATGGAAAAAAATGTAAGCAGATGAATTAAGGAAAATTCCTCTTTTTAATAATACAGTAAAAACAAAAAATACTTAATTGTAATTATTAATTAGAGAAAATATAACTTACTATTAAAAATTTTCGGCTGAACGTTTTCGAGGAACCATGCCTCATACTCATAGCCTTCATGAAAAGTGTAATAAATATATGCAAATGTAAATATTCAAATAAGCTACTGTTACGTAGCCCATTTTTTCGAGATCTCGAAGCATGTGTCCTTTCTGTTAATGGCATGGATGTCTCTATTAATATAGAATGCCTCCTTTATTTTTCTCCTGTAATCATTTGGCTCTGAACATAAAATAATGGGGTTGGCAGGTATGAAGTTGTGCCCAGATTGTTTACTATGTTCGAAAAATACAGAGGATGTGTTGCTGTTTGTTTGAGCTCTGTTGAATGTGTAACAATGTTGAGCCAATCTGGTATTAATTGTGGCTTTCGTTTCCCCATAATATGTAGCGTGGCATCCGGCTTGAGGGCAGGAAATAGAGTACACCACGTGTGGGGTGATCCATGCCATTAACAGAAAGGACACATGCTTCGAGATCTCGAAAAAATGGGCTACGTAACAGTAGCTTATTTGAATATTTACATTTGCATATATTTATTACACTTTTCATGAAGGCTATGAGTATGAGGCATGGTTCCTCGAAAACGTTCAGCCGAAAATTTTTAATAGTAAGTTATATTTTCTCTAATTAATAATTACAATTAAGTATTTTTTGTTTTTACATATAAGGAGAAATTAAAACCATATTTATTAATAATACAGTAACTAAAACAATTTTGGAAATTAGCAGTGACCAATTTCAGCAACTTATTCGGAAAATCAAAGAAAGCCTGAAATTTTCAATTCCGCTGGATGAATCGCCAGACATTATAAATTTGCCTCAACTCTTAGTATATGTTAGGTACTGTTATAATGCTAATATGCTCAAAGATGTACTATTTTGTTGATCAATAAATTGTTGTACAATAAGCGAAGATATTTTTTAAAAGTAAATGATTTTTTCAAGGAATAAGGATTGAATTGGAACAACTATATTGGTGTATGTACTGATGATGCAGCAGGGATGAAGGGTCAGCATGTAGAATTTTAGCAAAAGTTAAAAATCTATGAAGAATGAGAAAATGGGTTTTACCCATTGTATGCCATTGTAAAATATTAATAGCTAAACCCCTATCTACAGATCTCAGTCTGGGATTACAATATGACATAAAGATTATCAATTTTATAAAATATTGTGCATTGAATTGAATATTATTTACAATTTTATGCACAGATATGACGTCAAATTGCCAACAACTCTTATTATATACAGAAGTTAGCTTTAAAATGGCTAGTACAGCTGAAAGGTGAAATTATTATATTTTTATCACAAAAAAAGAGTGATCTTTCTAATCTCTTTCACAATGAAATTTGGGTTTGTAAATTGTGTTATTTGTCTGATATATTTGAGAAATTAAATGAACTAAACATGTCTCTTCAAGATGAGAATACAAACATTTTACTTTTGTATGGTAAAATTCGTGCATTTAGGAAAAAGAAACCATATGGAAATCAAGTGTGGAGAATTTCACATTCGAAATGTTTTCAAGTATAAATGATTTTAGTTGTGAAAATAATTTAGTTATTAGGAAAAACATAATTGATCATTTGCCATATTTAAATGAAAAATTTGATACATATTATTCATCATATTTAAATATAAAACAATTCACTTGGATTCAAAATCCATTTCTAGTAGAAATGGAGCAAGTTAAACATTTGCTTATAAATGCCCAAGAAGAATTTGCCGATTTCAGTTCTGATTTGAGACTTAAAAAACTAGTTTAGTAAAAAGTCGATAAATTTTTTTTGGTTCACAATAAAGATAATACATCCGTTGTTGTCTGAATTGGCAATAGCAATTATTTTGCCTTCTGCTAGTATTTATTTGTATGAAATCGCGTTAAAAACTAAACAACGCAATCGTCTTATCAATATTGAAAACGCTATGAGAAAAAAGTGAACCAAGATTACACTTATTGTGCCTAAATGGGCAAGCTCACCCATCGCACTAAATGTAATTTTAATGTTATTAATAATGTTATTAATATTGTTTATTTATTTATTTATTTTTACAATGTTATAAATACTACACTCACTTTTATTGAATTTTTAGTTCTTGTGATTATTTACACATATTTTTTTATAAGATAGTGTATTACGTTTATATAATAAAATATAGACTTTATACAATGTTGTTTTAATATTTTTTTGGATGATGGGGGTGGGGTCGTTGGAAATTTTTAAATTTGAAAAGGGGTCACGAACCAAAAAAGTTTAAGAACCACTGATCTACAATATACCAATTTTATTGATCTACATCAGGAATGGGCAAGATATTGATTATCGTATGCCAAAGAATTCCCAAGAAATTTGGAGAGAGCCCTTGAATTTTAAAAAAGTAATACTAATAAAAGCTGCATTATTCTATATTAGATAGTTTTAGATAAAATAAATACATTTTTCACACACGCGCGCGCTTCTATAAATGAAAACTGGTTCATCACAATTGAGACAACTGAGTATAGTCAGGCATATGATAATGAATGAGTCAGATAACACATGTGCCTTCATTTGAAATGTAATGTTATGCATGATCAGTTGCAAATTCATCATCAAGAATAAGCTTACTATGGAATGCAAAGAAGCAACCAGAAGAATTGAATACATTCAGTCAGTTATGAAAACAGTTTGTCTTTTAATTTATCATGAAAAATTAGTATCACATTTTAAAATCAGTATAATGTTTGAAATAATTTCAAAAAAAATATATATATACCTTTTAATACAGAATAGGAAGAACAGTTTTTCTTTGTAGTAATGAATGCAAAATATGTGTGTTGTATATGTCATGCAAGGGTGTCACAAAACATTGAAAGTCATTTACCATGCATGTAGTATATAAGTGATAAACTGTAATACTTGGAGAAAATTACAATTAGCCCTTATCCTGAAAAAGTGTGCTCATCCCTGATCAATAAAATGTCCATATTTCTTCCTAAATTCATGGACACTAAATTACATTAAATTAAATCAGGAGAAAAATATATTTTACTATAAAAATAATGTATTTATTAAAACAACAATAATATTGACATCAGTATGGAATTTGGGCTTTCCATCATCAGATTTTTAATAGTATGGATGGCTGAAGAGTTGGAGGCTGGAATGGATTAAAACCTGTCCATTAAAGTATGAAGATTTTCTAGCTTAATATAAACTGAGCACTGATTATATATATATGTGTGTGTGTGGAAAATGATAATCTGGACCAACTGATGAGTCCTGATTCAACACAAAATATGGGATTATTTATCTTTTCTACATGTGTGTGGCCATGTGTATCAGTTGTATGAGATCGTGTGGATAATTGAAGGGTGCTTAAAAGTCTGAGTTCAAATCCCCTATATTTACAATTAAGCTCCAGGCATATCTAAGAATGCTTGTATTTAAAATATTACTAAAACAACATAAATTATTTAACAAAAGGATATCAATGTTAAATAAAATTTATACAGAAATGCAAATTCATAAGAATTGTTACATTAAGTGATAAATTTGCATGTCTGTATTTATTCATGGATTTATGGCTACATGTTATTGCAAAGTATATTTTCTTGTGTTATTTAATATATACTTGTAATAGTAAATTCAAGAGTAAATATCTTAAATTAGCAGTAAATGTAGATATGTAGATATTTCATTTCTGATTACATTTTATTATTATTAATATATTTTTTTATTAAATAATTGATATTGTTTCATTTAAATAAATTAGTTTTATTGAAAAATAAATTATTTTTTGATTCTATTTAATATGCTTTTGTAGTTGTAAATTCAATAATAAATGCATAACTTAAGTTCATTAGATTGTTTTTTTCTTTTATTCAATAATAGTACTAAATAACTCGATCAAGTGAGCAGACTATACACTACACTACTGCCAAAATTTTGATACAAATGTTCATATCTTTTTTGCAGATCATTAAAAAGCTATTTTACAAGTGTTCAACTTTTTAAATAGCTAAAAAAATTTAATTTCTATATATCCACTTCTTTTCTTGACTATATGAGAACATACATTTGTGCAAATCTTAAATTCTTGGCTTGAGATTCTTTTAGATAAATATCTGCAATATTTAAAAAAAGTAATATAACAATATAACTTTTAGCAAGCCTCAACTAAAACACGTGTAAGAAGTGGTGGATAGTAAATAGTTAATAACCGACAGTTTAGCTGTAATTAAAGGATAACACTAAAAGTAGTTCTTACTAAGATGGCATTGTAACATATTTTGAGAAAACCCAACATAAGAGACTACGGTGACAATGTAATGTGATAAATCTTCGTTTGTCACTAAATAAATGATTTGTCATCCATTTACATTGAAAAGATGCCTTCAAAAGCTGAGATAATAATAATAATAAAAAACTCTCATCATTTCAGATGTGGTAAAAAGTCAGCCTCTGTTTAACATATATGATATTCTGGCAATCTACCTTATCTGAAATCAACACAGATATTGGACAAGATATAATGTTCTTTCAAAAGGATAATGTAAACATTAATAATAAAAAATTGCAGAGTTATAATCACCTTAGTCAAAAGCAGGCAAAACTCTCCATACAGTATTGCCATTCAGTGCACGCCAGAGTAATCAATGGATGCCAGAAGGCTGACATTCATTGATTACTCTGGCTTGCACTGAGTGGCAATACTGTATGGAGAGTTTTGCCTGTTTTAATAACAGTTAAGATCAAGCATAAAAAAAGTGATCATGTGATGTTTAGTGGTTTAACACCTTAGTCAAATTATTAACATAAATGGAAATATAATTGATAACATTAATCATAGACTTTAATTTAGTTGAGGTTTTTTGATTAATAAACTAATAATATTAAAAGAAAATATGTATCTAAAAAGGTTTCAACAAAATATGTTCTATCAGGCATATTTAAGAATCTAAGATTAACAAATTAAAAAAGACGGCAATACTTACATATCAGACCATAGTGCTAAATTTGAGATTAAGCATATGGATGAGAGAACAAACAAATACTATCTCCTATCATTGAACAAATTAAAATATAAAATAGTACTGAGATATATTATTAGAAAAAATAAAAGTACGTAGCTAAAATTCTAATCTATAATTTAAAAATTGTAAAAAAAAAACTAAAAAAGATCATATGTGAAATGGATTGAGTCCACTGAAAAAATTAAGATAAGAGAAGTTAGTATTAGAAGAACAGAATTAACCAAAAAATCATCATTCTGAAGTGAATTCTGTATTATTAGTAATAGGAAAGAAATTACTGATTATATTATCTTTATAATAATTATTAAAAAAAAATAGTTCTTCATTAAGATGTAGATTTTTATCTTCCTTTTATAATCAAATTTGGACCGGTAAACAATTTTTGTAAATAGCATAAAATTTTATTTTTTTTACTCAATTTTTATCTATAAATATCAAAATAAACAGAACTTATATTTCGTTAGGCAAAAAAACGTGAGTCGTTAAAATAATCATCAAATAATTATATATATTAATTTGTTCTTATTCAATAAAATAATAAATAAAATTGCTTTAAGGTCTAGTTACACTGAAATATGTAACAAATTTTTGCATGACTAAACTTTAAAAAAAAAAAAAAAAAATTCGAAAAGGAAAAGATGATTAACCTTATTGTATTGCATAATCTTTACTATAAATAGTTAAGACAAAGCTGAAGTCATTACTTTTGAAATATCTTGCATCAATTTTAATAAAAATGTTTTTAAAAATATAGCCTACATACACCCACACATACGTATTTATATAAATATATTTTCCGGGACAACGTGCTCTTCAATAAAAAATTCAAATGACAATAATTGATGTAGTAGTAAATACAAATTTTACAGAATGATCTATCCCAGAATTTAATTCCCCCATCTATTTTCTTTAATATATTCATCAGTGATTTTCCAGAAATAGAATACCGGAATTCATCCATAGATGACATTCCTTTGAATTTAAAATAAGATTATTTCCAAAAATAGAAATGTCTCTCAATAAGAATTTGAAAAATTTCTAAATTGTTTTCAAAGATTATGGTCTCATTCTTTATTTTACAAAGATATTATGCTTAACTTTTCATCTAAACAATAGGAAAACATCTCTAATCTGAATATCACTTTTTACAACCATAAACTAAAACATAACCTTACCCCATGTTATTTAGGAGTAACACTGAACTATAGCCTAACTCAGGGGGTGGGCAAATAGTGGTCCACTAAGAAATTTTATGCGGCCCTCCAAGACAATCAGAAAAATCTGCCTTGAACTGAGATTTCCTTTTTGTGTGTGACTGAAGATTCATCTTGTATTTTCCACTATGATGGCCATATCAATACACATGTGCAGTGTAGATATGATGTGCAATGCTTTTCCAGTTGATCTAGTTACTTTCAATTTTGTCTGTGCATTAGCAAATATATACATCTCCAACTTTAGTGAAACCATGAACCCTCTGAAAAAATGTAAAATCAGTGATAAATGTCATTTGTTTAATGAAGAATGGACAAATAAATATTTTTTTGGTAATACAGGGAATAAAACAGTGTGTTTATTGTGTCATGAAAAAGGTGTGGCCCTCCGCTAACCTTCGCTTCCACAAAGTGGCCCCCAATGCGGCCCTCCACCAACCTCTGCGGCCCCCAAGCCAAAACAATTGCCCACCCCTGGCCTAACTTATTTCTTCATTAATCTATGACTAGATCAAAAATAATTTCTAGCAATAATTTCTTTGGAAAACTGACTGGCACTATTTGGGATTATAATATAAGATATGGTCAACTTCCTTAGCACTGCTATATTCTATTGATGAAAACTGTTTCTATATTTAGATAATAAGTGTTCACACTAATCTTCTTGATATTTAATTAAATACTACCATGAGATATGCACTCAAATGTACTCCTTTGCAGTAATTTCCTGTTCTTTCACATATTCCCTAATGAATATCAGAAGTTGATCACAGAAAAATGTATAAAATCGGTTAAGTCAATGGAATAGTCAATAAATCAATATATAGTTTCACTTCCTAAAATTCATCTCAAATCAAAATCAACTTTATAGATGTTCAATCAAGAATCTGCACTAAAGAATTATGGCTTAAAAATGGACTACCTTTGAGTTTCCAGACAAATTTATTTTTTTTAGATCAAACAGTAAAGCTGGCTGGATTTGATCTTCTTAAATGATGTTGGAATTTCATCAATATATTCAGGAAAATCCATGACCATTGTACTAATCAATTTTATAAATGGAATTTAGCAATTGTATTTATCTATGTAGATGTGAACAATTTTAAACTATGATCATGTAATTAACGACTATTGAATCTATGGTTACAATGATATAATTGAAGTCACTGCAAAATCTATCTCCAAGGTGGATTCTCTACAGGTTTCTTTACGATATTTTTTTTAAAAGTTAAGCTATCTTTAAAAAATCCACTTTCTATCAGTTCAAACTATCATTACATTTAAACCAATACGTCATTGTTTTAATAGAATTAAATATATTTGTTTTGAAGGTGTTTAGCTTTCACGTTATTATTAAATTAAAGAACTTAAAAAAAAAAAAAATTAAATAACAATGTTAGGTAAATGAGTTTATTTTCTTTATGTTTTAATCCACAAATTATTCGTAGTCTTTTTGTCAGTCATGTGATATCAGAGCTCCAAAATGAACCATTTGGAGAAGCGGAGGGGGGGGTGCCCTCAAGGTTTTTATACTATGGTATGTTAAACCATATGGGTAATCATTAAACAAACTTTAATTTCTTGTATTGCTTATTATATATATTATTGAAGAAATTATTTGCTCATTTTTTAAAAAATACCTAAAGCTTTTCTGCACCGATTTTTCTTTTTTAATATCATTTGTCAAGGTTTTCTTCTTTTTTTACAGTCGTTTTTTTTTTTTAACATACATTTGATTGTTATTCTACGTTTAATTTCGCATCAAATTAATTGCTTTACTTGTTTTTAACACACACGCATCATATATATTGTAGTCATTTTTATACTTGAGCATTTTCTAATCATAAACGTTCAACTTATTGTTTGTACTTTTATTTATTCTAAATAAACATTGCAATAGCCTTTAATTGTTTTTAAACATTCAGGTTTATGTTTTATAAAAAAAAAGCTAAATTTCAATTATTTATTACAATTACAGTGATCTGCAATATATATAAAAATCTGGGTTTGAAGACATGTAGGTGTCTGAAAACTTCAGATTTTCCACTCAATAGATAACTTTTAGATAAGTGCTTGTCTTTGGGTTGGTATTTTTAGATCTAGTGTCTGAACCTACCCTGGCACCTCTCTGAGGAGTGCCAAAGCACGAAACCATGGTCAGGGGTTTGGGGGGGTTCCTGACAGAGATATTTTAAATGCTGGCTCTGGCTAAGCATTTATCACAAAGCTTGTTGAGGAAATTGGCAATCCTCATTGTTTATAACTTACAAGCTTAAGAGAATAGGGTCATGTGATCTAAGACTCTTATTTTGACTATTTATATAAAAATCTGTTTTAAAATTTTTTTTAACTGTCACATTTCTTTAATTATCCATTAAGTGTATGCCTAGTTTCATAGCTTTAATTTTAATGAAATTAACCCCCCCTCCCCACTATTATAAAATTTTAATAATTCTGTTCACCATAGTGTAGAGTTTGTCCCCTCTGGGTGCTCAATCAACAATCTGAAACAATAATAATTCTTTTACCTTTTTTTTAATATAACAAATTCTTTTTATATTTTATAATGTGTATCGGTTGTATAAGATGGAGTGGATGACTGTAGAGAACTGCAAAGTCTGGGTTCAAATTCCCTTTAAATACAGGTTAAATAAAATTGAACATAAACAACAACTATAATAAAATATAGTTATATTGAATTTAAAATATCCCTTTTGTATTAAAATGTATATTGTTTGTAAAATCCTCTAAGCCAAAATACGATATTTTATTTCGTCCAGGATGAATTTAAATGGAAATTTTTTTGTTTGTTGTTTTATTCTGGTGTCAAAATAATTCCAGGATTGATTTTCAATTTAAAAATTCACTAGTCTATAATATTAAACAGGCAAAACTCTCTATACAGTAGCATAAGAGATGATCGTGTGATGTTTAGTAGCTTATAATATTAAATTTTATTGGCTGTAATTTTCCATATGCAGTATTAGTTTTGTTTTGTTTTTTAAAGTCATATTTGGAAAAAATATTCTATTGTCATTTATTTTCCATTTTCAATATTAAATCTATAATTATAAAGCGCTGAAAACTTTGAAACTATTCAAAAGGAAGTCAATCTCCGATAATGCGCTATTTCTTAAATATTATAAATTTCCACCCACTCGCCCACCGGTAAGTGTTTAGAGCGTACTTTTTACATACACCAATTCTTACAGACCATGTTTAAATCAGGGCTTGAGTCTATTGTGTGCCTGATGTTATAATAAAATATTCAATTGTAAAAATCTATTTAATCCATCGCAATAAAAAAAAAAAAATCGTTTTTATTTTTTCTGAAGATATTTCCCATATATGAAAAAAATATTTACACGTAAAATAAACAAGATATAATTAAAGGGGATTTTAAAAACTTCCTTCAGCTATTCACTCTATGTTATATAATCAATACACATTAAAACACATGTGAAAAAGATAAATGATCTCCAATACACGTATTTCGTGCTAAACCAAGCAATCATCACTTGGTCCAGATCATCATCTCCCCCATACACATATATAATTAGTGCTCAGTTATATTAAGATAGCAAATCTTCAAACTTTAATGGACCTCAATTTTCTCCACCCTCCAACTCTTATGAAAATCTGATGATGGAACATCAGAGTGACTTAAGGTCAACATAGGTATGACAACAATATTGGCATCAACAAGGATTTGAGCATTTTATCATCAGATTTCCAATGGTATTGATGGCTGAAGAATTGGAGGATGGAGAAGATTGAGGTTTGCCTTTTAAAGTTTGAAGATGTGCTATCTTAATATAACTGAGCACTGATTATATATGTGTGTGTGAGAGATGATGACCTGAACCAAGTAATAAGTGCTGCTTCAGCACGAAACACATGTGTGTGGCAATGTGTATCGTTTATATAAGATGGAGTGGATAGCTGAAGGAAGCTTGAAAGTCTGAGTTCAAATCCCATTTAATTAATCTTAAAGTCCGGTATTTACAATATACTAGTATTGATTTATATACTTATAAGAGAGAATGATAAGAAACGATAAACTACCATCAATAATAATGGGTCATTATTGTATTTATCTGAAATGGATGGCGTCGGAGTTGTGAGTGGAGGGAGTTTGACAGTAGTAAATGAAACTGTAACAATAATAATCTACTGTTACTGCTTGATTTACCTAGATTTCTAAATTTGCGTTTAGTCAGGAAACTTAATATAACGTGGCCATCTTGAAGTGGGTCACAACACCGATAAAGAATTTAATTCAAGTAAATATAAAAACAATCAGGATTTTTTACCCCCCATATGTCATAGCATTGACCGGGAGGCGAACCCACAACCGTATTTTTAAAGGAATTAGATCACATTGATTAAAAATTTTGAGTCAATGCAGTGCTGAAAATTAAATAAAAAGTAAACTGAAACTAGTAAATGCTTAATTATGTTATCTAAAGTATATCCTTAAAAATAAATATATTTGGGAGGAAAAAATAGCGTTGAGTAATTTCTATTGTTTATTTATTTTTTTTTTTTCATATGTCATAGCATCGTCCGGGACGCGAACCCACAACCGTCTGCAACCAACTACTTGCTTGCATGGCCGCTGCGATACCTCTCGGCTAACAATGCAAGACTATTTATTTAATATTCAGAACTTCGTGGCTGACACACACCAACACAAAAGAAGTAGCATATATTTATCAATTATGTAAGTTAAATCAATTTTGTAAAGTAGTTTGTGAAGACTGGAAGAAGGTCAGTGCCTAGGAACACCCACATCTTTGGTTTTTTAAAGGGTAATTAGGCCACTGTCAGAAAATGCAAATGCAAAAAATATATATTTGAAGACATAGAACTGATAGGTAAATAGTAAATACGGCCAAGTTTACTATATATAAAAAAAAAAATTAACTAGAACTAGTATTTATAAGTATATAATTTTATTTTGCTTAAAGATATAACAATATATTTCTGATTGCCAAATATTAATTTAAAAAGAAAGAAAAGAAACAATTTGTTGTTATAAAAAACAATAAGAAATTAAGATTGGAGAAACAAAATAAAATCTGATTTTTTTTTTTTGAAAGACACTGAAGTAGAAAATTGGCATTTAAATTCCAAAAAAACATGCTTTGGGTAAAAAAGAAGAGGCACAATTTAAAAAAGCTATAAAAGACAATTTAAAAGTAAAAAACGCTACATATCAGAGCAGAGTAGATGCCAGAATCTAGTCATTGGATCACAGACATCCATTTTTATTGTAAAGTCTCAAGTTTAATATGTAAAGTAATTTTAAATCTTATCTGTCAATCATTCTTCACAAGAAATCCTGAAACAAACAACTTAACTAGATAATAATTAGGAAATTAATTATTAGTATATCCTCATCACAGGATCCAAAAGCTAAATTTATGCATCTAGCTTTTTTAGAATGTTGGATTCAACCTTTAAATATGCATCCACATTTATATTCCAGCTATGTAGTGCCTATGAGAGAAATGAGAAAAGGATTATCCTCTTAAGCCTAGTATAAAGTTTAAAGCATGTTCTTGCCATGCCAAAGACTATATTCACCTAATATAGATATGTTCATTTTACTGCAGAATGTGAAAAAGAATTAAAACTACCAAGAAAATTTATAAATTTAGTTGCAAGTTAAAACTATAAAAACTAGTTTTATAAAAAATAATTGAAGTTAGAAATACCTAATGAATAAGAATGGCAAAGCCCTATCCACTTCAAATTGTATGTAAAGTACTTGACAGTAAATAAGGTAAAACTCTCCATACAGTAATGCCACCCTGTGTCAACCAGAGTAATCAATGGATGCCAGGGGCTTGTGCATAAAATCCCTATCTAATGCCTACTCATCCAAACAATTATGTGCTAGTATAAGAGATGGTGATCATGTGATACTTGACAGTAACATAAATGAACGTGAAAACATTTAATATTGATAAGAAATTTACAAATTTCAGTTTTAAAAGTTATTTAATAAAAGTTTAATTATTTATAATTTTTATTTGGTGAAATATTCAAGTGTAATAGATAAAATTGTAATCTCTAAATTTTTATTTCTATGTTGAAATAGTAGAACAAGGAATATTCTTATTTTTTGCAAGGGTAAAATGAAAAAGAAAAATCTGAAATTTTTCTATATTAATGTAATAAGTAATGTAAGTGAATTTGACATATTCATCAGATATAATCAAGCCAATATTTTTAGGTCTATTGGGGTATAATAATATAATTAGTTAAGATTACTATAACATTTAATAATATGATAAAAATATATGTGATGGATATATTAGTTCAAACTCTATTTATATGAATATTTTTTGCGGTTATTTACTTTTAATTAATATATTTTTAATTAATTAATCATAGATAAATATTTTTGCTGAGCAAGTTTATTTAAGTAAGATTAGGGAGAGTTGTGACATCATTCTGGGTATCTATGCTTTCTGCAAGCTAAAATCAGGAATTATAACAGGGAAACAAGTATAAATATTGAAGGTTTAAAATAAAGTCTGAAGACTAGCTTTTTATAAGCAGGTAGTAACTTCTTATCATAGTTTGCAATGTGAGTCATACATATATATTTTTGTTCCTGAATTTTAAGGTTAGATGATATATCTGGAAATATAACCTGTATTTTGAAAAAATTTAGAAGCCCAATATGTGAGATTATATATTATAATTTATTTATTTTAGCAAAAAGAATTAAATATACTTATGTATATTAAGAATTATGTTAAATGTGAAGATCTAAAGAGTGCTAGATTGATGATTGTTAAAATCAGCATCAAACAGGTTTAACTACATTTCAATCTGGAATGTGATGAATTTAGTGCATATGAAAATATAATTTATTAAGTCATTTTATGTATTTGTGGTTCACCAACATAGACTTCTGTAGTTTAATATTCTCTTAATTTTCCCTTATAGCATATATTTAAACTCACCAACTCATTGCATTTGAGTGCCCTCATTTTTTCATTACATTTGAATATTACAAATGAACAAAAAGGAATTTATTTAAATCTTTGTTATTAGATTGTTCTATTTCTTAGACAACATTTGACTTTCTAATGGGAACATGATTATCCTGAGATTAATATCTTCAAAAAAGGATTTACTGAGAGAGTTTTGTTTTATTCTTCCTGGCACATTTTACAATATATATATATATATATGAAAAACAAAAAAAACACAAGTTAAAAAACTTGCTAATGCTTGTATTTATGATAACAGATGGCGTTCTACCAAAAACACCATCAAGCGTAGTTTTCTGTTTACATAAACGTCAGAGCGAGCATTCACTATCTCTAACTTTAATTCCACTTTCAGATCATGATTTCAAGCTATTTGCTATCGTCAGTGAAAGACAGGAATAAGAAACTAGATCTAAACACAAACTCTGAGCATTTATGAAACAGTTTCTATTCAGCTTGCAAGCGTGAATCTTTTAGACATGTTAATGTCTTCAAACTCAGCATAGCAAGCCAGATAGCTACATGGGTCTGATCTCAGTTCAGCATCACCACATAGTAGAAGCCTCTGCAATATACATCATTGCAAGAAAGACCTCAAAGGTACATTTATGAAAAAAAAAAAAAAAACACAAGTTAAAAAACTTGCTAACGCTTGTATTTATGATAACAGATGGCGTTCTACCAAAAACACCGTCAAGTGTAGTTTTCTGTTTACATAAACATCAGAGCGAGCATTCACTATCTCTGACTTTAATTCCACTTTCAGATCATGATTTCAAGCTATTTTCTATCGTCAGTGAAAGACAGGAATAAGAAACTAGATCTAAACACAAACTCTGAGCATTTATAAAACAGTTTCTATTCAGCTTGCGAGCGTGAATCTTTTAGACACGTTAATGTCTTCAAACTCAGCATAGCAAGCCAGATAGCTACATGGGTCTGATCTCAGTTCAGCATCACCACATAGTAGAAGCCTCTGCAATATACATCATTGCAAGAAAGACCTCAAAGGTACATTTATGAAAAACAAAAAAAACACAAGTTAAAAAACTTGCTAACGCTTGTATTTATGATAACAGATGGCGTTCTACCAAAAACACCATCAAGCGTAGTTTTCTGTTTACATAAATGTCAGAGCGAGCATTCACTATCTCTAACTTTAATTCCACTTTCAGATCATGATTTCAAGCTATTTGCTATCGTCAGTGAAAGACAGGAATAAGAAACTAGATCTAAACACAAACTCTGAGCATTTATGAAACAGTTTCTATTCAGCTTGCAAGCGTGAATCTTTTAGACACGTTAATGTCTTCAAACTCAGCATAGCAAGCCAGATAGCTACATGGGTCTGATCTCAGTTCAGCATCACCACATAGTAGAAGCCTCTGCAATATACATCATTGCAAGAAAGACCTCAAAGGTACATTTATGAAAAACAAAAAAAACACAAGTTAAAAAACTTGCTAACGCTTGTATTTATGATAACAGATGGCGTTCTACCAAAAACACTGTCAAGCGTAGTTTTCTGTTTACATAAACGTCAGAGCGAGCATTCACTATCTCTAACTTTAATTCCACTTTCTATGCTGAGTTTGAAGACATTAACATGTGTAAAAGATTAATGCTTGCAAGCTGAATAGAAACTGTTTCATAAATGCTCAGAGTTTGTGTTTAGATCTAGTTTCTTATTCCTGTCTTTCACTGATGATAGCAAATAGCTTGAAATCATGATCTGAAAGTGGAATTAAAGTTAGAGATAGTGAATGCTCGCTCTGACGTTTATGTAAACAGAAAACTACGCTTAACGGTGTTTTTGGTAGAATGCCATCTGTTATCATAAATACAAGCATTAGCAAGTTTTTTAACTTGTGTTTTTTTTTTGTTTTTCATAAATGTACCTTTGAGGTCTTTCTTGCAATGATGTATATTGCAGAGGCTTCTACTATGTGGTGATGCTGAACTGAGATCAGACCCATGTAGCTATCTGGCTTGCTATGCTGAGTTTGAAGACATTAACGTGTCTAAAAGATTCACACTTGCAAGCTGAATAGAAACTGTTTCATAAATGCTCAGAGTTTGTGTTTAGATCTAGTTTCTTATTCCTGTCTTTCACTGATGATAGCAAATAGCTTGAAATCATGATCTGAAAGTGGAATTAAAGTTAGAGATAGTGAATGCTCACTCTGACGTTTATGTAAACAGAAAACTACGCTTGACGGTGTTTTTGGTAGAATGCCATCTGTTATCATATATATATATTGTAATACATTAAAAATCAGCCTTCTCAAGCTATTGTGCATGCGCTTTTTACGAGTGTTAATAATAAATGAATACTTTCATTCCCAACACAAGATATAGTATTTATGAAAGAATAAAATGAATCCACTTATTCTTTCCACCCCAATTGCTTATATATGGGCAAATCTTAAGTACTGGATATGAAAACATGAGGATAGCGTTGGGAATGAAAGTATTCATTAATTATTAACACTCGTAAAAAGCACATGCATAATAGCTTGAGAAGGCTGATTTTTAATGTATTACAATTTATAAAACATAGTGCTATAAAAATAAATGCTTATATATATATATATATTGTATAATCAAAGGTAAAATTTATAAATTATTGGTGGTAGTTCGTTATTACTTATCAAACTTTTAAGATAAATTATTTTAATATTTTAATTTTAGAGCCATATATTAACATTAATGAGATCGTATTATTAATAAAAAGCACAATTGAGTATACCCAAGTTTTAATTTAGATTTTAGTAATCAGTCATAATAAATATTTATCTTTAACTCATCTTGCCATAGCCTTTATATAAAATACATGACTTAAAGTTAACAAATATTGCATTAAAACATTAAAGTAATCCCTATCTGATTTTAATGTAAAAACATTTTTTGAAAACAATAAGCAAGTTCTAACAACAAGAACAGAAGATCCAAATAGTAATCTGCATACAAATGTCAATTTAAAAGAGCAAATTTGCAATTGTTAAAATATTTATAAGATTGAAAAAAAAAAAATCTATTACCTACCAAGGGTAATCATTCCCTGGAGCATCACAATATCCTTCATCTTCAGCGCAAGAAGTTTCACCATTTGATTGTAGCAAGAAAAGACCTTGTAAAATCACCTAAATTTTAGAATTTAGAAATATATATAATATTTTTAATATTTTTTCCCATATATTTATATATTATATATAGCTAAGTTTTTTTTTTTGTTTTTTTTTTTAAAAAAGTCAATTTTTGGAATATATAACTTAACTTTGAAAATTACATTTTTCTATAGTTTGTTAACAACTGATTAGAAGACAATAACAGTTTTTAGATAATTAGTATGTTTTTACTGTTAATTTTGGTACTTACAGATAATCCTAGAACCCAAGGTTGGCAGCCATGTTTTTTTTTAATTATACATTTTCAGGGACATAATTATCCCCTAACACTAAAAAATATGTTTTACTTGTTAATATTAAAAAAGTATTAATAAATTGATTATAAATTCCTGTTAACTATAAAAAATAGCAATAAATATATTTTTAAAGTGATCATTAACTTCAAATTCAGATGAAAAGGTATAAATTAATAAACATAAACTAATTAATTTACTGAGCCAACTTTTGGCAAAACACTGCCAGAATTATAGTGCTGAATAAAGTTATGTAGTACACCTTTTCATCTGAACTCAAGAAGTCACAAGTGCTTTAGAATTACATATTTTCATGAAGAGAGTTAATATGTTGAGATCTACAATAAACGTATTATAAATTTCATTTACAAGATGTAATTAATTATTATTTTTATATCATAACATGTATAAATGCTAACAGGTTAATAACAATGTCTTTTTATATTTTATCATAGTTTAACTTCCAGTGTGTTTGCTTTTTTTTTTTGAGATCATATTTTCCAAAATGGATTGACACATGCACAAGTAAGAAGGTACATTTGTGGCGATTTTACAGGCCATTAAGGATTTCAGAACTCTGACATGCATAAGACGAGTTAGTCACTTTTTGTTCTTAAAAAAATCCCTGTGAAAATTATATTTATTGCAGTTTGAATTATTAAATTTATTTTATTTAAAGTTTATTATAGTACTTTTGTGTTATTTGGTTTGAATGAAATTTATAATACATTTACTCCTATTTTTTAAAGTTAACAGAAATTTGTAATCGATTTATTGATATTTTTTAATATTAAAAAATAAAACATATTCTTTAGGGTTGTGGGATAACTATGTCACTGAACATGTATAATTAAATAACATGACTGCCAACCTTTGACTCTGAGATTGTCTGTAAGTACCTTAATTTTTTTTATTAGAAATGTTTTGGAATCAGTACCACTGATTTACAACTGAATGTTATATATATAATATTTAAATATATGTATATTGTCATACTAAACTGAATGTAATTATAAGGGATTTGAACTCAAACTTCTAAGCTCTCTACATCTATCCAATCATCTTATACAACTGATACACATGACCATCTACATGTGAAAAAGTTAAACTATCTCCAATATATGTGTATTTCATGCTCAAACAGCAATCACCAGTTGATCCAGATCACCATCTCTCACATATATGTACAATCAGTGCTCAGTTTATATTAAGATAGCAAATCAATGAAATGGATGATTGAAGAGTTGGAGAGTGGAGAAGATTGAAGCTTATTTATTAAAGTTTAAAGATTTGCTATCTTAATGTAAACTGAGTACTGATCATATATATGTGTGAGAGATGGTGATCTAGATTCTAACTAATCAAATGAATATTAGATAATAATACTATAGACAAGCACTGTGGTGAGTTACTGGCTAAGAATTTGAATGTGGACTATCAAATTTAAAATAGATGGCACTGAAGTAAAGTAAATAGAATACATTGCTACTCCAATGCATATGTCTGTTTCCAACACATCTATAAAAAGTTGTTCTTATCAAAATTTAAAGAATTTATGGCAACAATAACTGAATAAATTCATTTTTAGCATTAATCTCAAGGGGGGTGGGGTCACCAAAACCCATTTTAAGTAAATTTTTTTGTAAAAAAAAAAAAAGTGCTTAATAAATTAATGACTTTAGATAAACAAATTAATGGTTAGCCCCCATATCAGTACACAAATAAATTACCCACGTCTTTGTGACTATTAACATTTTTTGCTATAACTGGAAACTTCTTAGGTATCTAGGAAAGAAAATATACCAGCATCTCTCTATATGTTGATTGTGAGCAATGTAGAATGTTCAAATTAGAAAGTACAATTCAAAAATGAAAACCAATTGATTATAACTATTTAGTAATATTAAGGATACTAATATTTAATCCAATATTGTATCATTTTCAATTTATTCTTTCTTTTCAACCAAATGTCAATCAGAGCATCCTGAAAAATAACTATGATTAAATCAATATAAGCAACGAAATTGTAATATATACTAAAAGAGGAAAATCATTAATACATAAAAGACTTCTTGAATTTTGACCTTTAACAAACTTTATATTCCAAAGCAATTAATTAAACATTCTGAAAGAATTAAAAATGCAAAAAAAAAAAAAAAATTATTATTAATATTTTTTTACGTTTATCTCACCTGTAGATGAAATTATTTTTCAGTAATAACATTGGAAGAAGTACATTTAACATCACAATGATAAATGTAAAAAATTCTCCAAATTTTCTCCATTTGGAATCAATTTTTTTTTCTCCTAACACTTTTTGAAAATATTAGGTGCAAATTGATATCCATCTTATGCAACTTGAAATATCAGAAAAGTAAGCCATAAGATAAAAATTTAAAAATCATCTTTATTTTTTTAAAAAAAATTCATATAGCATATATAACAAATATAACATTTATTTCTTGTGTAATATAATTAGCTAACAATGAAATATTGAAATGACTAAAAAAATTGAAGAAATAGTAGATTAATGCAAACTATAACAACTTACTAATCAATAAAAATTTTAATAGTTATATTGATAGAGTGAAATAGTGTTGTATTAAGCATTATATTCAATTAAAAATTATAACTTGAACACCAGATGAAATGCAAAAGTATAAATATACTAACACTTATATTCTAATAGAAGCTCAACTAAGTATCTGTAACATATTTTTTTAAGTATAAATTGCTAGTTTATTTCATCTAGATTACTTTTGTAAATAAAACTCAAATTTTATTATTTGAAATCTTTATATTAAGCCATCTTTGAAATAACTTACTCCAAATATGAAATATTGCTGCATATTCTATAGCTAAAGTATATTACTTCTAATTATAATAGCGAGAGCATTAATTTCTATAGTAATATTCCATCATGTCTTCAAAGTAAAAATTTTAAAATAATCAGTTCTATATAAGCATTTGTTATTATGATATTTTTTTTAAAATTCTAAAACATGATATTTAATTTATTTAATCTTACTCCAATATTCTCAGCTCAGTAAAGTAATAAATAATATCACTGTTTGGTCAGTTGAATTGATCCCGGTGCTCAACTTGGCGCATGAGTGCTTAACAGAATAGAGAAGAATATCGGAAAAACTTAGGGCAGGGAATGGAAAGGAAAGATAAAGTGTCTAACAGGTTTCTCTGGGCACGGTAGCTGAGAGATTCCTGATTCCGGTAAAGGAGAAATCACAGTGCATCTCATCTCACCATCCAGCATGATTATTTATTAATTTTATTCTCAAAAAAAATCTGAGTTTCCAAATATGTTTTAACAAATATTAAATTCTCATATATTTTCTTATGTATCAGGTAATATTAGCATGAATTATGACCAAGTTTTTTAGAATATTAATTAAAGCCAATTATGATAATCAATCTATTTTTTTATGCTGTTGCTTGATATAAGTTAAAACATATACTGAACAGTGAATATCAAATATATGTAAAACAATATGTCTGTTTATATATAATATACTAAACCAAAATTACCTATATCTGATACATTATTTGCAAATGTAAACTTTTAAATGTAATTGTGAATAATTTGCAAAGTGTCACTTCAATGCACAAAAAGCAAACTAATATGATTTTTAATGGCTGCAAGTAGTATGTGATACTGCTAATAACTTCTAAATGCTTAATTTCATACTATATTTGTTTAATATTGAAAATTTTGGTATGCTACGAGGAAATGTAATATGGAAAATAACTATATGCAAAAATGCATACTAGATACCTTAAAATCTGAATAAAGTTAGCAATTTTTGCCTAGTGCACTTTTGACTAAGTTATGCATATTTTGTATACATTTTTGCATATAGTTACTTTCCATATTATATTTGTTTAACTTCAAAGATTGGCCTTATAAAGAATAAAGATATTTTGAATGCTATCAAAAATATATATTTCAAAATTAGCTATACATGGTGAAAATAAAAAAAAAGTATAATACTAAATTATGAAATACACCTGGGTCTCATTTTATGTAGTAGATAGGTTCCACAGAAAACCTGCATTAAAAAAAATGCACAAAAATAGACTTAATTTATCTTGAAAAATGGGGGATAGGGTCTGTAATTTTCAGAATTCGCATAAAAGCAAAGCAACAAGGAAAAATTATTTTAAAATTCGCATTAAAAAAACAAGGAAATAAAGTATGTCTAATAAAAAATATCAAATATTTAAAAAAAAATTGGTACAAGACAAACTTTGTTTACTTTTTTTATTAACTACAGTATTTAATTTGACATTTTTTATTCGTATTTTTTGACGATATGCATTTTGTTTGTAAACTGGTAAGAAATCAGATTCGTCAATGTGATGTGATGTAGCTTCTCCTTGAATGAAGTCAAAAATCTCTCAGCAATTATGCCCAGAGCAACTTGTTAGCCACTTTATTCTTCATTCCCCACTCTAAGTTTTCCTATATTTTGCTCTATCCCATTTATACAACTAGTGCCAATTTCAGTCTTGTGCTGTGTTAATGGTTTTCTGTTAACAGCTGATTTTTACTACTGAAATAAATTTTAAATGTTCACATTTTGCTTCTATATTAAAAAAATGAAATTGCAATCAAAACAAAAAGATTATACATTATCATTAGAAAGATTATTTTCAGTTTATAAAATCAATAAAATCTTCATTATTTATTTTAAAAATCTACATTATTTATTTCTGTTATACCTAATAAAATACGTTTTAAAAGTTTAATTTTTTTGAATATTTATTGCGATATTTTTATATTTAAGTATAAATCTATTATCATTATTTACTCATTAGTATAAGTAGGTTATTTATTCTAAATACAGCTTCAGGCCATATTCACGTTAGCTGCTAATATAATGTTATATTTTTGAAAAAAAAAAAAAGTATTTCAAGTCAAAATAAGTTATTAATAATTTAATATTTCTTGATATCTAATAAATATAGTGAAATATGAAAAATATTAAGAAGAAACATGAATCACATAACTTCAAAATCGCATTAAAATAATCCACATAAAATAAGACCCAGGTGTACTTCAATAATTATAGATAACTAAAATATATTCACAGCTGGCAGTAATTGATAGTAGAAGAGATAATTTGTAGTTTTTCATTATTATTATTTTTTTCTCTTATAAAATTTTAGATTCTTATATTTAGTTTGTTTTTCTCTTTTTATATTTTTTAATAAGGTAATTTCATAAATTGATTGTATAAAATTAACACATGATTTTTATATACATCGCTTGCATAGTTTGTCAGATTCAGACAAAACTTCCAATCTTCAAACTTTATATTATCATATCTCAACCATCTTGTGTTTGTTCTACTATTATTGGATATGGAATGACAAGAGCCAAACTTATTCATAATGTTTTGCCATTCACATAGTTTTCTATAATTAATTATACTCAGATAAAAATTCTTCACATTTAAGTCACATAAATACATGTTATTTGTAAATTTCTGATAAAAACATATTCCATGCAACAGTCATGCATGTCCTTCAGCCTTATAATTTCTTCTATAAGAATCAAGATTATTCCATTCATTACCACCATATAAATAAAACTTGTCAAGATATCTAAAATTCCATTGATTGCTCATTTGTACTACTGATTTCAACTTTTTTACCTTAACACTTAAGCTCATAACATCTTTCAACATCTCATATTTACATTTTTCAATAATATCAATTTCATTAGGTTTTGCATACTCACTAGTCCTAATTTTAAGTGAACATTTTTCAACTTGGTGTCTATTTCCTTAAAATGACTGGTGACTGTGCTAGTGACAAGATCCATTCTTTCATATATCTGGTGCCCTTTATCATCATTGGCTTGTTGGATTACTTTTCTACAGTATTCTTTATTAAGCTAAAGAAGTTATTTCTTTTGAAGGTCGATAGCAACTTTAATTTCAGCTTTCATCTGAACATGTATCGTTTGCAAAGAGTTTTCCATCCCATACTTAAAACTTTGAAATTCATTCCTTAAGGTTTTATTATTCTCAGCAATTTGCTTCTGCAAATTTCAGTACTCCTTTCTAAATTCTTCAAACTTCACTAATACCTTTTGAGTTTCCTCTCTTGCTTCCTCATTAGATTCATCAAACTTTCTCCTCAGAGAAATAGCTTCAATACTCTTCTCTAATAATTATCATTTCTTCTGTATATCCTTTTAATTTTTCTGCAAACTTGACCTCTAATTCCTTGGATATGTTGTTTATTTATGCCTTCTATTCAGTAGAACTAGCATCTATCTTGAAAGAAGTAATATTTCATTTTGGCATTTACTGCCTCCATCTCAGCAGAACTAGTGTCTATCTTCACATTTAATTCAGAATTTGTTGTTTTCAATTTAGCAGAGTTGGCCTTCAACTCATTTTCATGTCTTTCATCATATTCATCAGGTCTAGTAAACTAATGCTAGGCCCACCCAACATCTCATTAGTAATATCCATATGACTTACACTAAAGTTAGTATATTACAAATCTAGATATTGAAATAAATAAAAAATTCAATGCATACTTTGAACAATACTTCTCACACACACCCTCCAATCTCCAAAAATAAATTATCATACAGAGCATGCATAAAATAGAGAACATAGACACCCCTATCTTTAAAAGAAAAGCTGTTTTGTACTTGTCCTTAAGATTAAGCTCTTTTCTTCAATAATATCATTTTTTTATTAATTTAAAACATTGTCCATGGTATTGACACATGTAAAAAAAAAATTATTTTATGAACATTTTAAATCACATGAACCACTTATCAGGTCACAAAAAATATAATAATACATTTGCACTCAAGCAATACTGATGTCTAAAATTTTTGATACTCAAGGTTAAAAGGTGTCAAACTGTGATAGTGATATATAATTAAAATAAGTTTAAGACATTCGCATAAACTATGTAAACTTATATTTAGGCAAGCCAAATGTATATAATGATACAATTAATTTCCCTATATAGAAAATCTGATGATCACCTATTGATTTTGTAATTTAAACATTAATTCTAAATCTGCTGTATATTAACCCACTGTTATCAGAATAACCTTAATATTGATAAAAAAAAAAATACTTCTACATTCTCTCAAAACATATGACTTTAATGTCAGTTAACTGTTCACTTTTTGGCCCCTTAATTGGTCTGGCCAAAATGTAATGGTTTATAGGATAAAGGTGAGCACAGGACCAACTTATTCGATGAAGCTTTCTTAAGCCCTATAGATTTGGGATCCAAATTGTAATAGTAAATGGCATAAGCCCTAAAGATAATATGCAATGAGCTAGCTTTATGAAGCAACATCTTATAACTATATGAATCACATTCAAGATGAGTACGAAATAATAGGTTTAACTTTACACTCTCTTTCAACATTCCAAATAGTTTATTCTCAGGGATTCCAAAATAACTCATGAAACATGATTTATCTGCTAAATATAAAATAAAAACAGGGAATATTTTATTAAATCTACTTTATATTTTCCAACAACTAATTATAGATAATTAAAATAGCATGACTACATTTACTAATGTGAGACAATATAGCTACTTACTGATGTCTGTGTAGGCAATTGTTAGCATTCAGATGTTCTCAGGGGAAATTATTAAGTTAACAATGTCCAATGGCACAATAACTCCGTCTACTGATAAGTGATTAAAAGGAAAATGAATCACAGTTACTTCAGTCAAGCAAGTGGTATATCTTTTATTTATGATGATTATTTACTTTCTTTTTCTTTCTTTTTTTTTTTGAATGACAATAATAATAGTAATAATAACACAACAAAGTTTAACATCTATTTCTTTATAAGTTTTTCATTTGATTTCAATGTCATTCATATTCCTAACATTAGTTAACCAGATCTATTGGGATACATTCATGTCTGCATGAAGACCACTTGATCTTTAAAATTAAATAAAATACAATAATATAATGAAAATATTAATAATAGTATTCTATTGAAATCAGATAGTTTAGAATAATAGATACAATTTCAAGGACAAAGTCACATTAAACTTATGACTAAACATAAATCAGTATTGATATTCTTCTTGCATAATACAAACCACAACCCACCCACCCTCTTTTTTTAAAAAATATAAGCATAGGCAATCTAAATTATGCTCCCTTTTGAAATGTTAAGTACAGATTTCTCAAGTTAATCCCTTACAAGGTTCTCAGTTATGGTTAAGAGATTAATATATTCAACAGCATTACTCTTAATTCTGAGAGTCTATTGATAGGTTATCATCAAAGTACAATGGTCCTAATATTTTTTAAAGCAAACTCTCATGAATGATAAAGGTTTTTGAGTTATACATGTATAACTATGCACATATCACATAAAAAAAGTATTGATGGAATAATTCACCCCTTCAATTGTATCTTTAGATTAAGTAAACATATCTCACATTTAACTTATTCATCAAAAGAAATTAATTGAACTACAATGATAATAGTAATACATCTATATATGCATATAAGTGATCTTCATAAGGCCAGATGTTAATAAATTAATGCTAAGCACTTATTAATACTATATTTATACCAGATGTACATTATATGTTTTTGTTAAACAAGCAAAAGAAAAGAAAAATTACTAAATGATATCTAATGTAATATTGTTTATTAATAATCAACTTAATTAATGCTCTTCCTTAACCATTTTCAATGCTTACTTATTTAAAAGCAAAGAAAAGAGAACAGATGATGATAAATGTAATTGGAAATAGAAAAAGGAAAACATAGAAAATAAAAAGATATATATTATTCTTTTAGTAATACAAACTTATTCTGAAACTCTGCATTTTTATAAATGAAATTTAGTTCAGAATTCTATTTCAGAGTTGATAACTTTTATAAAACTGTTTCACTTTTTTTTTCTTTTCCTAAAATTAATTTTACAATTAGTTAACAAACTCTCTTTTTTATTATTTGCTTTTGCATAGAAATATTTGTTTAAGATGAAATGTGAAGAAGTTCACATGCACACCACTTGAACAAAACTTAACCCTTTATTTACTGAGCGTTTAGAATTAAAAGTGCTGTTAATTATTATTGTCATATTTGATATTTATATTTAATGATTAAAGCTAGTTACACATGACTACAATATATATATATATATTTTAATGGTCAAAAGAGAAAGCTGAATTTAAAATCAAATAAGTATGCCACACATTGGGAAAGTTATTATTATGTAATGGTATATTCTATCAAGGCTATTTTTATTTAAATAAGTTATACAATGCAAACAAATATACATGTGCAACATGATCAAACAAAAATCTATAAAACAGTATTTATGAAATAAAACATGAGAAAGAGATTTAAAATTTATTTATTTCTTCTTTATCTAGACTTACAAATATTTTTAATTCTTGAGCAAACCATGCTAGGTACTTCTACCTATTAAATGTAAGTCTTATAATAGCAAACACACAAGAAATATAGATCCTAAGGTTGAATCCTAATTGTTATTTTACCAAAATTAATAGTCAGTATATTATTGAATAATTGACCTCAGTAAATTAGATGAACTGAAATGAAAAACCAGTGATAAGAAAACATCAAATTTATTTACAAAATAAATAACAATTTGTGTCAATTGTTGATAAAAAATGCAAGATTAAAGAATCATATCTTATACAAAATTCATCTTGTGCTATGAATTCAAAATTAACCAGCTTTCCGATTAGTTGTTCCTGGCCAATACAATGAAATGTTAAATTCATCACCTAGGAGAAAATAGAATTTTTTTTTTTTTAACACTGCCTTGATAAGGACTCGTAAGAGTTGAAAGCGCTTGGAAATATTATTTATTATTTTATTTATATTAAAGAAACTCTGTATTAACAATTGACATGAATTGTTATTTTATTTTATATTTATATTATATACAGAAGTATTATTTATTTTTTATAAATTTATTTACATAAATATAATTAATATTTAAATATAGATATACTTTATATTCCTGGAGTTTAGATGTAATTATAGAGGATTTGAACACAGACTTTCAAACTCCTTTCAGCTATCTAGTCTATCTCATACAACAGATTGTATAGGTGAAGGGAGCTTAAAAGTCAGAGTTCAAATCCACTACAATTATAAATATAATTAATATAAAAAAGAAATATTAAATAATAAAACTAAATAAAGACATAGATAAATAACTCAATATCTGATATATGCACAGTTCATAATTTGATTAATGCATCTTTTTCATTAATTAAAAAAAAAAAAGGTTATTTAATTATTTTAAATAAATTGATGTGGACAAGAATAACTCGGGCTGTGACTTGTGTGTGATATATTACTTGTAGATATTTTTATTTACAAAGTTGAGCAGAGATATTATTGTAAGCTTCAAAATATATATTTCTTTTTTTTTTAAAAAAAAAAATGTTTGCACTGCAAAATAAAACATTATCCCAAATATCTGCACTTTTATATGATAATGCAAATAAATTATAAAAAATCAAATGTGTAAATGATTATTCTATGCATAATAAATTTTATAAAATTATAAATTTGTTTGTTAATTGAGATCATCTTCATATTATGATATCAGGTATAAATTAATGCCAAACTTTAAAGTTTTGATCACAAAAGTATGTCTAACCTATTTCTAATGTCATATATATTTGATTCCATTTAAAAGTAAAATTACTCTTCAGTGATTCTTCAATATAATTAAAATATACATTAATGAATTATTTTTAATCAACAATTTGATTCACTTATGCACAGAGGCAAAACTCTCCATACAGTAGCGAGCCGCTCAGTGCAAACCAGAGTAATCAATGGATGCAGGAAGATAAAAAAATGATGAATGTAATGTTTAGTGATTATATATTATCATAAATAACATTTATTTAATCTAGTATTTTCAATAAATGTAATAGTCAAAACATTTGTATCCTTTTAATGTTAAGTTCTTTATCATTCACATTTTTTTAATCTAATGATTTTTTTTTCATTCTTTGCCGGATTATAATATGTAAATTGTGCATCAAAAGTATTAAATGATAAGCTGAATTGAAATCCAAATTTTGATTGTTGTACTTGTATTGGTAGTGAGTAGTTGATAAAGAAAAAGGGATAATCAACCCCTTTTTTGTTGCTGTCCCTTAAAGATAATGATATTATTAAACAAATAAAAATGTTTTATATCTCTTATAGAAAAAAATAGAATCCTATTGATTATTAATTTTTTATAGTTCTCTATTGCAAGTAAGGAAGTTTTATATCAGTAAGTTTCACATGTAAAAAAAAAAAATAGATTATTGTAAATGCCAGAAAAAATTACTTAACATATTATTTTTTTTACATGATATTAAATTTTAAAATAATATTTAATTAACCAAATTATCTTTTATTGTTTTGGCAGGATGGCTCAGTTGGTTAGAGCGTTACCTTAAATTTCAATAATCAAAAATCTAAGGACCCAGGTTCGAATCCCATGCTAGTACTGTCACTGGTCAGGCCAACAACACCTGAAGAAGAGGAGAGAAAAATACCTCTCAAAACATTGTGCATATACTAACCTGTTTGCTGTGATATTACTAACAGTTAGTGCATATACTAACTGGTTTGCTGTGATATTATTAACATTTGTTTGCTGTGATATTACTAACAGTTGGTGCATATACTAACCTGTTTGCTGTGATATTACTAACAGTTGAATGCATTTGGAATATTTAACTAAAATTAAACTTTTCTAAAGACATTTAACACACATATTAGATGATGGAAATAGTCCAATATAAAAATACAGCTAGAACACCATCATCACAAACCTTCAGAAAAACATTGTTTAATATATTTATAAAGATCTTACACATGGAAAAGAGAAAGATGAATAACGCCATGTGTCTATTTAAAATTAAAAAATCAGATATATTAATCTTTAACTGAGGTTTAAATTTTATATCAGTGCTAGAGATAATCTCTAGTTTAGAAAATGATTAGTAATAATCATTATTGTATTTATCTGAGGTGGATGGTGTCAAAGTTGGGAGTGGAGTAAGTTTATAATGGTAAATAAAAACATAACGATTAACCAAATTTATGATTATAATCTTTTTTTATAACGACTTCACTAGTTACAGTAATATATTTTTATTACAATAAATAAATGTATTAAACTGCTGTTATAAATAAATGTATGAAATTGCTAGTGTATGTATATATGTTTGCATTAGCTTACTATGGAGTACAATTTCTTTCATTCTACAATTATTCTGACATTTGCTAGACTAATGTTGTGTCCTTATATTTTAAACTATTGCATCCTTATATTTACACTGGGAACTGGGTTTTAATGGATTGACCTCACCACAGAGATTAATGGATTAATATAATAATCGTACTAATGATTTTTGTTTTCTATTATTTTTTTATAATTATTTATTTATACTAATTTGCTAGATTAAGGCTGTCAGATATATAAACATTCTTAGTGATTAATATTATGCAATAAATCGAGATTAATAATCAAACTACTAGTTTCTTAAGTAAATTAAATATTCTCAATCCAAAGTACAAGACAAAATGTTTTTAGAGAATGTAATACATTAAGATTAATATTTAAACTACTGGTTTATAAAGTAAGAGAAGATGGTCTGTTCTTTTCTCTAAAGAAGTTTTGTCTTGTGCTTTGGATTGAGAGTATTTCATTTACTTGATAAATCAGTAGTTGGAGTATTAATCCTAATGTGTGTCTATATATATTGAAATGGTATATTCCTTCAGACTATCGTTTCGCCTATTATACCCCATAGTAATACCCATATTGACTTTAAATCCCATTGAGTACATGCATATCTGTATATCTGTTCGCACATACATCTGTTTAAATGTATATCTGTTTAAACATATATCTGTTTGAATGTCATTATGTATGTATCAGCACACTTATATATATGTATACAAGCTGTAATATATAATCAATTTAGATACATTGCAGTGTATTTATATTTAAAAGTTTAGATTATCTCATTATTTTCCATTGAAAATCTCATATATATATATGTACAATTTCACCTGTAACCAGAATACATATATAACAAAATGTTTATATAATAGTTTGTTAAATTTCTAAATTTAAAATCAATTTTCACACCACACACACACACAGCTAAATTTTAAACATAAATTAATCAAAAACAAATGCAATCAAGCAGCAGTATTTGGGGTTCTACAGGGAATTGAGTTGGCTAAGCTAAGATAAAATTATGTGATTAGAAAAGTTAACAACAGAAAAGCCAAATTTTGTAGGATTAAATAAAACTTGTAAACAAGCTAATGGATTTCCAGGCTGTGAACCTAGCTTGTGCGTGAATATGGTATAGGGGTAGAAAGTAGTATATACTATATTTCAGTGCTATAAAAGATATATTTACTCTAAATTTTATAAGTTGTTGCTGCATGAACTTACACCAGTTTGAATCTTATCATGAGCGGCTAGAAACGCCACATATTTGCCATTTCTTCCTATGGAAGAATGGTCACCTTCAAACTCATGCTACATGCTGCCAGAGTGTAACCATCATCACCGCCAGGATGGAGAATTCCAGCCACCGCCAGCTGCACAAACAAGCAATCTATCAAGAGAAAAGGGTCAGTTCCACTCCCAAATGCCAGATGACTAAGCTGCAAGAAGAAAATTGGTAATACTTCTTCAAACTGCAAAGTTCTATAAATTTATTTTTAAAACCTATAATGTATTTATTAACCTAGCTACTATGAATGTTCATTTTAACTGTAAATTCTCATTAAATTAAAACTGTTTTTAAAGTAAAGATGTCTAAAATGTAACTATAAGCTTGCATATAAATTAAGTTAATATAACTTATTCCTTTGACTTGTAATAACAGTATCAGTTATTATTTAAAATCTCTTATAATCTGTGGTCATGCCTATCTTTCTGTTTTGGTTATTTTATTTCATTTATTGATTCTATATATTATGACATGCCAATGCTTTGAGGCAGCCAGTGATTAATTTAATAAACTTTTGGGAGAGACAATTAGAAGCTCTTCAGTGTAAGATTATCATTGCTCTTTAGCAGGTATGAATCGCTGCTTCGAAATCCTATTCTATGAGATAACAACAGATCACTAAGCATTCATTATCATATTTATTCATTTTAATATCTGTTAGTATATATAACAAGATTTTCCTAATCAGTTTAAACCATGATTATGTCTATTAGTTGGATAGTGACCAGGAATGATATTAAAAGTATATTTGTAAATGTTGTAAGGCCTGAAATGTACTTTCTCCTCCCTAACTTGATTATAAATAATTGTATATAGATTCAATATATATAAACTAGATTAATATTTAGTTAACCCTTTTTTAGCATAATTATTATATGCTATCTTAAGAGCTGGATCAAGTTAGTTTCAGCCGACAGAAACTATATATATTTAAATGCCTTACTTAGTTATTTTATATATGTATTAGTATTAGAATTAAGCATTGCGTGTCTTTATTGTGCACATAGCATGCACTAACATTTTGCTGCTCCTCTTTTAAGATGGTTCATGTTATCAAGCTGCCCATTCTTTGGTTTGGATGGCTATATCTTTAACAACTGGAACATGAGCCTCCAGAACAGTATTCAAAGCTTATCCAATAGTAGCAATATGTTTGGTCCAAGGATACCAAGTATTTGTTACTGAAGCCTCTGAGCAATTACACATTTGCACTGCAATCTTTAATTTAAATATTTTGGTGCCATAGTCTCCAGACATCAATATACAGTAATCAGTTCATTTCCTCTTTATTAGTGAACTTCAGCATTAGCCTGAACTTGGAATCTGATTTTACCTAATGAATCTGTATTTCGAGCATATTAATTGCACATGAGTAATATATTAAATTTGTACCTTAAGGCTCTATATCTATATCATCCTGATAAATTTTTAACTTACTATTAGAAAACCTAAAGAATAGCTTGGAATATCACAATAGTAGGCATGTTTATATCACAATAATACGTATGATTCATAAACGACAGATGATTGTATAATTTAAATTTTAATATAAAAGATGAGACTGCTGTATCAATTATCTCATCATTACTGTAACACCTGCATGCATAATCCATTCACCCGATGCTAAATAACTATGTTCTTTTTATTTTAATTAACTTATTTAATCATTATTTTATTAAACATATTTAAAATTACCATTTGTTTAAGGTTATTTCTCGCAATCTACTCCAAGTCATCCATACTTTTTATTAATATATTATGCATGTCCTTATTTAAGTCAGTGTGTTTAGTAGTTCATTAAAGCTTTAATTATATAAGTAAATTAATAATTTCCCCCTGAGTCTCATGTTTCTCCCTCTGCTCAGCCAGCTCGCTGAAGAAATTGAGACTGAGTGTAATCTCATAAATGTCATTCATAGGGTATTAAATCTTAGAGTGCTGATAAATGAGTTGAAATATGGTTAGATTCAAGGTCTCACCACCTCATCTAATTCAGCTTTGGTGCAGTTTGCCTGGACTCTGGATTTTGTTGTGTGATTGCACAAATATGACTGTTACAATATATATATATATATATATATGTGTGTGTGTGTGTGTGTGTGTAACAACTAAGCAATATGTTAACAGTAATGTTACTAGATAACTATTAATTGCTATTGAAGCTAAACCAAGTAAACTCAAGACAAAACACTGTTTTTGGCTACTAGAGAAAATAGCCATTTTCCACCTATGTATAGATCAATGGCTGATAAATTCCTCTTATAAAGTAGATGATTATGAAGACCATATAATGCCATAAATCTTTTAATGAGGCTCCAGTTGCATCTACAAAATTCAAATCCATCTGGCTTTGTTGATGAATCTAAAAAGCAAAAATCTTCTGGAATATTATAAAAATTTCATTTTTATACCATAATTCTTTAACTTTAGATTCTTGCTTGAACAACCAAAAAAACTATCTTGACTTGAGTCCAATTTTAGGTGGTGAAATTATATCTTGAATTATTGGCAAGTTCGATCTAGCTAAAAGGTTTTTATGCATTTCCTATGAAGCTTTTTTTTCTTCTAATATCTGCTGGAGGAATGCGTGAAAGAACAGACTGTAAACGAAATAGATTTGAATGTCCCAATAATATTTCTCATGATATTATTTAACTGAATATCCAGAGGTTTAGTATGGAAACTTTTCAGCCAAATAGGAGCACATAATTCCCAGCACAATGTGTTAGTGTTGTTTAAAGTATTTTGCATTACAACATAAATAGTGCCAACCAGTTTCCAAGAATGATTATTCATAGAAATTAATTTTGATCTAAATTTAGCTAAATGAAAAATTAAATTAGGCTACGATTCAAGGTTATTCCTAAATACTATGTGATGGATTGTATTAATTTATATAATCGCTGGCTGAATGTAAAGAACACAGAGAATGACATGTCACTTAATAAATTACAACACACACACACAAAAAAAAAGATTTTTTTTTTTTGTATTAAAAAACAAAGAAAAGAAAAAACTTTTGAGATATAAATTGCTCAGGAAAATTTAGTTTATTGTATTAATAAGATGCCATATATATATATATTTCTCTGCTGTTCATATTAAGTGATCCGCTGAAAAACAGGTTTATGTCGATTCCATTGGCTTTTTGAAGGTTAAATGATTTTATTAACCTTCAGATAAATTAATTAGAGTGATATCATTTAGCGAGATATTTATGAACTCCTATGCTTAGTCAATGAATTGCGATGGTTCTTTGATAATTATTAAAAATTATATTTTTTAGAATGCAACTTTTAATATTATTATTATTATTATAAAAAAGGAAAACTACTAATTATAAAATATACTGTTTTTAAAAAATAAATAACAATAAAATATTTTTAATTCTTAATTGATATCTTTTTAAATTGAAAGTCTATTTTCGAAATTCCTAATGTCCACTCCATACGTTCTTGTCATTGCAGCTGTTAGTTCTATATGATTATTCATATAGTATACGAACATGCATGAGCTGCTCACCAACACGCATTAGCCAGCGTGGTGAGTTTATTGGCTTTTTACCTCTGAGTTTAAGATCAAGAAACACCATGATCTTTCTTCTCAATTTCCAGGTAAGGGAGAATGAATGTATGCGTAAATTATAAATATTTTTTCCAATAGATATATACAATCATGTCAGACAAAAATAAATCATGGTCCTTACTGCCAGAAGGCTGTAAAGTCACAAACCAAAAGCAATGGTTGGTGGCCAAAGGTAGAGGGCACTAAGAATCCCCTGATTGTGAACCCAGGCTGCCATTTGATGATGACTTTTTATTAAGGTACTTATAACTGCAGATTACTTTCAAGTGAAGGAAGATTGCAAAAATTAGATACTAAATGGGACATTATTGGACTTTGTGAAATTAGAAGAGAAGTTGAAGAGACAATTGATTTAAAAAGTGGACATGTATTCTACTGTAAGGGCACAAATATTGAAAATACAAGTGGAATAGGATTCATTATAAATAAAAGATGGAAGAACAACATTGTGAAGATTGATGGTGTATTGGACAGAGTGACAAGATTAGTTATACAACTTAATAGCAGATACCAAATGCAGATAATTCAGGTTTATGCCCCAACAAGTTCTCATAGTGATAAAGTAGTAGAAGATTTTTATATGGATGTACAAAAGACTTTTGATCAGAGTAAACAACATTTTAAAATTGTTATGGGAGACTTTAATGCTAGAATTGGTAAACAAATGAAAGATGAAAGTGCTGTAGGTAATTTTGGTTATGGTAATAGAAATGAGAGAGGACATAGACTTGTGGAGTTTGCAGAAAAAGAAAAACTTTATATTATGAATTCTTTTTTTGAGAAAAATGTTAAAAGAAAATGGACATGGAAGCATCCAAATGAAGGTACAGCAGAATTGGATTATATTTTGACTAACAGAAAATACATATTTCAAGATTGTAATATTCTTAATAAATTTAATACAGGAAGTGATCATCGATTAGTAAGATGTAAGATACATGTTAATGCAAAACTAGAGAGACAAAAATTATTAAGAAAAACAATATTTACAGTTGATATTCCTAATCTTCAGAAACATTCTAATGAATTTAAATTAGAACTTACAAATTGGTTTCAAGTATTAGTAGATTTTGAACATGATTCAGATTTGAATGAAATTAATATGAAAATAACTGATACACTTTTAAAAACTGCAACAAAGATAACTGGTAGAAAGAAGCAGCAATTGACCAATAAAATTTCTATTGAGACTAGAGAATTTATGAAGAAAAGAAGGAATATGAAAATATACAAAAATGATGCATTAAAAAGGATTGAATACCTCGAATTTTGTAAAATAGTGCAGAAAAGAGTTGAAAATGATATAAGAAAGTATAACTGTGAACTAGCAAGGAAAGCTGTAGAAGAGAATAAAAGTCTCAAGAGTGTAAAACAACATTTTGGTATTGGTAGGAAATTTATATCTGCAATAAGAAAAAAAGATGGAATTATTACTAAAAAGAGAGATGACATCATGAAATGGGTAGAAGACTTCTATCAAGAATTACATAGTAATAAAGAACAAGTACCTCCTATATCTATTATATCTTTCAAATTAATCAGAATTTTAAATGAAGAAGTGAGACATGCAATTAAATTTATGAAGAAGGAAAAGCTTCAGGTAATGATGGAATTATAATTGATATATTAAAAGAAGCAGGTGAAGAAAAAAAAATTTTAGCAAAGTTATATACCAAATGTCTAAATGATAAAGATGTACCAGATGATTGGAAGAATGCAGTAATAATATTAATATTTAAAAAAGGTGATAAAGAAGATATTAGAAATTACAGACCTATCAGCCTTTTATCAGTTTTATACAAAATTTTTACCAAGATAATTACAACTCATCTACAGAGAACATTGGATTTCTACCAACCAAGAGAACAAGCTGGATTTAAAAGTGGTTTTAGTACAGTAGATCATATCCAGGTATTGAGAGAAGTTATAGAAAGGACAAATGAATATGAGTTGCCATTATGCTTTGGATTTGTAGATTATAAAAAGGCATTTGATTCTATAAACATTTCTTCAGTGATTAAAGCATTGGATCATCAAGGTATAGATCCAGGATATTGTCATATTTTAAAGAATATTTATAAAAATGCAACAGCAACAATTAGATTACATAATGATACTAGGAAAGTCAACATTGAGAAGGGTGTAAGACAGGGTGACTCCATATCTCCAAAACTTTTTACAGCAGTGCTGCAAGAAGTATTTTGTGGATTAAAATGGGAAGCTAAAGGAATGAAAGTAAATGGAGATTATTTAAGTCATTTAGATTTTGCAGATGATATAGTTGTTTTTGCAAATAATGCTTTAGAGCTGCAGGAAATGTTGCAGGAGTTATCAGATGAAAGTAGAAAGTAGGACTAAAGATAAATGTTAAAAAGACTAAAGTAATGTTTAATGGATTTTTTCAAAATATGAAAATAAAGATTGATTATGAAGAGTTAGAAGAAGTTAACAGTTACAAATACCTTGGTCAGACTATTAATACAGATGGAAACATAATGGATGAAATTAATCATAGAATTAAACTTGGTTGGAGTGCTTTTGGTAGAAATAACTTGATACTAAAAGGAAATATGCCTATGTGTTTGAAAAGGAAGGTTTTTAATAAATGTGTTTTACCAGTTCTTACTTATGGATCTGAGACTTGGACACTTAATAGAAGAGCAATACAGAGACTTCAGACCATTCAAAGAAGTATGGAGAGATGCATGTTGGGAGTAACAAGAAGAGATCGAAAACACAATATATGGATAAGAGAACAAACAGGTGTTACTGACCTCATTGAAAAAATTAAAAGACTGAAGTGGAGTTGGGCTGGACATATTGCTAAAAGAGATGATAATGGATGAACAATTGAAATCTTAAACTGGATTTCAGGAGATTGTAAAAGACCCAGAAAGAGACCTCATGTGAGATGGATGGATGAAATAAAGTGTGCAGGGGTGATGTGAGAAGAGGAGCTAAAGGTCGGAGAAGATGGATTGAACTTGGAGAGACCTTCATCCTGCAGTGGATTGATAATGGTTGATGATGTAATAATATTCACGCGCAAATGACAGCACGCCTGACATTTCTTATAACCTGAATTGTAATTCTAATACATAAAACTTGAAACTTTTTTCAATTCCAATTAAACTTAGACTTTTTGTCAGATAATCAGAACACAAACAATCCAACTGACTGTATAATAATGGGTATCTAGCTAGTCTTCGCTTTATGAAAAGTAAAATAAAGAATGGGAAACTCGAAATTCTTACTAGCCAGAAATTGACAAGCATATTGTAAATAGTCTTCTCTTTTAAATTTTTTTATAATAAGCTGTCGAACGAGTCCTTGCTCTGAAGTTAGCTAAATAAAAACTGTTTAAACTTTATTTTACGGTAGTGAGAATATCTATGCTTGCATATCTAAGTATACATGTTATGTATGAAAATAATAAGAAGTACATAATCTAATTTAAAGAAATATATAAATAAATAAAAACAAAACGCAATTACTTGTTTACGCAGCTGCTTTCAATATGAGGAACTGGTTTTCACCAAAAATCCAGCCCTCTCGTTTAAATATTAAAAACAACTGTGTAGACAAGTATTTGTGTTTTGTTTTTACCTATTATATATATAAATTTGAAAGTTTGTTTGTTTGTATATTACTTAATAATTCAACAAATATTGCACCAATCTTGATAAATATTGTATGATTTTTTTTATTTATGGAGAATTACATAAGTTATGGATTATTGCTTATGGTACTTATAATCTATAATATCAATAAGCTAATACACATGCGCTTTGCAGATGTCACTATATAAATGAATACTCACTTTTTCAAACCCAAGATAAAGTCTTTAAGAAAATATAGAATGAATCCACCTATATTTTCGACCCAACCGTATATGTATGGGCAAATCTGAAGTGTTTAAAATGAAGAGCGAGAAGTTATTAATTGACCACTTTAAATTACTTTTTTACTACGTAAATTGTAAAATTTTGGAATTTACAACTAGCATGAAGAAAGCCACAGATATAGAATTTTAAGTATAGGGGATTCGAAATCAGATTTTCAAGCACCCTCCATCTATCACCCTATCTTATACAACTGATACACATCCATGTGTATCAATTGTATGAGATAGTGTGATAGATGGACAGAGCTTGAAAATCTGAGTTCAAATCCTCTATACTTACAATTAAGCTCCAGGTTAGTGAAGAGTGCCTGGTTTTCAAATATTTAGATATAAAATTTGAAAGTTTGATTAGGAGTGACCTCTAGGAAATTTTTCAACATCTAAAAGTAATATTTTCTATAAAATTTTAAAATTATCAATATATAATTTCACTGGAAAAAAAAAAATATGTATACTAAGAAAATCGTTAATTTATAAAAAAAAGTGCACTGCTATTACTTTTAAAAGTAAGTAATTAAAAAAAAATTAGTATTCACGGGATTGATTACTTACTGGTCCAACTAAAAATATACATACAAAAGTAAGCTTCAATAATAGATGTTATAAAATAATTCAAACATTTAGTATTAAAGGATTTGCAATCATCAACCAGGATAAATATTAGAGCTTTAAAACAAATAATTCAGGAATATTTAAATTAAAAACAGCTCTATTCTGCATAAGACCCCAGTAATTTTTTATTCTTTATCCTTTATATAAAGCTTATTCATTTAATTATTTGTTTATTATTTAATAATTCAAGAAATATTGCGCCAATTTTGATAAAATTTTGTATAATTTTTCTTTTTGTTTCTTTTTGCTTTGTGGTACTTAAAAATTTGATAATTTTCTACTAAAGTGAGGAAGCTGAAAGATATATATATACCCACACATAAATAAGGAAAGCTAAAAAGCATTACCAATTTATTCTTATTTACTACATTCACATAAAAATAACATTGTTTTTAACTATTGTCCATGAAATTCTTTATAGTTTTTGTGTTCATTTACAAACTTGTATCAGAAAAGATGTCTGATACTCTGAAAACATTTACTCTCTTCATCTTTTATTACTTCAAGACCATAAAAATTGTTTGGAATATGTAGAAGAATGACAATTTTTAAATTTTGAATAGTTTCTATTGTTGCAATCACTGTAAAGATCAAGTATGGCATCACAATAGAGAGGTTTTAATTAATTTCTATTTTGTTGTAATTTTATATTCCTCTGGGCTTAAAGCAAAGTTAATTTATTGATAACAGTCAGTTCATATTTCTGATAATAATAAAAAAAGCAAGTCATATATAATGTGCCATTACTTAAAAGTAATACAGAGAGCATATCAATAATTGATAAGTGCAGTAAAAGAAAATATTAAATATCTCTATCCGAAACATTCCTGTCTCCAGTCCAATTGGTTTTGAGCTTATGGCTCACCACAGTGAAGAGCTAGAATATTCAGGCACTAGATCTAAAAATTTTATCAATTCAAAACCCAGCACTTATTTCATATGTAATATTCAAGTACGTATGAAATAAGTGCTGGGTTTTGAATTGATATTTTAGATCTAGTGCCTGAATATTCTAGCTCTTCACTGAGGTGAGCTATAAGCCCAAAACCAATTGGTCTGGGTATAGGACCATTCTGGATAGAGATTTTAAATATTTTCTGTTACCACACTTATCAATTAAGAGCTTGTTTGAGCTATTGGTATGCTCTCTGTATTACATTTCTGATCATGAAAACAGAATAGCATTAATTCAGGATCCTTAGTTTCCATTTTTCTCCTCAGATTTGTGATTTTTCTGGATTTCAACAATCTATCTTTTTGCTTCCACTACAAAGCTGAAAATTTAAATAAATATTAATTTTACTTTCTATCATTTTGTCTATGTGTATGTAATATTTTCTGAATACTATGTACACTTATTTTAAATGTTTTCTTTTCATCAAATAATGTAATTCTTATAAACTCCTTGTAATTGAATATTATGAAGAGGTAAAATTGAAGTTCAAAAGTTTTATAATGCACTAAGCATACTTTCGGCACATTACTGCCAGAGTCATATTGCTGTTTAAAGTTTAGCAGTTACAACTATGTCTATATATATGGACATAGTTTGATAAATAAAGCTATTTAAAATATGTTTATTTTAGGATTATATTAATCAAAGCAATAATTTATTGGCTGTACTGATTAAATTTTACTCCTATTTCACTTTTTAATTTAAAATGTGAGTCAGTTTGTTGAGGAATTTTTTACTCTTCCAGTTGTTTTATTGTTCAGATGATCATGAGAAGTTTGAACACTGAGGTAAGACGGTAGAACTGTGAACCAGTGATTTGAGCTCTAAAGTTCATCACTCTATCGCTGCATTAAATCAAATGAGTTTAATTATAGCATTGATCATGAATTAAATACAACTGTAATACTAAAAAAACTAAAAAGATGCTTATGACAATTAGGCTTATTAATTTACTTGAACTGTATCAGTGTTTTGATTTTAAAAATGTGTTTGAAAGCTAAATTACTAATTGTACTGTTTTTATTAATTTTTTAATAGAAATGTACTTGTTACTTAAATAAATTATAACTCATAATAAAGAAAAAACTAACAGTCATAATAACTTTAATAAAATCACAATCATCAACATTAGTTTCTAATTATAGATATCCAGATAAGTAATATTCTATTTGCATCCCAAAATATTCCACATCTTAGAATAAGATTTAAAAACTATAGATTTAGTGTCTGCATGAATATGACAACAGTGATTAATAACATATAACAATTATATAAATATATTTGATAACTATCAACCCTTAGAGCCATCAACAGTCTCAATCTGTAGTCAAGGCAACCTCCTTTAATAATAAAGGTATTAAAGGAGGTTGCCTTGGCTACAGATTATGATTGTTGATTGATATCATCTACATTTATAAACCTATTAAAGCCTTCTATAATTGATTTTATTGTCTTAACAATTATATATATATATATATATATAAGCATACATAATCCATCAGCATTCACCTGAACAATCCAAATCAGTTTGGGACTGTTGTCCTATATTCAATAATAGTTAATTACCCATTATTAATTAATGATGAATTGGCTAGTTTTGTTGACTATGATCAAAATAATTAATATATATTTTGTGAGTCTAAATTTAAATGTTGGTCCATGGGATAGTAAACAAATGCAATAACTATGACTTCATTCAGTCCCATAAAAAACAAGATTGACATTTTTTTAACAAACTACTTTATTGCTTTGACTGACTTAAATTTATCCTCATATAAATTTTAGTAGGTTTTCACAATCATACAGTTCAAAAAATGTGCTTCAAAATATAGTTCTTAAGTCACAACCAATCCACTGATTATGTTTATTATATCAGTCTAGTCTGCACTTGTTTGCATTGTATAATTTTAAAAAATTATTATTATTATTTTATAATAATAGTTATAAATAAATTTTGCCTACATTAAAACTGTTTATTATTTCCTCTTATAAATTTTGCCTAGATTAAAACTGTTTATTATTACCTCTTAGCACAAAAAATAGAAGAAAAAGAATGTTTTAATATATTAATAGAAAAGGCATAATAAATATATGATGGAATTAAGTTATATATATATTATTTTTCTAAAGTTAATGAAATAGATATTAACTGAAAATTGTTTGATATGTGTTGTTAATGAACCTATTTGAATGTACTACGTTTTTATTTAAATGTAACACAATGGGTTACCGTTACGTTTCATAACTTCATTCTCTTTTAGAAATAGAATATATTTTTAACCACACATGTATAAATATTAAATAACATAACATTTAGGATATATATGTAATTTAGATAGAAGAAAACTAACTTTTGAGCACGCATTATGAATAAACTATACGTCAATAAATGTTTTTAAAAAATGGATGGCCACTCATTTTTAAACCTACTATTAAATAAATCAACATTTATTGACAATGTTAGAAATAGAGCATCATCTAATTTAAAAGCCAGATTTTTAAATAGCTTGTTTTTAATATAGGTTTGAATTATATACCACAGAGCATAAAAATAATTCATTTTTAGCAAGCTACGGTACTGAATCATATTAGTTTTTATAAATGTAATGATTTAGATAGAAATATATTTTTTCCCATTTAAATTATATATACATGAAAGACTTTGGATTGTAATGGTGAATTGTATCTGCCTACTATTAGTGTATACATGCGTTTGTGATAAATATTTTTTTACGATTAAATATTTCCATAAATTATACAACTTGTCTATTATATATACATACACACAGATGGTTAATTAGATTTATAACTACATGGAAGTAAAAAAAAAAAATCACAAAAAATGCTTTCTAAGTTTTTAATCTGTTTTTTTAGAAGATAATCTAGAATAGCTAAGGAAGTGGGAGTTAAATAATCTATTCAAAAATATATTTAATCAATTTTAAATGCAATGAGAAATAAATCTATTCAAGTGAAAAAATTAAATTCTACAAATATTGTTCAATATTGTTTTTTTTTTCTTCTTACTTTTCTACCTTAATATTTAAATAATAATGAGTCTTTTTTTCTCTCTCTCTTAATCAATAAGAGGAGATATAATATGCTTGGGGATTATTTTGGAAATACTTCGCCAGAATACGATATTGAAAAATGTTGGTACTAAAGAATAAAAAAAAAATTACAATAGTCAATTTTAAAATTTGTTTGATGTGTGAGAGTATGTTGACTGATAAGATCAATTATCTATTTGTATTACATTTTTTAAATTATCAAAATATAATATTATAGAAGAGGAGAGAGAAATTACCACTGAAAACTTGATAACATTAATGCATTATATATGTATATTTAAAATGAGTATTCTAAATTCAACAACTTCACAAAACATGTGGATAAAGATATACGTAAAAGGCAAATGATCCCTAAAATACAATTCTGGGAGAAACTGATTATCAAATTGCACAGATCCTTGCCCCCATATGTCATCATCGTTATTATTTATCCATGGCAAACAACTATATAATTCAATAGTGTCACCATGAATACATTCAAAATAATATCGCCCTTGTAAATTGAATACAAGTTGTTGAGGTGTTGTTGTTGTTTTTTTTTTTTTTTTTTACAGAAAATAGATCTAAAATCAAAGCATTAATTATATATACTTATGATCTACGTTTCTTAATTATTATTACTATTGTTATTATTATTGTTATTGTTGTTTTATAAAGGTGTTTACAATTACTTTAAGCGAAGTATAAAAAATAGATAACTATATAAATGATATATAAATAGATAGATCGATCGATGGATTGATAGGTATATAGATACATACATAAGTGTATGGATAGATAAGTAGATAAAGAAACAGACAGATCAGATAGACAGACAGACAGACAGATTAATGGATGGATGGATGGATGGATGGATAGATAGATAGATAGATAGATAGATAGATAGATAGATAGATAGATAGATAGATAGATAGATAGATAGATAGATAAAACGTGGGAGGAGACAAATTAAATAAGTTTCAATATTAAGAAAACGTATAACAAATTATAATCATTACTTCTATTATTTTTATTTAGTCATTAAAGTGTTTCTCATCTTAAGTATTCCTGGAAGTAGAATTGTTAATAACACTTCGTTCCGCTACATTTAAAACCACTGATGATTATTTAGTGCATTTAAAAACCAACTTACCCATATACGTATCACATTTAATCCGCAATAATTTTTTTGATGATTCATCATCCCTGGGTAAAGCGCAAGAATATCCTGAAGAAAAAAAAATTGGCATTGGCTTTATTCCTTAAATCGAAAGTGCTTTTTTTCATTTTAATGACAATTTTTTTCGGGACTTTTACATTGCTATTAGGTTAGCCTACTGAATTAGATTTTGTAAAACATGAAAACGAGGCGACAACCTGACCTCAAAATTTTTGAAATGTGCCGCTTCATGCAAAACAACACGAGTAACATGTTTATTTATACCCTTAGGGTACGGAAAACTTGGAATAAAAATTTATATAAATTTTTTAACGTTGTAATAATAAACAGTTTTTAACAAAAAAATTATTTTTCATACTTAAGGTTATTTTAAAAAGCATGCATAATCTAAATATATATGAGTTTATTAAGGAAAATAACTTTTATTAATCAAGCAAGCAACGAACTTAATAATCAATGATAGTATTGTATCATTGTGTGCCGTCCTCTCTATTTTAGTACCTTACTTATATACATATGAGATGTGTACCGATCTGTTATTGTGTGCAACCAAACTACTTTGCGTGCATGATATTGTTAGTATTAATAATTGCTTCACTGCGTAGACCTAACGACAATGACTATAGTAGAACACCTTCGTTAGTGTTAATAATTGCCTCACTGCGTAGACGTAACGGTAATAATTATAGTAGAACATCTTCGCAGTCGAAAGTGGTTTCAAATGGGAACACGTTCAGGTGTTATCTCTCTCTTTCTCTCCCTGTCTTGCTTACCTCCAAAAAGGCTGACTATTTATTGCCAGATCCCGTACCCCGCTAGCAGCAATCGGATTCAGAGAGCATCATTGTTTAATGGCCATACTAACCAATGGTAGGATTTTAAACTCATGTTTACACATTGAATTATACTTATGTTTTACCCTTATGTTATTCTTATACATTGGTTATCCACATGTTTAACATTGGTTACTGACAATGAGTGCTCAATCCAATTAGAAAAGGAAGGAATCTGGACTGGTCCACTTTTGAACGCAAGACTATATGTATTGCCACTCATAAGCAAGCATAAAAAATGGTGATCATGTGATATTTATTGGCTTCTGAAGGCAAGGGGAGATATAATAGAAATGAAACAATTTTGATAATTTTCAACAATTATCATCCACTGTAGGATGATCTCTTCAAGTTTAACTGTAGTTTCTCCAATTTCTACTCTCTCTTCTTCATAACATTCCAGAAATTTCATTTATCCAACTCATATATGATCTTTTTCTAGGTCTTTTACAGTCTTAATGAATTTCAATTTAAAACTTTAACTATCCATCCAGATCCATTTCAATCTCCTAATTTTTTTACTATTGTCAGTGATATTTTTAGTTATCTTGCTCATTTATTTTGTTTTTATTTTTTATTGTTACTCCTAATAGACATTTTATTATACTTTATTGAGTAGTCTTAACTCTGTGTATAGTTTTTCTGATAAATGTCCTAGTCACATATCCATAGATAGGAATTGGGAAACATACGTAGGAATTGGAAAAACAGACTCATATATAAAACTCTCTATTTTTAAACACATATACATATTTCCTTTTAGTATTAAGTTATTTCTACTAAAATACTTTATACAAGTTTAATTCTAATACTAATGAGTAATAAGAACGTAAAACTACCAATGAGTACAATCCCTAACATTTATTCTACTGACTCTCCTTTTCTTAATAAATCAAATAAATTTTATTTAATGACATGAGTATTAAATATGTATCTTAGAAGTCTAATAATAACATTAAATTCCACTTGCAAAATATTTAATATTATAACATATAAATAATGACAACTACATTGCTTCAAAATAGTTGCCAGAATTAAAATTATACAAATAATGGTAATTATTATAGGTCCTCATTAGCAATATACCGTTAATGCACAGAAAGCAATATTACCTAATGTCATAGATGAGATACAATTTTAATGTAAGTCTAAATGCTATCTTGATAGTTAAATCATGAAAATTCAGAAAGTACTTAACCAAATTACTCAAATAAAAGAATAAATAATACTCAAGTGATGAAAAAAATCATGACTATTTTCTGGCATAGGATTTACATAATATTTGTATTCATACTTTAAATAACAAAACTGGTGCCAATAATAATCATAATCTGTTAAAAATTACTTTATTTCTTTTTGGCACAATTAAATAAAGTAAATAATAAACTTATAGCTAGCACATGCATAAGATGTTAGTTTTAAAAGATATTAATTTAATTAATATTAGTCTACATACATATATATATACCTGGGTCTCATTTTATGTGGTAGATAAGTTCCTCAGAAAATGCGCACAAAAGAAATCACACAAAAATAGACTTAACTTACCTTGAAAAATGGGGATACGTACTGTAATTTTCCAAAAATCACATAAAAGCAAAGTAACAATATAAAATTACTTTAAAATTCACATAAAAAAATAAGAAAATAAAAGATGACTAATAAAAAATTTCAAATTTGAAAAAATTGATACAAGACAAACTTTTTTTACTTTTTTTATTAACTATAGTATTTAATTTTATTCAAAACAATATATTTTAGTGTAATTTACATTTTTTTCATACATGTACAGTATTTTAATTATTATCGCTATTTGAGACATCAGATTCATCATGATTTGATGTGATGTGAGATACTGTAGCTTCTCCTTAAACGAAGTCAAGAGACAATACAACTAAAACGTTTTCCAATCACTGTTCATCCTTCCCATTTCACTAAGCGATCTAAAATTGAAATTTTTGTTTCCAACAAAATTCATTTCTCTCTGTTAGAGTGAACTAAAAGTTTGAAATAAAAATAAGAACTTAGACTTATGATAATAAAAAGACATTGACTCACCACTGTTGGGCAAACTTTAATTAAAACTAACAATTAAAAATTAAATTCTTATTTTTGTCTTTAATTTTTTAATTTTCAATTCCGTTTAAAAATCAAATTTCATCGTTTCACATCACCTTAATTTCAGATCATATTATGTAATTTTTAAATTGTTAATTACAATTAAAAATCAGATTTTAATTGTCAAATTTAATTGTGCCCCACTGGTATTATTCACCTTTTAAAAATAAATTTGCGGACACTAAATGATTAATTCATTACGTACTCGTTTTATAAAAAGCAAAAATTGAATGTGATTTAAAATGCAAAAACAACAACAAACATTCTATAGGCATCTATAATGTTTGAACAGGTTTACATTTTAATCTTGTAAAATTTATTATTTGCAGACACTAAGTGATTAATTAATTATGTACTCTTTTTATAAAAAGCAAAAATAAAACGTGATTTAAAATGCAAAAACAACAACAAACATAGTATTTTTCATCTATAACGTTAGAACAGATTTACATTATAGACTTGTAAAATTTAATGTGTATATATAAAATGGGGAAATTCTGATTTTAAATGAATTATGAACTTCTTTATTACATAAAATCTATTACAGTACTATTATAAAGTGCTGAAAATATTGAAATTATTAGATGGAAGTTGAACTCCGATAATGCGCTATTACTTTAAATATAACGTGAGTGTGCGAAATTTATAATATTTAAAGTAATAGCGCATTATTGGAGCTCGACTTCTGATCTAATAATTTTTATTGCATAAAAGAAAACCGCATACAAAGATATTAAGAAGAATCATAAATCGCATAACTTCAAAATCACATTAAATAAATCTGCATAAAACTAGACCCAGGTGTATATATATAAATTAATAAAACAATTTATAAATTTTGTAACTTGCTTTTAAGTTCAGATTTTCAAATTTATAGAAACATGTTTTATAAGTGCTGACTTTTGAGTTAGCATTTTAGATCTAGTTTCTAGAGTTCCAGAGTCCCAGCTCTCCACTGAGGTGAGCCATAAGCTCGAAACCAATTGGTGTGGAGGTAGGGACTTAATGATAGAGATTTTGAATTCTTTCTCTTTCGGCACTTATAAAAATAAAGCTTGTTTAGAGCTATTGGTAAACTCCATCTAGTGATATATATATATTTTATAATGGTTGAGAGTTCGAGTCTTACCATATCTGTGCTACAGGGCGTCACTAGGCCATTTGAACCTAGAAAATTTATAGAGTAGGCAGATACACACTGTTAAGATCTAACTTTTACATATATATGGTTTATTCCGACCATCAGCCCATGCCACTAGCTCAGTGAGACACAGAGATTTATAAAATATAAATTCTTAAAATATTTTTCAATATTAAAAAAAAAATAAAAGAAGCCACTGCCAGTAATAATACACACAAACATTTATTAACGCACATATAAATAAAATTGAGGAATAAAATTTATTATTTTAGATTGGTTATTAATTTTTAAATTTAAATTTTAATTTTAATTTTAAACAATCAGCACAGATGAATTTAATATTTTTAAGAGTGTTGAGTATGAATAAACTACATAGATTGCATTTGAAAAGAATATATTCTATCCCTTATTTAACCTTAGGCCAAAAGTTCACAGTCAAACCAACGTCAATCCATCTGATATATCGATGTATTGAATGCAGCATGAATACGACAGTGCAAATACCATACTGTCAGGAATGTACATCTGAACAGCATGGTTATAGAAGACATTGACTCTCATCCAGTACAGGAATACTACATCTGTCTGGCAAAAGAACAATAAAAAAAACTCCATAGGAAGGGACTGCATTTTCCGTCTTACTATCCCATTCCATAGGCTAAAAAGGGGTGATACAAGGAGCAGGGAATACCATCTGCTTCCGGTGGTCAGTGAAATATTGAACTTATTTTGTCCAAGTGCAGCATATAATAGGATCCTGCACATAATGAATCTCATGCTACATTTACTAATTACACCAATATATCCAATCGATTAACCCAATTTAACTACAAAACAAATAACCTAAGATTAACCTTCCCTAAATCAATTAATATAACTTTACAAATCTATGCAGCCATTCATGCCCTACTTAAATTTAACATTTATATAATTTATTCAATAAATATTAATACAAAAAAAAATGGAAATGATTAAATTAGCAAACTCAAATGTATAAAAATTAAACATTAATAATTGATTTTGAAAAGTCAGATTAAAGTTCATTTAAAAAAAAATTAGGTTTAGCTTGTCAAATCTTGAAAGTTCTTAATTATTTTTTTTAAAAAATTTCAGTTATATCTTACAGTAGAAGAGCTCCCAGTTCCTGCTGCCAATTCCTGCAAAGACTTTCATGGAAGACCGGTCTGTTGTTCTGGAGGTGGCCTTAGCTGCTTTAATCCTGGTACTGTTTTATTGCAGAACCCATATGATTTGGGTCTGAAACAGTACCATTCACAATTCAACAGTCATTTCATTTGAAATAAAGTGAGAGAGGGTGACAAGTGCGTCTTATCGCCCTTCTCACAAAATTACGCTGGAACTGTTCTTAATTTGGATATTTTTCTTTTTATAATAATCCTCAGGATTCATTGAACATAGTTGCCTGTTCCAATCATTTTCATTATGGTCCCAGCATTGGTTGCTGCTTCTATTGGATATCTATTTTTTTTCTCTTATCTATATCTTTCATCTGACTTTTTTATATAAGAGCCCCAATGGCTAGTTTGCTTTTTGTTTAATTTATAAAACAATCATTTCCATTTACTGAGATTACATAAGAATCTTTTAACAAAAATATTTTATCTTTAGATCTTGTACTTTTTTATAAAAAGTTATGTTCAAATATCTTTTTTTTTTCTATTTTAAAAAGAAAATAATACTTTTAAAGTTTTCATTCCATCTGTGCAATATATTATATACGTTAAACAACTTTTAATTTTTAGTTTAAATTAAGTTTTTTTTTCTTTTTAATAAATCAATTTTTATTTATAATCTTTTTATTTTAATTTAAAATAATGTAACGGCATATTATATACTATTATATTCCGTTACAATATAGAGATTGTAATATAGAACTTTCACCTACACAATATTTCTTATATATATATATATATATATATATTTAATAAATTTTCTCCCTATTCATTCTTCATTATTTTTTAAATAATGCAACATAATTATAATTATAAATGAAATTATATAAGGATATTAAACTTTCATTCTTATGTAAATTTAACACTACAGTGTTTGAAATCTTTTAAACAGCTTTCTTTAAAGTGTTTACTGAAATGGAAGGTTTTTAAATATAGATATCTGCCAGTGAAATATTTATTACAATAAGATTACTTTCATATCATTCGTTGGTTAATACTGAACTATTCTTTAAATATTGCACTAGGAACCCTTTTTTATATTTCACTATTCTCTTATTCCTAATTTACTTAATGTAAACTTTTTTGACTTATATTATTCATTTTGTAACTTGGTAAAATAGATAGTTTGAACATTTTGTTTTGAGTATGAAGATCAAGCATATTCTTTATTTTTAAATTATTCCAGTAATGAGTTAAGTTGATTTTATTGATATTCCTTCTTTCATTAAAATATTTTATAATGGTGTTCATTCTCCAATTATAAATGCATTTTCTATATGTATAGCTTTCATTTAGTAAAGTTGTTTTTGAACACAGACTTCCAACCTCTCACTTTATTTCATATAACCTATATACAGGATCATACATGTGCAAAAGATAAATGATATCCAGTAGATGTATTCTATGCTGAACCAGCACTCAAGTGTTGCTCCAGATCATCATCTTCCACACATATATAATCAGTTCTAACTTTATATTAAGATAGCAAATCTTCACACTTTAATGGACAGGCTTCAATCTACTCCATCCTCCAATTCTTCAGTCATCTATACAATTAAATATCTGATGATGGAACACCCAAATCCTTTGTCAATGCTAATATTATTGTCATGCTCATGTTGACTTTAAGTTACTCTGATTCCTCGTGTATAGGATTATGTCCATTTAAATACATAGAAAAAGAATGGGCAGGATAGAGGCTGAATTTGTAATATTTTAAATACATGTATATTGGATATTAAAGATCATTTATCTTTTTCACATGCGTGTGATCGCGTCTATCGGTTCTATGAGATAGAGTGAATGGCTGAAAGGAGTTTAAAAGTCTGTGTTCAAATCCCCTATATTTCATCTGAACTCCAGATATATACAATATATTTAGAATTACAATATTGTAAAGTTGTTTTTAAACTTTTTTGAATGTATATGGCATTTTTTTCAAGCATTTACTTTCTAGAACCATAATAGTAAATTTCTCTTTTTCAGAAGAGTAAAAATTTATTTGGATTTTAAAATGGGTTTAACGCAAAATATTATTTTAAAATTTATTTTGATTTTTTTTTTAGAACCATCCTAATTTATTAACCATTGAATATATAAAACAATTATACCTTGATTTTTCTTTTACATTTTAACCTTTAAGGTTGAAGTTTGCAGAGTACTTTTTATTTGTCGATTTTGAGGCGTTTTCCTAAAAAATTTATCATTTGCCATTTTCAGGCCGGTTGTTGATGGTGTCACAGCGCCATCTGATGGCTGCAGTACAGTCTGCAAACTACAACCCATTTTAATATTTCGTAAAAAAAATGAAATATTTTTTTTTTGTAATATTACTCTGATTGATAATTTAAAAAAATTAAAAATGATTAACCCCAATTTATGTGCTCTTGAATTTATGATTCTCTGTCTTCCCCCATACGTTTTATAGATATCTGTACTGTTAATAAATAAATGTTAATAAAGAAAATAAAAAATGTTTATTAGTTTTGGTTAATTAGGTATTAATTGTTTATTATTACATGTTAGTTTGCTATGTAGTGCATAAAACTAGCTGAAAATTAAACAGAAATATTCAAATCATCCTCTCAAATGTTATGATATCTCAACGATGCCCTTTGTAAACAAATATAGTCTAAGCTTCGAATAGCCGACTCAAAAGGACATTCTCTTGAACCATATGCTTTAAAGATGTTATATACTGAAATTCAGATCTATCTACCTATCTATCTATTTATTTATCTACCTACCTGCCTACCTACCTATCTATCTATCTATCTATCTATCTATCTATCTATTCGCCCATATTGAAACAGGAGAAATTTCTATTTAAAGTTTGAACTTTAAACAGCCAACTCAAAAGAATATGCTCTTGAATTGTATGATACAATGATGTTATATACTGATATTCAAACCTATTCAAACAAAGAGTGTGAAATTAAATTAGCAATGATCTTAAATTGCTCGTAAACAAACATGTTTAAATTACGTATACTCAGAAAGACTACAACAGTAGTCAAATTAAACTTTGCTAACTCCCAACATAAATGTATAAAAAAATATTCTAGTGCTTATTACTGGCTGAAAATTAGATAAAATATATTCAAATCGCTCTCTCAAACATTACGATATTTCACCAATGATGTAGAATTTCTTTGTATAAGTAAGTTAAATATGTTTGTTTATTAGAAATTTAATATCATTGCTTATTTAATTTCACATTCTTTATTTAGTTGATTGTAGCATACAATTCAGGAGAATATTCTTTTGAGTCAGCTGTTTAAAATTCAGACTTTACATTTATTAACTGAGGATGTTGTTGAAATATCATAACACGTGGGAATATTTTTATAAAGATCATTAACTTGATAGAAATTTCTCCTGTTGCAATATGGGCAGATAGATAGATATAGAGGTTTTATATCTTTTGAATCAAGTAATGGTTTTTAATAATAATTATTAAATAATTTACTTAACTTATATAGAATATTACTTATGTTCAAATTTAGATTTGTTTTCAAAAAATTAATACATTAATAGTTGATTTAAGCGTTAATTATTCGTGTGTATATTGTAACGGTCATATTTATGCATTCACGCAACAAAATCAAGAGCCCAGGCAAAATATACCAAAGCTGATCTTGATAAGGTGGTGAGACCTCGAATCTGATCAATCTTCAATTCATTTACCAGCACTACGTGATTTAATATCCTATGAATGATATTTATGATGTTTCACTTCTTCAGCATGCTGACTGAGCAAAGGGAGAAACATGAGACTCAGGGACAATTAATAATTTATCTTTATAATTAAAAGCTAAATAACTATTTAACACGCTATGACTTAACTAAAAGAATGCATATTATACATATTAATGTTAAGAATTTGGATGATTTGGTGTTGGATGGTGAACAATAACGTGAAACAAATTTTAATTTTAAATAAGTTTATTGAAATAAGTGATTAAATAATAATTTAATAAATGCAAAGAACATTAGTTATTAGTATTAGATGTATGTATTTATGCATGTAGGCATTACAGTAATGATGAGATAAATATGGATACAGCAGCCTCATCTTTAAAATGGAAAATTTAATTTATATAACTATATGCAGCTAATAAATCATGTCTATTACATTTTAATATGCCAACCTATTCTATGGTTAGCCAACATTATGAGCTAAATGCTAGCCAGGATTATTATTGCATATATAGCATTAAGTTGATGACTCTAAAGATTACTAATGCTGAAACGTTATTGTTAAAGGGAGAACTATAGTGCTGAAATGTTATTGCTAAGGGGAGAACAAGTGATTACTTTTAGGTTTTGCATCTGAAGACTATGGTGCTTATAAAATACTAAAATTAAGATTGTGGTGTGAATGAGTAATTTGTTCATGGACTTCAGTACCAAATACTCAATGCCCCAGGACCAAATGGCTTGCCACTATTAATAATAAAGAACATATCAGTTCAAGAAGTCAGATAGGCTCTGAATAAGGTTCTGGATCTTCATGTACCAGTTCTAAAAGATAACCATCCGAAATGAAGAATGGGCAGCTTGATATCGTAAACCACCTCAAAAGAAAGGTGTAAGCAGATATTAGTGCATGCTTGGTGCTTAATAAAGACACACTTGCAATGCATAGATTAATTCAAGATGTACATAAAATTAATTAATTAATTAATGCACCTAAATAGATAGTTTCTATCTGCTGAAACTAACTTGACCCAGCTCTTGGATAGCATATAGCAATCATGCTAAGTAAAGAATTAACTAAATTATCAATCCAGTTAATATATTGACTCTGTATGCATATATATATATATATATATATATATATATATATACATACACACACAAGATTAAGTTAGGGAGGAGAAAATATATTCAATGGCCTTAACAACATTTAAAAATATATTTTTAATATCACCCTTGGCTATCATTTCACTTCTAATTAATAAATAACTTGTAAGCTGGTAATTCATTAATCAAACCTTAATAAACATAATGCAATTAAAATGAATAAAATAATGATAATAACGAGCATATAGGGATTGCTTATTATCTATTAGAATAGGATTTTGAAGCAGCAATTTATTTATACTAATCAGCATTGCTAAATATTATGCTGGAGAGCTTATAATTGTCTCTCCCTAAAAGTTTGTTAAAATAATTATTTGCTGCCTTGAAATGTTGGCATATCATAACATATATAAAATAACAAAAATGAAATAATTCAAGACTGAAAATATAGGCATGACCACAGTTTTAGAGAATTTTAAATAATAACTGAATACAATTATTGAGATTAAGTAATGACTTATATTGATTAAGAGACAGGCAAGTTTTATAGTTTTAACTTTAGAAATGATTTAATTTAAAAGAATTAATAATTTAGAATGAACATTCTTAGATTTACAGTAGCTAGCTTAATATTTAGATTTACAATTTAAAGAATAATTTAAGAGCTCTGTGATTTGAAAAAATGTTACCAATCTTAATCTTTTTCTGCAGCTTAGACTTCAAGCACTTGGGAGTAGGCATTGTGCACTGTTCTCTGGATAGGTTGTTTGTTGATGTTGTCTTCTCTTTACAGTAGGCTGTGTCTGGAACTCTCCACCATGGTGATGATGATAATCACATGCCATGATAGCATGTAGGATGGGGTTGAAAGTGACCATTCTCTATAGGAAGAAATGGCAAATCCTTGGTCATCCTACTCACACATGATAAAGTTAAAACAGGCATGGATTTTGGTAGCAATGAACCTATAAATTTTACATAGTATTTTAAAGCACCAAGATATAGGCTATTTATACCTGTTTTAAATTCTATATTATATTTCCCCACAAGCTGAAATCACCACAGGGAAATCCATTAACTTGTTTATAACTTTGCTTTTAAATTTATAAAATTGGCCTTTCTAATGAGTAATTTTTAAGTTTCTTAAATTTAGTTTAGTTTGGCCAACTCAATTCCCAATGGAATTTAGAATAGTGGCAGTTCAACAACTTTTGTTTTTGATTAAATTATACTTTAAAAATTATTATTGTAAGATTATAGATTTACATATTTAACTTTCACACAATCGTCTTGCATTGGTGGTCGAGAGGTCAGCGCGACTGCCTTGCACTTGCAGGCAGTTGTCCGGGTTGCAGGTTCACATCCTGGCCGATGCTATGACACTTAAAAAAAAAACTTTCATACAATCTTAAAACAGGTGTGTGTGTGGCACGATTTTTATTGACATTTTATTTTAGATTCAGAAATTTAACAAACCTTTGTATAAATATTACATTATATATGTATGCAGGTCCTATGTGAAATTTATACATATATGATTCTCCATGAAAACTAATGAATTAATAAATTTATAATTTTAAAAGATCTAATTTCTAATAGAGATCTGCTGTAATATACATAAACCTATTTATATCACAACCTGTCCTCGCATATATACATGCACTGATACATGTATAATGATATTTATATAGATATACATGTACTTGAGATGGTTTAAAGTTAGCACAGATATAGTTATGGGATAGAGCAGGTGAAACAGGTAGTCTGTAAGAATACACCATTTCAATATTTTAAGCCTTCATCGAATGATAAGATAAAACTGCATTAATTAAGATTATTAATATAAAAAAAACTTTGATAAATATTTTATCATTAAGCTACTATGATACTCTTAATCATTATTGGTAAGTAAAATTTTATTTCATGTAGATAATTTAAAAGAAATTTTTTTTTTAGTGTTTGTTACCAAGTTTAGTTTATATATAATTTCATCATAGATTCCACTATTCCATGACATCTTCCTTGACACATTGATGATAACAAAACAAATGTAGGGCTCCATAGAATTTTTATCCTTAAATGACACTCAACCATTTTTTTATATTACAATCCATTGGTAAATTTTGATAGTTTCATAGCTTCATGGCAGTTAAGCATAGTGTTTGTTGTTAACCATTCCATTTAATTATAAAGGTATCAAATGAGGGGAAATTTTGTGTTCCTTCCCTCCTAAATAATCTTTCTACTCATAGTGCATATTTACTTGTTATAAGTCTAGAATCTATTTATAAAAGTAAGGTAAGATAAAACACAAATCTTTTAAGCAAAAGAAAATATGTGTATTCTCCTTGCTGAACTTGTTTCTATGGCTATAGTAGTATAAAATGCAGTCTTTTCTTTTTTCCTTTTGAACATATGATTATCTTCTAATCTTAATAAGAGATTATTATCATTCAATATAACTTAATAAGAATATTTTATTTTTAAATTTAATAAATAAAGTATCCGTTCACTCTACATTTATCCCAAATTAATAAATTAAATATAAGACATTTAAACTGTTTTCTTTATTTAGTTATTTATAAACTATAGTGGGTTATAGATATAACATGAGCATCACATATTCCCACTCAATAAAAATAAAGAAAACAATTCTAAACAATTAACATAAAATAACCATTACCAAATAACAATTAATGGTTAATTAAAACTATACCACCACCACAATGAAGTTAATGATTATATGCAATTATTCCTATATTTACAAACAAATACCACAACAATTATATTCATTAGCACCCTTACATTTCATCCTAATCAGATATTTGTAAAACAAACAATGACATATAAGTTGTATGACATAAGATTAATAAAACAAACTCCTTCATTTCTAATGAATATGGACTCTTCATACCAAATAAAACCAACTATAGTCATCACTATAAACTAAATATTTACTACCATCACCATAACGATTCATGCATTTGATTGTCATCTTGCCATAAACCACAGTTCCAAATTGATAATCTCACAAATCAAATACATATCACTGATCTTACTCTGTGATCAAGACAAATACTTGCTCCGTAAGTATCCCATGTGCTCATGGTGATAAAACCATTTAGATTTTAAAGGTTTTACTTCTAATGATAAAATCTTACATCTATCACCACTACTTAAACTTGTGATGGAATTACCCTTTAAAGAAACTTAGTCATTTTTTAGATTGCATCATGTCTAAGCTATATCATGATATGAATGACCCTGTTCTATCTGAGTTTCCAAATTTTGAACTTCTTGTTTCTGTCTATTCTGTATCTTCTCTAACTGTTTATTATTAATTTGTTGATATTCATTTAACTTAGTTTCTAGTTCTCTACCTTTATTCTGACATTCATATCCATACTTTTTATCTAGTCCAATTTTTCTTTTTTTCTGTACTATCTTCTAAGTTATTGATCTTTATTTGCATTTGACTTTGAGTTTCTTCCATTTTAATCTCTAGTTCATTAAACTTAACTTTCAAATCATTTATTTTCTTATGACACATTCTTATTTCATGAACAACTCTATATGCTTCTACTTGATTTCTTGTCTTAGTCTATTATCTAACTCATATTGACCCTCTTCAATCTACATTACTAACATTTCATGTCCTTGCTTCACTTCTAGTTTAAACATCTGCTGATTTTGTTTCATTTCCATTTGATTCTTATCACATTTTTCTTGGTTTTCATCAATCTTATTCATTAAATCTTTGAATAATACTTTCTGATTTTTCATTGAGCTTACTCATTAAATCTCTTGATAATCTTTCTTGGTTTTTTTATTTCTATCATTAAGCTTTTCAACATGGCCATTATCATTTCATTTTGATCATTTTTTGATGTATCAGAGACTTCACTAATTTTTCTTTTCTGTCCTAACATATCTAATTCCTTTTCACTATCCATAATTTGTTTTTTCCAGATTTATTACTTTATTTTAGAAAGGAAAGAACATGACTTTCCTCCTCAATTCAATATCTTATACCAAACAAGATGAATAACTTGTCTTCTCTACTATGCTCTCATATGTTGACCCCTACAGCTTAATTAAATTTCTACTCATATACATTTTAATTTATGTGAGAGACCCTTTCAGTATAAAATACCACAATAGCATCATTTCTCAATAGTGATTGATTTACCTATTCACATTAATATTATCCCAAACTAACGTATTACATTATTTAACACTCAACTTATATCATGTACAATATAGCTTAAATTTCATGACTATGCTCAAAAGACTTTGTATTATGCTCTTGCTAACAAATCTGAACAGTGAGCATCAATGTTTTCCATTTATTTTCCAAAATAACTAGGAGACAATACTTTCAATAAAATAAGTTGACTTCAAGTACATTTCATTATTTATTTTACAGTTACTTCATGAGAACTTATAATATTTATTAGTAATGAGCCCACATTCCTTTGACATTTTACTAACATATAGCACATATCTGGTGCTTTTAAAGTTACAAACATAAATTCTTATTTTTATTATTATATGACCCAAGTCCAGGCATCATCATCTGGTACTTTGCCTTCACATGTCCCTTTTTGGCATATTTACAAAACATTTTATTTATAAAGCACTTTACAGCTCTGTCATTTCTCAACTCATTTATTGTTACACCTATTTTTCAGAAAACAATTTGACAACCCACTCTAAATTCAAACTCTTATCAAAGCCTTAACAACCTACAAATTTAAAATTGTTATCTATTGAGTCATTAATCAGTTTAATCTAATACTAGTATACACAAAAATAGCTGATATTAATTGTGATCATTAATCAAATATTTTGATCCTATCTATTTATTATTTTATAACTTTAAATCTCTTATGGGTCATGGATAAATATTTGGGCTCCTATTGGGCAGCCAAAATATAATGGAAACTGCTAATGAAACAACCTTGTCTCATAAATAGCAATATTCCCCTGTTGGATAAGCCAAAAAATGTAATGGACAATTAATAAAATAATGGATGAAAAGCTGTCTGACCTATAAATGAATGCCCATGTATTTTAGCAAGTTACAAAATTTAATGGAACAATAAAATATTGGTTATCAACAATAATAAATAATATGGTAAGTGAAAACCAACCAACAGCAATATGGATAAAATAAAACTAACTGTTCACTGAATAGCTTGCATATTTGTATAATCATAATTATAATAGAAAATATTATAATTGAGTCAGGCTAATTGGCCTGCAAGTACCTCATAGATTTGGGTGACCAAATGTAATAAATAAAATTAGAAACCAATTAGTTTTCTCCAACTATGCATTACATATTTGGGCAATCTAAAATATACTGAATAAATGTTGTACTTAGGCAACTAAAAATATAACTAATAAATAAACAAATAAATGAATTAATCCATAAATTGGTTCTATGATAGTTTGGATTTACATCTACAATGGACTCATGAATTTGTAAGGTACTAAAGGGCCAATAATAAATATTTTGCTTGGCAAAGAAGATAAGATTCAATAAATAATATTTTACTTGCTAATGAGATATATGAGATATACACTTAAATCTTTTAATTGTAAATAAATTGTATAATAAAATAGTTTTATAATGATTTATGCAATAGGTAAATCAAAGTACTTAGGTTAATAATAATAATATAAATTTATTGAAGTAAACATTAACTCATTGAGGTGGCTAAGACAAAGAACATAGTTCTAATTTTACTAACTGCAATCTAATATCATATAATGTATATTTTATAATTTACCCTTGCCAGATTGCAATTAGTAGAAATGATCTATGATTAAAATTATTAATGCATACAGTCATAAAGAGTTAATTACAAATTCTTTCTTACAATAGTAAAAGAAAATAATGTAATAAAATTTTAATATTATTTTATATATATATATTTTATATCTTTTGAATCAAGTAATGCTTTTTAATAATAATTATATTAAATAATTTCAATAAATTATATAGAATATTATTTATGTTTAAATTTAGATTTGTTTTTAAAAAGTTAATGTTAATAGTTGATTTAAGCCTTAATTACTTGAGTTTATATTTTAAGCCTATATTAAATGATAAGATAAAACTGCATTAATTAAGATTAAATTAATAAAAAAGAAAACTTTGATAAATATTTTATCATGAAGTTATTATTATACTCTTAACCATTATTAAGAAGTGAAATTTTATTTCATGTAGATAATTTAAAAGAAATTTTTTTTTTAGCATCTGTTACCAAATTTAGCTTATATAAAATTTCAGCTTAGATTCTACTATCCCATGACATCTTCCTTAACACATTATTGATAACAAAACACAAATATAGGGCTCTATAAACATTTTTATATTTAAATGATCTTCAACCATTCCTTTTGTCAATATTACAATTCATGGTAAATTCAGATAGTTTCATAACTTCATGGCAGTTAAGCATAGCATTTGTTGTTAACCATTCCATGTAATTATAAAGATATCAAATGAGGGAAAGTTTAATGTCCCTTTCCTCCTAAGTAATCTTTCTACTCCCAGTGCTTATTTACTTGTTATAAGTCCAGAATTTATTTATAAAACTAAGGTAAGATAAAACACAAATCTTTTAAGTAAGAGAAAATGTGTGTTCTCCTTGCTGAATTTGTTTCTGTAGCTATAGTAATACAAAATGTAGTCCTTTCCCTTTCCTTTTTTTTTTTCAATACTAGCTCATGAACATGCAATTTTTTTTCTAATCTTAATAAGGCATTATTATCATTCAATATAACTTAATAAGAATTATTTCATTTTTAAATTTAATAAATAAAGTATCCATTCACTTTACATTTATCCCAAATTAATTCAGATATTTATTAAATATAAGAACTTTAAATTGTTTTCTTTGTTTAGTTATCATAAACTATAAAGAGAACTATTGATAGCAATATGTGTACATCACAATACATATATGCAGCAGCCATTCATAAACAAGCATGAATATTCCAACTCCAAGTTAAAGAAAAGAAAAAAACTGCTTTAGAAATTAGTTTTGCAATGATTATATGAACCAATCTGTAAATCACAAATATTTCCACAAATAAAACATGCTGGTCCATTTTTCTGCCTATTTGATATTTTGTAATGATACCTTTTAATTTCTTTAGCAGAAAATGTTTCTTTCTAAAATACTTCAACACCATGTCTAATTGTAGCTCTCCAATGTATTCCATTCTCTCCCATATCTTCCCAATAGAAACAATCAATATTGCACTTCTTTAGAATGGCTTTGAGATAATGTAGTTTCTACCACTCCCACAAAAACAATATTCAACTTCACTATTCCCAATCCATCTAAGATATGATTTTACAATAATGGACTCAATAGTATCACATCCAGAAAGTTAAAAAGTATATTGATTGCTTATATAATTTTATCAGTGTATTTTTAAAAATTTTCAGAGCATCATTAAATGAAACTTTTCTAATACCTTTATAGGTTAACCCAATTTTATTTCCATGTAATAAATTAGATAAAATAACAGTTCTATGTACAGCTAACTTAATTGCAATAATTATTTCCCTATAATAAAGCAGACATTGGCATCTGCTTTATATGTTAATATCTAAGTCCACCTTTCTACTTCAATCAAATTAACAAGATGTTTAAATTAATTTACATTATCAAAATGATCATCATCCAAGCTAATTGTCACTAAGGATTTTTTTCATAACTGGCTAATAAAGAATTTGAGTTTTTTTAACATTAATTATTAAACTAGTCTTTAAATGCTAAGTATATTCTGTGAATTGTCTTTTGAACTCGCAAAAATAGTACAATCATCAGCACATGAAAATTCAGAATGCAATAAGACGAACTTAGTGTTTTTGTTCTTAATCAAATCCAATTATACCACCATAAAAGACATATTGCATCTTGATTCCTATTTTATTACGTTGCTTGAAATCAATTCAAAAGACAACTATCATAAAAATGGAAAACAATATTAGAGCAAGTACACATTATTGTTTAACACCATTTTTATTTCAAATACCTCAGATTTTCCACCTAAGAATTAACACTTTCTGTCATTCCATCATATGGAAGCTGTATAATATGAATAAATTTTGGATAACAAGCAATTAATTTCAAACAATGCTATTCATCTATTCAGTTAGTTGAATCAAATACCTTGGCCAAAACAATAAAAATAATATAGAAATCAGATTTTTATTCCCAAAACTCTTCTTGCATTTGCTGGACAATAAAAACTATGTCCCTTAATGCTTCTTGATTCACTAAAACCATACTGAGTCTCTGGGAAACATTCATCTATAAGGTAACAACCTATTCAATAAAATCCTTAAAAATATCTTTGCTATAAGGGATAATAATAATATTTCACAATAATTACTGAAATGTTGGGTATTCCCTTTATTTTTGAAAATTTTTAAGATTAGGTAGACAATTTCAAAGTTCCCTAAATTACTAAAAAATTCCAATATTTTTGAAACTAGCATATGATCAATAAACATGGAAATTTTTTTAGCTATTTTTCCAAGATCTAAAACTTTTTCATTTTTAAGATCATGAAAAGCTATTTTGACTTCACTAAGCTGGATATCTTTATCAAATCTAAATGAGTGGATAAAATTACATATTATTAAAAATTATCATCTCTAAAATTACATATTATTAAAAATTATCATCTCAGTTCTTGTATCATTATTTACAAGATAATCAAAATACTCCTTCTGTCTCTTAAAAATATCATGATCATTATAAAAGAGAGTTGACGTTTTTGAATTTAATGAAATTATAATACCATTTCTCACATCCATATGTTTCTTTCAGTGCATCAAAAAAAAAGTTCTAGAGTGATAACAATCATCTTATGTCTATATTTTCTTTGCAATTTTAATCTGTCAATCATTTTATAATTTTCTTGCCAATAATTGATCTTCTGTCTTCGGATCTCAATATTTATTATGATGTTCCACATTCAATTTAGATCATTTTCAGAAAATGTGTTATGATTCTTTTTTTAATAAACCCAAGAATGTATTTATTTGTATTCGTAAGACACATTTTAAAAGAATTCCATGTTTCAATAATATGACAATTCTAGACATCCAAATTAGCAATTTTAGTATTCAATAGCTATTACAATTTAGTAAAGTAGTAAATACTAAAGAAAAAACATGACTGGAATAAGATCTACTTTTTAATGGAACTATCATTTTAGTCTTGGAGCAAACTATATCATGATTTGTCCATCATTCTGCATGTGTACATGTTGACATATATGAACTTGTCTTGTATTCTGACTTCTAATTTTGTAATTCATTAGATGTCACAGTTTTGAATGTGGATGCATCCATTTTCCTTACTCTTTTATGGTTTTCTGCCTACACAAACTTTCTGTAATAATCAATCCATTTGTTGTGCAAAAATTCAACAACTAACAGATTATTTGAATTTATAACAGTATTATCATTATTTCTGATCACTTTTGGCCAAAGTCCATTATTTGTAACAACATGTGCATTGAAGTCTCCAATAGAGAAAAAAGATCTTTTAAATGGTGTGGCTATAGTAATGTTATCCAGCAAGGAATAAAAGCTTTCTTCCTTTGAATTCTCTGAATCTAGGATTGGAGGATATTCATTAACAAAATGAGCATATGTACAATTGTGCAATGCAAGTTAAACACCATTAGTCTTTCATTGATACAAATGAGATATTAATACTAAATTAGACACAGCATTTTTCATTGACTAATCAGTCTTTTCTAAAGAACTTGTAATTATATACATGTTCTGTTAGATTCTTTCTTGGTCTGAAAGATGAGAAGTTATACTAAAAGCAGTTATATCAATTTTAAATCTTGTTAGTTTCTTAGTTATAAATGCAGTTTTTCATTCCAGTCTCAAAGAATATGTATCAAATAAAATTTACACATCCCTATATACCTACATTTAGGGGGAAATTAGATTTACAATATTCATCCTTAATACTACCACTGTCTCTTGCATTATCACTGCTACTGATATTGCTGTAATGAGTAATTGGGCTCAACAATTCATAAAAGAAGTCAATTTTAGATTACAGTTTCTATGTCTCTTCTATTTCTATGGTAGGTGAAGGGGTACCTATTTGGACAATGTAATCAGACTGTGTGAGACAGGCCATTTTTAGATCATATTTTCTAGACCTCATCCATTTTCATAGTGGGTGGGGGATCTCTGAATAGGGATGCTTAAAAGTAGTTTATGCCAGCTGGAAAGACTTGTTTCAAATCCAATTCCAAACAGATTCATTAATGATTGTACTTCTTCAAGCAAAGGATCTCAATTAAGGCCTGCCAATCTATTAAGCATACTTCCGTCATTGTTTTCTTAATTCTCAAGGGTTTGAGCTAAAAAAAAATTTTTTTTAAATAAGGATGCTGAAAATGTGGATGCACAAAAATACAATACCTTTAGGTAGATTACTATTATTATAAGAGGCTCTTGATGACCAGACCTTATACTAACCTAAATTACTGAAAAAGGAAAAAAAATAAGAGAAAAAACTGTTTGTTTTAGAAACAGTACATAACTAACATCCTATCCTGTAAGGCCCCAACAAATATTTTTGGTTAGAGACTAATTGTTTATTATCCACAGTTGACCTTAATATCTAAATGTCATACCCTATTTATCACCTATGGAATCTAATGATGAAAAAAATACAACACTGTTATTGTTATTTTAGAACTATGAAAAAAAAAATTAGTACTCATAAACCTATCAATTTTTTACCAATTTATTTGCTAAAGTCATTATAAATTGCCTACATAGAATTTTGGATTTAAATTAATAAGAAGAACAAGTAGGTATTAGAAGTGGTTACAGCACAAAAAAATTACATAAAAATATCAATAGAAGTTATATAAAGATCAATGAGTTTAAGTTGCTTTATGATTGCAGGTCATGAAAAACTGTTTGATTTTATAAACATTTCACAAGTGATTAAAACTTTGGAACATCAAATTATAGACTAGTATATTGTCATTTTCTAATGAATCTTCCATATTTTTTTTCTGCCAGAAAATCGCCAACTACCTAATCGTAATAGGAAAATTATATAAACATTTTATGCACAATCAATCATGGAGTTGAATCACAGACATTTAATTAATATTTACTGCACAGACCTCTTACCACTTGCTAAGAAGCAAAAAGTCTTAATTTCACTTCTGCAGTTTCTGAATACTATTTATTTCCTTTACATGAAACCAAATTTACGATGTAAATCAGCCCAATTAATTAATTAATAACTACAGACCATTTTCTCTGTATTTTTAATTAAAGACTTTTTTTGTATATAATTTCTTTTATACTAATGTTTAGTTTGAAAGAATTAAATATCTTCAATTAAAATTACAAAAATAAAAAAAATTACTATTGAAAAGTTTGGTTTATTTAATAACAACGTAATGTATTTTAATGATGTAAAGAACTCATTAAAATTTATTGATGAAGCTTTAATTATTGAAATTCTACCATAAATTAAATTAATGGTAATCGGAAGCAAACTATCATCTACGGTTATAAAGTGCTATCAGAAGGCCATAGTACTGTATTGCCCGGTTACTCAACATTTTGGGTGAATGAGCGGCTGAAGAATTATGGGTTGGAGTGGTTTGAAGCCTATCCGTTAAAGTATGAAGATTGGATATCTTAATATAAAGCTGAGCATTGATTGTATATATGTGTGGAGATGGTAATCTGGACCAACTGATGAGTGCTGGTTTAGCACGAAATAGATATATTGGTGATTATTTATCTTTTCAACATGTGTGTGATCAGGTGGGTCAGCAATATGAGATGGCATGGAGAGTTGAGGGTCGTGTGAAAGTCTGAATTCGAATCCTTTATATATTAATATACATTTTCATAAAAAAGTAGCAATCATTCATATGTTGATTTTCTGTTTTTCTAATCAAAGTTTTTTTAAAAAAACCAAACAGGATTTATAATATATAAATCATAAATAAAATTTTTATTAAATACACCCAGACATATACATATATATGCATGTGCATTGAAATTATTCTCCATGCTTTAAAATTATATTAATTTATTCTAAACACTTCGGTCAAACGCTTTCAGATTAATTTACAACTACTTAAAGTGATTAATTTTGTCTGACTTTTAAAAGATAAAAGGAAATCAGATGTCTATACTTCCGTTCGTGAATTAAGCAATTAAACATTCATATGTATGCTTTAAAATATAACCTGAAATTATTTGTAATAAGTAATGTAATTGCATTTTGATTACAAAAGTAATTATTTAAATATCATATATCTCTTATCTGCCAGGAGAGAAGTCGTTTGAATTACTGATCACATTTTTTTAGGTCTTTCAAAATAATCTTTTTCATTCCAAGTCTTTTTTTTCTTTAGCCATTATAATAGTTTTAACAAGGCTGTAAACCTTAGCAATGAGCGTCTGAAAAAATCGTCACTAGGGACCTCTGTAGGTCTTTAAAACACATGCTTACGCTATGAAGAGAAGAGAGAATCCTTCTTTACTTCGACCTACTTTTATATATAAATAGGTGAAGCAGAAGTGTTTTGATCTAAGAGTGTGAAGCTATTAAATACTTCACTAATTAAGTCCACAATTCTTATAATACATTAATACTCGCGAAATCTTACGATTTACTACGAGTTAATGAAAAGATCTTATAGTAAGAAATATATTATGATAATTTAAAGTTGTAATTATAAATTTTATTAAACGCTCACTATTATTTCAGTAATAGTTTTAACAAGGCTGTAAACCAGGGATGCCCAGCCCGTAGCTCGCGAGTCATATGTGGCTCGCATTGCACTCTTCAAGAAAAATTGATAAAATATTTTATGTTCCTTGACGCCCCATACACACACTAAAAAATAAACATTTTTACAATACAAACGATAACGATATGCGGTGTCAGGTTTCACATTAAATAAAATAATTAAAATATACTTTTCTTGTAATTGTAATTTATATGTATGTTACCAAATTTTTAATAAATAAAATGTATTTACATTTTTTTTCTTTTTAACATATTACACCAGTTTTTTTTTAGTTTGTGAATTATGTTTATAAATGTAATATGAAAAATAGAATATATAATTGTGGCTCCCCAAATTTTTTTAAATTCTCAACTGGCTCGCGTCAAGTTAAAAGTTGGGCATCCCTGCTGTAAACCTTAGTAATGAGCGTCTGAAAAAATCATCACTAGGGACCTCTGTAGGTTCTCTCTTTTCTTTTTAGCCATTATAGTAAATTTTATCAATATCATTATCATTAAAAAAATGTATAATTATCTTTTCTAAATTTATTTTTTGTTTTATTTTTTAAATTTTCTTATCTATTTTTCTTTTATCAATAGTACTTTTGTTTTCTTTTCCCTATTACTTTTTATAATTTATTGTAAAATATCTATTATTCACCTCTAATAATTCAATTCTTTTTTTCTGTTTTTAATATTTTTCATAATATTCTTTTTGTTTTGAGCAATTGTTTCAATGCCACTATTTTTAATTAACATAACCAATTCTACTATGTTGTACCCATATTCTGTTTACGAAGTATCTTTTTCACTATTTCTCTTTTTTTTAAAAAATCTTTTATCTATATTTTTCTCTACCACATATATATTTTTTAATTCTTCAAGTTATTCTTAAAGATTTATGTGTCTATTTCAAATAAAAATTTTAACATTTTCACATTTCATCGGGCGACTAGAAATATCTCAATTTACTATCTTTTTAAAGAGGCTTTTCTAAATAGATTTATATTATTATTAAAATAGTTAAGGCTTTACTTCATTAGCGTTTGAAATCAATAAATATATATATGTGCTTTGCGCACAGATAATGAAGTTAATAGTGATTAAAAACAAATAATATTAATCATGGTTTTAAAACAAGTTACTATGACTGTCTAATGCTCCAAAATAATCTTTTTCATTCCAAGTCTTTTTTACCTTTAGCCATTATAGTAAATTTTATCAATATCATTATCATTAAAAAAATGTATAATTATCTTTTCTAAATTTATTTTTTGTTTTATTTTTTAAATTTTCTTATCTATTTTTCTTTTATCAATAGTACTTTTGTTTTCTTTTCCCTATTACTTTTTATAATTTATTGTAAAATATCTATTATTCACCTCTAATAATTCAATTCTTTTTTTCTGTTTTTAATATTTTTCATAATATTCTTTTTGTTTTGAGCAATTGTTTCAATGCCACTATTTTTAATTAACATAACCAATTCTACTATGTTGTACCCATATTCTGTTTACGAAGTATCTTTTTCACTATTTCTCTTTTTTTTAAAAAATCTTTTATCTATATTTTTCTCTACCACATATATATTTTTTAATTCTTCAAGTTATTCTTAAAGATTTATGTGTCTATTTCAAATAAAAATTTTAACATTTTCACATTTCATCGGGCGACTAGAAATATCTCAATTTACTATCTTTTTAAAGAGGCTTTTCTAAATAGATTTATATTATTATTAAAATAGTTAAGGCTTTACTTCATTAGCGTTTGAAATCAATAAATATATATATATATGTGCTTTGCGCACAGATAATGAAGTTAATAGTGATTAAAAACAAATAATATTAATCATGGTTTTAAAACAAGTTACTATGACTGTCTAATGCTCCAAAAAAAACTTGAGCTGAGTCAAGCCACAATGAAAAGATATAATCGTATAGATATATTCTCATTTAGTAGCTCTGAGTTAACTTTCGGTGAATTCTCGCCAGAATCATAATGCAAAATAAATTAATTAACTGCACGAGAGCAGGATGAATATATAGTTTATAAATTATGCAAATTATTACAGTGAGAAATGTAAATTATAAATGTCAGATGTTCCTTTTTTTTTTTTTTGACAAAGAGATGCAAGACTCTTTCATGTTGATTGAATTCGGGTCTTTTGCAATAATCCATGCCTCCTTGAACTTTCTTTTGCGATCATCCCTCTCTATGCAGGTGGTCTTAATGTTAGAAGGGTGGAAAAGTGTCCTGTAGTAAGCTTGTGATTCAGGAAATTGATTTAGGTTGCTGGTCATCTTTAGCCTTGGAGAAGTGCTGGGCGACTCTTACAGATCTATTAGCTCGAGACATTTTCTGGTCTTAAAGCACTTATAAATGGAGTGATTATGCAATCTTACAAAAAAATTAAACACAAGTTATACATAAGGTTTGCCATGATTAAAATGTTATAATGAAAATCAAAACATTTTCTTGGAAAGAAGGGTAATATTTTTTTTCTACGACAAAAAACAAGAAGGGTAATATTATCTCCAGTTTATTACTAATCTTAAAGTTCATAATGCAGCTCTAAACATTGAAAGTCTAAAATAAATTCTGTTAATAGAGGCAAACAATAAATAAATGTTATCATTTGATGTTTGGTGTTTTATCTATCATTTGGTTATAGTATCTTATTGCCTATTTATTCGATTTACTTTCAATAAAATAGTATAGCATACAATTTTTTTAAATAACAGTTTGATCATAACACTCTTTCTGCATTCAAATTATTATATTAAAAAATTAACATTCCAGTTGTAATTACTAATACATAACTCCGAAGATGATTTTGTATGTATATACATTTGTATAATTATATATAAACATCGAAATGAATATATTTATATACACACATAAACACATGGATTTATATATTATAAAATATCAATTACAAATATATCTAAATAAGAACCTTTTCTTACATTTGAAACATACGGTTTTAGGAATATAGTCTAAAAAAAAAAACTTTATATATATTGTAATGGTGACCACCCTTTGAGCAATTGGTAATTGATTAAAATAACAAATATACTAATTAAAAAAAAAAACAATATTCGCAAATTAAATTTTAGTGTCAAGAAATTACAAACATCTAAAGACTGATTGGGTACATGGTGGGGAGACTATACTCATTTTAATTGTCTAATTTATATAGTCACAGATGACCAGACTAAACACACATAAAAGTTGTCTTTCTGCAGATTCAGCCATGTTTCCTGATTCTTAAACCCTCCACACTAATACTATTATTAAATGACAAAATAAATAATCGGCCTGGAATTCAGATGAGACATAAGCAAGCAACAAAATTATTAATAATAACAATAACTTTAATTAACAAATAGAATGATAATCCTATAAAAAAATTGGTATTTACATATTTACATTTAAAATTGAATGAAGAGTAGGGTGAGAGAAAAATCTTTGTTGATTTGTAATAATTTATTTAAAAAAATAGTAAGTTGATTCAATTACCTTGATAACTCTATAAATTCCCATTTTATTAACTTAAGAAAGTAGATATATGGCCATAAGATTCATTATTTTAAACTTCTGCAAACAATTTTTTCATATTTTAACTTCTTGTGACTTATTTTCATTATAGCTTTCCTGTGAAATTTTTTCTGATATTTACAGCATCAAAATTAAGTAGATTTACAAGTTAATTTTTAATACATTGCACAGGCTTAAACCAGCATTTGTATATGTAATATAGGCGGGATTCGAACTCAGACTTTCACATGACCCACTACTCTCAGTGCCATCTCATATAGCTGATCCACCTGATCACACACATGTTGAAAAGATAAATAAACACCAATATACGTATTTCATGCTAAACCAGCAATCATCAATTGGTCTAGATTACTATCCTCACACATATATATAATCACTGCTCAGGTTTATATTAAGATAGCCAATCTTAATACTTTAATGGACAGGCTTCAAACTATTCAAACTCACAACTCTTCAGCCCCCCATTTTATTTAAAATCTGTTGGTGGAACATTCAAAGCCCTTGTCAGTGCCAAGGTTGTCATCCTACCCATGTTGACATATTAGTCATTCTGATTCTCATGTAGTGCCAAGGTTGTCATCCTACCCATGTTGACATATTAGTCATTCTGATCCTCATGTACAGGAGAATAATCCATTTATATATACCTACAAGGTCTTTGAATGTTCCATCATCAGATTTTCAATGAAATGGAGGGCTGAAGAGTTGTGAGTTGGAATAGTTTGAAGTCTGTCCATTAAAGTATAAAGGTTGGCTATCTTAATATAAAGCTGAGCACTGATTATATATATGTGTGTGAGGATAGTAATCTAGACCAACTGGTGATTGCTGGTTTAGCATGAAATATGTATATTGGTGATTATTTATCTTTTCAACATGTGTGTGATTAGATGGGTCAGCAATATGAGATGGCACTGAGAGTAGTGGGTTGTGTGAAAGTTAATTCTTAGAATAATATTTCCATGTGATAATCATTTAGTGGACAAGTTTTTTTCTTAAAGCAAGTGTCTTTTTTTTTCAGCTTCAAACACACACATATATTTAATCAGTGCTCAATTTATATTAAGATAAATTTTCTTCACCCTCTAACTCCTCATCCATCCATGTCACTAAAAATCTGATAATAAACTATTCAAAGCTTTTGTTGATGCCAATTATTGTTATATGCATGTTGACTTTAAATCACTCTGATCTCTCATATATAGGACCTTGATATATGCAGAATACAGGCTGAATATGTACTATTTAAATACAAGTATATTGTCTATATTGAACTTAATATATTTTAAGGGATTTGAACTCAGACTTTCAAACTCCCTATAGCTATCCACTCTATCTTATACTACCAATACTGAAACAGTAAGATTTTTTCTGAATTCTCTTACTTAACTTCATACCCTACTTTAGATTGTAGTCGTGTTATAATCGACCAAGATATATCCACATGTGAAGCATTTATCATATACATTAGTTATTATAAATAGAAAATATTTGAAAACCAGTCATTCTTCACAAACCTGGAACTTAATTGTAAGTAGAAGGGATTTGAACATAGATTTTCAAGCATCCTTCATCTATCCACACTATCTCATACAACTGATACACATGACCACACACATGTAGAAAAGATAAATAATCACCAATATACGTATTTCATGCTGAACCAGCTCTCATCAGTTGGTCCAGATTATCATCTCCCATATATATATATATATATATATACCACATCAGTTGGTCCAGATTATCATCTCCCATATATATATATATATATAAAATCAGTGCTCAGTTTATATTAAGATAGCAAATCTGCATACTTTAATAGACAGGCTTCAATCGACTCCAACTTTTCAACCATCGATATCATTGAAAATCTGATGATGAAAGCCCAAATCCCATGCTGATGCCAATATTATTGCCATGCCCATGTTGACCCCAAGTCACTCTGACCTTTCACACATAGAACCCTATCCATTTAAATGCATAGCAGAGGGATGGGTTTGTGAAGAGTACCTGGTTTTCAAATATTTCCACATCAAGCTTGTATCCCACCCATCCATCTTATATTCATTTAAATGGATAGGGTCCTATGTGTGAAGGATCAGAGTGATTTGGGGTCAACATGGGCATGTATTTATTTAAATGGATAGGATCCTATGCGTGAAGGATCAGAGTGACTTGGGGCAACATGGGCATGGCAATAATGTTGGCATCAGCATGAAATTTGAGCTTTCATCATCAGATTTGCAATGATATGGATGGCTGAAAAGTTGGAGTAGATTGAAGCCTCTCCATTAAAGTATGAAGATTTGCTATCTTAATATAAACTGAGCACTGATTATATATATGTGTGGGAGATGATAATCGGGATCAACTGATGAGTGCTGGTTTAGCACAAAATATGTATATTGGTGACTGTTTATCTTTCCTACATGGTTGTAGTCATGTGTATCAGTTGTATGAAATAGTGTGGATAGAAAAAGGGTGCTTGAAAATCTAAGTTCAAATCCCCTAAATTTATTATAGATAGGTGAGTTAGAAATCTAATGGAATGATAAATTGATTAATGTAATTTATAATTTAAATGTTTGTTCTCATGTGGGCATATGTATAAACACATAAATCAGGTAGATATACCTTTCAATATTATCTTTAAGATTTATATTTAATAACATTATTTTGCTCTCTTATTTTAAATATTTAAAATATCACACCAAGAATTTTGTTTATTAAAAAATTAAATGAGGATTGGGAGGCTGAACAATAGTATTTCACTAATGCAACCCCATAAGAATTCACCTGGGTCTCATTTTATGCAGTAGATAGGTTTCACAGAAAACCCACATTAAAAAAATTTGCATAAAAATAGAAGTAACTTACCTTGAAAAATGGGGGATAGGTTCTGTAATTTTCAGAAATCACATAAAGTCAAAGAAACAAGGAAAAATTACTTTAAAATTTGCATTAAAAAAATAAGGAAATAAAGTATGACTAATAAAAATATCAAATATTTGAAAAAAATAATATAAGACAAACTTTTTTCATTTTTTTTTATTAACAACAGTATTTAATTTTTACATTTTTCATATATATTTTAATCATTGTCACTATTTGACATATGGCATTTGTTTGTAAACTGGTAAGAAATCAGATTCATCACAAGAGGAAGTACAACTAGCGCCACTTTCAATCTTGTGCTGTGTTAATGGTTTTCTGTCAATGTAATCAGTGATTAAAGTTTGAGATGATGATTTTACTAATTGCTTATGAAGCTCATGATATCCAGACATATAACTAATTTAGCTCTCATTGGAATTTAAAATGTTGTTCATTGCAACAAACTCTCTCAGATTTTGGCATTTTCTGACATTTTTCTTTGTTTCACACACCAATGTAAAATCTATGATTAAATGATTAATACTTATCAGAAAATAATAGATTTGTCTTCATTTTATAGATATTTGTGTTTGCTACTGAAATAAATTTTAAATGTTCACATTTTGTTTCTATATTAAAAAAATGAAATCGCAATCAAAGCAAAAAGATTATACATTATCGGTAGAAAGATTATTTTTAGTTTACAAAACTTCATTATTTATTTTAAAAATCTAAAAGAATATTTCTGTTGTATCTAACAAAATATGTTTATAAATGTTTAAAATTTTTGAATATTTATTGCAATATTTTTATACTCGTAAGTATAAATCAGTTATTATTTACTCATAAGTATAAGTCAGTTATTTACATAGAAGCTAAGATTCTAAATATAGCTTCAGGTTATATTCATGTTAGCTGCTAATATAATGTTATACTTTTGAAAAAAAAAGTATTTCAAGTCAAAATAACATTAATTTAAATTTCTTGACATCTAATAAATATAGTGAAATATGAACTTCTTTATCACATAAAAGAAAACCCACATAAAAAGATATTAAGAAGAAACATGAATCGCATTAAAAAAATCTGCATAAAATGAGATCTAAGTGTATATACTAACTGCTTAAGTAATTAACTAATAAAAATGATAGCAATATTTATCAACAAGGAAATCGACCATCTTAAAGCATTTGCTTTATAATTTTTTTTTTTTTTTGTAAAACTGTAACAAAAGTTTTAATGCAACAGGATATCTAAAAATAATGTAACAAAAGTAAATGTACTTGCAGTATCCTGCTAGAAACTTTTAGATAGTAAAGTAGATAATACACACAACAGGTATGGCAGTAGAAAATATGTTAATGGATTATTTCATCACAAGGTAGGTCGGTAGGAAAGATTAATGGCATATTTGACCAATATATAGAGTGGGACTTTGTGATAGAATACAATATATATAATATAGTTTGGTCTAGTTTGAAACTCAAATGGCAGAATAGAAGTAAGCAGGGTGCTATTTTCCTACCCAGAGAATGATTGTCCTGCAGCCTGATACTACCTGCATGCCTCCAACTATAAAAAGATGCCCATGACTTGCCGCTGCCACCAATGAGACCCGAAATGCTATTACTAATGCTATATAGAGGGCTGTCATCACTAGAGTCAACATAATGACACATTTATAAAATGAGAACTGGCTATCCAGTGATATGGTCTCCCATGAAAATTTTGTAACCATGATCAAAACCATTAGGTGCTCTGACAATGCTACAATTGAAACTAAGGTAACTTTCCATTCCAATTAGCTCTAAAACATTCTATGTAGTTTCCCTAAGCTATAGCTAAATCTGTAACAAAATATAATTAAATTGTAATGTACTCCTACAACTGTATCTAAATTATATAATTTCAACCTATGTAACTTGGCTAATCTATTCTTAAAACTATACTTTCATGCTAGTGTAAACACTCTTGAATTTTATTATTTTCTTTATGATATTTTGTTATAATGCCTGGATAACCTCTGACTGAGTGAGTGAATCCCATTCTTCTTATAATAAATATGGTGCTCTATTTCCATATGGGTATATACAGCAAATATTTTATCCCAAATTCCTTTTCTACTTCCTACCTCAGATGTTATCTTTCAGTATATATAGTGAACCAGGTCCATTTAATAGAAACTGTTTTATTGGGTTTTAATCTTTTTTTAACATAATTTTAACTTTTATATATATATTTTTATACTATAAATATTACATGCATGGACCATCCCTTCAAGCAGAGCTATCAATAATACCCATGGTCAGACTGAGCTATGCAATGCATAACTTGATCACATTTTCAGACCATGGCCCACCTCAACTGCAAGATTCAAACCCCTATCATCCAAAGCATTTTATTTGTTTAGAGGAAAACCTCAGGCGCCAGTTAACTACAAGTAGTTAATATGCCTGGATGGTAGGCCCATAATCCAGTGCTCAAAATATCCCATGACTAGCTCAACCGAAATAGGTAATTTAATAAACTGCTTCTTAACTAGTGGTGTGAGTAAAGAACTGACCGACATTAATTGATAAACAAATATTAATTTTCAAAGATAATTTATTTTAACTGAACTGCTTACTATAATTTGTAAACTAATTATAATAATTTTAATTAAATATAAACAATGATTTATAATAATCTCAGGCACACACATATTATAATATGACATATCATAGTAATATTATTTAACATACAGCATTAAAATAATTACAAGCATTCAAACATGCACATAAATAGTATTCATTTGAGAAATAATTTTATCTTCATAATCAGAAAAATTCATAATGGTATATGTGATATTGCATTTTATGCACTCCTACATTAAATAAATTAATAAATAACTCTAAAGATAAAATCTTATTTACAAATAAAAATTGTATCATTTATAAATGAATATGTAGGTGTGGTAGTGCATACACAGGGGAATTGAGATGTACTTTGGAGAAAAAAACAAAAGAACACTAAGAACACTTGTTGTTATTAAAAAGGGTCCAAAATACAAAACAAAATTGCAAAGATAATAATAAACTATCAGATTTTGTTTTTTTACAGCCATGATAAATTATGTATATAAGGTTTTAATCTCAATTATAATAATGTAAAAATATTGCATACTGCAAGAAATAACAATAAAAGGAAAATAAAGGAAGCTATGCTAATATATAAATGTAGGCAAGACTTAATCAATAGGCAGGCAGCTAACGATAAAATCATGGAATTATGGGAAGATTGACCTTTCAAAGAACTAGTTGACAAAGATTGAGAGGATAGTCAAAAGTGCTCCTAAGTGAAGATTTTTTTTTTGTCCTTTTCAAAAAAAAAAAAAATTGATTACTTTATTTACTAATATTTAATTATAATATTACATAATTACTTTAAAGAAATACAGACATCGATTTATAATATTATTACATATATATGAATGGTATTTAATATGAGATAAGATATTTGGGTTATCAAATAATGGAAAAGGGTAACTTTCAAAATAACCAACCTAAAATATAGATTGCAGTTTCATTATAACTGTAAAATCTTAAAATTATTTCTGAATTGTTGTCAAATAAAAATTGATAGGTCTTGCAAGTTGTCTGTGAATATATGCTATATGAAAATGATAATTTTACTTAATATATATAATTTCTACATGTAAAAAATATGATAAAACGAGATATTTAAAAAGTTTAAATTATTTAATTTGTTTGCATAATCGAGATGACTAACCGACAAGTGTCATTTGATCAATATTGTGAAAAAATGCGTAGGAAATTTTATAAAAAATTAACTTATATGAAAAGGGCTTTACGTTAATTTGTCCAGTGTGAATCTCCATTTCTAATAAAAACATATATTAAATTTTGATGCAAAATATGTTGGTTGTCAATGAGAAGATGATTTCAATTCTAGACCAATTGAAATCTGCTGTAAAAAATTCCTTCGACATAATTAAATGTGATATAAAAGTTTGCAAGGATTTAGTTTAAAAAGTAGGTAATGGTTATTAGCCAGGTTTGGTAGCACTGTGACTGTGCAAAAACATATTAATATATTGTTTCCATGCCCCCCCCCCCCGATTTATGTTATTCTTATTATTCTAAATTAAACATTTAATTGAAAGTCAAAAAAGCAAAGAAAACAAAACACTTTTATTTATTTCCAAATTTATGTTATTGTTTTAATAATAAATTAAACACTTAAACAAAATTAAAAAAACAAACACAAACACTTCATTAAAAAACTAATCAGCCCAACTTTGTTTTTTACGCCAATGCAAAGTCAAAATACAAAAACAAAGACCTTTCTTTTTATTTCCAAAATTGTTATTCTAAACAAAATTAAATAACAAACCCAAAAAAATCATTGGAAAAGTAATCAGCCGATCGGTTTTGTATTTTATCAGCCCACTTTGTTTTTAAATATGTAATACAAGTGGGACAAAAAAGAATTCAGATTGATTGCGTTTTGAAGAAATCACAACAACAATCAATGATTCCAACAACAACCTTATTTCCAAATTTCAATAACACTAAAAATACGTTATTCTTCTAATAATAAATTAAATATTTAACAAAGTTTAAAAACAAACAGAAACACCTCATTAAAAAAGTAATCAACCTGACTTTGTTTTTTGGATGCCGATCAAAAGTCAAAATACAAAACCAAAGAATCTTTCTTTTTATTTCCAAATTCACGTTATTCTAAACAAAATTAATTAACAAACCCAAAAAATTCACATCAGCCGACTTTGTTTTTAAATATGTAATATAAATGGGACAAAGAAGGATTCAGATTTATTGTGTTCCAAAAGAATCATAACAACAACTTTATTTCCAAAAACATCAACTTCTCAATAACACAGTTATCAATAACACTAAAATTTCTTCTGAAAGTGAATCGTTTGTCAGTAATACATGTACCGCAACCCTTTGAAGAAGGACAGTCTCGAGCTTAAATGTTTCCTGCTGCCTTCAGCCATTTTATTTATCTCATCGAGAACATGAAATTTTGCTGAATCCACCACATCGTGCTCTGCAAAAGACTTTTCAAATTTCTACTAGCTTCCAAAATGTGCAGGAAAATGTGCTCACAGGGTGATAATTATCACTATGGAATACTACTCAGTTGGTGTGCAAGACAATGATTATAAAAACAGATTTCAAGAGGTCTGTGAAATTGAACAATAAACACCCTCATATCAAATGGTAGTGAACTGCCATTAATGAACATATGCATAAAGTGTGGCCACACATTGCTAGGCATACATTTCTGTGTCTGCATGGAGAACAATGCCATCACGTGGCACATAAATGGTTATTACGAAGGCAGTGTTGTAGTAGATATAGGTTTGAATGCATAAATGGCATATTTCTGTGTTTTTTCACAGAAGCAGAGCCACTAAGCAACATACAGTGACTAATTAACCAGTACCAAACAGGAAAAGAATTTTAATTATACAATGAATTATGATTGGAATGTACAAATCTCTAAATTTAAAAAATTTAATCTGATAATAATCTAGTATTAAGCCAATAAACATCACATGAACACCACCTCTTATGCCTGTGTATAACTCTTGTTAAAACTGCAAAACTCCCTGTATGTATTGCCACACACAACAAGCTAGAGTAATCAATGGATGCCAGAAGGCTTGTGCATAAAATCCCCATCTAAATCCTTCTCATCCAATACCCCCAGACTACTTTCTGGCTTGTGGACTTTATCAAGCCCATTAGCTTATATAGTCATACGGGTCTGAATTCAATGTAGTACCCATACATTTTGGTGTCTTTGGTTCTTTAATAACTATAGCCACCACCATCCTATTAGGCAGGATTGGTTTTAAGCCAATAAACATCACATGACCACCACCTCTTATGATTGAGTATAACTGCTGTTAAAACAGCAAAACTCACTATACGTATTGCCACACATAGCAAGCTAGAGTAATCAATGAATGCCAGAAGGTTTGTACATAAAATAACCATCTAGTGCCTACTCATCCAATATCTCCAGAATAGTTTCTGGGTTTGTGGCCTTCATCAGTGATGAACCTTGGATCTGAGAGCACTGCACTTAGATCTTAAGATCTAATGCAATCCTCCAGCAGCCACCTTTTATCTCCTCTTAACTACAAAACTATGAGTCTTAAACTGAAAACACCTTAATGTTTTCAATCCAAACCCATTAGCTTATATAGTCATATGGGTCTGAACTCAGTTCAGTACCTATATATTTTAGTGTTTTTGGCTCTTTAATAACCATAGCCACCACCATCCTATTTGGCACGATTGGTTTTAAGCCAATAAACATCACATGACCAACTCCTCTTATGCTTGTGTATAACTGTTGTCAAAACAGCAAAGCACACTATACATATTGCCACACACAGCAAGCTAGAGTAATCAATGGATGCCAGAAGGCTTGTGCATAAAATACCCATCTAGTGCCTACTCATGCAATATCCCCAGACTAGTTTCTGGCTTGTGGCCTTTGTCAGTAAAGAGCCATGGATCTGAGAGCACAGCAGTTACATCTTAGGGATCTAATGCAACCCTCCAGCACCCATCTTTTATAGTTAAGAGGAGATAAAAGGATATTGGATGTATAGGCACTAGATGGGTATTTTATGCACAAGCCTTCTGGCATCCATTGATTACTCTAGCTTGCTGTATGTGGCAATATGTATAGTGAGTTTTGCTGTTTTAACAAGGTGGCTGCTGGAGGGTTGCATTGGATCCTAAGATCTAGGTGTAGAACTCACAGATCCACAGCTCCTCACTGATGAAGGCCACAAGCCAGAAACTAGTCTGGGGATATTGGATGAATAGGCACTAGATGGGGATTTTATGCACAAGCCTTCTGGTATCCATTGATTTCTCTAGCTTGCTGTGTGTAGCAATATGTATAGTGAGTTTTGCTGTTTTAACAAGTTATATACAAGCATAAGAGGTGGTGGTCATGTAATGTTTATTGGCTTAAAACCAATACTGCCTAATAGGATGGTGGTGACTATGGTTATTAAGGAACTAAAGACACCAAAAGGTATGGGTATTGAATTGAGTTTGGAATTATATGACTATATATGCTAATGGGCTTGGATTGAAAACATTAAGGTCTTTTCAGTTTAAGACTCATAGTTTTGTAGTTAAGAAAAGATAAAAGGTGGCTGCTGGAGGGTTGCATTAGATCCTAAGATCTGGGTGCAGTGCTCCCAGATCCAAGGCTCCTCACTAACAAAGGCCACAAGCCAGAAACTAGTCTGGGGATATTGGATGAGTAGGCACTAGATGGGAATTTTATGCACAAGTCTTCTGGCATCCATTGATTACTCTAGCTTGTTGTGTGTGGCAATAAATATAGTGATTTTTGCTGTTTTAATAATCTAGTATGTATAAAGGAGGATAAAGGATTTAAAATGTTTTTATTATTAAAATCTGATTATGAAATAAAGTTATTACTTAAATGAATACTCTTAATTTTATGAAAGTTAATAAAGTAAATATAGAAAATTTTCTTATTCAATTTATTAATATTTTAAAAAATGCGAAAAATAATGTGATTGACAATTTTACTTATTATAAGATTTATCTTTCTTTGGAAATATATCCTAAGATCTTTTCAAATATAAAACTGCATAAAGAAAATGAACCATTACAGTTAATGATTGATGGTGGTGGGCATTTTAGTATGAAATATGTGAATTAATTGAGAAAATACTACAAAAAATTCTTGGTTTTGGTAAATATACAATACATTCATCATTTGATTTTGTTAGTAAAATTTGTGAAATTATTGATGTTACTGGTGTATTATGTACATTAGAGCAAGTGAAATGTACAGATCAATTGTTCAAATGGCTTCTATTGAAATTATTTCTCATGCATTAAATTTAAAAAACATTAATGTTAAAAGAATAGAATTTGGTTGAAATATTAAGCTTTTTTGATAAAATATTATACAGTCTTTAAGAAGGATTTTTATAAAATGGGTAATGAATGGCCAATGGGTCTACCTACACTTGCTCAAATATGTAATTTCTACATACAAAGAAAATATTTTGAAAAAGGAAGATTATCAAAAAAATATTATTTTATATTATCGGTTTGTTGATTATGTTTTTGTATGTGGTAAGCCAAATACAATTAAAGATTTGTTTAAAGAATTAAATAATATAAATGGCTTAAAATTGTTCAAAACAGATGAAAATTTAATGTGCATTCAGTTTCTTGATCTTAAGTTAACCAGAAATATATGTAAACTGGATTACTATATGACTATTAAACCAATAGCAAAAAGAGGCTATATACTATATAAATCAAGAGTACCAATGTCACATAAAATGACAGGTTTGAAATATGTCTTGTTTAGAAATGATCATCTTTGTAAATATTCATTGGATAAATGCAAAAATATTGAAGTGTATTATAATGAACTGTTAAATGTTGGTTATGATTACAACTGCATTTATTATACTATTAAAAATGTCAATACAAAATATAAATAATAGCATTATAAAATTTGGATATCAATACCATACATTTCAAATCAACAACCAAATTTCACTAAGGAAAATTTATAATAGTATATAAGACATTGCATTTTACACACCTCCTATATTAAATAAGTTAATAAATAACTCTAAAGATAAAACCTCATTTACAAATAAAAATTGTACCATTTATAAATGGATATTTAGGTGTGGTAGCAGATATATAGGGGAATCGAGGTGTACATTGGAGAAAAAAATGAAAATACTTGTGTTATTAAAAAGAGTCCAAAATACAAAACAAATTGGAAAGACATAATAATTTATCAGTTTCCGTTTTTCATGACCATAATAAATTATGTATATGTGGCTTTAATTTTAATTAAAATAATGTAAAAATATTGCAAACTGAAAGAAATAACAATAAAGGGAAAATAAAGGAAGCTATGCTAATATATGAATGCAGGCAAGATTTAATCAATAGGCAGGCAGCTAATATTAAGAAAGCAGAATTATGGGAAGATTGACCTTTCAAAAACTTGTTAACAAAGACTATGAGTATAGTCGAAAGCACTCTTACGTGAAGATTATATTTTTTTGTGTTATTTGTAAAAAAAAAATTTTTTTTATTACTGTATTTACTAATATTTAATTATAAGATTACACACACACATATATATATAACTAATATACTAAAATTATGTTCTAATCTTTTTCAAATGTTATCAATTTCTATGCTACTATTATACTTCATTTATAAAAACCATGTCTAGTATTTAATTTTATTGTATAAATGTTATTTAAACCATGTCTAGTATTTAATTTTATTGTATAAATGTTATTTAAATGCATAGTGGTATTGTATACCCAATCAATTTTTTAATTTTGATCTAATTCATGTGGGTTAAAGAAAAGTTAAAGTAAATCATAGTCTCAGTGCATCTTATCTCTCTCATTAGTGGTAATAACTTCATCGTATCATGTTTTTCTTCGCAGGCAGTGTACCAGCACTTAACTGATCAAGTGAGATTATTTTTACAATTTTATCTTACCATTAAAAATAATTAGATACCCACCTATTCAATAATGGAAAGCTAACTGTGCTGCCTATGTTATAGCTAAAACTTTCTTATCTATCTGAATACTTTTTAAGTTTCATTGATATTTAAATCCTAGATTATGAGTATAATTGAAAATGCATAAACTACTACAGGAAGATGACCTTCTCATGTAAAAAAACGTCGTTATTTTTTAAATCTAAAATATATATTCTAATTAAAGTTTTTAATTTGGTTGGAAGAAGATTGCAAAAATAAATAAATCATCATTTATTAATCAGATTGAATAACTTCATTCCTAAAGTAGATTTATGCCAAAAAAAACTTTAGTGTATGCATTGCCTCTTTTAATTACATTATTAACACTTTATTTTGTAAATTATAATGAGATGAAATAAAAATATTTGTAGGTGCAATGAAATCTTAATTCATGTTTTTTCAAGTAATAAAAGAAAATATATGACAGATACTTTTGGAGAATATACAGTATCATAGAATGCATTAAAAATTATACATAAGAGTGGTTTAATAATTATTCAGTGAAATAAATTTAAAATACAACTCATATTTTATGATTTAAAATCATTTTGAAAATTATTTGCAAAATTAGTGTGCATATATAATTTTAATTTTTGAAGTTATTATGCAAATGTTTTAAATATGTAATATAGTATTAATAATAAATTGAAAGGTTGCTAGTCTTTCACATGCGCCCACTGTTGTTTCTCAGACAGCTAATCAGATGTTAAACAGCGGCCTGAAGAGCGATCAGGCCTCTTTATACCGCTGTTAACATCTGATTGGCTGTCTGAGAAACAACAGTAGGCGCATGTGAAAGACTAGCAACCTTTCAATTTATTACTAATTTAATAACAACATGCGATTTAGACAAATAATATAGTATTAAATGATTGGCTAATCTTTTATATTATTTAAATATGCAAGTACTTTAAATACTTGGAATTTAGATGTAGTACAGGAGGTTTGAACACAGACTTTCAAGCTTGAAAGTCGGTGTTCAAATCCCCTACATTACTTCTAATCTTTTATGTCTGTATTCTGTAACTATCTTAATTTTAATTCTATAAATAAAATCAGTGTTTAAGTTTTAAAAAATAAATAAATAAATAATTTCACAACTTAATGATACGATATTTTTGATATTTGTTTCTTTTAAACTTTATTGTTCAAATCAAGATACAATCTTTTTAGAATTGAAGCACATTATTATTGTCAGTATGTTATGATGTGGTGATATGACGTAGGTACTTCTAGAAATCTTTTCCTTTACTTTTATTAATTATTCATGAGTCTGCAAAGTTTGGCCCAACTTCCAACATCTTCGTTGCCTTCTTATATTTACTAAAATAAATATCGTACGGTAACAAAAATAATTAACCGAATAAAATATAATAATCAGAATAATAAATAAAAGGTATACATATATATCAACACACAAATTAAGCAAATGAGTACTTCTAATCACCCTTGATGAAAAAGTAACTCTTATCATCAATGTTTAGGAGACTTCCAATAATTCGAAAAAAATAGGATATTGTTTATTATTTTTAACGTTAAAAAACATACATGCAGAAAAATATTGTGTTAGGATATTTGTTGATAATAGATGCAATAAAATGGCACTTTGAAGAATAATGAAAAATATATATATATATTTCTGCTGCACTGATTCTAAGACAAAATTATCAGATGAAAGATATAGAAAACAATTCATGCAATGAATTTTCATACTTATTAAGATTTGCAATTCATTTCATTTTCTTTAGGCAGATAGATAGGCTGGTAAATAGATAAAAAGGCAGCAGATAATTAGATAGATTGATAGATAAGTAGATAGGGATGCAGGTAGGTAAAAGAGAGTGGCAGAAAAAGAATGAGTAAATACATAAATTGTTAAAAATTAGAAAAATAATGCATGTTATATAGTAAGTGATATAATTAATCAAAATAACAACAATAAAAGACAAAGTTGTTTTTAATAAGAATATTTTTGTGTTTGTTTGATACAACTTTGGTTTCTCCAACTTATATAAATACTTCTTTATCCAGTATGAATAATTTGCAGCACAACTTGTACTTTATACAGATGTAGATCGACTACTTAAGACAATTCCTGATACGACTTTGGTCTGTATGCAATCTCATGTAAGTCTTACAGAAATGGATAGTTTCACTATCATAGTAACTTTCATAGTTTTTATTTCAACATTGTTCAAATGTGTCTTAACTTAATCATTATTTTTGTTTTTCTTTTTCTTTTTAAATGTTATATTTTGCTTTTTTGTGTAATAAAAATGTACTCGTTGAGAGTTATTGCTATGAAGGTGAGTGTGGTTCCACTTTATTTGAGGTTTGGCAGTACTAGAAATATTTGATTCAAAAGTTGTAACATTAACTTCGGAACTGTCTTGCAGAGTAGGATCAACAGCATATGATTCTAAAGGATCCTTAGTTTCTGTGCCATTAATATTGCTGCTGTTTGATACTTTAGGGGTTGAAAAGTCTTCTGATGTATCTGTTGTGTTTATGTAGTTATTAACAAAACATTTGCACATGCAACAAAATGGAAGATTAAACCAATCCATAAATATGCCACCATTTTCAGAATGGGGGTCACTAACTAATAATCGTTGCAAGCGGTAATCTTGATAGCAGCCACAATCAGTATCACATTTGTTGGGTAAACCAGTAAAGGCATCACTAAAAGAAAAAATGTATATTCATAAACATGCTGTTATAAAAACATTTTATACACATATCAATTTATATAAAATACACACATATATGCATAAGAATATGAATCACACAAACATAGCAAAAATTAGAAAAAAAATTCGCTCTTGGAATAATTTAATGCATCATTAAAATGCCAATGGTATTTAAAAATGACTTGTATAATATCTATGTTCATTTTATGAGCACATATGTATCAATGTTAGATTCAGAGAATTCAGAAAAAGCTTTTATTCCTCTCACGATAACATTATTACTGCAATACTATTAAAAGATTAGTATTTTCTTCTTAAATATTTTAATTCATGTGTTGGCACAAATATATTTTATCCAAAAGATGTCAAAAATAATGATATTGCTATTGTAAACTCATTAGGTCTACTATTATTGAATTTTTACACATTAGATGAAACATTTTATTTACCTAGAAAAATTGCTGTAAAGAAACATGGATGTAAGCTCAAACAGTAGCATTTAATGGATTAAATTATAATTAGGAATCAGAATACAAGAGAAATTTATGTTACATTATCATTTACAAGGACAGGTTGTTGGATAGCTCATTAAAAAACAGGCATTAAAAAAACAAGTCTTATTCCAGTCACATTTGCAAGAATTTGATGTTTTTTCCTTTATAAGTATTTATTACTCATGCTAAATTTTAGCAGCTATTAAACATTAAAACTGCTTATTCAGGCTTTTAGAATTGACATGTTATTGAAGCAGGAAATTTTCTTAAGGAATGTGCTAAAGGATATAAGTAAATCTTTTCATGAGCTCACTCGATTGGAAGTGGACAAATATGATATTGTGGAAATGGGATAGAGCAGGATAGAGAATAAGGAAAAACTTAGGGTGAGAAAAGGAAAAAGAAAAATCATGACTGGTTTTTGATAATGTTTCTATTATATTAAAAGAAACCATGTGACATTTTCTGCTTAGAAGAAGAATAAACTGAATGTGGAACTTTATAACCAATATAGAGATTTAAAGATACAATTCAGTGACTAATAAGGATTAAAAATAATTTGTGGATTACAATTTTTAAGTGAAGTATAGGCATTCACTGAGCGTTGTCACTTTAGATCTTTTTTGATACATTAAAAGTAACACAAGGACTTAAAAAACAGTATCATAATTCTATTAAATATTAATTTCATTCATGTTTTTTATTACTTTTTACAATGCTTTTTACAATCCACTATTGACAGTTTTGATTGACCCAACAATCTTCTTCAGAATACAAATACATGAATACAAATATACATCAATATATAATTTTACATTTTCATGTATATTTGTATTCGTGTATTTGTATTGTGTTTGTTATAGTTCTGAAGAAGATTGCTGGTCAATCGAAACTGTCAATAGTGGGTTGTAAAAAGCATTGTAAAAAGTAATAAAAAACATAAATGATATTAATATTATATGGATTTGGCAATGCAATAAGAAAAATAAAGTTATAATACTCCATAAAGAATTCTATTAAATCCTACAAAGACAATAATATTTTAACAACAAGAATTTAAATTTGGATAAATATATATGCTTAGATTAATTAAAAAAAACAGCTGTTTGTAATCTCAAAAATGGAAAAGGACACAGATTTGATGGAAGACCTGTAGAAGTTTTTAAAATATAATGATATCATGTTAACTACAATAATGTTGATTTTTTTTACTAATATAAATATTAAGTAGTTGTGCTGCCTGATCTTAAGTGGTTCTATTCTTTCATTTTTACAAATAAAGGGAATGAATAAGATTACAATAATTATTATGGAATATTATTGTTATCCACTGAAGCAAAGACAGTTTCAATGATTTTGTTGCATAAGTCAGTTTTAGTTTTAGATAGATAATTCTTATAGACAGTGTGGTTTTAAAGAATCAATAAACATTGTAGATGGCTTTTGATGCTAGATAAATTCAAAAAAAGTGATTTGTATATTGCTTTTATTGATTAGGTTAAGTCACATGATTTATTAATTGAACAGTTATGGATCTGTTTGTAAATAGTTAGATATCCAACAAAGTTTATTCATATTATATTACTTTTACATGATGAAATGAGAGGAAATGCTATTATTACAGATTAATAATCTGAGGCATTTAAATAAGAATGTATTTGCTTCAATATTTTTTCCAATTTTTAAGACAGAGATTGTTAAGAATTTTTTATATGCAGCATAATGAAACAATAATAAAGTTGTGGTATAAATTTGATGGTAGAATATTTTTATTTGAATCAATTAAATGTAAAAACAACTTCATTATCTTGGATTCTGGATTTACAATCTGCTGACAATTCTGTTATCCTTGTCAATTCAAAAGATGATCTACAAGACATAAATAATATTCTAAGATGTGATATGTTGGACTATTTCCATCATTTATGAGTGTTTTGAATGTACAGAAAATTTCAAACTTTATTTAAACTTTCCAAATACAAACAACTTGTTAGTAATAACACACAAATAGACAATACAGGTTAGTAATTACACAACATTTCGAGTAGTATTATTCTCCACTCTTCTTCAGGTGTTGCTGGCCTATATGCACAGTGACAATATTCACATAGAAGTTGACCTTTAGATTCTTGAATATCGAATATAGGCCAGCAACACCTGAAGAAGAGTAGAGAATAATACTACTCAAAACGTTGTGTAATTACTAACCTGTATTGTCTATTTGTGTGTTATTACTAACAAGTTGTTTGTATTTGGAAAGTTTAACTAAAAGTTTAAAATTGTCTGTACATTCAAAACACTCATAAATGATGGAAATAGTCCAACATATCACATCTTATAATATACCATCATTACAAACCTTCAGACAAATAATAAATAATATTCTGAATGTATTATATAAAGACTTTAATTCAGAAATTTTTATTTTGTATGGTTACTAACTTGAGAATGTAAACTAATTTAAATATTTTAGTAGAAAGGTATTAAATGTTGATGTTGAGCACAGAGTCTAATGTGTTGATGCTGCTTTTAATAATATAAAAACAAAAGAAAAATCTTATTGAAGGATGCTCCATATAATTCCAAAAATACAATGGCAAGATAATCTTTTCTGCATTCAATATGTGAAATGAATAACTAGTATAAGATTTCTCACAAAAATATTTTATAATGAACTTGACAATAGTTTTGACGGTAGATGTAGGCCCCGTTTATAGTATGAAGATTATCTCAGAGTTATAAAGAAATGTAATATTATTTTCATTGGGGAGTTATGGCTGAAAATAGATTGCAAGGAAGGAAGACAATTAGACATGGTGTTAAAGTTTCTTGGATAGAAAAATTTGCTGCAGAAGAAATTAAAGATACTTCACAAAACAATATGTAATCAACATACTCTACATATGAATGTATTTGTGATCCGTGAACTGGTTTATATAGTTATTACAAAACTCATCCCTATTATATATACGATTTGATATTCTGGCATTCTAATACCCTATTTGCACTTACGGATTAGTCCGGATGGTGAGATTTCATATATGTATTAATCCCGCGATAGATACTAAGAAAAAACAAAATTTTGTACATGGAGAAAATCATGCACTTATATTATAACACCGGTGCAAACAAATGTGTAAATAAACAGCGAATTAAACACAATTATAATCTTCTAAAAAAGAAGACAATTATTTGGGGGAAGGGTATTAGATAATAAACCAACATTTTGACTAATAATTTACTCCTGTTCGGGATATCATCTCCATCGGATTAATACGTAAGTACCGGCGTGGTTCATTACACAAAATGGATATGTAATAATCCAAAAATCAAATAGCATTCAAATCAGCAAGAAAAATTAATGTTCTCAGCAGACTAATCAGGAATATGACGTGAAAGCGTTGATTGATTACTTGGTACACTAAATCTTACTAAATTTTAAATTTAAACTCTGCTTCAGAATTTTATATATATTTAATCTTTCTTCTCTTGGAATTGGAATGATCATATTCGTTTGTGAGTGGTTCTCGTTGCTGCTGATATATATTTCTATCAAATATTTATTCACAACAATTATTATTTATTCTTTAATAGAATATACATTTTTAAATTTGAATATATATTTTAAATTTAATAAAGTTCAAATATATTTATGCACTACATGAATGCATGATAATTTCTCTTTAAACTATTACTTTCTTGTACTCATGAACTGTGAAGTTATAATTTTATTAATGGTACTCTTAAACATATACTTGTAGACATCGTATTTACATATATACAAAATAAAGAAGCAATTAAAAGACAGAAAATATATTTAGGAGTCAAAAATTCTAAAAAAAATAGACAATAATTAAAATAAATAATATACTGTATATATTAGGATATTTTGTTTACTCCAGATGCATTTAAATCGGTTTTAAGTCATTTCTCAAATTAAATTGAAAATCTTTATAATCAAAACGAGTTTTAAATTTGAGCATCAATAGTTTCAAAAATAGCTGCTTTTTAATTAACAGGATCGAGTGATAAATTACTTAAATCATAAAGTTTTTTATGCACTTAAAGTTATAGAGAAGCCTTCAATTTACCGTTACATTAAACTGCAAAAAAATAGAGGATTACTAAATGTAGAAAAGTCCAGGTGAGTTTTGGCACCTAATCTTATGTTTTTCCGTTATTAGAAAAAACTGGACTAAGATTATTATAAAGCAATATTTTTTATTTATTTAAATGGCAGTTTTAATAATACTTGAACTAAGAAAAAATTATTTTTTTCTGGATTTGAGAAAAACCGTGTAAAATATATCAATAGCCATCACACTTTTCAAAAATTATTAATGAAGGGTGGAATTTTCTTTGCACTATAGTAAAAATAAAAATTCAAAAGAAAAAAAAAATACTACCATAATATTAATAACATATTTAAAAAATATTTGTTTCACTTGTTAATAAAGTAATTTTTATTTAAAAGTAAATAAAACTGTTGCTAATCTTATCATTTTTTACAGGCTATACATCTTATAATTTTGTATTTTATTGAGTAAAAAGTATTCAAATATATTTTTAGTTATATCTTGAAATATAACACATAACAAAAAAACAATGTAGAGACTTCAGAAGACTTAACAAAGCAGAAGGAGTCAAAAAGTGAAACACATAAATGGAAAAACTAACAGGTATGGCTGACATAAATGAAATAATTAAGAGGCTGAAATGAAACTGGGATGGATATATTGCTAGAAGAGATTATAATACTTTTAAACTGGATTCTGGGAGATTGTAAAGGATCTAGAAAGAGATCTCATGTAAGAGATATAAATGAAATAAAGTTTCAGAGAAAATGGATTAAACTTGTTAGAGAATTTCATTCTATAATAGATCAATAAGTATATGAATGATAAAATATAACAATTAATAGTAAAATAATACATTGACTTCAAATCACTCGAGATAGTAGAAGATGATGAAAGTGAACACAGGTGAGAAAACAAACAAGACATCATTGGCATTAGTGGAAGAATTAAAAAATTGAAGTGTAGCCAGAATGGATGTATTGCTAGAAAAGATGATAACAGATAGGCAATTAAATCCCTAAACTGAATTATAAGAGATTATACAAGACCTAGAAAGAGGCTTGATGTGAGATGGGTGGGTGAAATAAGATAATTTGCTGGTGTAACAATAAAGAAGAAAGGATTTAGATAAGAGAAATTGGATTAAACTGTCAAGCATTGGTGGTCGAGTGGTCAGCATAGCTGCTTTACAAGCAGTAGTCATGGGTTCACTTCCCAGCTGATGCTTTGACACATGGGAAAAAAATTGGATTAAACTTGTTAGAAATGTTTATCCTGCATTGGATCATTAAATATAAGAATGATAATAAAACAATTTATATTAAAGGAAATAAGTTTTTTGGAGGGTAGGTATCTTACAAAAGACAAACAGCTACAAAAGCAGAGCCTTTTTAATTTTTATGGCCTCAAATAATTTTATGAAATGACACAACATGTTTTTCAGTCAGATTACTTTGTTATTTTTGTACTTTTTAGTCAGCTGTTTTTACATAAAAGCATAATTTTAAAAAAATATTTTTTTCATATCATTTTTTTACTTTTTAGTTATATTTACATATTATTTTAAAAAATAATTAAAATTACAAAATATCTGACAAATAAAAAGCCAATACATAAATATTTTTATATAATAAACAATCTATACCTAATATTGTGTGATTGTTTATTATATAAAAATATTTATGTATTGGCTTTTTAATTAACTATGAATTAAATCATGTTATTTTATAAATGTGATGTTCCCATCAGACATAGTTTTTTAAATTTTAATTAAGTATGAGCTAAATTAATATTAACAAAATTTTATTTTATAAATATAATATTTCCATTAGCTCAAGTGTTAAGGAGTTTTCTTGGAAAGCATAAGAAAGTGAGTTCGAGTTCTAAATGGAAATGATTTTTTTTTCCATTGTTAAAAACTCAAAAATGTGTACATACTGATAGAAATATACACAGAGAGGGCAAGTTAATATAAAAACATTTATAATTATTTATTTCTGACTTTGCACCTAGATCTTAGGATCTAATGCAACCCTCCAGCAGCCACCCTTTAACTCTATTTAACTAGATAGGGATTTTATGCACAAGCCTTTTGGCATCCATTGATTACTCTGGTTGGCACAGGGTGGCACTAGTGTATGGAGATGGTTTTGCCTTGTTTAATAACAATTATGTGCTAGTATAAGAGATGGTGGTCATGTGATGCTTAGTGGTTTAACACCAATCCTGCCTAATAGGATAGTGGTGGCTATGGTTGTTAAAGAGCCAAAGACACCAAAATGTATGGGTGCTAAACTGAGTTCAGACCCATATGACTATATAAGCTATTGAGCTTAGATTGAAAATATTATTGTGTTTTCAATTTCATTCTCATAGTTTTGTAGTTAAATAGAGTTAAAAGGTGGCTGCTGGAGGGCTGCATTAGATTCTAAGATCTAGGTGTAGTGCTCTCAGATCTAAGGCTCCTTACTGACGAAGGCCACAAGCCAGAAACTAGTCTGGGGATATTGGATGAGTAGGCACTAGATAGGGATTTTATGCACATGCCTTCTGGCATCCATTGATTACTCTGATTGGCACAAGGTGGCACTGCTGTATGGAGAGTTTTGCCTTGTTTAATAACAATTGTGTGCTAGTATAAAAGATGGTGATCATGTGATGCTTAGTGGTTTAACAAGACATATTATTATAATCAGTTCTTATCTATTTTATTTTGCCTGGATAAAATTATGTGTCTACTTGTTAGATCATATTTTTTAAATATTATTACTTATCAGGCTACATGTAAATGATAATCTGTTTTATTGCTGACTCTACAAAAATTTCAAAATATATAAGTATCCTTCCATATACTTAGTTACATGAAGCAAGATGACTTTTAATTGAAAAATAATTTTATTATTATTAATAGCAATTTATTTACATGTAATAATCTTTAAAAGTCTTCTGTGTGACAGCAAACACTTTATTAAATATTAATTATAAATGTCTATTTAGAAGGGAATGGTGAATTAAGTAATCAGTTTGACTTAATGAAAAATATATCTAAAAACATATAATATCTCTTCTGTCAACTATTTTTTTTTTCTTCTAATAAGCTACACAACAATCATCAGACTAACCTAACTTAATTGTTACCATTTATTTAAGAATAGATGCATATTTATTGACTACTAGTTAACCTGTTAATAACGTGAAAAAAATGCTGTGGTTTATCCAATTCTGATTCAATTACTGGTTCATAAGACTTTTATAAACAGTAAACATAATGAAATAATGTTAATATCTTTCTTTTATCACTATAATAATGCTTATTTTATTTTATACTTGATCAATCTAACAATTTTGACTGATCATAAGTCTTCTACAGAGCTTCTTCCCATCCAATTGGTAGTTAAAGATCTGGATAGAAAGAAAATGCTCTGAAAAAAGTTGTTAATCAGTGAAAACAGACAATTTCATCAAATATAAAATTATAATGATTAAAAAGATGATTTTATTTAATTATTTTGTAATTTCATTAATGCATAAAGAAGATATAAGATGAAAAGAAAATATACTACTTCATAAAGAAGATAGAATACACTGAAGATTAAGAAAACAACATCAAAGAAGGAATATTTGGAAAATGTAAAAATATCAAGGAATTGGTGGATTGTATCAAAATAATGGAACATGAAGAAATAATGACTATATTGAATAAAAGATGGAATATTATTATCAAATAATAACAGATTCAAATTTGTGGCAGTTAAGAAATTGGAAGGGAAGAAGCTCTGAAGAAAACTGCTAATCAGTTTGATCAAATATAAAATAAAATAAAATAAAACAAGTATTGTTATAGTAATAAAAGAAAGATAAATTAATTTAATTATTTTATCAATATATAAAGAAGATATAAAGTGAAAAGAAAGAAATAATATTGTGTTAACAAGCATTACTTTAAAAATAAATAAATACTATATTTAAGTAAAGTCACATCAAAAATAAGATATAGATTAATTCCATTATATTTTTCCTTCGTTTTGTCAGTGACTTTTTTAGTGCGGTTGAAAATATTTTAATTACTATAGATCAAAAAACTGTTACTTGTTTAATAAATTCGTGCAAGCAAAATACTATAGTACTTTTTTTTTCAGGTAAGAATATATTAAAGTCTTCTGAAAATATTTGTTATTGTTCTATTTTAATCCCACTAGTGGTTACAAGCAGTTGACCCGGGTTTGCGGGTTCGCTTCCCGGCCGATGCTTTGACACATGAGAGAGAAATATTTGTTATTGTTCCATTTTAATCCCACTAGTAATTTAGTCTTTCTTTCAAGATCATTCAGTCATTTCGTAATTTGCATAGCCGGTTTTCTCATCAGGTCATGGGGCATCCAAGCTATAGTATTTGAGTGACATAACAGTTCTATTCAAATGACCAAATTGATATTTAATTTTTATCGCAATTGGAATTAATCTAGCAATCTATTGTCTTTATTTAGCTATTGAACTAATGCATTCCTTTCTATATAATAAAATTCAAATTCGGTCTACTCGAGTGATCAGCACAGCTGTCTTACAAGCAGTTGTCCCGGGTTTGCAGGTTCGCTTCCCGGCCGATGCTTTGACACATAAAAAAAAAAAACAATATGTAGAATATATTAATATCCAAAAAGATTTAAAGTTAAATGATTCATAATAATAATGAAATTTATTGTTCCTTGATTTTTCTTTTGATTAAATTTACATTGCACGTTCTATTTATAGCCAATGATGTTTCTAACGATTAAAAGTGATAACCAATAAAAAACAACAAAATATTAAAATATAGTTACATTAGTTAATATTAGTATTACGTTTGGAAATTATCCACCTTTCATCTATACATACACAAAATAAATATTTAACTTTATACTTACTAGCATCGTTCAACTTGTATAAATTGTGTAAAAGGTTCGTAATTAATAATTGCTCTTAATTTTCCATCAATATTTCTTGCCCAATAAGGCTGTGCTGCTTCCATGATCGATGGACATGGATTACTGAAATTAGAATAGACACACACATAAAAAAAAAAAAATTAGAGACGTGCATACAATATAAATTGCAAAATGGCTTATAAAATCTTTATAGCTATATAGTTATAATAAAAATCATTAAATCTTTCCAAAATATAATTTTTTTAAAGAAGTTTTAAAAAAAAAATCTTATAAATTAATACGCATAGTGTGTGTGTATATATATGTGTTTTATTTTGTTTTATTACTGTTAAACTTTCCACATTCATAATTTTGACACCAGCCATTTATATCTGGATTAAGGATAAAACTCTAGTTTGATTAATAATATTCATTAATATATTTATTTGAAGAGATTGAAATCAAAGATCTATTTTGTAAAGTTTGGCTTTTGATTGATTATAGAAGGTATTTGTGTAAAATTTTGGCATGTGACCTGAATTCAAAATTTTTCCATTTTTGGTGGGGTTTTATGGTCACATGACCTGAATTCTAATTTTTTCCATATTTGGCGTTTTTTTTTTACACTTAAATGTGTCAGATGACATTTTCGATCGTTTTTCAAATTAAAAATGGCGAGATCGCATACTAAATTAGCACGCAGAAAATTTCTTATTTGTAAATCAAAGTATAATAATTTGGTATTGCTAAATATTAAACAAATGGAAGAGTCTTATCTTGGAAATCCTTTGACTTTTCAAATATCCTTATTCATTTTGTGTTTGATTGAAAGTTTATAATGATGGCATTTTAGTTATATTTATATATTGGACGATTTCCTTCATTTAGTGAGTTTCTTTAGAAAAATTTTAAACTTTATTTAAATTTTCCAGTTACATTCAACTGTTAATAATAGGACACAGGTTATTATATACCTAACGTTTCGTATGGTATTATTCTCCCCTCTTCTTCAGGTGTTGCTGGTCTAACCAGTGACAGTACTAGCATGGGAATCAAACTTAGATCTTTAGATTCTTGGATACATTATGTATATACTAACCTGTGTGCTATTTCTAACAGTTGAATGTAATTGGAAAATTTTTAATAAAGTTTCGAATTTTTTTAAAGACATTCATGATGGAAATAGTTCATCATATAAATACTTTTTATTCATTTGTTTCAAGAATATGCGTTGGAGTGGAAGTTTTAAGTGTGTATATATAGAAGGAAAAAGAGATTGGGGGAGAAAAAATATTTTTTTTTTTTTTTCAATTCATTTTTGATGGGGGGAAATGCGATTTATTTGATTGCTTATATATAATACAAATTGTGGACATTTACAATATATATATAGATAATAGATCAGACACTAAAGCAATACACATTATTACTACTACATCATCTTTTTCAATAGATGCAATTGGTATTTTAAAATTAATTGTAATGAATGATTATTTAGTTACATTGCAGTACTTAAAGTCACTCACCGAATAAAAGTTTTAAAATGTCTAAACTATAAAGTATTGAAATAATATTACATTCAATTATTTAAAAATTAGGGTTATAGTAAACATACGCATATTTTCAGAAAAAATGAGAAATATAAACACATCTTTTCAAAATATTACTTGAACAAAAAAGTAGTAGAAAATTTTTTTTGTTTACATAGAATTATAAAAATTGAATGCATTTTAAAACTATCACGTTTTATTTAAATAATAAAGATAGTTATTAATTACTGTCACTATTTTACTTTCTTTTTTCAGGTATATAGTCAGATCCGGTTAGCCTATAAATCGTATCAGTGTTCTTGACCTATTTTTTAATGCATATTTATTTTGATAATATTTAAGAGTATTTGTTTTAGAGTAATAAAAAAAATTGATTTTTTTTCTTTCTAACATCCGGTTAGAATACTATGACTCTAATTTGCTTGACCTTGGACTATTCTAGACTTGGGAAAGTTTTCTGAAACTTTTATGTTTAATAGTTTAAGCATAATTTCTTTATAAATGACTTTAAAATAAAAATAAAACTAACTTAAATAAGCACTTTTAATTTATGATAAAGAGAGAAAAACATATAAATTTTAAATTATGCGTATACATTAATGAATATGGAAAATAACTAAACGCAAAAACGTATACATACGAATTTTATTCAGATTTTAAGCGAATCTCGTATACGTTTTTGCGTATAGTTATTTTCCATATTAAATTTCCTCGAGATATTGCGTACCAAATTTTTCAACATTACATTAATGAATACTGTATAATAAAATTAGATTAGACAACTTCCATATTTCTTCAGTCTTTTTTATTTCATAAATAATTTCATATAAATAAAGATACAATAATAGACAAATAACCCCCAAGATGCATTTCGTGCTGAACCAGCACTCATCAGTTGGTACAAGTCATCATCTGTCATATATATCTTTATCACATGAAAAGTATTTATGTAGAACAAATTGTCTCATTTTTATTTTCAAGCGTCAATTAATGATATATCAGATATAAAATACTTTTCACACTAAGATCAATCGGACGGCGCTTGGTAAAACATAACATTGTTTTGAATGTCAATATTGGATACAAATCTACTTTGAATTGGCATTACTAAGATCGATATAAAAAAAATCTTCAATCATTTTCAAACAATAGGATGAAAGTCTCTTCAAAATTAATTTTATTTCTTCAATTCCTAGCTTTTATTCTCTGCATCATTCCAACAAACTTTCTTACCTTATTCATCTATCTCATATATATTCTCTTTCTAAGGTTTTTACTATTTTTGGTGTACTCAGTTTAAGATTATCAATCATCCATCTATCATCACCATTTTTGACCTTACATCTAATTCAATTTGGTTTTAGTCCCTTAATACTTTAATGAAGTTAGTAGACAAAAGATGTTTTATAAGTCATGTTCAGAACAAACTTGTTAAATAAAATTAGGATAAAATACCAAATATATTTTGGCAACATAACACTCTTCATCAATTGGATGTAATAATAATCACATGATTGTAGCAGTAATAATAATAGTATTATGTAGTTGCGGATCAGTTTAGCTCAAATTTGGGTAATACTTTTTTATATTCGTTTATGTGAAAACACTCTTCCAAATGAATGATAGTTTATTGTTTCATCATGTTTATTAATACAAATTTTGGTCTTTTTAAAAATTTTTATATTCTTTGATGATGATTGTTGCATGTGGATATGATTTTAGTTTTTAAGAAATCTAGGTGATGGGCAGTGTTTAAAATATGGATTGCAAGTGCTGAAAATGTTGAGAATTTCTTTAGTATGTTCACCTCTCCTAACACTTAAACGGTGATTGCTCTATTCTGTATACATTATTTAACATATGCACAATGGCTTATAAACTCCTTGACCTTCCAGAAGTTTAAATGCTTGGGTTTGGTTAGAATATTATTAATCTTTTGTTTACTGAAAAATGTTGTTTTTATATTGCAGTTTTTCAGTCTGTTTATCTGCAGTTTCTTTTATATAAGAAATGCATATTATATTAGAAGCATTTGCTTCTTTTTCTTTTTTAGTATTTTTTTAAATTTAGTACATTGACTTATTTATAGTGATGGTATTATAATTATTTATGAGTGAGATATCACATGTGTGTTTGATCTCTTTTTTTAATATGGATTTATTTGGAAGTAAAAATGCTCTTGTGAAAAGTGACTTAACTACAGAGAAGATTTGGGCTGAATGATATGAGATGATGTCTTTAGTTATATATTAGTATGTGTAAGATTTTTATATAGAGATGTTAAAGTATATTTTTGTTAGTTTTGAAAACAATAACATCAAGAACTAGAGAAGTTTCTATTCATCTCCATTTCCATTGTGAATTTAATTTGAGGATGTAAGTTATAATATGTGTTAAAATACCATTAAATATATATATATTGATATTACAGTTGTATAGTCTAAAGTTGGTACTGATTTAATAGGTTCTCTCTATCATTTTGACTTTCAAGGAGAGATCTAAAACAGCTGCAATGATAAAAGATGTAAGATAATACTGCCAATTTTTTTTTATAACAAATTATTCCAGTTATTTTGTCTAGTCTACATGTAAAGTTGCAATTGTCATCAAAAAATAAAACAAACCCAGAACTTTCATAGAAATAAGCATAATCACATGACAAAAAATCAAATAAATCTCAAAATCAAAAGTATTAGTAATTAAGAAATGACAAAAAAAGTTATTATGCTAATGTTTTTAGTCATTTCCTAAATACTAAAATGTACTAAATATTATTTTCTATATACCATATTTTAAAAGTAAAATACCTTAGTATTATTTTTAATTTTTTATTATGCTATATATTTCTTTTTTGATATTTGACTCTTTTTTTGACTGCATCTTTCATTACTTTTTTTGACATTTTTTAAATACTACTATTTTTGATTTTGAGGGTTACTTTATTTTTTGATCATGTAAGTATGCTTATTTCTATGAAAGTTCTGAGGGTTTTTTGATGATAATTATGATTTATATACACACTGGACAAAATATCTGGAAAAAAATTTTTTTTTAAAATTTTGATGACATTATCTCACATCCTTTATCTCTTGGTTGTGTCAGTATTGCTTTTGGAACTCCTCCTGGAAACCAAAATAGCAGAGAGCACATAAATTGGTATCAAAAAACTTCTTCTGGGAGCCTATCTCATATTAACCTTCTTTCAATAGATTTGAATAATCATCTGTGCTAAAAATGAAAATTATAAGTATGATTTGTCTTTACAGATATATAAGATATCTTTTCATGATACTAACCAAAGTCATTATAGATAAGCAGTTTTGTTTATATCAAAATAATCATTTATATAAATGTTGGAAGTCAGTCATCATATTTGTTTTCTAACAGATATCTTCATAAAGTATTATATTCTCTCAGTTCATTGGTCCAGATCCCAAAACCACATCATATGTATCTAATTATGAAACATTTTTTTGAAAAATTTGTCCATTAAAAAGAATAAGCAATTGGAGAAATAGAGAAATGGATGAATAATGTACAATAAATATAACTTTTATTTTCTTTTTAAATTGTGTAAAGTTAAAATAATGCATGATTTTTATTATAAATAATTTTGTTGATTTTATTGTAATTTCTATTATAAAAAGAAGAGGGGGTGAATTTTTTTTATATATATTTCCATTAAATGAGCAAAATAATATATAATAATTTATCTATTAAAATATCTAAATGTATAATTTTATTTAGGGATTTAAATGAAGTATGATATATTAAAATATTTTAAATGGTATTAAAACAATATAAGTGTATGAATAGCTAGAATAATGTTAAAAATACTAAAGAAGTATTTCTTTGTTTTTATATATAAAAATTTTTAGATTTTAAATGCTATAGAAAGGGTATATACAACAACTGGTATTAAGATTTATAAGAAATATTATTTAATAAACAAGCTAACCATGTTTTTGCTTAATCTCACTGTTTGATATATGGGGAAATTTGTCCTAAAAATTTGTTTTATTCTGCATACATATACTATGTACTATTACATCTCAGTAGAATCTGAGATTGGATATCATTCTGGTTCTACTGACTTTATTCATCATCATCATTATCAATCATTATCAATCCACTGCAGGATGAAGATCTCTCCAAGTTCAATCCATCTTTTCCCATCTTTAGCTTCTCTTCTCCACATCACCCCTGCACCCTTTCTTATTTCATCCATCCATCTCACATGTGGTCTCTTTCTGGGTCTTTTACAATCTCTTGGAATCCAGTTTAAAATTTCAATTGTCCATCTATTATCATCTCTTCTGGCAATATGTCCAGCCCAACTCCACTTCAGTCTTTTAATTTTTTCAATGAGGTCAGTAACACCTGTTTGTCTCTTACCCATACATTGCATTTTCAATCCCTTCTTGTTACTCCCAACATGCATGTGTTTGTGTAGTCATGATAGGTTTGAATATTTTTCTCTAAGATCCACAGATATTTTTTTTTACTGAAAATTTATTTTAAATGCTTAAATATTAAATGATTTTCTTTTAGTTGTTAATGAAAGGAAAATATTTTATAATTACTTATTATTTAGAATTATGATTTGTACTACAATACTGATTGCTATATTTATAATTATTTATTTGTTGTCACTGTAGTTAAATTCTTTGAATAAATTTTGTTAAAAATTTAAAGAATTATTGTCTTTCACTTGTAAAAATAGTTGTAGTTGTTAATTTAGCTCTTAAGTTTTATACTTGAAATGAGGATAATATGAAGAGGATATGTTATTGGAAAAGTGGGAAGAGGGAAATGATTACAAGCTTGATTTAGTCATTAAAACATAGGAATATGTATAAAATCATTATGGCATATTGCAAAGCTAAATAGAAAATGTGGTGAATTAAAGGTGTACCTATTTAATTTTTTTAATGTATTATTAGCCTAGAATGATAGGAATGTTAATCTGTGAGAAATGTGAAACTCACTTTTTGTGGTTTACTGGTACTCAAGATGATAAAACAATAGGTATTACATTCAATATCCTATGAGGTAATTCTATATTTAGATGTTATTCTATTTGAATTTGTTTAATAATTATTGCTCTAACTTACAGATTATGGATACAGTTACTCTTAGTCATATATATCTTAGTTATGATAACTCTAAGAAAATCATATCACATGCCATAGAATAATTTCACTAGAAGAAAGGATATATAAATTTAAAGAAGAGACATTAAAATGAATCATCATCTGTATTATCATAAAATTGATTTTTTTTTCAGTCTGGCATATAAGTTTGATCTTCCAATATTCTCTTACTCATATAACATTTCCAATAATTAAAAATCAAACAATAAAAATGGTTATCATTTACCAACCCTTAGAAATATTTATATTAATCAGTGCTGCAGATTCAATAAAAGTGACATGAGACAATTTAAAATATTATTTCTTAATAAACAAACGCAAAAACTTATGATTTTAAGAATAAAAATACTAGTGTTATTACTTAAAACTAAAAGTTTAGAAATTATTTTAAAATGTTATGTCATACAAAATGTTATTTTGATAAAACAGAAATGTTAATCTGATAAAAACAGGACTGTTTTTAATTTTTTGGGATAAAAATTAAACCTGAAACAATGTATTGTTAAATGTGAAATTACTTTTAATCATTAAAAGATCATCACATGATCATCATTTTCTATGCTTACACAAGCTGTTAATACAGTAGTAAATTCTCCATAGAGTAGTGCCACCCAGTGCAAGACTTAGTAATCCATGGATGCAAGAAAGTTTGTGCATAAAATCCTTATATAATGCCTACTAGAAACTAGTCTGGAGATATTGAATGACTAAGCATTAGATAAAGATTTTATGCACAAACCTTATTGTATCCATTGATTCCTAAGGCTTTCACTGGATGGCACTACTATATGAAGAGTTTGCTTCTGTATAAACATTAAGGGAGAAAAAACCTGTAAAATAATAAAAATAAAATGACAAATATATTGATATCTAAGATAAAACAGTGTTTTCTCTCACTAGTTTTTTTTAAAATTATCTAGTCAAAAATATTTGAATACATACTAGCCAAAGTCATCCCTCCGAAATGAAAGCATTTTTTTCTTTGGATCTCCAAATAATCTTTTAGTTGTTCCTAAATTTCCTTTGATAAAAATTCCAATGTTATCCCTATTAAATATATATGTATGTAAAATTATAAAATTAAAATACAAGAAATAATATAATTAACAATTTATAAAGCTTATTCAAATATCAATTTTTCATACACACAAACACAAACTAATAAATCACTTTATGACCTTTTTAGAACCCCTTCTGGATTATCATTTTTAGATTGAGTTTAAAGTTAACATCGTAAGTTAGTTCACCAGATGACAGTGGCTAATATCCATAATCTTCCAATTGCTGTGCTACCGTGGCTGATTTGTTCCACAAAATAAGTTAGGGTTTTAGTGAGTGAATGAGAAAAGAAAGTTGGAATGCAGAGAGATGGATTTAATTGGATTTGGAATGATCAAGAAAAATATTGTTAATGTTTGGAAAGTGATTCGACATGCTGACATTTTAGTATAAAAGGAAAAAATTGTTAACAAAGTCATAGATATGATTAGTTGGATTTTAGGCAGTTTTCTATTAAAACATTTTTCAATTTTCATAAGAAAATTATTTATTTGAGAAAGAGGGTAACATTTGAGTTGTATGTTTAGGGGAGCATGTGTTTATTGATCACCATTTAAAAAAAGAAAAGGTTTTTTTTTTTCCATTTGTATAAAGAGATTTGAAGAGTGGTAGAAAAATCATAAATTTAAATATAGAGTAGAAGAATTGGAAAAGTAAGGAAATATGGATTACATTTGTATTCCACAATGTATATGTGATGGTCAGAAGAAAATCAGGCATTCTTTAGTAGACTATGTGGTAAGGTTTTCCATTTGAAATGCTTAAATAAGACTAGGAAGGGTATAAGAAGTATATGGTTATGTAGATCATGTATAAATGTGATAAAAGAGTGAAAAAAATGGTTTCTAAGTGTAGATAATTTAAAGAAAAAGTAGAAATGGAGAAAAATGTAGATAAGGATGATAGAATGGAATATATATTTAGTGAAGTGACAAGAAATATGGATGATAAAATAAGTAGTGTAATGGAAAATAGTTAGGCAAAGAATAAGTAGGAGAAGGTAAAAGATGTAGAAATAATATTAAAAGCATAAGACATGAAGTGTGAGCAGATAAAGAAATTAACAAATCAAAATAATGAAGAAGAAATAGTTAAGGAAGATGGAAGAGAATGTTCACAGATGAAGTACAGAAAGTAAACTATGAGACATTCTTGATAGGGGACTTTCTAATTAGAAGATGTGGAGATGTAATTGCAAGGGAAAATAGAAATAGGTATGTAAGAGTATGTTTGCCTGGAGCTAGAATTAGGGATGTTACAAATAAGATAAAGAAACAGGGGAATAGAGATGTTTATGTTATGGTAGGGACAAATAATTTGTCAGACCTATCAGAGAGAGTAATGGATGAGTACAAAGAATTGATTAGTAGTTTGAATAAGGTTAAAGGAAGAGTAGGAGTAGTTGGATTACTACCAAGATTCGACAATAGGTATATGTTAGATAGGGCATGTTCTATAAATGAGAGATTGAAAAAATTATGCAAGAGAAATAATGTTATGTTTGTGGATGTGTGGAATTTTTTTTTATTAGTGAGAGGGAGTTATATAGTAAGGATGGATTTCACTAAACTAAACAAGGAAGTGAAGCATCAGGGGGTTTGCTTTATGAAAAATATAGTTCAGGAAACTTATAAAGGGGGTTAGGGTTTTAAATTACAGTATTTTCAAAAAAGGGTTAAGAATGGATAGGATCTAAGAAGTAAACAAAGAGTAGCTGATTCAAATATAAATGTAGTAGATGTGGAGAGGAAATGGTTGTGTAAAAATAATGATAAACAAGCTAATTACAAATATAATAAAGGAAGTGTCAAAAGAATTTATAAAAGGATAGTAAAAAAGGAAGAAATTGTTAAAATTGGATATGCAAGGTAATAGGAGATCAGAAAAATGGTTGGAATTAAACAAAGCAGTTAAAAATGGAGGCTTGATATATTAGCAGTAGTAGAAACACATCTAAGAGAAAAAGAAGAACCTATACTGGAAAATTTAGTATGTCAGAGTATAAATAGAAAAGAAAAAAGGGGTGTTGGTATAGGAGTTATGTCAAAAAAATATTTAAATACTGTTAAATGTCAAGAATATTTATGGTTTGAAATAAGGTTAGGAAGACAAGAATGGATGGTGGCTATAGTGTATATAGCCACTGGAGATAGTCAAACTATAATGGAGTAGAACAGTAACATATATGAATGCCTAGTTAAGGATATACAGAGTTTCAAAAAAGGGGGAAAAGAATAATGGTTATAGGGGATATGAATGGGCATATTGAAGAAATTGATGATTATGGATAACAAGAATGGGCAGCTTTTGAAAATTTTTTGTCAGAGAGTGAATTTGAGCATTGGAAATTTATCAAATATTTATGAGGGACAATACACATGGTCTAGAAATAATATATTTCACACAATAGATTATGTATTAGTAGAGAAAGATGGAATAAATAAAGTATGGAAAATTAAAGTGTTTGATAATGAAGAGAGAGTATGTAATAGTGATCATAATTTCTTTATAATAGAAATGGTTAGTAATGTGATGGAAAATAGTAATAAAAGTAGAAAGGATAGTGAAAGATATGGATGGAGAATAAATGATAAGAATAAGTTAGAAGAATATAAAAAAAAAAGAAATCATGGAAGAGTTTGTTGGGATGAATATAAGGACTGGTGTGGTGAAGTAGAAAAAGTGGCAAATAGGGTTTTAGGTGAGAATATTCAGAAGAATAAAAGTAATAAAAAAGTGAGAATTAGTAAAAGTGTAAAAGAGAGGGGAAAAACATGCAGAGAATATAAATGTGCTATTAAAAACAAAGAAAGTGAAAAAGATGTTAATATTAAATGGGAAAACTATTTTAAAAAAAGAAGTTGGCTAAAATAGATAATTATATAGAGAGAATGAAATTAAATAGTAAATTATTGGAGGATATTAATAAAAGTGGAAGAGATGGGAGTAAAAAATTTTGGAAATATATTAAAAGAAGGAATGTAGGGGAGAGAGAAATAGTATTACTAGATGATGAGGAAAAAGAGTGTAGTTCTAGAGAAGAATTAGAGACAATCTTAAATAAGTATGTAATGGATATAGAAAAGATGTTAGATGTGAAGGATAGAGTGATAACAAACATAAAACTATATAGTAATGGAAATATTAGGTTTACAGAAAATGAATTGAATGAGGCAGGGAAGAAATTGAAAAGTGGAAAGGCAAGAAGTTTAGATGGATGGGCAGCAGAGATGGTGATGAATTTGGGAAATAGGGCAAAATTAAATCTATTATCATGTTTTAATAAGATGGCACAGAAGAAGAATTTCCAGATAGCTGGAATAATACAAGAGTAAGGCTATTATTTAAAGAAAAGAGTAAGATCCATAGAAAGATAAACAATTATAGACCAATAGTAGTAACATCAGTGTTATATAAAGTTTTTGCATATATGGTGGCTGGAAGGGTGGCAAAATGGATGGAAGAAAATAATATAGTGGGAGAAATGCAAGGAGGTTTTAGAATGGAAGCATATAGGAGATAGTTTATTTGTAGTCACACAACTTATAGATATGAGTAGGAATACAGGTAGACAGTTATATATGGTCTTTATAGATATAGAGAAGGCATATGATAGAGTAAATAGAAATAGATTATGGGTAAGTTTAGTAAATTTGGGAATGGATGGAGCTTTAGTGGATCTTATTAAGAGATTGTATGAAAATAATTACTATATGTATCAATTAGGGAATATAGAATCAGTTAAAGTTAAAAATGGAGTGGGACTAAGGCAAGGATGCTCTATGTCACCTATTTTGTTTTTGTTATATTTGAGAGAAATGGAGAGAGCAATAGAAAGACTAGGAAGAGGGATAGAGATACCATTAATAGATGGCAAGGGAATATATACATTATCAGATCTTTTATTTGTGGATGATGTCTTCTTGTGCACAGAAAGTAGGGAAGATATGGAAGTTATGCTGAAAACATGTGCAAGAGTGGGTAAAGAGATGGGGATTAAATTTAGTGAAGAAAAATCAAAAGTAATGATGATAAATGCTGGGGAAAAAGAAGAGAAAGAATTTTTATTGGGGGATATAAAGTTAAATGTGGTGAATAGATATAACTATTTGGGAATCATCTTAAGTAATCAGAGAAATTGCTTGGATGAATGGGAGAAAAAATTGATAAATGAAGCAAAGAAAAAAAAGGGACTGATAAAGAAATTAACAGTGTTTTCATATAATAAATATGATGTAGCAAGAATTGTATGGAAGGAAGTGGCAGTAGCAGGGTTAACTTATGAATGTGCTTATGTGTTAGTAAAGGGGTGTTAGATTACTTAGAAAAAGTACAAAGAGAAGTAGGAAGACATGCAATAGATGCAGATGTGTGGATGGCAAAGGAGGCAATTCAAGGAGAAATGGGATGGTCAAGTTTTTATATGAGAGATGCAAAAAGCAAAATGAAAATGTTTAGTAGATTGCAATTTATGGATAATAAGAGAATAGCCAAAATAGTATTTAATTGGGTTATGAGTAAAGGACAGGCAACAAGATGGGTGAGAAAGGTAGTATGGTATGCAGAAGATTTGGATAAAGACTTTATGTCAGTATACTTGTACAAAAGGTGGGATGATTGTGTTCGGAGGATTGTTGAGTGTTATAGTGGCAAAGAATGGGATAGAAGAATAGATGCATTAATATAAAAATAGGGAATTGGAGAGATGGAGAACTAGTATGGAGAGTAAAAAGAATTTAAATATATATAGAAATAAACAGAATATTGGGTGTGAGTTAATTTATGATAATAGCAAGAGAAAGTAGTTTACTGTTTAAGGCTCGAACAGGATTGTTAGCAACAAGGGAATATACACATAAATGGAGAAATGTGGGTGATTTAGTCTGCAAGTTATGTAAGGAAGGCATGGAAAATATTAGGCATCTGCTAATTGAATGTAAATGCTTACAAGCAGAAAGGGTACAAATAATGAAGTTGTGGGAGAATAAATATAAACAAAGTGATTATACAGAAAGTGGGTTCTTGGTTTTTATGCTGGGTTTGGAAAAAGATAAGGGGATGATCTAGATATAAAGGCCATAGAGTGGACAAAGATGATGTTGTGGAAATGGGATGGAGCAGGATAGAGAAGAATATGGAAAAAACTATAGGTGGGGAATGGAAAGGGAAGGTAAGGTGGCTAACAGGTTTCTCTGGCATAATGATCGAGAGATTCACGATTTCGATAAAAAAGAAGCCATAGCACATCACATCACATCCATAGCCTTAGCCAGTCTCTAGTTATTTGATTTTGACAAAAAATATTTCAAGGACATAGATTAAATATTAACTGCATTAAGTAATCTTATAATGAACAAAATTTTAAACTTAAGCTTTACAACCTGACCAGCTATAACAACTTAAAACTACTAACAAGGCATAAAAGTATATGTATGCTTAAAGAAAGCAAAAATTTTGTTAATAATATTCAAGAAGAATAGTCATGCATTGGTAGCCAAGAAATCAGCACAGCTGCCTTGAAAGCAGGCAACTGCTTGCAGACAGTTGTCGCAGGTTCGCTTCCCAACCGATGCTTTGATATGGAAAAAAAAAAATAAAAGAAATTGTGAACTTTATCTTCTATCCCTTTGAAACTCTTTATAATCTATGTTAAGAGACTTTTCACCATTATTTTAGCGAGATTTTGTTATTATTAGTAAAAAAAAAAAGAATAATAGAATAGTAGATTTTTAATAGAGATAATCTTTAGTTTAATAAAGGATTAGTGATAATCATTGACATTTTTATCTGGGGTGCTTCATGTCAAAGTTATGGGTAGAATAAGTTTGACACTTGTAAATCAAATAATTTGCTATTGATAAATATTGAACAAATAATAAAAATATGTTTAACAGATTGTTATTTGGTCCAACTGATGAGTGCTGGTTTAGCATGAAATGCATCTTAGGGATCATTTATCTTTTTATGTGTCTTTATTTATTTATATTTTTCAAGAATGTGTAGTGGAGCGAGGTTATTAAGTACATCTAAATTTTAATAGAATACTATTATTAATATATTTTTTGAACTGAAACTTAATTTTAATGTTGATCTTTTTGGTTTTGATCCAAAATGGATGTTAGTGTTGTTTTTGCTGTTTTGAAATTACAACTAATATTTAAAAAATTTTGATACTCAATTAGATAAAATTAGTTAATAGAATTGTTTTAAGCCCTCTCATCTATCAAAAAATGGTTCAGTAACTATAAATCTTGAGCTGTCCGCATATTAAATTTCATTTAAATTTGTTGCAAAAAATATTAAATTTACGCAAATAAAAATATAACTTTCTTACCAAGGATAATATGGTCCTGGAATAGAACAATAAGAGTCTAAATTTAAATTGCAAGGTGCGGTATAATTGCTTTCTGAGTACACTACTGTAAAAAACCCAAGCAGTAAGCCAAAATGCTGAAACAGAGATTATATTAATAATTATATATTACACATTATCATACGTTATCATTACAAATTATCATTGTCTAAAATTATACTAATTATTTCTTTATTTTAATTATGTATTTTTGCATAAATAAAAATGTGTTTGTTAGTATTCATGTTATGAAATTTTGGTCACGTGTGTAAAAAAAATGGCTAAAATAATTTCTGACAGGTTTGGTAAGATTAAAAAAATAAAAAATATATATTTATTCGTTGAAACTTTACGTTAGGCTTTTTTTTTTAACTTAAAAAAACAACAACTGTTTTTAAATATTTTATTAAATATATATTTTAATGTAATTGACCAAGATATTTACTAACGCAGTTTCAAACTATAATTCTAAACAGTCAACTTCTACACACACATTGTACTGACGTCTTAAACCAACATTGTTTTTGTTGACTGTAAGGAAACTCTCTATCCAAGTCACATGATAGAGACTTTGACAGTAATGTGCATGTATAGCAGTTGATTACCATCTGTTTAGAATTAAATATATTTTTAGTAAATCTTCTCAATTTAATTAAAATGAAAGAATATATAGACAACTTGTTACTAGTAAATAAGAAGATACATTATCAAATGAACTAATTAATGAGTTATTTCAAATAATGTGATAGAATTTTCAATTAGCATCAGAGTTCCTTTCAATTAATATTGGTGGCATATTTAAGTGTTCCAATTCTGAATGAATTGTTAAATCAAAACCATAAAAGTTTAGACGAACCGAAACACATTGAATTAGATACCCCATAGAGAAAATATAGCTATACCATCATCATCACTATGCTTTTGTTTTGGAATAACCTAACTGCAGTGAAAAAGGACCAATAAAGCTTCATTAACAAAAGACATTTAATTATAAATTACTTGCACTAGAAGTTTACTAAATTCAATTCAGTACATATTTAAGAGAAATTTAAATTAGGTGTTAAAAATAGTTTCAGCAGTTTACTTTTTTAATCATCACACGTATGCCAAAATACAAAGTTTCTCACTGATGAAAGTCATAAGCTTGAAACTAGTCTGGGATATTGGATAGAGCAGCACTAGATAGGAATTTATTATACATTATCATATTTATCTATTAATTACTATTGCTTACAGTAAGTGCATGGCAGTGATGAAAGAAAAAAATATGCTGCTGAAATAATATAAATATGAAGTTATGTGACAAAGTTCAAAATATGCAACATCAGAAATAACACTATATATGCATAGACTTATAAAAGAGCCATTTTTCAATTTATTCAGATAAATATGTCATAAAAATATTTATAGCAATAATATAAGTTTATTTGACCAGCAATGGCTACAACATCATTTGTGTAACATAGAGCTATAGGAGTAATATGATACCACCCCTAATAAAAGTTATTTTATGATATAATTAAAATTTCAAATTTGATTTTTTTTTATTATAGACATTATTTAAATGTGTTATAATATTTTTATAAAAAAAATTAAAAACCACAAATTGCAAAAAATGAAAAAAATAAATTTACTTCCATTTAGAAAAAAGGAAAAATAAAATTATTTCCAATTAGAATAACTGGAATGAATTGACTGATTTCTTTTGGGGAAAAATAACAGTTATCATAATAAATCAGTTATGTGTATATTTTGGTTGTTACATTTTCTTACTAAATTCTCAAAGTAAAAAGTAGAAAAAAATAGTCATAAATTATAAAAAATGAAGAACTAAAATATTAATATTTAGATTACAATGGTATGAGATACTACTAAATTCCAAAAAAGTGGCATAAAACTTACACTATATGAGAAAAAATTAACCTAATTAAGTTTTTGCAAAATACAGACCTATCTAGAAAGATACTGAGATAGATATCTCTTCATGATAAATGCTTAGCTAGAGAAAGCATTTAAAATATTTCTATCAGGACCCCCCAAACCTCTGACTATGGTTTCATGCTTTGGTACTCCTCAGAGAGGTGCTAGGCTAGGTTCAGACACAAGATCTACCCTCTCTGAGGAGTGCCAAAAAACGAAACCATGGTCAGAGGCTTGGGGGGGGGGGATCCTGACAGAGATATTTTAAATGTTTTCTCTAGCTAAGCATTTATCATGAAGCTTGTTGAGGAATTGGCAATCCTCATTGCTTATAACTTACAAGCTTAAGAGAATAGGGTCATGTGATCTATGAATTTTATTTTGACTATTTTTAGATATCTTTTCAGTTTATAAAATTCTATGAAATTAAAGCATATGAAAAGTTCTAGCAGTACCACATATTGCTTGCAGCCATTGAGGGTTAAATCTACTATTTGAACTTTAACAATTACATTAAAAATTTAATATCACTTAAAGAAAGGGGAAATTTTATAAATCCTGTGTCAACTTTATCTTGCCTTAAAGTTTATTATAATATTTATTTAATCTATAATATAAATAATAGCTCTATCATTATTTAAATATTTACATTTTATGAGTTATTATTAATCTTTTTTATTACTGTGTGAAATTGATAATTATTTATTAAGAATCTCTGTGAATTGTTGATTTATTAGATTAAATATTATATACATTATTCAAGTCTTTTGTTTTACTGATTCTAGCTCTGATCATATATTGAAGATATAAATATGCACTCACATATATATACTTTATGTTGGTAACATTAAAAAAATCATGAAGAAATTTTGTTTTAAAATTTTAATAAGTTTTAATAAATAAAAATTAAATATATATTTTAAACGCACAGATAAATGTATATGGTATAGTAATTATAAAATTATTTTATTAAATTAAATATATATATATTCTAAAAAGTTGTAAAAGCTAATTAATTCTAAATTTAGTTTTAAAAGCAGGTTAAAAACAAAAGGTATTTTCTTTTAACAGTAATTAAAAATGGAAATGACATTCTCGGAAAAAGTAATAAAAATGCGTGTAACCAGATCATAAATTAAAATAAGGAGATAAATAATTAACATAATTTAATTAAAAAGGCTGTTATTCCCACTCAAAGATAAGAGCTTGCAAATATGACATTGAGAAAATAATCTCAGACCACAACAAATTCTCAGAAGTTATCTATAGCCAATAGATCAAAGGATCCAAGAGATGAGTGATGGATCCAAATTTTACAGATAAGATAGCTCCAAATTATATAAATAGTGCTGGAAATTACATTTGATGATTATGATTAGTCTGCTTTAATTAATTTTTGTCTGCTTCCAAGATTCTATTCTTCTTCTAATAGTCTCTATATACTGTTATTAAGATTATTATTATTATTTGGTTGCTCTGCTAGATCTAAGATGCAAAAGTAGAGAAGCCATTATCTACTTCACTCTGTCAAGCTGGCAGAGGAAATGCTGAAAATGCATCACTGAGTCCCGAGAAAAAAAACCATCATCAAGGGAAGAAAACATCTGAACATGTCTCCACTATGTATTCACCTGATGTGAGTAAAGGTCTGATATCCAGTGCTAAACCAACTACCAAAACAAGACTTAATTGATATCTACACATTCTAAATGAATGTGAAATAGTTATTTAAACCTACCATCACTATAGCTTTGGTTTAATAGATACACTGCAAATTAAACCAATACCTAACTACTGAACATGAACTTTTGATGCTGAAAGAATAAATATGAACATTAATTATTATTTATCTCCTGTCTAATAAAATATGCTACTAAATAGTTATTAATTTAATCTATTTATAATTGTAAATTAATGATCAGGCTAATGCATATGGAAAATCAGAAACAGCTAGAAATAGAGGAAAGTGACTTGACCAAAAAACCAGAAGCCAAACAGGTTATAGATGCTGAAAGCTCATAAACAAAATATTGATGGCACAGTTGAGATAGATGACCACCAAGAATATATTAATAAAAAGTTAAATGTAGTTTATATATATATATTTCAACAAAAAATTCTAACAAGAAGTATTATAGATTAATGAGAAAACTTGTTGAATCCACAAGGATTGTCAATTAGTAATAATTGATAATTTCTTGGAAACATTCAAAGTTAAAAGTTATCTCTGTTTATATGGATATAATCTCCTCATTTCTATTCTTTATTATAATAACAATCCATGAAAATATTTAATTCAACATATATAATAAAAGTTTATATAATTAGGTAAATAAAAAATGAAAATGTAAATTAAGAATGATAAGAATGTATTTAATTAAAGTCTTAAGTAAACAATTAATTGAATATGTGATTAGTGATGAATTCAAAGTAAATGTATACCAAACTTAGTCTTTGAGCATTTGCAAGATTATTAAAGTGAATACTTAGGATTTATGCTTTGAGAATACTAAGGTGAGTCATTTGTAATAAAGTTTATTTACATCTTCATGGAATAAAATTTTATTCTTGCAATTAGCATTGTCTAAACTTCTTTACCACATATCTTGATAACCTCTTACAAAGCAAGACTCTTATTGGATGACTTATAATTAGACATATAAGTTTTTATGAGATTTTAATATTGTTTGTATGGTAATATTAGTTTGTATGCTTCACCTGGATTGTTTAATTTGTGTGTAATGTCAAAAATGGAAATGATTTTGTTGCCTTCAGTATTTGCTCTCATTTTCAGCTCTACTTCTCAATATTCTTTGATAGAATCTCAATTATTTTTTCTTTTATCAGACTTTTTTAGATTATCTCTAATCCATATTTGATAATTTACTTCATAATTAAATTTATAATTTGTATTAGTATGCTGATTTTGTAACTATTTTTAAGCTCATTAAAATTACTTTTAGAATTATTATTATATGATTTACTTTGATCACTTTATGAATTAATTGTAACATTAATTTTGACTTCAACTTTCTCACCATCAATAGATGTATAAGTGTTTTGTCACTTATTGTTAAAAGCCTTATGTGGTGTGTGAATAGTACTGAATATAGAGCCTCATGTAAATCAAGTATGCAACTTTTGTTTAATATCTGCTTTAATTCATGGTGCATCTTTTTTGCCAGATCATTGAATTCTGAATGATAAGGAGTTAACACATGTGCCACTCCCCATTTTTCTATTGTATCTTCAAACTTTTTTGATATAAAAGCTGTTCTATTATCCAAAACTAATAATTCTGCAAGACCATGAAATGAGAAAATCTATCGAAGTTCTTTTATTACTTCCTCATAGTTTGTGGGTTTTTTTTTTTTTTTCAAATAATAATCCACTTTGAATATACTTCCACAGTTCCTAGAATCATATAGTCTTTAATTGGCCTGCATAGAGCACATTTATTTTTTACATGTTGTGTTTGCCTTTCTTTGATATGCATCACATTTTTAATATAGTTTTCTATATTTGCATTTATGCTAGACCACCATATATACTCAAAGCTATGCCAGGTGACTGTGATATATACAATCACTTTTTTTCTGTCTGTCATTAGGATGATAACTCAGTCTCCATTTAGAACACATCCTTTTGATATGGATAATTGTTCATGAACATTCCAAAAAGCTTGATGTGCAAATTTTAGCCTTTTCACTGACCCCAATCATTGCTTATCCAATTACAAAAAAATAACACTCATCTTGCTTGTCTGGTTCAAATTTGCAGTGCCTTAGTGTTTCTGCTTTAAAAGTATTGATATAGTTTATAACTTCTTATCCTTAACATTTTCCATTTTGTAAGGTAAGCATGATAACAGGAGTTATTTGTTTGCCGTTTTTATAATTTAATTAATAATTATATGTGGAGAATATTATGTGTTAATGAATCATTTGCAGGCTAAGATGATTTGTCCAAGGTTTTTTTTAAAAAAAAAATACCTGGGAGCAGTTCATGATCAGTAATTAGCTTAAATGGTCTATCAGTATAGGCATCAATGACTTTTTTTTTCAAGTGTCATAGCATTGGCTGGGACGCGAACCCGCAACCCGGGAAACTGCTTGCAAGTGCAAGGCAGTCACGCTGACCTCTCGGCCACCATTAATGACTTTTTTATAGTGAAAATAACCAAAGCTTCTTTATCTAAATGACTACTTTGAATAATGTTCTCCTTACTTGTATCATGGGTTATTTATGTCCTCATTTTCATTCTCAAAGGCATAAGAAATTAACATTATCTCTAATACAATGAACTAATAATTAGTCCACTATAAGTAATGATTTATTGCATTTAAAAGTCTTATTTTTTAACCGCATGCCTTTGATTTTTTTCTAAGTAAATCATGAAGTGGTATTAAGACTTTCTCTGAAGAAAACTTTCAAAAAAATTGACAAGATCCAAAAAAGCTTGTAATGCCTTCATTGATTTAAGTATGAGGCCATTCTCATGGTTCTAACTTTTTGGGGGTTGTTGTTTTTTTTCATTTTGGTTGTTTTTTTTTTTTTCATTTTTTAATTAGTAAAACATGACCTAGAAATTATATTTTTCAGATTTTCCAAATACATTTTTTCTGCATTTAGTTTTACCCAAATTTCTTTAATTTAGTACACATTTTAACTGCTGATTGAGTTCTGCATCTGCATTGGCTATTGCTAATATAACAACATTGACCCCTTCTGTATCTCTCAGAAGTGAGTCAATTTTTGCATGAAATATATTTGGAGTGGTTGTTAATCTAAAACACAACTGTAAGCCTTCATATGTTGCTAGTGTATGTATGCTGGTTGATTCCTCACTCATCAGAATTTAGTGAAATGCTGATTTCAAATCCAGTTTGGCAAAAGTTTTACAATTTTGTAATTGGACTAATATTGCCCTAACATTTGAAACCAGAGTATAAATTCTTTTAAAAAATTTATTAATAGAAATATAATAATCTTTATATTTACTGTTAAGCTTGGATGTGACCATTGCATTCCACTCCAAAATTTCTGTAGAAGTTAAGATAACTATTATTAATCATTTATCACAAAATATTTTTTACTTTCTCTTACATGGCAAAAGATAATCTTCTGGGTTTACAAGTTATTGGTTTGGAATCTTCTTTCATTTGTAGATTCACTTCAGGAGTCTTTATTCCATCATAATCAACATTGACAATATTTTCAAACGTTGTACAAAGATCCTTCACAAATTTCACATTTTCTGTTATACTGATGTTTATCCCTAGGGATCTGAATCACCTTTCCTGTAACAGGATTAATATGTTTTCATAAAATATAGAAAGAAATAGTTACTCTTTTTTTAAATTTAAACTGTCATCTACTTTTACCATTTCTTCTGATCTTTATTAATATATTTAACTATTATGTTTGATCAAGATTCTTGACTTAAATCTAATCCTACAGGTAATTATCCAATCCTTTGTTGCTCTGATTAACAAACCTAACCCACTGTCAAGCTCCATAATAACTTTTGATGGCAATCATTGGGTTTTGTTTGAATAACTTTAAGCATATTTATTATTATAATTTTAATCTTTTGTTTTGATGACTTATACTTATGGGTGAATTTACCCTTTCTTTCAATTTGCAAACTTGGATAATCTTTTTACTTACAATATTTCATTTTATCATCCACATTTCTTTATAAAATGATCAATTATACCACAACAGCATCAAATGACTTTTTGTCTTCTTTTTTAATGTCTTGTCAGGCTCTGTTTTGTTAACTATTTATTGAAGACTCGTTGATCTGTTCTTTGTATTTGTCTATTAGAAATCTTTAGCTTGTTCAATCACAAGTTCATGTGCAACTTTTTTTGAATTGCTTTTACATACATCAAATCTTCCATTGCCAATAACTGAGGTCAGAGTTTTTCCTTTTATATTCCCTATAGTAATTATTCCAACAGCGCTTGTAAAAATGATTTATAGACACATGATTTCACTAGCTCATGAAATGCTATCTCATAATCTTTTATTTCTTCACTTTTTTCTTGACAGCAATTATGAAAACGTAATGTATCTAAGCTGTGCATCAAGGTAAGTTAAAATGTTTATTTAATCACTCATTTACATCTAAAAAAATTAATTCCTCTGCTATTTTGGATTGCATAATTTATTAATTCATTAATTCTCTCCCTGGTGAAAATTAATAAAGTGGCCGCTTTACATTAATCTATTTGAATATTATTTTCTATCTGGTTTACATAAGTTTGTTAGTACTGACATTATTAATATCAAATTCAGTGATATATCATTTTGTTTTCACTATACATTTTAAAATTTTTGGCACTGTACCTATCTGCTCTATCATGACTATTTTATTTCCCACTAAATTTCACATACTGACAGAAAATTCAAAAATAGAGCAAAATAATAAGTAAAAGTCAAGCAATCTAAATATGTACAAACCTTAATTTTATTCATATGCAAAAGCATATGTCAATACATTAGATTTTCCAATAATAGATGCAAATAATTTGGAATTAAACATCACACAAAGATGTATGTGTTATACATATATAAGAAAAAAATTTCTACGTCTTACAAAAATAATAATAAGGTTTGGTATGACCTACTATACATTTCCCTGCATCTATATTTTTACATGTAGCCAAACTCCCAGGATTATAGTCTTATCTTCTAAGACTTTCACACACCAAGTGAAGTCTGCTTTTCAGTTCTCCTTTTTATTTAATAAATAGTTGCATCATTCCATACTGGACTTCTGTAGACATTATTTAATCTATTTTTTGCTATGCTAGAGAAAATAATAAAACTTTTGCTTACATTTTTCTTATTAATTACTATTTCAGTTCTAATCTAGGATTAAGTTTGTTATGCATTTCCTCTGAATTAAATTAATGCTTTCTTAAGGCCTTAATTAAATGGGCTCTTATTATTTATGATTTGTTCTAATTAAATGCATTCTTATCATTCTTGATTTACTTTTGCATTCTTTATGTTTCTTATCTAATTATGTGACATTTTATTAAGTCTATAAATACACAAACTAAATGTAACTTTTTATTAATCTCTGTATGAATATTAAATAACTCTGAAGACATAACAATCATTTACAGACTATTTTTTTAGTTATTTTAATAAAAAATGTTATTCAATTAGATGAGAGATGACCATCTTATGGCTTGTGCATTGAACTTGGTTTATTGTGAGATTAATTTCAGCACATTAAACCTATGATCATAAAAATAAAAAGTAAGGCTGGATTTTGTAAAATAATATTATAATCAAAAACAAAATACCTAGGAGCCAAAAAAATAATAGAAATTCAAGTTCAGTGAACTAAATTTTTAAAAAAGTTCCCCATTGAATAAAAATAATCAAATGGGATTTATTATTTGGGAGATCATAAAAGTTCTGAGCATTGGAAATGTCAGAACAGAAAATTGATCTGTATGCCTTATGCTAGAGTCTGACAATATGAGGCAAAACTTTCCATACAGTAGTGCCACTCAGTGCAAGCCAGAGTAATTAATGGATGCCATTGATTACTCTGGCTTGCACTAGGTGGCATTGCTGTATGGAGAGTTTTGTCTTTGATTTAACAGCTTATGTAAGCATAGGAAATGATGATCATGTGATTTTTAATCTTGCATAATTTTGTTTTTTATGTTATTTCATACTTATCTAAGTTTGAAAACTAATTCAGAGTTAGTTCATATTTCATTTTATAGTAGTTTATCCTTTGAAAACCATGCAGTATGTTTTTCATGTAAATTATTTTCATAAATGAAATTGATAAAAAAAAAAAAACATGTTCATATATGACTAATTCAAATGTGAAAAATATTCTCTTTAACTCCAAACAATTAAAGTCTAGAGTAAACAAATCAGACATAAAAGTTTCATTAAAGTAGGCAATATTTAAACATCACTATTTTTCTTTACTATATTACTATATTATTTTTTTTTAAATGTTAAATATTATAGAAAACAATACAAACATTGTATGGAAAATGTGATCTCAGAGGTAAAAAAAATTGATACATGGATTGTAATATTTATTTCTGGAGTAGATAATTTTTCATTCCATTGTTTCATAGATGAACTAATTGTTTCATAAAAATGCACTTGAATAAATGTTTACATCAAATCTATATAACAAAAAAGTATAAACAGATTTTTAGAAACAGTCGATAATCTTTTTTAATACTATTGGAATATACAAGAGTGTTGGGAGTACATTAATAACTTTTATTAGTCATTCATTAGAACAGAGATTATTCACTTAATGAATAATATTTCTATTGTGTAATTTTTACTACACCATTCTCATGCAAAGCAGGGACTGGTTTCTATCTACTTCTAACAACCTTGTGGAAGAGTATAATTATAAACATATGACCAAAGACATGTGAAAAGGATATATGATCCCCAAGATGCAAATTTCATGATGAACCAGCACTCATCAGTTGGCCCAGATCATAATTTCTTATACATAACTTTATTGTTGTTCAGCATATATAGATAGCCAATTACTACAATTTAATTGATAAGTGTCAAAATTACTGCCCTAACAACTTTGACACAAATTACTTGTTGGAAGTATATTAATAATTTTTATTAAACATTCATTAGACTAGAAATTACTTAATAAATAATATTTCATATTTAAATAAAAGATAAATATTAACCATAAACTTAAGAAAAACTCTTCCATTAGCAGTCAAGGATATATATTATAATCATATTTCTCGTTTTTACTATCATTCGTGCAAATAACCTTTACTCTTCAACTAATAATAATTTTAGATACCATTTACCAATCTGTAATTGGTTGGCTATGGTCCAAATATTTGAAAAAAATAAATCTTCAAGCCATTTGTGACCTGGAAAAATTGTCAAGCTTCACCTGGTTGGATACATATTTCATAGAAATAAAAAAGATAATAGATTTAATAGTCATTTAACAGGTGAAAACATTTAATGTTTAAATAATGGCGTTTAGATATAAGTTAACAAATTTGTTATTTGTTTTTGTTCTGGCTCCAATTAAACTATCAAATTTATTTGTGACAACTTATATTTGGAACACTCACGTTTATAAATTATGAAGATTTGTTAGTCTGCTTACATAGCCCATATTTAATGTGTGAATGTAAAAACAATGTTAATGTACGTGAAAAATCGGTATGGCTATGTATATAAACAATTCATCTGATAAAAGACAAATGGATGAATTTTAAATTTATATGCAAAAAAAAAAAAAATGTACATTTGCATATCAATACAAAAATTATGCCGAGTTTTCTTAATCAGCCTATACAATAGTAAAATTGGAAAAAAAAATACAATAAAAACTAGCCTCAATTTAACTAGCCTGCGGCTGTAGGCCCTGACCTATTTTAAAAATTCACTCTTGCAATCGAGGAAAAAATAAGAAGTTTATTTTAAAAAATAACTAATACTGAAGTAACATTTTTTCTTTTTTTAAAAAAAACTTTAAATATATATAAATGCAATCATATTTTTAATCATTATCCTTTTCTTAAAAAAAACCCAATAAACTATCATTTTGAAATCTTCGAATTAAGTTTTCGTTTTTAGTTATACCCTTACGTATATATTTGAACATATATTAGAACAATACAAACAAACAAATAGTCTTTTCATCATTATCCTATTTAAATAAGCATTTACAATATTAAGTTTTTAAGTTTAATAATGTAAAAAGCTCGACGTTAAAATAAAAGATTATACTAATTTAAAATTATCAATCATACACCAGCTTATTATGGAGAGAGAACATATGACAACAATAGTATTACATTATATAAAATACAGTAGAAGGTAAAAATAAAACAGCATTAAAACAAAAAGCTCTCTAACAGTCACCTCCTTCCCCCGCCAAGTAATTTCGTCCTCGTTCTCTAACCAAAAATATTAAGATATTTAATTACGAACCAAATAGTTAGTTAGACTCTGATTATCTAAAAAAATAAATAAATAAAGCTCGACGGAAACATAAAAACAATTTCCAAATTTTACTCGGCAGTTATGATTCGAATCCAGATTATAATCCATGCAGACAGATGCGCTATTGGTACACCATGAAGCCTTTTTAAGGCCATTATAATATATATGAATTAATATTTAATATTTAAAAAAAAATCAATGTAAAAATAGTTTGGCTAGACATACATCATCATCATCTTAATAATAAGAAGACGACGACGAAGAAGATAAAGAAGAGATGTCAGCGAAGAAGAAGATGATGATGAGGACGTAGAAGAAGACGACGATAATGACGGAAAAGACAATAACAGCAAAGAAGAGAACGAAGACGATGAAAACAAAGAAGACGAAGGAGGGGAGAAAAAGAGGAAGAAGTTTTTACAATACTGTAGTAGTATAGGATATATGAGCACAGACTTTCACATGACCCACCACTCTCCACTCTATCTAATAACACTGATAGACTCAAGCACATATATGCTGAAAAGATAAATAATCACCAATATACGTATTTCATGCTAAACCAGCAATCATCAGTTGGTCCAGATTATCATCTCCCACACATATATACTATAAGTGCTCAGATATATATTAAGATAGACAATCTTCATACTTTAATGGACTGGCTCCAATCTACTACACACTCCAACTCTTCAACCGTCCATCCAATTGAAAATCTGATGATGGAATGCTCGAAGGCCACCCTGAGGCTGAGATTCTTGTCACACCCATGTTGACCCAAGGTCAATCTGAACCCCACATGTACAGGACATAATCCATTAAATACATATGCAAGGATGGGCAGTAGTAGGTTATATTCTGGATTTAAACTCTTATTAGCAAATAGTGATAAAACTCAGCAAAAAAAAAAAAAAACTCATAAAAGTTCTGGATACATAATTTCTCTCATAAAAATGAACAGATATGTAATAATATAAATGATGCAGAGAAACAAGTTGATAAAAGATAATCAATTTATAATAAAGTTTTCTAATATGTAAAAAAAAAAAAAAAGAATTTTTTTTTTTTAGAAATCTTTGCACAATGCAGATTTATTTCAGATCTCTAAGTGAAAATGATCCAAAACTTAATATGGTCATTCAATTGCAAAACATAAATACTATATATAAACAGTTTTTGACTTATGTTTGTAGATTTTTATACAATACCCTATATCAGTGTTATACTTAATAATAAAGTTGTACTCTATTCAAAATAGTTATATAAGCAAAAATAATTTCTCTGTACATTTCTGTAATATCAAATGTTTTAACTACCTGTAATTAATTACTGCTTAATACAGTTTCAGTATTATTTTATGATTCACCATATTCTATAAAATTTATCATAGTTTCCTATTTTTTTAGATATTTGAGTTATTTTATGATCTATCTAGTTCTTAGCAATTCATGTATTTTTTTAAGTTGTCCAGGATTTTATTTTTTAAGATGAATAAATCAAATACCATCTAAAAATTCATATATCTATTTATCACTAAAATTATTCATTGAAAAAGATTGTTGTCTCTACAAAATTTTGAAGCAAATTCTCAATATCTAATAAGACTTTGACAATGGCAAGATTTCATTCATTATGTTGATTAATAATGTTTCTTTGAACTACGTGACATTAAATTTAAAAAAAAATACTGATCTCACATATAATTCCAGTATTGCCATAAAAATATATGCCTCACATTTTCTAATGTTGGTTAATATATAGTTACTTTTCCAATTTTATTATCCATGTTTTGCAAAGTAAATAGTCTTTTTTACATTGTCATGAATGTAATATATATATATAATTAAAATATTCTAGAATTAACACTAGAAAATTCAATATGCCTATATAAAATAAAAATAAAACCTTCACTATAGCCAGCTTATGGCATAAAATGCCATCTTCATTTTGTAGTGTTTATTCTAGAATATTTTGATTACTATATATATATTTTTTGATATTATATACATATATAAGATTATACTGATAAATCTAAAATTTTCTTAGCATTCTTTTATATTTTGAAAATTATACAACATATAATGTTTGGATAATATGTACCCAAATTTACTGAATTTCTCTCCAGGTATATTTATATTGGCATTTGTGGTATTTCTCTTATGACTTCAGAACCACAAAATAAACAATGAGTAAAATTAAATGAAGCCAAACTTCTGGATTTCTAGCTAATTGATTCTTTTCAGGTAATAAAGATTAAATTTGCATTCATCTTTATTCAATAATTAATATTTGTTTGTGATATTAAAACAGTTATTAGATTCAAACATAGGTTTTAAATTCAAACCAATAAACTGGTATATCTACATGGATCTAAAACTAAGTCAAAAGTGCTTTCAGTTATCTCTAAAACCAAGGTCCCTAATGTATACTGATGATTAAATGATAATCTGTTTAGATTGATATCCTTTTAATATTTAAATTTTTAAGCCTTGGTTTCAAATAGCAAGATGTAAGGTAAATAGTCAATAAAAAAAAATGGGTATCCAATTCTTTTATCAGAAATACCAATTAAATGGACATTATTTGAAGGAATATGGCTACATTAGCATTTAGTATCCAGTGATTTTACTCACATTGTAGCCTCTGGAGTTAGAAATGTCACTAAGAAAGTGGACTTTCTGTGTGCATATATGTGTTATTATTGTAAATAAAGTTTATTGAAAAATTTATAATTGTGTGCAGGCAGGACATTGTTATTATTTTACCTCTGTCAACAAGAGAAAAACCATGAGCTAAATCAGAGCCATATGTATAGATTAAAATGTATAGAAAAATGAAAATAGCCTTAGTAAAATTTTGATTACAATTGATGTTAAGACAGTGTCTGCTAATTTATGGTATGTGTATATAAAATATGAGTTAATAGAAACTCAAGTTAAATGGACTATATTATATGTGTGCAATGTGTGAGGATAATTTAGCCTACATATCAAATTGTTATTAATCACTTTTCAAAGATAAAGTGAATCCCCCCATTATCATTATTAGTTTCATTTTGTTGGCACATATAAATAAACTTGCTGAGTTTTAAACTTTTGTCTTAGTTATTTATAAAAAGTTGATGCTCACTCAGCTGGTATTATTGGAAATACTCCCAAGTACACAGAAGATTGAAGCAATCAGCAGAATACCTGATACATAGCAGAGTGATGGAATCAACAGTGGAACCTGTTTTGAAGTTGTGATCGTAAAGTGTTTCAAGTGATAGCAGAATGGCACAAGTCATTAATTAATGCTTAACCAGCATGTTAACCAAGAGGAATGGTGGGGACATTATTGCTGACTCACAATATTTACGAATGTGGTGTAAATAATGCAATGATATGGTATACATATGTTGACCACATCAGGCATTACATGTTCATAAATAAAGAAGAGGATAATAAAGTAAAATGTCTACTCTTATTTTTTGTTGTCATTGATGTTCTACAGATAGATAGACGACTCTGTAATCCTAAAAGTTCTGAGGGTATTCTATATAAAGACTACTGAAATTCTAAATGTATATTTTCAACCAGCAGTGTCTAAATAAGTGGCATGCTTACGTTTTAGAATAAGGAAATAGTTACCTTGTGAGTGATATCGCAATTAATAATTTCTTATTCACTCGACAATGTGAGTGGTATGAGAGAGCAAAGCATGCCTCTCTTCTATTAACGAGATTTGAATACTAAATCTCGAAAGCGCTAATCAGGCATATTAAACATTATTGCATAATTACAGCTTCACTAACGCATGCGAAAAAATCGCATATTTATAATTACAATTTTTATTGGTGAAGAGAAAACAATTTATTACTAATTAATACAATTTAACTTCATTAAAATAACAAATTATAAATGCACAACATGATTCTTCAGGATCAATTATTTTTTCGTAATTAAGCAGAATGTTAATAAATACTCAAACTGGTGAATATTCTTAACATATCATGATAAAATAGATGTTACTTCATTATTCTTTAATTCTACAATATATTCAGTTGTCAATATTTTTTTTTTTGCATATGTCATAGCATTGGCCGGGACGCGAACCCACACCCGTCTGCAACCAACTACTTTCTTGCAAGGCGGGTGCGATAACCTCTAGGCTAACAACGCTTGACAGTTTGTCAATATTTTTATAATCAGATTTGAATGTAAAAGCACAAAAGAAAATGAACCCACTAAATATAGCTAATAGATAGTAAGCACAAACTAAAAATAAAAACAAAATTCTAATTTCATATAGTAATATGGGTCCTCAGCAACTTAATAATTAATATAAACTTCCCTTGCGATTAACTTTTTAATCTTGATCATAAAGATTTAGCTCTATTGTTATTTCATTTTTTATAATTAAATATTAAACTAATTTTAATTTAATCCAGAATATTTTCCAAGAACTTAATTAAAGATTGTTTCTAAACTTTTAATTTGTTTGTTTGGGATTTTGATTCACTTGAAATCTGGGCAAATTTAAAAACATTAGATTCAATAAAACAAGGTCTACTTACTTTTATATATTATTCTATAAAAAAATAGCAACAACTCATATTTGACTAAACATCACATGATCACTATCTCTTATACTAGCACATAATTGTTAATAAACAAGGCAAAACTCTCCATAAAGTAGTGCCACCCTGTGCCAACCAGAGTAATCAATGGATGCCAGAAGGCTTGTGTATAAAATCCCTATCTGTATGAAGAGTTTTGCCTTGTTTATTAACAATTATGTGCTAGTATAAGAGATAGTGATCATGTGATATTTAGTGGTTTAACACCAATCCTGCCTAATATGATAGTGGTGGCTATGGTTGTTAAAGAGCCAAAGATACCAAAATGTATGGGTGCTGAACTGAGTTCAAACCCATATGACTATATAAACTATTGAGCTTAGATTGAAAATGTTGTGTTTTCAATTTTATTCTCATGGTTTTGTAGTTAAGTAGAGTTAAAAGGTGGTTGCTGGAGGGTTGCATGAGATCCTAAGATCTAAGTGCAATGCTCTCAGATCCAAGACTCCTCACTGATGAAGGCCACAAGCCAGAAACTAGACTGGGGATATTGGATGAGTAGGCCCTAGATAGGGATTTTATGCACAAACCTTCTGATATCCATTGATTACTCTGTCTGTCACAGAATGGCACTACTGTATGGAGTTTTGCCTTGTTTATTAACTCATATTTGACTGTGTAAAAGCAATAAAATTAACTATTCAAAATAAAAAATATATCGGAAAATATAGCATTTACTATTGACATATAATTTCACAGATAAATGATATTATTTATTTTTTAGAATTTTTCTATGTATAAAAATGATAAGAAATCATTTATCCAGCAAAAGATATTTTACTGCATTAATTAAAGTCTTTTACTTGTCCTTACAAATGGAAAAATTACATGCACATGCCTTTGTATTTAGTTCATGGCATCCTATTTATAATTAAAAATATATATATAGAAGTATTCTTCAAAAAGTTTGATTTTTCCCCCTCTTGAATAGAATCACACATTTATAATTTGAATGTTATACTTTTTGTTTTAGTCTTGAATAAAAAGCATTCATGTCTAATTTGAATATTATATTGTTATATCATCATATCACTGTATGGAGTGACACTGATATTATGTCATCTAAATCACTTGATAAGCTCAAAAAGAAGTGACAAGATAGTTGTTTTTCTCTATGTCCTGATATTGGGGATTAGCTATTAATTCATTTACATTAGAAGTGAGCAACCTCTGGCCCTCAAAAGCTCTCAATCTGGCCAAAAATATTTTCAAAAATGTATATAAAATGACCCTGCATAAAACCTATTTAAATATGTATAATATTTACTAAGGTAATAAACCTAAAGCATGTGTGGTTGAAAATGCGAAGATAGGGACCTCTACAGATCTTAACCACAAGCTTATGCATTGGAAGAAAAATAGGGAACATGTATAGTGAAAATATCTTTTTCTCTCTACAACCTTTATAGAAGTACTAGTTCATTCTATTAGAAATTCAATGTGCCAACAAATTATGTATTTAGTATGGTCTATCCAGTTACAGATTTTTATGACCCTGAAGACATTTTGATTGTTTTTATAGTGATTTTCACAAATAAATGTATACTAACAAAAATAAAACTCAAATTTTATTTTATTTTCTTATTAATATTTTGGATACACTGAGCCATGCATTTCAAAAGAAATGAATTGATGCATATCTTTTATAAAAATTAATAGTAAATCAATGTGTGTTACATGCCTAGAAAGTATTTTGGTAAATAAAATAATACAATATTAAGAGGCACTATTTATCAAAACATTCTGATTACAACATGTTGGGAAAGAAAGAAATATTAAAATAGAAAATTTAACAAGGAGCTTCATCAAGTGGCCAACATGTTCCATAAAAAGTACTAACAAATTAGAAAATTCTGTGAAAGCAAGTTGTATTATTTCAATAAAAAGGTGGAAAATTCAAAACCATTTTCTAAAGGGGAGTTTATAAAAAAAATTGCATCCTAGCTATTGTAGAATTAATCTGTCCAGAACATAAAAAGAAATTCAAGAATATAAATATATCATGAAGAATAGTTAGAAGGTGAATTAGAAAAAATATCATTAAATGTGAAACAGACATTAATAATGAAATGGCTGATTTTGATCCCCATCATTTCACTTAAACTTTTGTTGCTAGCTCTATCTATGCTGGATTTAAACCTGTTCAGAATACCTAAACAAGGACAATAACATAGCTATATATATATATATATATATGTCAACAGATGGCATTCTACCAAAAACACCGTCAAGCGTATGTTTACATAAACGTCAGAGCAAGCATTCACTATCTCTAACTTTAATTCCACTTTCAGACCATGATTTCAAGCTATTTGCTATCATCAGTGAAAGACAGGAATTTTAGAAACTAGATCTAAACACAAACTCTGAGCGTTTATGAAACAGTTTCTATTCAGCTTGCAAGTGTGAATCTTTTAGACACGTAATGTCTTCAAACTCAGCATAGCAAGCCAGATAGCTATATGGGTCTGATCTCAGTTCAGCATCACCACATAGTAGAAGCCTCTGCAATATATATCATTGCTAGAAAGACCTCAAAGGTACATTTATGAAAGAAAAAAAACAAGTTAAAAACTTGCTAATGCTTGTATTTATGTCAACAGATGGCGTTCTACCAAAAACACCGTCAAGCGTATGTTTACATAAACGTCAGAGCAAGCATTCACTATCTCTAACTTTAATTCCACTTTCAGATCATGATTTCAAGCTATTTGCTATCATCAGTGAAAGACAGGAATTTTAGAAACTAGATCTAAACACAAACTCTGAGCGTTTATGAAACAGTTTCTATTCAGCTTGCAAGTGTGAATCTTTTAGACACATAATGTCTTCAAACTCAGCATATCTCAGCTATCTGGCTTGCTATGCTGAGTTTGAAGACATTACGTGTCTAAAAGATTCACGCTTGCAAGCTGAATAGAAACTGTTTCATAAATGCTCAGAGTTTGTGTTTAGATCTAGTTTCTAAAATTCCTGTCTTTCACTGATGATAGCAAATAGCTTGAAATCATGATCTGAAAGTGGAATTAAAGTTAGAGATAGTGAATGCTTGCTCTGACATTTATGTAAACATACGTTTGACGGTATTTTTGGTAGAACACCATCTGTTGACATAAATACAAGCGTTAGCAAGTTTTTAACTTTTTTGTTTTTCATACATATATATATATATATGTGAACAGACACTGGTAATGTCATTTATATTAGTAAATTTTGATTTGCAAATAAAATATATTTATATCAGAGATTTAATTATATGAAAGGTCAATTCATTATTTTGTTTTTATAGTAAATTCATATGTATATGTATGATCTACCCTATATCATGATACATATATAGGATGGCATGATTTAGATTTCATTTAGAAGTGTCAGCACTTTTAAATTTTAAGTAAAATGATTGTAAACAAATTATCATTAAGCCACAGCACCTGCAGGAAAATAAGTTTAAAATTAGTAAGTTTTACAATAATATGTTTATAACTGAAATACAGGTTTATTATATACCTGTATCAATATATGTAATATATAGGGTATATAAGCACAGACTTCCACATGACCCACAACTCTCCACTCTATCTCATAACCCTGATACACTTGAACACATATATATTGAAAAGATAAATAATCACCAATATATGCATTTCATGCTAAACCAGTAATCATCAGTTGGTCCAGATTATCATCTCTACACATATATGCAATAAGTGCTCAGATATATATTAAGATAATCTTCATACTTTAATGGACAGGCTTCAATCCACTCCACACTCCAACTCTTCAACCATCCATCCAATTGAAAATCTGATGATGGAATGCTCAAAGGCCACCCTGAGTTCGAGATTCTCATCACACCCATGTTGACCTAAAGTCAATCTGACCTTCGTATACAGGACATAATCTGTTTAATACATATACGAGGAATGGGCAGACATCTTACTATGTAATAACTGAAATACAGGCTTATTATATACCTGTATCAATATATGTAATATATAGGGTATATGAGCACAGACTTTCACACTACCCACCACTCTTCACTCTATCTCATAACATTGACACACTTGAACACATATATGTTGAAAAGATAAATAATAAAAAAATTATAATGTGTAAATAAAATCAGTAGATCAGCACTATTCAAACTCCCATTGGGATTTGGATATCTTGCTTAAAATTCAAACAAAAGTTAAAATTAAAAAAAAAATCATATATCACATGACCCCATCTCTTTTTAAATCTAAAATTCTAAATTAACATCAAGTGCTAACGGGTTCTCAGGTAATAAATAAGTTGTCAACAAGCAAGTGGGCTGAGATGTGAATTATATAGAGGCAATATTTTGGACTATACACACACATTATTTTTGAAAGAAGAGTTGCCACCAGAATTCACGTCAGTCTAAATCTTAAAATGTCTGACTAAGGAGGGTTACATTCTGCTGCCTCTCTGTGGAAGAATGATGAGTCTATTGCCATCCTATGCACCCAATAGCATGACCACTGTTATAAATGGAAACTTTCCAGCAATAGCCTGCCACCAGATCTATACCCTAGTTTTAAATTAACTAACCCTGTATATATAAAACTTGTATACCTACACTTTGTAATTTTCATTTACTTATTTAAATCAAATTGATGTACTCATCTAATTATTAATTCTATATCACGCAGTTATGCCTATATCTTTACTATATTTTATTTTCAAAATGTATTATAGATATTGTCATATGTCAATGCTTTAAAACAGCAAGCACTCCAAATTCAATAAATTTTAGCGAAGATATGATTTTGGTATATTCATTTAATTATCTTTTAATAATGCCCATCAATTAAGTAGCATTATTTTAAAATCCTATATTTCCAAATAATGATGAACTACCCTGCACTCATTGTTATTGATTATTTATTTATCATCTAAATGTATAGTGTTTTGCTCTTAAGATTTTGACTATTTTTATATATTTGTCATAACAAGTAATAGATTAGCTTTAAGGATAGTTATAAAATATATTTATTAATCTACTATAAATTACCACTGAATATATCCTTCCCTCCTTAATGTTATTTAAGATGTAGATTAAAGCATATTAAACAAGATTGATAATTCACTTTACCATCTAATTAGCATAACACTATTTTAATAATTGGCTTCTGTTAGCTAAACCAATAGACACTACCTGTTTAAGCACATTTATCTTTAAATATACGTTTGATTGCTTATTGCATTGCAGATGTGTTGTTACTAATGTATGTGACATTTTGCTGCATCTTTCTTAAATGGGATTACGGTTAAGCTGCCCCATTATACTGTTTCAGGTCTGTGCATCAATCTTGTCCCTGAGTTTAAGGCCAGTTCACTCGAGTAAGCCATCCCCACTCCTGAACTTCAAATGTTCATATCATTGGCAGTAAGACATTCAGTCCTAAAAGTACCATGCATTGATTGCAGGAACCCTGAAGAATTACCCATCTGCAAGGCAACTTTGTTAGTAGTATTTTCCCAGTACTATAGCACATATTGGCAATCTAAAATAGCCAATTCTTTCCACCTATCAGATAAATATTAAGCATTGGTCTGAAACTGCAACTTAGCTACTGGGTGAAATCTACATCAGTTTGAGCTTATTTATGTACACAGATTTTAGGTAGAGAAATATGACATTTATATAATGCTGTAATGCATCATCTATCTTGAACTAGTAAGACTACTTATAAAGTAGCAAACCACAATGTTGAGATAGGAGTTGGCATATTAATTGGAGGCATAATCTTAAGTGACTGCATATATATACACACACACTTATTTTAGTATGTAAAGATGAGATTGCTCTAATATTTCCATCTCATCCACTATGACATCTGTGTGTTTCACCCACACATTTCAAACTATGTTCTTTTATTTGTATTTTTTTGTCTTGATTAATTTATAAATGTATTTAAAATTATGCTGGTTTCATATGTCTTTCTTGCTTGTAGTCTAATTCCAATTCAATTTAATTCCTATTTAGTAGATTATGTACGAGTGATGTGCATTGACATTAATTGATATTAAGTTACAAATATTACCTCCCTTTCATGATATATCAGTCTATTTTAATGCTTAAAGTTAGTATTATGTTTAGTCACCCCATGAGAGTCTCATGCTTCTCCCTGTGTTACACCAGTGGCAAAGAAATTGAGACTAAGTGTAACCTCAGAGATGTCATTTCTAAGGTGTTAAATCATGAAGCTCGATCAGATTCGACATCTCACAATCTTACTCTGGTCAGCTTTGGTATATTTTCCTGGATTTTGTGGTGTGAATTCACAAATCTGACCATTACAATAATAATAATGCTATTTTATTTTTAATTCATAAAAAAAAATATGGCCCTCATTTAAAAAGGGAAAGTTGAAATTGGTCTGTCAGTTGAAAAGGTTGCCCATTCCTAATGATTAGGGGTAAATAAATTAAATTTTTGATCAAATCTAGCAGATTAATTTTTAAATTGATAATTTTATATGGCTTGTGAATGATATTATAAAGACCCAAATGGCCCATGTCAAAAAAAAAGATTTCCCTACCCCTGATTTACATATATATATATATATATATATAAACAAAAGGTAGTAAATTACCCTGTCTTAGGCTGTGAATTAAAAACACTCTAAATGCTGAATAAAGGATTAAGAATAGAATAAATCCAGCCATTCTTGAAGCTCTGACATTTATAAGTAGACTTTTGTCAATATTATTGGTATACTTCAGAGTGAAACTAATATATCAAGTAGATGGAATATGGCATGTAATATTTATTAAATTAATAATCAATTACATAAGACTGAAAACAGAATCTATATTTTAACACCTTGATTATAATAATTAAATGAGATTTAATATATAAATATTAAATTAAATATATATATATAAACAAAGGGAGTAAATAACTCTCCTTCAGAGCTTCAAGAATAGGCAGTTTTATTCTAATCTTGATTCTTTGTTCAAGATTTAGAGTGCCTTTAATTTGTAGTCTGAGGAAAAGTGATTTATTCCCTTTATTTACATATATACATTGAGATATGTTTAACTTAATCTTTACATATTAATTCTTACTTAATTATCATAATCAATGTATTAAAAGAGAGATTGATTATTAGTTTAAGAAATGTTTAGTGCCATATTCTATTTGGCAGATATATCAATTTCACTCTGAATTTCCAACAGTGTTGACAAAGGCATGCTTTAAACACCAGAGGTCTAAGAATAGATGAATTCATTCTATTCTTGATTCTCTGTTCAACATTTAGAATGCCTTAAATTCATAGTCTGATGGTGGATAATTTACTCCTTTGTTTTTCATATATACATTGGATATGTCTAATTAAATGTTCACACATGCACACACACACACATATATATATATTGACATACATAAATTGAAATAGTTTTTAAACAATTAGTTACATTGCAAAGGCTTATCCATGGAATTTATGTTTTCCAACTGCTGATTGATGCAAAAGTTTTAACATTTTTTATCTTCTAACTAAGAATAGTTAGATACCTATTTATTGCCTAATATTGAATGGATAGTTACTAGGGTTCACTATATGCCAGCCATTGAAAAAAAAAAACCATTAAGCTTGTTTAGAACCTGAAAAAAAAAATTAAGTTTATGTTATCTGGATTTAAATTCCATGTTGTGAGCATATCAATTGGATGCACCAACCATTATGTTATGAAACATTCACGTATATATAAAATGTACCACTGCATTTATAGAAAGATAACACGTTTTCTACCAGAAATGAATGTTTTACATCACATTACAATCATATTTTTGTTTTGCAGTCATTCCAGTAGTTTTCATCAGCTCAATCCAGATTAACCCGTGATCATTACCTTCTAACTAAAATTAGTTAAATAACCATATTCATAACTGAATAGATAGCTGGTTTGTTTTTTTGAAAGAAGAATGTCAACAATATATTAAAAAATTGCAAGAATAATTATAGAACGAACAGTCGAGAAACATTACGAAAAATGTTAAAACGACAAGAAGAAAGAAATGATTAATATATATATAAATGAAATATTCAACTTATGAAAACAATTCAGGAGGTAAATATTCATAAAAAGAATTCAACAACAATAGTCGACTGATGTTAAAAAAAACACAACTAAAAAATAAGGCAAAAATTAAAAAAGAATATTTTTCATTTATAAATATTAATAGACTTTAAAAATTTAAAACAGAAATATAACAAATCTTAAAAAATAATAAAAAAAGGTACGAGAGAAAATTGATAAATGGGTCACTGATATATTTAAAAAAAGTACTTTATTAGGAAAAAGATTTACAAATAGTTTATATATATATAGTGCATATCTTTTTTTAATGCATTTTTTAAAAAAAATACGAATATACATATATATCTGGTTTTAATTTGAAACATTTTCCAACAAGTTTAAAGTGATTTTCTCAAAAAGAAATCGCATTCTTTTTTCTTAACCTTTTTATAAAAGTTTTATATTTAAAAGAAAAAACTGGCAATAAATTTTTAAAGATTAATCTTCATGTTTTATTCAGTTGTTGATGGATCGTGCTTTTTATTTAATCAAACAATTTCAGTGGGTGGTAAATATTTTGAGTTTAACTTCAATTCTTTATATATTACGATCTCTGCCTGAAGACAGGTGGTCAGATAATAGGATTTACCTATAACCAAGCAATAGCATTCGACCATCATCGCATTCTTTTACTCTATCATATCAATATTTATCTACTTCATAAACTTTGACTTTTCTTATTATACATACACACACATAGAGGGAGAAAGAGATAAAGAGAGATGAATAGATAGATAGATAGATAGATAGATAGATAGATAGATAGATAGATAGATAGATAGATAGATAGATGGATGGATGGATGATGGATGGATAGATAGATAGATAGATAGATAGATAGATAGATAGATAGATAGATAGATAGATAGACGGATGGATAGATAGATAGGTGGGTGGGTATGTAGGTAAGTAGGTGGATGGGTAAGTGGATAGATAGATAGGTGGGTAGGTGGTAGGTAGGTAGGTGGGTGGGTGGGTAAGTAGGTAGGTAGACCGACAGACAGATAGATAGATAGGTAGGTAGGTAGATAGATAGCTAGACAGACAGCTGAACGGATAAATAGATGGGCAGACAAATATATAGGTAAATAAATAGAATGAATAATTAAGTGTTATATAGATAGGAGAATAGAAAACTAGACAGGCAGACAGATAAATACATTGAAAAAAATTGATTTGTTTTAAAAATGAAAAAAAAAAAGGCTACAAAAACTGAATATTAAAAATAATATGAAAAAAAAAGGAAGTAGATTAGAAATTGAAAAATAATGACAGACATAAAACAAATGCAAAAAGAACGAGCAAAAAAAAAAAAAAGAACGAAATTGATAAATCATTTTGAATAAAGACTTAATTACGAGTTTTAAAATTACTATGAAAAGTAAGATTTAGAAAATAGGGGTAGATCTGCTAAGAAGCTTGATAAAGATATCATTTTCCAGCACAGAATAATTTGTTTAATTGTTTTTAATTATCATATTAACTTCGCCATTCTTATTATTTCTAATTTTCATGTTACCTGCATTTATCCCCATTGCAATTATTGGGCATGTTGACCACAACTCAATAATAATAATTTAAATAAATATTAAATGTTTCCCCAAAAATTTATGCTAAATATTTTGAATAATTTTTTTTAGTCCGTTTATAGTTAAACTCATTTAATCTTTCACCAATTTTTTGGTCAATGGGCATTTTGCTTCTATTAATTGGAAAGTAAAAGTTCCAGATTAATCTAAGCTGAACTAATAACTGGAATAGTGATTTTATAGACAAAAATATGTTTGTAATTTTATGAAAATTTCATTACCGGAGGCAGAGATACAATACTTCTGTGGGCACTGTTCCTTTTACATTTATGAAATTTTATCTATAGCTGATGGTAAAAATTATCTTAGACTTACACTTTAACTTTTGAGAAATATTTTAAAATATTGCCTAAAAAATCTTTTTAGAATATATATGTATATTAAATGAATTTTCTAACGTAAATAAAAGTTTGAAAAGTAAATATGTTACTAATAAATGTTAAAATATGTATATGTATTCATTTATATAGTATATATTTTTTAGATTAAAAGTATATATATACTTATAATTTTGTATGTATGCGCATAAAACTAAATATATATTTTAACAATTTGGTTACTAGACTTTAGAATAAAACGTTATTAAAATGCTATAAAATAGCTTTTTAAAAAAAAAAGAGTTTGAAAAATAAATGTTTCCTACGTTTATCAATTTGTTCGCATATTTTTTCGATTTTTAGAATAGCTACTTTATAGCATTTTAAAAATGTGTTATTATAAACTCAAGTAACTAAACTGTTAAAACATATATTTGGTTTTATATTTTTCACATACAAAATTCTAAGTATATATACATTTTTAATCTTAAAGGAATGCGCTATATAAATGTATGTGTTATTAATTACGATAATAAGTACATATGTGCATGTGTCAATAATCAAATACGTACGTATTATAACTTGGTTGTACGTAAAAATCTTACAAAACAAGATTTATTATAACTGAAGGCATTTTAAATAAGCATTACGAAGAAATTTAGGAAACTCACCATTTGAGTAATTACAGCAGCGTCCATCGCCGCGAATTCTCTTGAAAAAAAAAATGCTTTTGCTATTTAGTGTCCCTGACTGAGAAATCAATTCTCAGCTGCTACATTTCCTCGTGCTACTGACCCTATTTCTTTACGGTGCTATGGAAATGCTACTCCAACATTCACGATTGGTTGTGAGTGGGTGCATGCGTATCTAGCTTGAAGTGAAGTTAAAAGATAAAAGAACACAATACGTGCAAAAAGATACAATTATTATTGGACAGATGTAAAATGCAGTAAGAAAATTTTACCCAAGAATATAAATAAGTCAAGTTTGAGATCTCCTAACTGTAAACGCCTGCGGGGGGAGGGGGTATCTGTATATTGTAAATAGTTTTATATATATATGTCAAAGCCTCGGCCGGAAAGCGAACCCCGGGACAACTGCTTGTAAGGCAGCTGTGCTAACCACTCGACCACTAACACTCGACATATTTTAAATAGTTGTGGTCTGTATTTAACATAAAAAAGAATTCTCGGATGCAATGATTAAAAAATAACAATATTTTGTTAATTACTCTTAATCAAATTATTATTATTTTTATATAACAATACTAGAATGTAAAATAAGATTCAAATGCTAGCTAATCGTAATATCTAATTATCACATGTGGTAGTTTGCTATTATTTATTATAATCCAATTGAAACTAGCGTCTAACTTAAAAGCCCCAAATATAAAGTTAAAACACCTTTATATCGTTAAAATGCAATATGCTTATGAGTTATTAGTGAAAAATATAATCTTTTTTGCATGCATATTTGTATTTATGTTTATATTTTTAACTTTTAATTCTTATCGTTAAGTTTCAAAAACAATTTTATATTTATTATTAGTACGTATTTTATTTCCAATTTTTGTTTATAAATATGTCTATAATTAATATATAAGCTATTTTTTTAAAAAGTTATATATTAAACTATGAGTACTTTAGTTTTGCTCAACTGAGTACCGCAGTTAGTTGTGTAGTATAAATATATCCAAACAGAAAAATAATTAATCATACAATATAATTGCATGTTTGAAACAACAACGTTCAATGTAATTTCTAGAAATATAGTATTCATATCTAGTATGATCTTGACCTATTAAAAAAAGCAGCGACCTCTCGCAGAAGGTTTTGAAACGCTATTTAGATTTTTCCTCTATTTTGTTTAAAGAAAGGTTTGATTTATTTTTGAAATTTGTCTTAATTTAAAAATATATTAATCAACTGATTTCGTAAATAATACAATTTATTATATTTCATTTTAAATTATGAAGTTAACAAACCAATAAAAATAACCTTTTCAAAATTATAATTAAAGTGAATTATTATCATTATCAATTTTAGCTATTATCGATCGTCTGCAGGATAATTGTCGCTTCAAATTTACTCATTTCTTCCATACATAGATTCTTTTCATCACATCACGCCAACAAACTTCTTATTTCATCCAAGTATCTCACATGTGGTCTTTTTCTAGATTTTTCTAATCTATTAGGATTCAGTTTAAGATTTCAACTACTCTTCTATTATCATCTTTTCTAGCAATATTTTTAGACCAGCTTCATTTCAGTATCTTAATTCTTTCAATGATGTCCATGATAAGTATTTGTTTTCTCATTCAAACATTTTGCTTTCAATGTCTTCTTTTTACTTCCAACACACACATATATATATATATTAATGGTCCTAAGACTCTGAATTACTCTTCTGTTAAGAATCGGTCTCAAATTCATAAATAAGAACTGATAAAACATATCTCTTAGAATTCTTTCTTTTCAAACACATGGACATTTTTTTATTATAAAGTTATTACTTTGAATACAAATAGACTATGTTAGATATGTTGATGGCCCACTAATCTGTTTGACAGCAAGACAAATTATATGAATTCATCAAGTTAAAACAGGCAAAACTCATCAAGTATTAGAACAAGCATCATTTTTAACTCAAAGAATTAAATTCTTGGATCTGTATCAAAGACATTTTAATTTTCTGAATTATAGAATGATATTAAAACCAATAAACTTAAGAGGAGCGATCCACCCCAAGTCTTTAACACCTATGTCACACAAATACACCAGACTGAAAGGTTTTTTTTTATAGGAGTTATAAATTATGCAAATTGGAAACTTATAAGAAAAATAACATAGACACATATATTAAAGACTTACAATTAGGATATAATCATAACAAAATTCTTTATATGATTAATAGATTTTACAACAAAATAAAAAATCCTCTACAGCCTCAACTCATGGAGACTAGAAAATGGATTAGCCTTTCATATATCCTGAAAGTTGCTCAAAAATTAAAAAGAATATGCTCTGAAAAATATAATGTAAGTTTTTGAATTCCCCCATCACTAAACAAACTGTTTAGCAATTCAAAGAATAAACTGTCTATGGAATTAGCTCACCAAGTCATTTACAAAATCCAATGTAACCAACCTATGTGTAAGTTTGCATATTATGGGGAATCGAGGGCTAATCTTTCAAAGAGACTAGCCCAGCATAAATATCTATATAATAGAACACATGGGTGTTGAATATTCCTCAATATTTATGAACTACAAGCAAAAATCTGGCTATAAATTTGATTTGTCAAAAGCTGACGTATGCACTGAGAGAAAGACAGAAAGTGAAAGATTAAAGAGACTTGAGCAATAGCTAAAGACCGATTCTCAATAATCAGAAAAGACCCAAGTACTCATCTTTTGAAGAAGTGGACAATTTAAATAGATTTCAATATTTTTGAATATCAAAATAAATTTAAATGTTTTAAATCTTGAAATATTTATCAAGTATACTTAAAAACTTAGAACACTAAAAAAGTAATAATGCTATGATTATAATATTTTATTTATCGAAAGCATGCTAAGCATTAATAAAAGCTATGGTTAAATTGAAATGGCTACCTTTTTTATATAGTTGCCTAGAACATTTAGTTGAATATGTTATTTCTTTTCAAAACATTCCATCCAAGATTATCATCCATTAAGCATCTATATTAATATTTGACCAAGTATTTGTAATTGTTAAGTATCTTCTAATTCATGATTATCTTTATTTTATTTTATTTTTTGAAAAAATATATTAAACATTATTCTTTTTAGCATTTATCTTTAGCCCAACTTTCTTACTTTCATCTGATAACTCTTGCAACATTTACTGAAATTTTAAAGCATTATTATTTTTTTTATGTGTCAAAGCGTCAGCCAGGAAGTGAACCCCAGGACAACTGCTTGTAAGGCAGCTGCGCTAATCTCTCGGCCACTAATGCTTGACTTCTAAAGCATTATTTGCAACTACAATTACATTTTCTGCAAAATCTAGACGATTAAAATAATATCCATTTACTTTTTTTACTTAGCTTCCCATTTTATTTTCCACTAAATACTTTATGTAAAACTGTTATAAAATTTTTTGGAGATATAGAATTATCCTGTCTACATCGTCTAAATCTTAATATATTCTTATTATTATCATATAAACTAGTCACTGCTGTTGCATTTTTTAAATATTACGCAAAATATGACTATCCCATGTCTTTGGCAATATAAAGCTTTAATCGCTGTAGAAATGTGTATAAAATTAAATGCTTTTTAATAATGTATAAATCCAAAGTATAACTTATATTCATTTGGTCCTTTTTATAATTTCTCTCAATACTTAGTTTCAATTCACTATGCTAAAACTACTTTTTTAATCTATTTTGTTCATTTGGTTGGTTAAAATCCAAAATTTACTGCAGACAAATGGTAATTATCTTGGTAAAAAAAATTATTAAAAAACTGAAAAACTAATATGTGGGTTTTAATATCTTCTTTATAATCTTTCTTAAATATCAATATTACTGACATTCTTCCAATCATTTAGACATTGGGTATATAATCTTGCCAATAAATTTTCTAGTTCTTCACTTGCTTCTTTTAAGATATCGATTATAATTTCATCATTTTCTAAAGTTTTTTTCCCCTTATTCACAGATTCAATTACAAGTCTTATTTTTTCATTTAAAATATTTGGTAATTCATGAGATGTAGTAGTAATTGTAGTGTTTAATTTTTTTTCCTTATTACTATATAAATCCTTGTGTACCTCTTTTGCACCTTTCATAATATCTCTCTTTTTAATAATAGTTCAATCTTTTCTTTTTAATGTTAAAATAATTTTTCTTCCAATACCAAGATATTGTTTTATACTTTTGAAGCTTTTGTTTGCTTTTATAGCTTTTCTATCAATTCATAGTTATATTTTTTATAACATTATTAATTCTTTTTCATCACATGATCACCATTTCTTATGCTTGCTCAAGCTGTTAAAACAGGCAAAACTCTTTATAAAGTAGTGCCACTCAGTGCAAGCTAGAGTAATCATTGGATGCAAGGTTTGTGCATAAAATCCATATATTAGATGAATAGGCTCTAGATAGGGATTTTATGCACAAACCTTCTTGCATCCATTGATTATTCTGGCTTGCACTAAGTGGCACTACTGTATGGACAGTTTTAACTCTTTTTCATATTATTTTACAGAATTCCAAAGATTCAATTCTTCTAAATGAATCATTTATAAAAAAATTTATATTCTTTCTTTTCTTCATATACTGAAACATTACTAGTGAATGATTTTTTTTCTACCAGTTATGTTTGTTGGTTTTTAGAATATCATTATCTTATTAATTTCATTTAAGTTTGAACCAACTTCAAAGTATGTCAATATTCTTAAAATAATGATCAAATTTTCATTTAAATTTAGTGAAATGTTTTTGAAAGTTAGGAATATACCTATTGTTAATACTCTCTCTCTCTTTTTGATAGTTTTTATCTTTTCTACTCTTGTGCTAACATGTGTCTTAGATATCATTAACGGATCATCACTTCCTGTGCTGAATCTATTATGAACATTACCAATCTTGAAATATATGCTTTCTGTTAGTGTCAGAGTCAAAATATTATCAAATTATATTACACTTTCATTTGATGTTTCCATATCCCTTTTCATTTAGTATTTTTTTATTTCAACAAAAGAATTCATAATATACATTTTCCCTCTGCAAATGTATCATTTTCCATTTCTGTCACCGCAGTTAAATTTATCTACAGCACTTTCATCTTTCAATTATTTTCTAATTTGTGTATTACAATTTCCCATGAAAATTTTGAAATTTTGATATGATTGAAAGCATTTTGTGCATATAAAAATCCTCTACTTCTTTATTACAATAAGTTATTGGGATATATGTCTGAATTATGTGCATTTAATATCTTCCCTTAAGGAGAATAGTTTTTCTTGCTACTCTAATAAATTATAAATCTTTACAATAATTGTTTGTGAATTTATAGCAAACATATTACATTTATATTTTCAATATTTATGCCATCATAATAAAGTACGGAACCACTTTTCAAATAAATTGTCTCTTCATGCTTCTTTTAGATTCACAAAGTTTAACAATATGCCAGTTAATATTAGACAATATATTTTCCACTTCGTATAATTTTTCTTTAATTGAAATTGACCTGCAATTTTAAGTAGCTAAATGAAGGTCACCATTTAATGACATCTTGGATCTACAATCAGAGGATTCTTAGTAGCCTCCATTTTCTATCCTGACTAAAATGCCTTTAAAAGCATCCTGGGAATGAGAGTAATAATATAGTTAGTTTAGTAAAAAAAAAATCAGTCAATACTTAGACAATCCCAATATTAATAACAATCAGCAATCTCAACTTGTTGTCAAGGCAATCTCCATTTAACAATATATATGATGTAGCACTAAATTGTGATGAGAAACTTCCAAATTGCCATCTGTGATGATCAAATGTTATCAATTGATCATATTTACTTACAAATGATTTTGATTTAGTGCCAACATTAGTAAATAACGCTATCATATTTTGATATACAGTCAACATCATATATTTAACCCTGCTTATCTCAGCATGCAGATCTACATAAAAAATGTATAATATCCATGAAACTAAAAATTTAGAATATTAATTTTACCATTGCAAAAGGACTTAATAAAAGATCAAATTAATGAAAAATAAAAAAATAACACTAATGAATAAATATTATATGGTTAATTGAGATTATGTAAAGTTTGAGTATCCAAATGTTAGGTTGAGAATAATCATACCATTCAATTAATTAACTTTTTTTTTTCTCTCAGATTCAGAAATGCATTGAGCAGAATAATAAAAATAACCCAAAATAAAATAACTAACTACTGAATTGCTAGGATTTATATGAAGTCTGATGTCTTGAAATTGATGGAATAGACAAGATTCTTAATCCATCTCTAGAAATTAAAATACCCAATGACAACATACTTTTAAGATCAAACTCAAACCTTTTATCAGTATAGTTTTGATTTGGTATTTTTCACATAATAAAACAGATTACTTCTTGACAAGCCTGGATAGTATAGTATGCTTCAAAACATTTATACCTGAATTGACTATCAAAAAAACATATCCTCAAATGTTTGAGTTTTTATCCAGATCATTGAATACTTTTTTTTTTTTGAGGCTAGAATGTGTATAAGTTAACTTTTTTTATATATATTTACACTTATATTATAAAAAATAATTTATATCCTACATATCCATGAAGCTCCAAAATTATCAATTAAAACAGTAATTCATGAATGAAGGTAGGTAGAAGATGCTAAGTTGAGTGTCTTATGATGCTGATGTTTTATTTAGCCAACTACAATGCTACATTATTTCCAAATGAAGCATGATTGTAAAAATAGGGGTGTGTATGTAATATTTAATAAGAGTACTGTTTGTGAAATCAGCAACATTTTAAAATTATCATAAAATAAAAATGCTGGGGAAAATGTTTCAATATGAAGACCAAAAAAAAAACAACATCTATAAATTGCTAATTATTTTTTTGAGAAAGATCCAAAGAAAAATCAAAATGAAATTATCCAAATCAGAATACAACAAAGTTTGATTATTTTGTAAAAAAAAAAAAATCCAGAATTTATGGATAGTTAAATTGACTTTGAAGATAGATCAGACTTCAATAAATATATTACAAATATCAAGTACAATGATAAAATTGTAATATTATTTAAATGTCATGTACATTTAGCAGAGACTTTTATATAACTTAATTGTATTCATGCTGAGCATGCTTTTGACATGGATGTCATATTCATAGCAACCTAAGTTTATTTAATGTTCATGGCATTTATATTCTTTTAGTCATTACTTTAATATTTAAGTATATTTCCTTCTATTCAAATTTATTAAAATAATCCATTTTTTGGAAAGAGATATACACAATTCTTTTTTATTTATAGCATTGTGATCCTCTGCCATTCCCCAGGCCTCTTTGATCTTGTGTTTCCTGTCTTCTCTTTTTAAACATAAATTTCAGCCGTTGTTAAATCAAACTTATGGCCTGATTTTTGTTTATGATCCATAAATATGAATGCATATTCTTCACTCCTTTGTGCCCTACAAGTATCTATACTGGGCTAGTCTAATTGATAAATTAGCATGTGCAATAATTTATGAAATAAGATATATGATAAAGAAAAACATGAAAATAAATATCAGAAATTTTGTAATATGGGAATTAATAATACCATAAAGAATATAACACTGTTAAATGGAAAGAAAAACAATAGGAGTAAAAGCATCTAAGATGTAACTTAATTTACAATTAATAACCTAATTTTCTGTAATATTGTCATCAGTTGAGTTTTTCAAACAATTTACTTTCTGAATTTATGATTATTTTTTGTTTCCTATATTTTTAAATTTTGTAAGGTAGAATCTAATTTATACTTTTTAGCTTTCTGAATGTATATAACAATTAATTATATCTTTTGCAACATATATTACTTTCATTTTTTAATCTTTGTTTTTTTTTTTTTTTTTGGCCTAAATCTATCTTTTTAAACATTTTTTCCAACACTTTTGCTTACCTTAGTTTGACGAGTCCTTTTTATTTTCTTTATTTTTAGCATCTTCCTTGTTATTTTTTAATTCATTGATTGTTATTTATTGTAACAAGATAATAAAACAGTAACATAAACATCTGCTGAACTTCATGGAAATTTTCCTATCATTAAATCATATAGTAATATATATATATGTACAGAGAATAACTCTAAGAAAAAAAACCCTGAAAAACATAGACGTAAATGGTGGATAAGGGTCGGCAACTAAGATATTGATGAATTTGAAATGACTAAATTGTTTTTATTAGTGCTTTTAAACATAGCTAGCTTTACTAGTTGTCTGTTTCACTTTTTTTAAAAAAAAAAAAAAGTTTTATGATATTTTTAATATAAAGAATAAATTTGCTTCTGCCTTAATCAAACATTTGTCAATAATTCATTTAAAATAAGTTCCAATAACATTTTCAATAATTTTAACAGGCTCATTTTAAATACTGTCTCAAGCATCAACATTGACCGGTCACGTCTTATTCACGGTTTATTATAAATTTTATATCTTTATGATAGAATACAAAGGAATAAAAATAAGATCTTAGTAAGTGCGAGTTGATGGACCAAATAGATCTAAGCACATTTTAATATAAATTACATATATGTATCTTTAATAATAAAAAGTAAACAAAATATTTAGATTATCATTTTACAAAAATTACTTGCTTAATTAACTATTTAATGATTTAGTAAAAATATAATGAATTTTTGTTTAGAAAAGAAATACGTGCTGACATCGCGCTTAATAAGAATTAATATTTAGAAAAGAAATGTAAGTGAACAAAATTGTCATTTGCTTGGATGTCTAAGAATCACTAATATATTATAAACAAGACCTATCATAGTTGTTTTTTATTCTTAAAAATTGTCTACTTTTTTCGTCTTTAGTTTTTTTGCAAACATTTTTGATTTGAATCGAGAAAATTTAAAAAGCAATAAATTTGGAAATGTAACAAACATATTGTTGCATATATAGAATTCAAGTAAAAGGATGAGTTAAAAATTATCTGCACTTTGGTTGTATTAAAACTTCTTTTGGTCGCACAGACATCGCCATCTTCTCAGTCACTGTTATACAATTCAGAACGTTTTATTAGTTCAAATGTGACTGCAATAAATAATGGCTGATCCACTTGTGATTTGCACAAAAGATCATAGTGCAGTAATTCATTTTTTATGGTCGAGGATGTGCTGAATATGAAGAAAGTATTTTGTCATAAACAAGTGTGTATGTATGGATGAAAGGTTCAAGAAAGGTCACACACTTTGATCAACTGAAAAATTGCTTGCACTTTTCTGGAATTCTAAAAAGCTAGTATTGGACGATTATCAGGATAAAGATTCAACAATCAACTGTATGCATTACGGGATGCTCATTGAAGCCTAAAATTTATACAAAACAGAAGAGGCTTTTATCCAAGAATATTATATTGTTGCATGACAATGCACATCTGCATCCTGCTGCCCATACTGTCAACATTCTCCAAAAACTCCATTATGAGGTTCGAGAATCCTCCCTACAGTCTCATTAGACTATAATTTGTATGGTCCCCTGAAAGAAGCTAATGAAGAGATGAGAATAGTACATTCCTGGCTCACAAAACTCATTCCAAAACATTTTAAATAAAAGAATACAAGGACTTATTGATAGATAGACAAAATTTATTGAAAATCAGGACAATTACGTCAAAAAATTGATTAAAATAAATTCTACAGCTAGTGTGGATATTTTTTTGATAGTTTTATAATAGCGCGTTGAAACCACCTGAGGGCGTTCTTTCTATGATAGCACACACAAATATGCTGTTTACATGGCCTCTGCTATTGAAAGTTCTATTTCTAATGCTTAAGCCTAGAAATAGTCCGTTGTTACATGGTGGCTGTATCTATTTCTATGCTAATGCACAGAAACATGATGTTTAATCTGCCGCAGAAGCTATCGTGTCAGCTTACAGCTCAGATTTGTGTTACACACTTTTGATGTGCGATCACATTTCACTTTTGAGTACAGTATTGTGTGAGGGGCTGGAATTCCGAATGTCAAAACTATTTTAATATTCATTAAGACCTCCCCCTCTATCTCTTAGGTTTTATGAATATCTACTAATAATTATGAGCATAGTCTCATGCTTCCATAGCCCAGATTTCCTGCTCAAAAAATTCGGCAAGTGTAGGTGCAAGCGCAATTTTGATCAAATCACGCTAAGTCACGTTTCTGCAAGAACAACTGCGAGCTTAATAAAATGGCAGAAATAGTAAAGTTTCTGAATGTCAAAGTTCTCTGACTGCTGGAAGGGTTATCAAACGAAAAAGCTTGAAGCTGCATGCATGCTGTTCATGAAGAGCCAAAAAAGTTGGTTTTAATTGCCGTATATATTTGTTTTTTGTAATTATCATAAAAAGTTAGTCAACCTTTGAGTTGTATTCCGTTTTGTTAAGAATTGTAATCCCCGCCCCCCAAAAAAAAGTTTGACTTTTTGTTGTAAATGTTACCATTAAATGGAAATATATCTATTTGTAATTTTTTTTTTAAAAAGTTGATTTCGTAGAATACCAAGCTGAAAATATAAGCAATGAAAAGAATAAAAAGTAACTACTTTTTAAAATTAATTTCGATTTATGTATTTTTTTTAAAAAAATTGATTTGATATTACTTTTAAATGTGATAAACAAACCAAAAAAAACCCCGGCCCAAAATATAAGTAATGAAAAGAATAAAAATTAAGTACTTTTTTAAATTCATTTTGATTTGTGCATTTTTTTAAAAAATGTATATTACTTTTAAATGTGATAAAGAAACCAAAAAAAAAAAAAATCCCGGCCCCAGAAACATTATATTTATCTTTGTTTACAAACAAACCATGCCCTCAGGCGGTTTCAACACACTATTATAAAACTACCATTTTTTTTTACTCATTCCCATATTTTTATAGGTTTTAAACCTCTTTTGGTGTAATTGGCCTCACTATACCTGCAACCATCTATATCAAATAGTTTTGTAGAGTTCTCTTTAGCATGGTATCAAATGAAAGTAATAGGCCCAACTGGCTTAAAGCCATAAATACTGAACAGAAATTCCAGAAAAATGATAAATATAAGAAATGAAGTTATTTAAAGGTAAAGATAAGCTAATTATAGATTTGTGGGGGTAAACAATAAATGACTATGTGATGACTAAAAAATAATTAAATCAAAGAGAATAACATAATGGTGGAGATAATAGAGAATTTCAGGCAGCTTTGTTAAATATGGAACTGATAGATGATTAATTGATGTATTTAGAAAATTGTTTGTATACAACTATATGAATATCAGTAAAAAAAAATACAGTATAGCAACATAGGATTAATTTAAGACTGCCCTGTCTCTCGTTTCTTTATTAATTTAAAATAAATGCAGATAGTAATCATATTGAAAAACATTTAATGAATGATGAAATTGTTTTTTTTTATTGCTGATACAGGAAACATAAAATCTCTAATGAAAGAAATTTATATAGATTTAAGGTACAAGAATTATATAGAAGTTGTAATACCAAGTTTAACATGTGGAAATGATACTATTTTTATATAGCGGTGGAAAGACATAGTTTGGATCATGATAACAAATTTTTACATAGGGAAAACAAAAAATAATTTAGAAAGCTTGGTAATTATAATTTACGAATAATAACAGAAAAGCGAAAATTGGATCAATCAATTTTAGCGTGTGAAGTCTTAAAAACTACACCTTTTAAAATTATGGAAAAGGTTAATGCTTATTTAGAAAGGCCTTGAAATAACATGCCTACCATATCTATAACCTGGAATGTAAAAAAAAAAAAGTCAAGACTTGACTTTTTTTCCTGATAGTTGGCTCATAGCTAACCTACCTAACCATCTAACCTAAATATATACATAGCTGCCTTTAATTATAAAATAAAAATAAAGATAGAAACAGCTCTAACCCTCATTCTCCAGCAAATGCAAACCTGATAAGTAGTCTTGTCTTTCACTTTTTTTCTATGAGACTGTGAGATATTTGCCCTAAAACAAGTTATTGTTTTATTTTTTTTAAAAAAGACCTCTATATATTTATTTAAAAATATCTTTTCAAAAATGCAACTAAATAAAAGAAAATAAATTAAAATACAATGAGTGAGGCTAGACATTGGAGCAATCTCCAGCTGTGCAATTCAAAATAAGCGTTGTTTCATTTTTAATCAGATTTATTAGAAGCAGTGTGTCAAAATTTTCAAATGTCCAGATTAGATTAGCAGGTCTGGTATTCTAATAATGTGACAATCCAAAATAAATGTAATAAGAAAAATTGATTTTTTTTAATAAGTTTTACTTCTTTCTGTTTTAACAGATTGTTTGTTTTTTAAAAAATTTAAATTATTTGCATAACACTTTAATTGCCTGATCTTTTTTTTTTAATCTCTTATCTAATTAAAGCATTTACAATTCATTCTTTGACAAAAGTTTTAAATATTTTTTTAAAATCTCTCACCTATGTGGAAAACCACATGGCTGAAATGAATAATACATTACTCATTTCAATATTAATAAATTCAATTTATTTATTCATTAAAAGTAATAACTTTTTTTTTTTCTATGAGGTGTTTGCATATCTCTATAATTGTGATACAATGATAACTGTTTGTTTATTATTGTTTCAATTAAAATAAGCGATGATTAATATTTGCTGTTTCAACTAAAGTGATCATTCTATGATGCATTGCCATGTTTGCCTCAGCCAGTTATGTGTTGAAGGAAGGGGTTAATATTAAAAAAACTAGAAAGAAATTTGAACCTGACCTATAGATATTTCTCATTATAACATGACACTCTAATTTATAGTATGGCAGATATAAATAATATCTAAAATGACAAGGATTAGACCCTCATGGTCAGGAAATATGGCTGGATACCCAATCTGACCACCTTAGTTATTTCATGTACTCCAGTCAATGTGGTTGTTTCTAATACCAATTAATACTAGTGTTTTAATGTTTGTATTCTAGTCAATGTATATATAAAATGAGGTGGAAAACCCATTTCCATTACAATATATACTATTATTTTTCATCTAACTTAAATAAATCTTTTTTTATAATTTTCTTTTGTTTATACAATTTTATACCCCATTTCTGCATTAAAAACTGTTGCAGTTTAATAATAACTATTGCATATAGCTAATTCACATATCAGATGATAAATGCAAATCTTTTTCTTTGCTTCTTCATCTTAAACTTTTTATGTTGCTTTAAATAATAATTTACTCTATCTATTAAGCTGTAGTTAAACACCTGTTGAGGTCCCTACTATCGCATTTTATACGCATATGCTCGAGGTTATAGCCTCAGTAAATATTATCTATCTACTAATATAAATATCTGTAATAATCTTATTGATAATATATTTTACCTATGTACTTTTATCAATTTTTGTATGGATACATTTAAAAATATAGTCTCCATCTAATTTTTTTACATATACCATTTTGTATGTTTAAATTTCCAGCTTACTCTTTTAAATTTCACATGTGAAATGATTTTCTATGACTCATAAAATCTCTCTGGGAACAAGAAAATAATCATAAAAATTTCACAACAGAAAAAAGATATTTGGTATAATAGTTACTTTCCAAAAGATTCTATTTATTATCCATATTTTTATGAAAGCAATAATTTCTTGATCATATCCTTTGCTTTTTCTGTGTTGCTTTCACTATCAAATCACTAGATATTCTAATGCACATTCCATTTTATTAGTAATTTTGATTCTTATATGTTTATAAATGTCTATTTCTTAATAGGATGTAAAATGGATTCTTCTTAAATGAAATAAGAAAATTTTGTGCATGCTATACAAATTATACACCATGAATCTATTTTCTTTTTTTTTGAGTGTCATAGCATCGGCTGGGACGCGAACCCGCAACCCGGGCAACTGCCTGCAAGTGTAAGGCAGTCGCGCTGACCTCTCGACCACCAATGCAAGACTGAATCTATTTTCTTAAACCAATAAACTTCACATGACTACCTCCTCCTATGCTTGTGTATAACTGTTGTTAAAACAGGCAGAACTCACTGTATATATTACCACACACAGCAAGCTAGAGTAATCAATGGATGCCAGAAGGCTTGTGCATAAAATCCCCATCTAGTGCCTACTCATTCAATATCCCCAGACTAGTTTCTGGCTTATGGCCTTCTAGCTTGCTGTGTGTGGCAATATATATAGTGAGTTTTGCCTGTTTTAATCTATTTTCTTGTTGTGAGAATTTTAACATGCAATTGAAAACATATGATAACATTAATCAAAGTGAAGATTATGTGTTCAAACATGAGAAAACTCAATTTGTCATTTGGGAGGCTGTTATTAGAAGACTCCTTTGAAAGCAAAAAATATTGAATCATTGCAATTATAATAACAGTTAATGTAATATCTTAAAAAGTAAAATAGAATATGTATATCATTCTAATTTATTATCTGCAATTACAATTTTTAAGCTGAAAATTACTTCATGTGCATTTAAAAACTGATTTGATTTATAAGCTTAAATAAGTAAGGATTATTTATGATACTTTTACTAAACTTAATTGATTCAAACATCAAAAAAATTATACAATATGATACATAATATATTTTTTTTTTTTTAAAAAGTACAATTTGAATCATAAAAAAATTTATGAGATAATAGTATATGTATAAAATACTTAAACATTTTACAATTATTTATTTTTTATTAATAAAATAATATCAATACTTTTATAAACTTTTTATTACATTCATGCTGTAGAAAAACAATGGTAGTAGAAAATATTTTGACTATTTATCAATTAGTGGGAAAGAAAGCTGATCCATAAGTTCATCAATCCTGTCTTGTAAGATTTCAATAATATCAGAGGTAATAAATAAATGGCAGTCATCTAAATCCTGAATAATAAATTTCCGACCCAGAGCATTAGATTCATCCAAATGAAGGAGCATTTGTTTCATTGCTGGATCACTAAAAAAAAAAAAAAAAATACATTAATTTTTATTCTGATTATTATATGATATATACTTCTAATTCATCTTCAAATAAGTTAAATATAAATATCTAAAGGTATACATATAAGTGAAGCTGCAACAGACCTGGCAAAGTATGTACATACGCCAGTAGCCCAAAAATAGAGTAATGAGGCATTAAAAGGCTATAATTAATTAATAAGGCCTGACTATTGTTTGCTTCCCTCTTATAAACACAATTTATTACATCTCAGTTTTAAAATTACTTAGTAAACTTCATCTCATAAAAATAGATATTGTTCATATTTAATGTGATATTAACATTTCCTAAAGCAGCTGACTTCTATATTTATAACATAAGTAATTAAAACAAAAAAAAATGATGCATGCCAGAAGCAGGAATGAATAAAATCAGAACTAAAAAAAAAAAAGACATATATACACTCACTTCATAGTACTTAGTAAAACTATTTAAAAAATAAGATATTTAAATAAGAAATCAAACTGATTGGATAATTTTTAAATATATTTACAATCTTTATTTAAACTAGGCTCATTATTCCTAAATAACATGCACCTTTGTCTGTTAATTATCCCTACATTTTAATTAGCAATTATGTTATTGTATTTTTGAAAAAGCTGACATTTAATAATAAATAAGTTAGAAGACTGAAATAGCCTCTAAAACGCTTATAGTAAAATCATAATATATTTCAATTTCTTAATATTATAATTTATAATTAAGTTGTAAATATATTTAAGTCAATTGTTGGTTTTTTAAAAATGGAGTGATTAAATACCAAACTAGAATGTATATCTTCTGAGTATGGCATTATTATTTAAAAACAAATTTATTAACTTACATATAGTCCTAAATTGCAAACTAAGTTATATTCTGTTCATTTCATGTTCAAACATGAATAGCGTATAATAGCATATTTTGTTGATAAACATTGATTAGAATAAAAAACATATTTATTGAACTGCAAGTATACAGCAAATATAAATAATAGATTCTTTTATATATACATGCATATATAAAAACTTTAAATAATATAGTTAGTAATAAATTGAGGAGACACAAATATATATCCCAGAATGTGCATTCACTCATACATTAATTGAAGCAATAAGAAGGGAAAAAAACAACAACTAACGTATTTTTATTTTTAAAATAAATAGCAAAATATCTGACTTTCATTCTCATTGAATACAGTCTAGGTGATATATTTTTTTTCCAATCATTTTTTTTCTCTTATAGAAACATAATGGACTAGTAGTCTCTTTATTAAGAAACTACGATCTCCCTAATTATTTTAATGTTTTTAAATCAGTATTAAGTTTTAAGTGTGTTCTAAAATTTTGTAAAATGTTCAGCAATTGCTCTTAGAAAATATTTCATTATGCATATCAAATTAGGAAAGGATAATAAAGTAAAAATAAAGCATGTGCTTTCAATATAAAGCGAAGAAATTTTACTACTATATATATAATCATGTATGGCACTCCAAGTCAAGAAACAGCTATTGGCATAATTATAAAATTTATTTACAAATTTTATTCTATTTTTTGAAATGTAACTGCATACAGCGTTCGGCTAAAGAAAAATGGCTGCTCAATATTTGCGAATTTTAATGGTTTTTTGTTTGTTTGTTTAATTACATTTTTTCTTTGGATAGTTTTAGGTACAGCTTAGTTAGTGGCTCCACCATATAAAAGTACATTCATTATTTTCACACATGCATTCTTTATACACATGGCCAGAGTGAGATTTTAAAAAAAAAAAGAAGATAAATCCTATCTGGTCAAAATATAATTTTTATATGTTTTTATTGCTTATAAAAAGCAATACATTTAACAATAGTATGTACTACATTATTCAAGTAAAGCAAACAAAATATGTTTTAATAAAATAAGATTCTAACTAATTCTCACTTGTGATTTGATGTTTAAGATTTTAGCATAACTGATGAAAAGATTTTCTTAAAACAAGTTCTGGTAGCAATACATTGTGATAATTTACAATTTAGAAGTTAGCTATTATATAGCAACTAATATCTTACCTCATAATGAACTACCTGGAAAGCATTTCATTTCTTTAAACTATATAAGATTTAATAAGAAAGTAATTAATGTCCATAATTATAAGGTATTTCTTTCATCAGGGTTGAAGTATAAATAGTGTTTTTTCATAAATCTTTTCTTTTATTTGAAAAAACGGTACTAATTACTTAGTCGAATTTGGCCGCCTATTGGCGTTCTTGCCAGTCCAAAACAGCTACAAATGCCATTTAGACGGCCTACACTTACGGCTAAGAAAACAGCTGTGTTTATCTTAGCCATTACAGGCCACTTGATGGTGTTACACAGAAATATTACCACCTGTTTTGTGCTTCTCAACACTTTATGCGAATTCGCACAATTCACTGTTCGCTACTGTGTGGATTTCAAGTGGCCACAAGTTTTGATATCTCCATAGCCGAGTAATTTCATTTCTACTTAAATCATGCAGTTTGATTCACTAAAAATTGTCACACTGTCCCCACCCTTCCCTACACAACTTGGAATGTGCAAATCACTGGGAAAGGGTAGGTCGAACACGATTCAGCCGAGCTCATGTGAAAACTCATGCTTTCGTAAAAAATTATTCAAGTCAAATAAAATGGCACACAAATTGTGCCAGTTACCGATGTCAGTCAGGCTCCTGCAACCAAAGGTATTAGATTCCTAAAAATAAAATATTAAAGATGTAATAGGAAAAAACTAAAAGGATCAAAAAATGTTATTAATAGTACAAGTTCTTTTAAAAAAGGCAAAATAGAAATTGCGTAATACAAATTGCCATACAGCCAAAAAAAAAAGTCGCCGTATTTTAAACATGAAAGAAAACGAAAGTTGAAAAAGTCTAAAGTTTTGATGTTATTGTAATTTTTTGGGGATGGTGGGTTGAAAGGATCAAAAAATGTAATTAATAGGAAAAGTTTTTTGTTAAAATGGCAAAATAGACATTGCATAATACAAATAAAGCCAAAAAAAAATTGCCCTATAGTCGCTGTCTTTTAAAAAAAAAGACAACAAAAGTTGAAAAAGTCAAAAGTTTTGATTTTATTTTAATTTTTTTGGGGGGAGTTGGTTGAGAAATACTTGGTCTTCACTGAGACAAAAGTAATTTTTGGTTTGTTTTTATTTTTCAAAAAAAGAAATAAAAATTGGTTTCAAAAATAAAAGTTTTAGTATATCAATGATATACAAATAAAGGCCCCAAAAATCACCATACAGGCAAAAAAAAATTTGCCAAATTTTTTAAAAAGAAAACGAAAATTGAAAAAGTCAAAAGTTTTGATCTTATTTTAATTTTTTTTTGGGAAGGGGGGGGGAGGGATTGAGAAATACTTTTTCATCAGGTAGACAAAAGTTAGAGACAGAAGTTATATTTTGTTTGTTTGCTTTTTTTTTTTTAAAAAAAAAATAAAAATTGGTTTAAAAAATAAGTTAAAGCCAAAAAAAAATCGCCATATAACCAAAAAAACCCCCCTAAAAAAAAATTATAAAAATGAAATATTAAAGACGGAGTAGAAAAAAATTAAAGGGATCAAAAAAAGTCTCCGCATTTTAAAAATCACAGCCCGGTATCTTTGCATTGTATTGTTTTTGACTGGCAACAACGCCATCAAGTGACCAAGCCCGGTTAAATAATTAGTACTGAAAAAACTATAAAATGGCAATACTTTTTAAGTTATATACTTTATCACACTTTGTGAATAGTTGCATTTTTTGACAATATGTACACACAGGCTTGGCTTTATTATATAAAAAAATAATTTTATTAATTTTTTTTCTTCTACAATTAAATTGGCATTTATTTGCACTTGAAATGATGTCTGAAATCATAGAATATTTATTTGTAAAACTTTTTTTAAAAAGGCAAACTTTGAAACAAAGATCAAACAAACAAAAAAACTTTTGAAAAATATAAGTATCATAGCAATTATCTATGAATTATAAAACTTTAAAAAAGGAGGAATAGAATTACTATTTTTTTAAAAGATGGATTCAAAAACATAAAACATATGTATATTTTAGCTTTATTAAATATAAAATTGTTCATTAAGAAATATTCATTATTTAAAATACTATTAAAAATATACCTCAAATTATATATATGCTTAATTTAAAAAATAAGCTTTATAAATATAAGTATTCAAAGAAAATGCATTTTAAAGCATCATATAAATTGGATTATACCAAACTTCATATCTATAATTATTTTAATGCAATGTTTTTAAATGTCTTATTAATAAAATATTATGATTAAAAATAACTTTCAGGTCTCTTTGTACAATAGACTTCAATCCCATTAATATTAAAATTAAACAATAATCTTTTTACATACATCCAATATGTAAATGATTTGTTTTCATACTATTAAAATTTACTTTTTCAAATTTTCTCATCTACATACAAAAATCCCATATAAATTACTACCCTACTTAAAATGTTATTACAATAAAAATTTAATATAAAGAATGCAGCAGAATACAATGATTACTTTAATTGATTAATAAGTTATTTGAATACATTGTTAAATAAAAGTAAGAAAAAAATGATTTATATTTGAAATTAATTTGCATTTGGATTAGTCATGCCAACATTATTTCATGTTATCACAGGATATTTCATGGCAACTCTAACCCATAAGTAGTACTTGAATTAATGGGTTTATTTTTTCTTTTTATTTCAATTTTGACCATATTGTATGGTGTGATAGATAGTGTTCCAATTACTTTGACCATTTGTTACAAAATCGCAATTTCCATCAATAATTAGAACATAAACATGCAAATTTTGTACAACCATGTTCGATCAAATCATTTGACCAAAAGATTGACCACCTGTTAAAAAAGAGCGAAAAAATCATGTAACCAATCAAAGAATTAACCATAAAATTGCATAAGCTCAAACAAGAAATGTGCATAAGTTAAAATAAACTAATACTATAATTAATAGAAAAAAAACAATAAGTCCTATAATCACATGTTGAATAAACAAAAACAATTTCCAAAAGAGAAAATGCATAAGCTCAATAAGAAATGTGCGTAAGCTAAAATTATATTGCATAAACTCAAACTAAGCTAAAATAAAATTGCAACAGCTCAAACAAGAAATGTGCATAAGCTAAAATAATCTAATATTATAATTAATGGGAAACACAATAAATCCTAATGCATTTTATTACAATTACCATTTGGTTGTAACCATATGTTGAATAAACATAAAAACAACTGCCAAAAGAGAAAATGCATAAGCTCAAACGAGAAATGTACGTAAGCTAAAATCAAATTGCATAAGTTCAAACTCAATTAGAAATCAAAATATCAAGGATATTAGGAATTAAAATATGGTCAAATAAAATTCTGTCACTATAATCACATGATCAAAATATCAAATTACTATGGCAATATGAAAAAATGACAACAAAACGTTACATGATGAAAACAAAAAAAATAGCAAAAGTCAATATTTCAGAAACAATTTTTAGCAAAAATCAAATATATCAATGGGGAAAAAAAATTCCAGCGGCTTAATCACAAGACCAAAAGATCAAATTATTACCGCAATGAAATATAAAAAAATGAATACAAAGCGTAATTACATTATCACACACAAAAAAAGAGAAATATATCAATAAAAAAATAAATTCACCAGCAAAAAAAAATAGACTAACCTACAAAATGAATAAAATGTACTTATGGCTGTAGAATAAAATTTGATCAAAAATATTTATTGTATAGTGATCATTTCAAATAGTTTAGAAAATATTTGACCAAAAAAAAAAAATTACTATTATCGTGTTCATTAATAAATAGAGATGTTATCCGTAATTCTCACTTATAAAATATTATGGATACTTTGCTCAGCGTAAAAAAAAAGAAATGAATTTTTGAAAAAAAAATTCTAAGATAATACTTATCTTAAGAAATTTATTGTTTTTCTAATTATTGTTCAAAGGTTACAGTGAATATATTAAACAGGGAATACATAAGCAGGGCTAATATCTATAAGACACTAAGGATAGGTTGATTTCAGTTGTTGCTGAATTCATTCCATGCATATCTTGTACCTAGGTCGCAGTTTGTCTTAATGCGGTGTTGGTGAGTTTGTTTTGTGGAGAGCTTCTAGGGTGGTTGTGGGACATGAAACAAGTTCCATGTGTCCTCACGTCTTCTTTTGGTGAATAGCATTTGGTCTCTATTCTTCATTTTTAAACGTTTTTGAATAAAGGTGTTTTCATCTAGGTTGGGTAAGGTGAAGATCTTCATACATCTGACTGTCCATAGAGCATATGTTAGATATATGGGCAGTCTGATCACTGCAATTGGTTCGTGTTTTAGGTAGTTTTTTAAAGCTATGATTTGGTAATAGTCTATTTTGGTATTTTTATATATAGTGTTTCTTAATCCGAGGCAGGTAAGAATTGTATGTTCAAACATTTCCTCTTGTCTATGGCATATGTTACAAATTGAGTTAATTTTTATGATATGTCGTTTGTAATAAAGAAAGGCATCAGCAGTTCTAGGAATTTTGGCTCCATGTTCCAATATTTGACACATAAAGTCAGCTTTTTATTAGTAATCCCTAGTATTGGGTCATCCACTTTGGTGTTAGGGTGAGTGAGATTATAAATTTCCCATATCTTGCATTTTCTTTGAAAGTTTTCCCTAGTAATATTTATGTATTTTTGCAAGTGCTCGATGAGTTTGTCAAACCAATCTGTTTTGCTGGGGGGGGGGGGGGCTGTAAGTTGGAGGGACAGGAACAATAATAGTCTTGTAATCATACTTTTTAATTAGGTTATATATCAAGCTATGTGCCTTTTGAATGAAGGCCTGGATGGAGTGCATGGACATGCCGTTGAGCTTCCTGGGCTTTTGCATTTTCTGCATACTGATTAATGCTATTTTTTACCCCAGAATAATCCAGCGCAAAGAGTGTTGATTTTTTTTATGAATGTATTTGTAATTTTGATTATTATGGGAAGGTAGTAATTATTCTTGCTCATGATTTTGATGTTCAGTAGAATTACTTTGCCCTGGAGTGACAGGTAAACTGTGGAGAGTTTATCCGTAAAGATTACTAGCTAGCGTGGATTATGTTGCTTTGGATTTCTTTTGACATGGTGTTTGCAGATTTGTATATCACAAAGCCCAGTAAGTTTTGAGGTTGAGCTGTAAATTTTGTATTGATCCTTTTCCTGGAGCTAATTTTCCGTACAGCAGATTTCTGGTGATTTATGTTTAGACTGTATTCCACCCAAAAAATAACAAGTTATTATTATCTATTATCAAAACGTAAATTATGAATAAAAAGTAAAATGATAAAAATATATTACAAAAATAAATATTACCTGAACCATGCAAAGTTATTTTCCATGGCCAAACACAGGTGAAAGTAATGAATTGAAGGTAAATAGGGTTACCCTTACATTTCCAAAGATTCACCTTTGGCATCAATGAGAGGTAATACAAAAAAATTTAAGTAGAGAGGAGGGGGAATAAGACCATTCATTTATTTAACTGTCTTATCACCTATGAATATGTACAATTATTAGCTATAAATAGAGACAAGTTAAATAATAGATTGATAAATAAATAAGACAGATATGTAGATAATTCTTATAAATATATATTATAACGGAAATGGTTAATCGTACGGTTGCTTAATTATTTGTGTATTCAATTATATTTATTTCGATTATTTTATTCTACATTATACTTAATTTATTATACTTTAATTCTTTCTCCGACTTTGATTCTTTATCCATTTATTGTTTTCAACTTAGATTCTTTATTATCTTATTTATTATTTTAACCAACGCCGTTACAATACAAGCAGAGAGCTAATACAGATACAAACTTAATTTCATATCTATACCCTTGATCGAACCCCAAGGCAATACATACATATTATCTTGGCGTTATTTTTCCCGACAAAGATACCCTCGGCTGCTGAACAACGCAAACTATTTCAAAGAAACTTAACGAATGTCCAGCGCTTGCTATTTATTTTTTAGAATTGGGATTTCGCACGAACAAGCAGCACATGAATACCTTTAAAAAAAATCAGCATTACCCTTTAATTACTAATTACAGTTTCCTTCTTGTCGTAGCTTGGTGATAGGAGAATAAAGCAAGGACACGAAATTTAATGATAAATATGTTTAATACTAATACTCACACTTGATATAAAAAAATACATTATAATAATAATAACAAAAACACACTTATAAAATACATGGCTATAATAAATATATGCAAATAGATCAGATATAAAAGTTCTTAAAGTCCGGTTGATAGAGTTCTAATTTTCTCAAATCATTAATTTTATATTCAGTTATGGATAGTAGACAAATGAAAATGCATGCATGCTTTTACCTAGGCTTTGTTGTAATTGTCCCATGGGTATTTCTTCCGAGCACTCTTAATTAACTTCCTCAAATTGTGGGGTTATTTTCATCCAGTTTGCTGGCTAATTCTTTAGGTTGAGTTTCAATCGACAGCTACAGAAGCGGCGGTCCCTCTAGCAGCTCAGGCAAAGATCTTACATTGCGAGTCAGTGATGAGACGGCTTGAATCCGAACCCACGTCCCTTTAACGCCACTAGCCACGCACTTCTTCCATTTTCTTTTAGCTGTTGCTTCTCTAAAGTCTCTACTAGCAATGCCGGACAAAACTTGTAATTTTATTAATCTCTTTCTTTGTTCGTTGTTTTTAAAATTTTTTAATTAAGACTTAGATTTCCAACCAATTCTTATCATTATGTTTCTTTATTTAATTAGTGGCTGGAATGTAAGTCCCAATTAATTTAACAGATCAGGCCAAGATCTTCCGTTGATAACATTTCTTTGTCCGTGGAATTTAATTTGTCCAACAGACTTTCACACCTACGGCCATATTGTTTCTTTTTATATATCACATATTACATTTATTTTATTTAAAGTTTACAATTCATTCATTTTTTCTTTCACATTTACGTTTTACATTTATTTTAATTTGTTATAATATATTTTTTTAAAAGAGAGAAGAAACGCATTTTTTTTTATGCATTCACTTCCCCTCTCCCACAATAAACAAAAATAACTTTCTAGCATTTCTTACAAGAGAGAAAGAGTCGCATATCTCTATTTATGCAGCCCCCCTCCCCTTCTCTTATTATTACAAAAATCCACAGTAATTTTGACATTAGAATTTCAATTTTTCTTTTCCTTCCTTTCTTTTTTTAAAAAAAATTTATTAGCTAATTTATTTCACCTTTATTACTTTCTAATTTTATTAATAAATATATATGTGTGTCGGCGACTTTACGTGGTCGTCACATTACACTCCGCCCGTTTTTGAGAATTAAAATCGGGTCGAATCTTATTCTGAGATGAGAGCTTATTTTAATTCTTTGCTTTCAACTTTTACTTCTGCTTTTATTACAGACTTTCCCACTCTGTCATGACGAGTGATAATGATGATGAGGATGACTGCAGAGAGACAGCTAGGTAAAGCTACACAATTCTTTCCGATCGATTTTGGCTGATCAACCAATTTAATCTCAACGCATACGAGACCATGGCATAACTTAACTCTATCAAAAAACATAACAGGGGTTTAAAGCGTGTGAACAGCAGGATATTTCTACTGCCTGTTCATCTTGCGCAAACAACAAATTCTTATTCTTGATTTATTTATTTATTTTATTCGAGGCACTAATTCTTATTTCTTGATTTATTTATTTTGATACACTAATTCTTATTATATTGGGACACTAATTCTTATTATATAATGAGTCCAGGATTCTTACTGGTGCTTCATTTAAAAGTTTAACCATCGAGAGCCATGAGAATCTAAAGTGCGAAGAGACGGCTGAATCAAGCTCAAAATACGACCCAACATAATGCATACACACACACATATATGCCTCAATCTGCAACCTCATACACCTATCAGTGATATTTATCATTTAAGCATTATCACTGTTGTTCATTTAGTTTATTTTATTAATTATTAAATGGCTCTTTAATGAGCCTAAACGATTCTTATTTTATTTTTACTTTTATTTATTTGTCAATTCTAACTGCATTTATAACTGACAGATTGTGATACGAATAAATTATTTATAGATTTCTTTTCTTTTTTTTTGTTATTACTTTTATTTACATTGGTCTTGCTGTGCTTGACTGCACATAAATACTCATTAAGTCTATCATACATATGAAAAAAAGTCTATCATTAATTTCACTCCGTGAACACTATACTTTTTTTTTTTTGTTTATTAAAGTAACTTTGATTTTGTCGTGAGACGATTTGCCCCACCTGTCATACGTTTAAAAAAAAAAAAATTTTATTTTTCATGATCCCATTACGTTATCCGTTTCACTGAACCGACATTTCCGTCTGTTTATTTCCTTTCGGCTTAGTTTTTGTCTGGAGGCTTCTTATCATTTTTCCTACTATATTTATATCCACTTGTGCTGGGACCTGGAACACTGTTTCGATGTCCTCTAGAGTCGGCTTGCTCATATGGATGATTGAGATCTGCACTCCTTCCGGTCTGTTCGTACATTTCAGCCCTTTCGGATCTATCAGGAAATGCCTGGCTTCCTTCCCAATAATCGTGATGAGGATTGTATTGCATTCTTCCGATGTGCGGATCGTTGGGATGGGGTTTAAATCCCCGATCCTCCGCCTTGTAATTAGGCCTAGTGCTGTCGAACGCATTCAGCAACCTGCTCGACAGTCTTCCTTTCAGTGCCTATGAGCATCTGTTCTATATTATGAGGAAAATTGTGCCTTGTTATCCGAATGATTTGTCACTTCAACAAAGGATGGGCTGTTAGCGCCCGTAACTTCGCCACTTGGCGACGGAAAAATGGGGTGAACGGCTCCCCAGGCCTCCATTTGTCTTGTGTTGTCCGATGTAAAATATTTTCCTGATGATCTTCACTCCAGTAGCTGGCGAGTAAGGCATCTTTGTACTCCATAAACGTATTTGGTTTGTTAAATAACGAATACAACCAAGATTGCCCGGCACCTTGTATATGACTACATGCAATGGCGATCATGGCCTCGTCACTCAGCCGGTTTACCGCGAAATACCTCTCTAGGCTGCCAAGATGCTCTATTGGGCTTTCCCCCACATAACCAGAGAAGACCCGAATTTTTAAAAACTGGTTCACTGTAGCAGGATTCACAGGGTTATCTCCACTGCCTGCGTACATGCATTCGCTCACACCTCTCTGCTTTTTCTTATTAGTCTTGGTTACTTCTGTCATATTCTCCCCTTCCCTTACCTTTATTTCTAGCTTCTCAACTGTTCCTGCTAACTGATTGATGCCTATTCTCATATTCTCTATGATTTTCTCAGTTTCATCCGCTATAGTCTCTAATTTCTCATCTTGTTCTGTTTTCAAATTTTCTACTTCTTGGCCTAACGTTTCCATCTTACCCTTCACATACTCCATCTCATCATTTACTTCTTCAAGTTTTTGGTTAAAATTCTTACTTAGTCGTTCGTCCAACTCTTCTACCTTCCTACTATTTCTTCCACCTATTTCCCTCATTTCCATAAACAACCTTTGCTGGCCTTCCATTAATTTCGTGAACATATCCATTATATTATAGCTTTCTATTTTAATTTTATCATCAACCACTGTCTCCATTCCCTTTCTAATTTCTATATCTCCGTCACTAGCTATTTCTCCGGACGGTTCCATTAGTTCTTCGGAGGTTTTTCCTATTTCGCCCCTAAGAGCGTCCATTTTTATTTTTGATCTGGTGTGCATCAAATTTATTTAACACGCACACTAATTAATCACTTATATTGTCTTCTACAGCTTTACTATCTAACCTTATCCTTATAGAATTGTATTACTTTACTAACTTTATATTTCACGGATACTAGGTACGTTTGTTCGGCTCTCCCCGTCTCACTCACTAATCATCACTCACCCATGCCTGCCTTCAAGACCCCTCCGCAACTGTCTCCAATTTACAATCTAACTTCCCACGTTATATTACGTTTTCTTTCTCTCCTTTTACACTCTAATATTTATTTTATTTCTTGCTTTGTCTACCACCAAGCTATTTTTTGATTTGTTTATTAATTATTGCATAAACTATTAATTTTGTTATACTCGAATTCAAATGTGCCGAACTTGTAAACGTGACAATATATCCCGGACTGGCCCCCAATTATAACGGAAATGGTTAATCGTACGGTTGCTTAATTATTTGTGTATTCAATTATATTTATTTCGATTATTTTATTCTACATTATACTTAATTTATTATACTTTAATTCTTTCTCCGACTTTGATTCTTTATCCATTTATTGTTTTCAACTTAGATTCTTTATTATCTTATTTATTATTTTAACCAACACCGTTACAATACAAGCAGAGAGCTAATACAGATACAAACTTAATTTCATATCTATACCCTTGATCGAACCCCAAGGCAATACGTACATATTATCTTGGCATTATTTTTCCCGACAAAGATACCCTCGGCTGCTGAACAACGCAAACTATTTCAAAGAAACTTAACGAATGTCCAGCGCTTGCTATTTATTTTTTAGAATTGGGATTTCGCACGAACAAGCAGCACATGAATACCTTTAAAAAAAATCAGCATTACCCTTTAATTACTAATTACAGTTTCCTTCTTGTCGTAGCTTGGTGATAGGAGAATAAAGCAAGGACACGAAATTTAATGATAAATATGTTTAATACTAACACTCACACTTGATATAAAAAAATACATTATAATAATAATAACAAAAACACACTTATAAAATACATAGCTATAATGAATATATGCAAATAGATCAGATATAAAAGTTCTTAAAGTCCGGTTGATAGAGTTCTAATTTTCTCAAATCATTAATTTTATATTCAGTTATGGATAGTAGACAAATGAAAATGCATGCATGCTTTTACCTAGGCTTTGTTGTAATTGTCCCATGGGTATTTCTTCCGAGCACTCTTGATTAACTTCCTCAAATTGTGGGGTTATTTTCATCCAGTTTGCTGGCTAATTCTTTAGGTTGAGTTTCAATCGACAGCTACAGAAGCGGCGGTCCCTCTAGCAGCTCAGGCAAAGATCTTACATTGCGAGTCAGTGATGAGACGGCTTGAATCCGAACCCACGTCCCTTTAACGCCACTAGCCACGCACTTCTTCCATTTTCTTTTAGCTGTTGCTTCTCTAAAGTCTCTACTAGCAATGCCGGACAAAACTTGTAATTTTATTAATCTCTTTCTTTGTTCGTTGTTTTTAAAATTTTTTAATTAAGACTTAGATTTCCAACCAATTCTTATCATTATGTTTCTTTATTTAATTAGTGGCTGGAATGTAAGTCCCAATTAATTTAACAGATCAGGCCAAGATCTTCCGTTGATAACATTTCTTTGTCCGTGGAATTTAATTTGTCCAACAGACTTTCACACCTACGGCCATATTGTTTCTTTTTATATATCACATATTACATTTATTTTATTTAAAGTTTACAATTCATTCATTTTTTCTTTCACATTTACGTTTTACATTTATTTTAATTTGTTATAATATATTTTTTTAAAAGAGAGAAGAAACGCATTTTTTTTTTTATGCATCCACTTCCCCTCTCCCACAATAAACAAAAATAACTTTCTAGCATTTCTTACAAGAGAGAAAGAGTCGCATATCTCTATTTATGCAGCCCCCCTCCCCTTCTCTTATTATTACAAAAACCCACAGTAATTTTGACATTAGAATTTCAATTTTTCTTTTCCTTCCTTTCTTTTTTTAAAAAAAATTTATTAGCTAATTTATTTCACCTTTATTACTTTCTAATTTTATTAATAAATATATATGTATGTCGACGACTTTACGTGGTCGTCACAATATATAAATATATATTAATGAAGAATTTCCAAAACAATATAAAAAATAATTTTTCATACAAATTATAAATTTTTTTAAAAAAATTTACTTCTTGCTTACTTTTAAATATGTCTACATTCTTTAAATTTTATATTTAATTTACTTTTTATATAAAATTCTCTCAAATTATTACAATTACTCTTCTATAATTATACCAGATTCATAAAACTTGCTATTCAAAACAAGTTTTTTCATTTTTCTATAAACTTTCTTTAACTAATCTTTATAAGATGTCACATTTACTAACAACTTTATTTCAAAATGTAAATGCTTAAATTAGTTCACAAGAAGGTATATATTAGAATTTATATCCATTAAATATTGCTTTAATCTAGTTTTCAAATTATTTTTTATTGTTCCTACTAGATTAAAATAGCATTTAATAGATAAAAATTATAAAAGCTATATTTAGTTCTAAGCTTCCCACATGTTCAACATATATAGCCAAAATAGCTCACATCTTGTTAATAAACATTTATTGAAAAATAAAATAAGTACTATTTATTGAACTGCAAATGTGAAGTACTTTTCAACATGCACACACACATATATAACACAGGTGTTTCTTATATGCATGTATAAACAACATTTTAATTAATTGTAGTAATTAATAATAAATTAAGGGAAATACATTAACATGTATTTTATTGTATGTGTATTTGTTCATGCATTCACTGAAGCATGAAGAAAAAAAAACTAACTATTGCTAGTTCTGCACAAAATACATATATTAGGAATCATTTATCTTTTTCACATGTGTGTGGGCATGTGTATCAGTTGTTTGACATGGAGTGGAGGATAAATATAGACTAAAAATCCTATTATCAATTTTCTCTATTTACTATAGTAAATATTCACTATACTGAATGAATCGGTTAATTAACTATTGTATTGTTATTTTTAAAATAAGTAGCAAAACATCTGACTTTTCTCACTGCTAAATATGCTTTGGGTGACATTCTTTTTCTTTTCAATAACTTTTTTCTCTTGTAGAAATATAATAGATTAATCTCTTTATCAAAAAATTGCAATCTATAGTATTATTCCTGCTATAATATTTTACTCCAGTGACATATTATTCTAAGTTTGTGATATGTTTAAAATAATGTCTCCAAGGGATGTACGGATAAACTTAATTGATAAAATTTGTTCACAAATCCCATGGAGGCGTTATTTTAAACAGGGTGCAAATTTAGAATATACGTCACCAGAGTAATATGTAATACCAATTGTAATATCAAACTTCAAATTAAAAAAAATGAAGGGATATATTCATTACAGAAAAAGAAAAAACACATTACAATACTAAATCAAAACAGGTAATTGTGAATTTTTAATATGGTGCTTGTGATCGAAAACATCCTAAGTCCTCCTGGCATACTATGGCATTTTGTGCCTTCATTTGTGAATTTTATTATGGCACTCCGTGCTGCTAAAAGCATCTTTCACCCTCACCCATCCCCACCTTAATACGGGACTTTTTTTCCCAATGATATGAAAAAGAACCCTGAAACATTTTTTAAATGATGAACTGTAAGTTTAACCTTTTTTTTTTTTAAAAAAAAAAAAGCAATAACACATATATAAAGTTTTAGCTGCAATTATATTTTTCAATATAAAACTGTATTACTTATAAATGATGCAAGAGATGTATTATATTGTGGTGATGGTGGGGAGTCAATGGGCCAGACTGAACATTTAATACCTTCCAAAATAGAGTCAGTTTGACATGGATTAGTCTCATGCCAGGATTCTTGGATAATATGACATTATACATGGAAACTTTGAATATATATTACCAGAGTAATACATCATAGCAGGAATAATACCAAAGTACCCGATCTAATTATTTTAATGTTTTTAAATCAATATTAACTTTAAATATGTTTTAAAATTTTGTAAAACTTCTAACATTATTCATAGAAAATAATTTATTATGCAAAATATTATACATCAAATTTGGAAAGAAAAATAAAGGAAAAATAAAATGTATGTGTTTTCAACATAAACAATTTTTTTTTATATTAATATATACAATCATGAACGGTGCTATATCTTGATGATCCAATGCTTTAAACATTTATTCAGTGATTAAAGCATTGGATCATCAAGTTATAGATCCAGGATATTGTCATATTTTAAAGAATATTTATAAAAATGCAACAGCAACAATTGGATTACGTAATGATACTAGGAAAGTCGAAATTGAGAAGGGTTTAAGACAGGGTGACTCAATATCTCCAAAACTTTTTACAGCAGTGCTGTAAAAAGTATTTTGTGGATAAAAATGGGAAGCTAAAGGAATGAAAGTAAATGGAGATTATTTAAGTCATTCAGATTTTGCAGATGATGTAATTGTTTTTTTGCAAATAATGCTTTAGAGCTGCAGGAAATGATGCAGGAGTTATCAGATGAAAGTAGGACTTAAAAAGACTAAAGTAATGTTTAATGGATTTCCTCAAAATATGAAAATAAAGATTGATTCTGATGAGTTAGAAGAAGTTAACAGCTACAAATAAGCTACAAATACCTTGGTCAGATTATTAATACAGATGGAAACATAAAATTAATCATAGAATTAAACTTGGTTGGAGTGCTTTTGATAGAAATAACTTGATACTAAAAGGAAATATGCCTATGTGTTTGAAAAGGAAGGTTTTTAATAAATGTGTTTTACCAGTTCTTACTTATGGATCTGAGACTTGGACACTTAATAGAAGAGCAATACAAAGATTCAAATGACTCAAAAAAGTATGGAGAGATGCATGTTGGGAGTAACAAGAAGAGATCGAAAAAGCAATATATGGATAAGAGAACAAACAGGTGTTACTGACCTCATTAAAAAAATTAAAAGAATGAAGTGGAGTTGGCTGGACATATTGTTAGAAGAGATGATAATAGATGGACAATTGAAATCTTAAACTGGATTCCAAGAGATTGTAAAAGAAAGAGACCACATGTGAGATGGATGGATGAAATAAGAAAGTGTGCAGGGGTGATGTGGATAAGAGAAGCTAAAGATCGGAGAAGATGGATTGAACTTAGAGAGACCTTCATCCTGCAGTGGATTGATAATGGTCGATGATGATGGTGCTCAGAATAATAAAAAAAAATCACTGCTTGAATATCAATATCATAAAATGTATCAAAGTAAATGAGTTTTTGTCTATTTATATTTTTCTTTGGATAGCATATAATTGAAGATGCATAGTTAGCTACAACAATTTGTGGCTTCACTACATATGTCTACATATTAAAAATATTCAAGCATTTAAATTTTGAAATGAAGGTGTTAGAAAATGTGAGATCATATAAAGAAGAATTAGTTAAAGAAATTTTATATTCAAAAATGAGAAAATCAGTTTGATTAGAAAATATTAGGAATCTAACATAATTATAGAAAGGCAATTACAATAATTGAAGGATATTTTATATAAAAAAATTAATTATATATATACAAAATTTATCTGTAAAAAGATGTAGACACATAGGAAAGTAAACAAGAAGTTAAAATTAAAAAAATTATAATTTATGTGAAACAATATTTTTTGTTTATTTTGGAAATTCGTTGAAAACATATAAGAATAATTCTGGACAATGACTATGTAATATGGTTGACATATCTAAGGAAAATTGAAAAAAAAAAAAAAGTTATCATAAAATAAATGAAAATTTGAAAACAAAAAGGAATTTGTTTTTTAAATATATTAAATTTTAATGGAAAAATAAGAGAGAGAAAAAATAGCTAATTTTAAAAATTTTTTAGATGAGCATATTATGGAATTTACATTGGTTTCATATTTTCATTTTGTATACATTGTGGTTATTTTGAGAATAGCTATATAAAATAATTGAAATATTGGCAATTTATGGGGAAAAGTTATAAATTCAGTAAAATAAATAAGATTTGAAAACAAAAATATGAATAAAGAAGTATTTAAATGTAAAATTTATAATAAAAATTTCAATATTTTAATTGTTACTTTATTTTTACATGAAAATACATTTGTTTAATAAATTTGCAAACATTGGATTTAAATAACCAAAAGAAACAAATTGGATTTAAAAGTTGTTTTAGCACAATGGATTGCATCCAAGAATTAAAAAATGTTATATAAAGTATTGATAAATGTGAATTGTTATGTTTTGGATTTAGAGATTATAAAAAGAAATTTGATTCTATACACATTTCTACTCTTATTAAAATTTTAGATGATCAAACATAAATCCAGGACATTGTCATATTCTGAAGAATATTTATCAAAATACAAAAGAAGTGACTGATTATATGATATTAAAAAGATTAACATTGATCTTCTATTATTTTTATGCACAGACAATATATGGTATAATACATTTTAATTTCTCTCTGGACAGATAGAAATTCGCTGAACAAACTAATTATCGCTACTAATTACTAATACAATTAGTCACCATACAGTTTTAAGACCTAATAAGTTTACAGATTAAGGATACACTAAAATTTATAAATTACAATCAATCATTTCAGGCTGTAATGCTGGTAAATAACTAAGCAATAACTAAGTAAATGTAAGCGGCACAAAACGGCATCTGTGTTACACTCATTTATGAACAAACATATAAAAAATGGAGCATGTGATATACGGTAGGAATGTGCATCTACTGCATACTACTGATCAAAATAAGAGTGCTAAATGGAGTGTGGCAGACTCAATGGTATCACACAATGAAAATATATATAAACAAAGCATCTGATATATGTTAAGTATGTCCATCTACAGCATATTACTGCTCAAAGTAAGATAATAAATACAAGTGCCTGGCCAATGCAAACAGTATTACTCTTGTACATGAGTACACAAAACAGGCATAAAATAACATTGCACATAGACAAAACAGCTGGAAATAAAAGGATATTATTAACTCAAGTAACTTTAAGATAGTTAATTATTTTTTTCCATGCTTGCTTAATTCTCAAACTCTAGGATATTTAGTTTAAAACTGTAAACTTTTAGAACTATTTAAAAAAACAGACAAACTTAATTCATTAAATCGGTCTATGCAGCCTATTTTACACTACTCAGAGGTTATCAATTTGCATTATTCATGTTAATGTTTAAATTACTATTTTATAATTTCTATAATTAAGGTAGTGGAAATAATAATCATTATTAAATCTGCTTTTAGCACACAAAATAGGTTTTTAAGAGAATGGCAAGGATTTAAAAAAATAGGTTTATTACTTTATAAAAAATATTTTTTCTTTTTAGACTTCATCATCATTCAACTATTATCAATCCACTGCAGGATGAAGGTCTCTCCAAGTTCAATCCATCTTTTCCTATCTTTAGCTTCTCTTCTCCACATCACCCCTGCTCACTTTCTTATTTCATCCATCCATCTCACATGTGGTCTCTTTCTGGGTTTTTTACAATCACTTGGAATCCAGTTTAAAATTTCAATTGTCCATCTATTATCATCTCTTCTAGCAATATGTCCAGCCCAACTCCAATTCAGTCTTAATTTTTTCAATGAGGTCAGTAACACCTGTTTGTTCTTTTACTCATACATTGTGTTTTCAATCTCTTCTTGTTACTCCCAACATGCATCTCTCCATACTTCTTTGAGTGGTCTGAAGTCTCTGTATTGCTCTTCTATTAAGTGTCCAAGTCTCAGATCCATAAGTAAGAACTGGCAAAACACATTTATTAAAAACCTTCCCTTTCAAACACAGCCATATTCCCTTTTAGTATCAAGTTATTTCTACCAAAAGCACTCCAAACAAGTTTAATTCTATGATTAATTTCATCCATTATGTTTCCATCTATATTAACAATCTGACCAAGGTATTTGTAACTGTTAACTTCTTCTAACTCATCATAATCAATCTTTATTTTCATATTTTGAGAAAATCTATTAATCATTACTTTAGTCTTTTAAACATTTATCTTTAGTCCTACTTTCATCTGATAACTCCTGCCACATTTCCTGTAACTCGAAAACATTATTTGCAAAAACAACTACATCATCTGCAAAACCTAAATGACTTAAATAATCTCCATTTACTTTCACTCCTTTAGCTTCCCATTTTAATCCACAAAATACTTCTTGCAGCACTGCTGTAAAAAGTTTTGGAGATATGGAGTCATCCTGTCTTACATCCTTTTCAATATTGATTTTCCTACTACCATTAGGTAATCTAATTGTTGCTGTTGCATTTTTATAAATATTCTTTAAAATATGACAATATCCAAGATCTACACCTTGATGATCCAACGATTTAATCACTAAAAAAATGTTTATAGAATCAAATGCCTTTTCATAATCTACAAATCCTAAGCATAATATCAACTCATATTCATTTGTCCTTTCTATAACTTCTCTCAATACCTGAATATGATCTACTGTACTAAAACCACTTTTAAATCCAGCTTGTTGTCTTGGTTGGTGGAAATCCAGTGTTTTCTGTAGATGAGTTGTAATTATCTTACTAAAAATTTTGTATAAAACTGATAAAAGACTGATAGGTCTGTAATTTCTAATATTTTCTTTATCACCTTTTTTAAATATTAATATTAATACTGCATTATTCCAATCCTCTGGTACATCTTTATCATTTAGACATTTGGTATATAACTTTGTTAAAATTTTTCTATTTCTTCACCTGCTTCTTTTAATATATCAATTATAATTCCATCATTACCTGGAGCCTTCCCTTTCTTCATAAATTTAATTGCATGTCTCACTTCCTCATTCAAAATTCTGGGCAATTCGGAAGATATAATAGGTAGAGGCACTTGTTCTTTACTACTATATAATTCTTGATAGAAGTCTTCTACACATTTCATGATGCCATCTCTCTTTTTAGTAATAATGCCATCTTTTTTTCTTATTGCAGTTATAAATTTCTTACCAATACCAAAATGCTGTTTTACACTCTTGAGACTTTTATTCTCTTTTACAGATTTCTTTGCTAGTTCACAATTATACTTTCTTATATCATTTTCCACTCTTTTCCGCACCATTTTACAAAATTCGAGATATTCAATCCTTTTTAATGCATCATTGTTGTATATCCTCATATTCCTTCTTTTCTTCATAAATCTCTAGTCTCAATAGAAATTTTATTGGTCAATTGATGCTTTTTTCTACCAGCTATCTTTGTGGCAGTTTTTAAAAGTGTATCAGTTATTTTCCTATTAATGTCATTCAAATCTGAATCATGTTCAAAATCTACTAATACTTGAAACTGATTTGTAAGTTCTAATTTAAATTCATTAGAATGTTTCTGAAGATTAGGAATATCAACTGCAAATATTGTTTTTTTTAATAATTTTTGTCTCTCTAGTTTTGCATTAACATGTATCTTACATCTTACTAATCGATGATCACTTCCTGTGTTAAATTTATTAAGAACATTACAATCTTGAAATATGTATTTTCTGTTAGTCAAAATATAATCCAATTCTGCTATACCTTCATTTGGATGCTTCCATGTCCATTTCCTTTTAACATTTTTCTCGAAAAAAAAAAAAGAATTCATAATATAGTTTTTCTTTTTCTGCAAACTCCACAAGTCTATGTCCTCTTTCATTTCTATTACCATAACCAAAATTACCTACAGCATTTTCATCTTTCATTTGTTTACCAATTCTAGCATTAGTTTCCCATAACAATTTTAAAATGTTGCTTACTCTGATCAAATCCTTTTGTACATCCATATAAAAATCTTCTATAACTTCATCACTATGAGAACTTGTTGGGGCATAAACCTGAATTATCTACATTTGGTACCTGCTATTAAGTTGTAAAACTAATCTTGCCATTCTGTCCGATACACCATCAATCTCCACAATGTTATTCTTCCATTTTTTATTTATAATGAATCCTACTCCATTTGTATTTCCAATATATTTGTGCCTTTATTGTAGAGTATATGTCCACTTTTTAAATCAATTGTTTCTTCATCTTTTCTTCTAACTTCACAAAGTCCAATAATGTCCCATTTAATATAGACAGTTCTTCTTCTAATTCTTGCAATCTTCCTTCACTTGGAAGTGATCTGCAGTTGTAAGTAATTAAATAAAAAGTCATCATCAAATGGCAGCCTGAGTCCGCAATCAGGGGATTCTTAGCACCCTCCGCCTTCGCCTTGGTTGGTGACTTTACAGCCTCCTGGGAATAAGGGCCATGATTTATTTTTGTCTGTCATGATTGTATATATTAGAAAAAATATTCTTAAACTTGGAGGTAAAAAGCCAATAAACTCGCCATGCTGGCTAATGCATGTTGGTGAGCAGCCCATCCATGTTCGTATACTATATGAATTATCACATAGACTTACGCCAAATGAATTGTGGCATAACTAATAAACAATAGCAATCCCTGGCCATACTAACTTAGATCTACTTTTACACAAAAGCAATAATAATAATTTATTAAAATATTTTCAGTATAAATTAAATATAGGAGATTAAATATCTAAAATTAGTAATAGATAGGTATAATCATATATATATATTCAATGTTTAAACACATTATCCTTTCATCACTAAGAATTCAAGTTTTAAAATTTCAGAAGTTGATAGACTTTTAGTGGACTCCTTCTGTACTAATGTAACTATGTCTGGTGAAGCTTCTATTATGTTAGTCTTGCTTACTGCAACAGTCTTCCATTAATGTGTATTTACTTTCTTTGTTTAATGGGCAGCATCTGACGGTGTTTTTCTTACTAGTTTCTCCTCCAAATCAATAGATACTATTAAAGTTTAGGCGAAATATAGTTTGCATATATGTGACACAACACTCCTTAAGATGGTTCTACATTATTTGATGGCTATTCGGATTTCACAATGGACATGACTTGCACTCTATCAGTTTGGCAAGAGTGAAGCAGATGAAGACTTCTCTACTCTGCCATGGTAGTGCAATTAACATAGTCAAAGAAAGATCAAAGCACTATAAAAATTTAAAGCAGAATAATATTTTTCAGAGAATCCCTAGTTATCTTTTACTGAGTTGCCTTATCAGCAAAATCAGTGTCTATTGTCGATCATTTCAATCCATTTATCTATTAATGGTAAATAACTGTTAAACTTCATTATGGTCAGCAGCTTATTTGTCCAATTACAGCATTTATACAATTTTAGTTTATAAGGATTATCAAAATAACATAATTTTTGAAAAAATTACATCAGATACTTATCCCCTTAATTACTTGATCTGTTTATTACATTTTATACAATAATGTCATTTCCACCCTCCCGATTACAAATTACTTTTAGATATGTTAATAAAAGAAATATTTGGTTTTAAATTATTCTTAGAATAAACTTAAAATTAATAATTCTGTATACATTTATTTGTGCATGCACTTATATATATATATATATAACTTCAACTTATTAAAATTGTTAACTTTTAATTTAAAAATTCCGTAAAAGTTTTCTACTTGTATACATAAAGCATATATAAATATCGCTTCAATATATACTTTAATATTTTCAGTAAACCAAAATCCTATAGTTATTTTCAATGGATTTTCCATAATATATCTCATTTTAGTTTAGCTGGTATCTTCAGTGAAAACTTCTCTGAGATAATCACGAACACTAATTCTTTTGCCATTACTTCTCTAGATTTCAAATTATTCATAAACAATGACCTGCTGATAATGTACTAAGATAATTGTATCATCAAAGGAAACTCAATAAGTCATCCCAATAATAACTGCAGTAATAATATTGCTTCATCCTTAATATGGTTTAAATCATCTTTAACAACTGTTGCTTATCAGTTTTTCTTTTACTGTTGTTATCTTTTGCTCAGCAATGAGCAAAAGCATTTGTTTTAATTTTCTTGACTATTACATTTAGATAAGAACATACACGACTTATATTTTGTTCTTGTTTGAAAACAAATAAAAGTTTCAATCATTAATACATAAGTATTTTTATTATTATATGCACATACATGATTAATGCTTATTACTTAAAAAATGGCAACAAAAACATTAATAATATTAGTCACAATATAAATTACATAAGTTCAGCACAGAGTCAAATCTAAGGGTATCTAGTATCTTAATAGATTTATAAAAGCACTCCTTTATAGTTTTAATTATAAAAACTGATTTCATATTAAAAGAATGAGGCAGCGGGAGACGGACATGAAAAATTATAGTATAAAAAAAAAATATGTAAAACTAATCACACATTGTTCAAAATTTTTAAATGTATATGAAATGTCAATAATTAAAAAGCAAAGCATTGTAATAAAAATTATTTGTGAGTGAGAATTAATTCTCTTTATTTTATCATTAAAACTCACAAATAGTAGAATCAAAATGCCATCTGTTTAAATTATATATTCACTTAATGTTAGTTTTATCAAAAAAAAAAAAAATCATTTAATTTTTATTAATTTTCTTCTAAAATTAAATTACTATATTAAATAAAAATTGTTGATGTTAGTGCAAACTTTATATTTCAATTCAAAATCTCTAACTTTGTGATCACTGCCATTTTGCTGTGCATATAGTATAATGCATAAAAGATATGATGCAATAGTAGTTATTTTAAAGTCTTTACTTTTTATCAATGCTTCATGAGATTCTGAAAAATTCCACACAACTTTGAGTTTAACGGCTTTTTCTCCTTTTATTTAATAAATTAAATATTGTACTATACCAAAAATAACAATAAACTAGAATAAATGATCAAGTTGACGACCATGATTAAGTACCAAGGTGCTTTTAATGAATTAAAATTCAAAAGTGAATACTTGCAATTGTACATAATAGTTTTACTTTCAACAAGAATGTTTTCCTTCAAATCTACGCTTAGCACAGACTGAGTTACTGTGAATCATTTCAAATTTTTAAAAAAAAAATTATCCATGCAGGAAAATGTTACATAAAGACCATAATATTCAGTGATCAATATGATAAAACAATGGAGGAAAAATAATATTTATATGGAATTAGTTCTGGGATCAAAAATAGCAGATGAAATATACAGGAAATCAAAAGTAATAGGAACAATGTAAGATCTTAATTTTTATTATCTTAATTCACAAAGGATCCAAATATTTACTTTCTAGAATAGTCCCTACAAAAATTTGATTAACTTCTAAATTAAATGAATGTCTTATAACAATATTCTATAAATTTTAAAATCCTTCATTTCATTTTGCTATCAGTGAGTGTCTAAATTTTTTCATACATTATCAGATATAATTTCTTTTTTAACATACCTGCCAAAATAATCAAATTCTTTCTACAAACTTATCAAAATATCAGATTTCTAAATACTGGAAATTGACTCTTCAATATCAAAATTAAAATTCTTGAAAAAATTATGAATATTCGCATTACAGCAATGCAATCATGTTTTTAAAAAAACCGAAAACTATAAAAATGCTTAGTCACTTCTCTGATGAGCATAAGATGTAAATCGTTGAATCAGCTAATGTTAAATCAATCCAAATGTTCAAATACTCTTAAATCATTATTATGTTTTCATATTTAAGCTGTTTATTTATTTCATTTACTACCACAATTTTTTGATATTAATATTAAACAAAATGAAAAAAGTATTGCTTACTATATAATTTTATCTTTTTGATATATACATATATGGTAGTGTTTGGTTAGCGGGAAGGTTCCTGTGCATACGCATGGTGAACAGCACCACCTAATGGCTGGAATAGGCATTTCTGCTTTTTGGCCCCTACTCTGGATATTTCTGTGTGTTTACACAGAAACAGCGCCTTTAGCGGCTGGGGTGCAGCTAACCAAACACTACCACATATATGTAATAAATCAGAAAATAATTATAATAGTAAATTGATATAAAATCACTAAAACTTCAGATGATTACCATTTCTTAGTCCTACCTAATCAATGGATGCAAGAAGGTTTGGATAAAAACATATCAAAATTGATTGCAAATATTTCACTAAAAATATTCTATTGATGCAACTTTTGGAAGACTTTCCAAGTACAGACTAATATATAAACTGTTTTATTTAATTTTTTGCTTTTATATGGCAATCAATCATTAGCACAAAAGTCAGACCAATCTCTTCCAGTATGAATGCATTTTGAAATATCCACATTCACTTCACTTTTCAAGTAACACATATATATGTTAAAATTTATCTTAATATATATATATACCTTTTTTTTTTGAGTAATATAGAGACTTAAGAGTACTCAATGACATATGGAGATGCTATGTGTGGAGAGTGCTATTGTATGGTTGTGAAGAATCACGGAATAATAAAATTAGGAATAGATTGGAAGTCTTTGACATGTGGTCATAGAGAAGGATGGAAAAAATCAGTTGGAAAATAAAATAACAAATGAAGAAATTTTGAAGAGTAATGAAAAAAGAAGAATAATGGTGGAAAATTAGAAATATAAAGAGAAATTGGATTGGACATGTATTAAAACGCACAGTTTAATGAAAAATGTTTTGTAAAAAAAAGTGAGTGGAAATAATAAGAAAGAATGGAATTGATCTTGCTGGATGATAGAAAAGATGGGAAGAGTTACGTGGAATTGAAAAGCTGGACAATGACAAGAACGGAGTGGCAAAATGGATGAATTGGTGATGTGATTGCTCTCTGGATCTGTTCATTGGACAGAATACAATTGACTAATGGAAATTTATGTAATTATAAATATATATACAAAACAAAATAAACAGCAGATTAAAATATAACTCTTATATTACTGATATGTGATGACTTTATTAAAAATGTTTTTTAAAATACTTTAATAACAATTGCAAATTTATTATACTCAAATTAACTAGGTTATTTAGAGCCCGGGAAAAAATGCTGTATAAGCTGATACAAATACACGCTGTGTAAGCTATTACAAATACATGTTACTGCTACCTAACTCTATACTATATTATTTTGCAAATTTAATTTAATAATTGCTTCTAAAAAATTAAAATACTGCATAAACTATATCAATAACTTTGAACTATGATGTCATAGCAACCAATAACATAACTTTTTAACATTTCAAGTATTTAATATACAAATTACTTTCACTCATGCTTACATGAGGCAAAAATGTACAAGAAAATTTTATCAGAGCAAGCATTCTGAAAACAGTTTTTACATAATTCAATGAATAGCTAGAATAAATAAATACTTGATTTTGTCACTTTAATGGAAAAATGAAGTTGAGAAAACTTATAAAATATTGTATCATTATAATGTTATATATATAAAAAAGGTGTATTTAATAAAAAAAACAATGCTTCCCTTGCATATATGGATCATTTATTCTATTTTTAATTGCTAAATATGTCAATCTTTCTCCACTAATAATTATATTGTTAAATACCACTTAAAACAATAGCAGTTTTCTCCATACAATACTTCCATCTGGTACAAGTCACAGTAATCGATTAGTACAAGTCATAGTAATCAATTGATACTAGAAGATTTGTGCATCAAAACCCTATTTAGTATCTACTCATCCAATATTCCCAAACTAGATTTCTAGCTTATAGCTTTCATCAGTGAGGAAGCTTGGATTTGGAAGCATTTCATCTAGATTTTTGGATCTAACGCAACCCTCCAGCAGCCATTTTTTAGCTTTTTTGTTAACTATAAAGCTACGAGTTCAAACTAAAAACACAATAATGTTTAAATTTAAGCTAATTTGCTTATAGTCATACAGATATGAACCCAGTTCAGTATCTATATCTCTTGATGTCTTTGATTTTTTAATAATCATAATCACTGACATACTTTGGCTAGGAATGGTCAAACCAAGAGCAATGTTAAAGCCAATTCCAGAAGAGATTAACCGGGTCAATATGAGTGGTCTGAACATAAAATATTGTGCAGAGCATGTAAATCCTCAAGACAGATAAAGCTAAACATGCATATACTTAGTTATTAATATTATAAGTGGATATAAATGTTTTGACTATAGATATCCAAAAGCACACGAAGTAATTGAGATGTTGACCAGAGCTAACCAGAATCAGCTGCCAGTTTGAATGCTGAAGAAATAATAAGAATCAATAAAGATTAATAAGGATCATCGACAACTTGAAGTAGATACATCAGGAATAGAATGAGAGCCAAAGCCAGAGCTAGTGCCAGACGCAGATCATACAAGTCTCAACAAACATCACTATTTTGAAACTCAAGGACCTGAGAGTGAACAACAGCGGGACTGAACAGATCAGTCATCTATATCATTTAAGTCATTATTATAATATATATATTGTAGGAGTATATATATACTCATACATACATGTAATCAATATATATACATTATGTTTGCATTATTATATTTATGAAAATAAATATATAACTTGTTAAGTTAGTATTTTTTATTCTTTAAAATGAAAAAAAGGCATTATTGACAAAAGGTGGTTGACAAGGTAATAAATGACCTCTGGGTTCACAGTTTATCGAATTAAAGGAAATGAAATTAACTTGGTGTTTAATATCGAATTGTTATTGCAACAATGTGAATGTGTATGCTTTAGCAAGCTGATAGAGCGAGATATAATATATTAATTCTATTCTTTTTATTAGAAGACTAAGGATTCTATTTTTATCAGCTATATCCTCGTAAAAACTTCTACTATGTTTGATTGCAAAGAACAGTGTAAGTTGAAGTTTATATTTTGAACAATTTAATACTCATTAGAAGAAATTTCTTATATTTGTTCAAAGAAAGTAATTTAAATATATTTTCGTGTTCTATAAAAATTGTTTGAATTACATGTTTTAAAATCTGAATGGCGTTTTAAAAAAAGAACATAAAAAAAACTTCCTTCAAATTTAACGTACTTTACATTATAAAGAAAATGCAAAGCGGGTAGAACACCAATTTATCATGGGATAGATAAAATGCGCTTGCCTAATCAAATATATATGTGTGAATAACATCGTTTGCTGAATGCCTTAAAATTATAAAGAAATTAGATCTTCAAAATGGAATTATGAATGCCTAAAAATTATAAAAATTAAATCTTCAAAATGGGATTATAATTGTTAATAAAGGAACTGTGTATTAAGAAGATGAATATAAAGAGGAAACTAAATGTCAACTTAGGATATCCTAATATTATTCTCTTTAATGTTTAACAACAAAGAAATCAAAAAACTGCGTCTTCTAAGGATTTTCATTCGTGAGGAACATTAACTTTTATAAATACCATTTAAGATTTTTGAAAATTATAATTGGGAAAAGTTAATTTAATTTTCTTTATCATCGTATTCATTTTATTATAAAAATGAATAATAAGAGAGAATTAATAATTTACAATATTTTTATTTATGATTAATAAAGATTTAAATATCGGTTAATAAATGTTAATTTGGGAAAGGGATAATGTGAACTTAGAGGTAAGAGATTAAATTATTTTTAAATCCACATATTATTATTTTCTATGACATGACACTACATTGTTTATACTAATCTAAATAGTTTAATAACAGTAATGTATGATAAATGAATAAATGATTAACATTGTTGTGAAGTATATATTTTTATATTAATAAATATAAATTACAGACAATCATTTTAACGAATGAAGGTATTATATACAAATGATTGGATTATTATTTGTATAACCCAATTATTGTAAAATAGTGTTAATATAAATGTCTAAATATTAGGATACTTATATTTTATATACATTCTAAAATCACGTAGTGTTATAGGTTTAGAAAATATATCTACCGTAAGCAAAGAGAATATTTATATTTTTAATATAAGGAGGTAGATATATAAATATATTTTTTATATATTGTAAAATTTAAATTATTTAATTGTTAAATAAATAATTAAATTTTTTTTATATTAAATGAAGTTTTCAATTTTGTTTTATTTGATTTAAAGAGTTAGTGAGATTCATTGTTAATATTACTTTAAAATATTGATAGGAACCCCTGAAGAGAGTAAATTGTTAAACTTCCCTGAGTTCGAAATCTGAACATAACGGTAAAGTTAATTAAGGTGAAAATTGATCTGATGTGGTTTAGATATAATAATTTTTTTAATAATAAATTAGTTATTGGGAACAAATATAGTCTTATATCAAAATTAAATCACATCATTCGTGGCATCCTATATGAAGACCTTAAATCTGACTATAGTGAGATGCGACTGCCTTAACTTATCTTGTTGAGAGGGGGCATACCGTTACAATATATATAAGCATTATTAACCAATTGTGATGCACACCAGATTTAAACACAATTAATCCTAGCCAAAAGATGTTGGTGATTATGGTTATTAAAAAACAGATACTAAAATGTATAAATACTGTATTGGGTTCAGATCTGTATGACTATACAAGCACATTAGCTTGAATTGCAAACATTATTGTGTTTTGATTTTGGGTTCACAGCTTTATAGTTAACTAAAAATATAAAAGGTGGTATTGGAAGGCTGCATTCAATCCAAAGATCTAGGTGCAGTGCTGTCAGATCAGAGGCTCATCACTGATGAAAGCCATAAACTAGAAACTGCAAATATTGGATAAATAGGCACTAGATAGGGGTTTTGATGCACAAACCTATTAGCATTCGTTGATTATCATGGCTCACACTAAGTGGTGCTACAGTAATGGAGTCACCATTGTTTTAACAATTATATAAGCGAGCGGTGTGAAACCTGTGGATCATGATCCCTCAAGGTTTGCAAAAAAATTGTTGGGGTCATGAAAATTTTAAGAAGTTCTCATGTTGAATAATATGCAGTTTTTTTCAAAAATCTTATAGGTACTGAAATACAATATAAATATATATATTTGTATGTGGTAAAATACCTTTTATTATTACTATCCTTATATGCCTATAATAGGATGATAACAACATATATTGGATGTGTAAAATTTCAGTCTGAGTATGGGGGGTCTCAAGTGTAAAAAGGTTGTGCATCGTTGAAAGAAATGGGGGCCACGTGATGTTTTAATGATTTAAATTTCACTTACATACACATAATAAAAATGTATGTACTTTTCCTTTTGCTAATATTCACATTAAAGTTTTACCAATATATAGCAAAAAACAAAAATCTCATTAGATAACAATGCTTTGCTAAATTCATTTTATTTATTCCTCCTCAATTACTGCATAATTTAAAAATACTACTTTCATTTATTATTTTAATGAAATATTGTGTAACACTTCCTTCTCTTTAAAGTCAAATATAATGTTTCTATTTTAAACTCTATCACTGTACACGCATATATTTTATCCCGTGTTCCATAGTTTTATATTATGCAATTAGTTTATAGATATTATACTAACCATTCTATATACTTTTATTTTTTTTGCATTTAAAAAAAAAACACGCATCTCTTAATTCTTCAAAAATTACACCACCATACTATATTATAACTAAATGATACTCGGGAGATCAGGTAAAGTAATAAGTTGAGCTTTAATTGTACAACTTTAATTCTTGACTGTCACACAAAACATATTAGTTAGAAATGTGATCAACTTAGGAATACAGACTAGGCAGTTTTTATATTTTGGTATAAATATCAAGATCTGTTGACTTTCTTAGAGCTTATATACAAAACATTCATAACAGATGTTTTTCTTTCAATTTTTAAAAATGTACAGTATTTAACTTGATAAACTGATAATAATTTTGATTAGATAAATTGAAGATAATTTTAAGTAAATAACAAGAATGATAACCAACGGCAAAGTCTCTAAATTATATATATTTTGCAATTAAAAATATTGTACTTACCAATCGACTAACACTCCTTTCATTACATTCACCATTTTTCATTATAATTCAAGATAAAAGCTACTCTCGGATGATCAAAAATTTTAAGACAAGTATAGTTATACTTCGGAAGGAATGGAGATTTCCCATAATGCATTAAATACCTGAAATAAATAATTCATATTATTTTTTTGGCAATTTTATCTACAATCCAGTATTATTCCAGTTAACTAAATCTCATTGAGTATTTTTAACACCCATTAAATATTTTTAAATATAAATTAACTTAATTAAAATATTTAATAAACTATAATGCAAAATTATAGTACTGTACACTACCATTACGGGTTAGATGAGGAATTGAAGACATTTTAATACCTTGTTTTGCCAATAGGGAATTTTTTCTACATTAGAGGTTACAGTTATTGGGATCATATATCTTTAATAAAAAAGTTTTAATTTTTCCCAGGGTTAAAAATAATGACGACGTTTATTATTAAAAGTACAATCCGTAATTTTTGTTATTCAGCTGCTAGACAAGCGTCAGTAAATAATGTTACTGTTATTGGTGGTGGACTAATGGGATCAGGAATTGCTCAGGTATTATTCTAGCCTGGTTATCATTTCCCCCGTAATTTTACTAAACACTATGCAGACTCTTCGTCTATAAATATAATAAATAGCAAGTTTTTTAAAAGTGTTATTTATTATAAATTTTTTTGAATGTGGATTTTTCTATAAATCAAGTTTTTTATAAAATTATTTAATACATTTTTATACATCTTTCAATAGTACTTAGCATCATTTGATGAGAATGTATAAATTAGTAGAAATCATACTGGTTTTTTTTTTGCTTCCATTGATCTTGAACTGACAGTTTCGCTGGAGTAGTTATGGATATTTGATGCCTTCTGTGTAGTAGGTATATAATAAACAACGTTATTTAAATCTGCTTGCAACAGATTATTTCCAAAATTCCTGGTGGTCAATTTCTTCTTTTTCTAGCCCTGCTTGTTTTACCTTGTGGTAAACGTATTGTGTTAATCATTAGATCAACATATTGATATAGCAAAAAATGTGACTTTCCTTGTTAAAATTTATATCGAATCAATTCTCAAACATCAGTTATTGAAAATTAAATATCTGTCCGCGTGTTCCAAGTTGCATTTATCGTTACTATTGGAATAACGAGTATTGCCAAAGCACGAAACCATGGTCAGGGGTTTGGGGGGGGGGGGGGGTTTCCTGACAGAGATATTCTAAATGCTGGCTCTGGCTAAGCATTTATCACAAAGCTTGTTGAGGAATTGGCAATCCTCATTGTTTATAACTTACAAGCTTAAGAGAATAGGGTCATGTGATCTATGACTCTTATTTTGACTATTATTATTAGTTTTGATTAAAAATTATCGCGTGATTAGAGATTACTTTATTCCCAAGAACCTTATTACTTTTAATATATTTAATGAAATATTTTTTAAGTAATTCAATAATTTAAAGAGTATAAATATATACTCTATATTAATACATCTTTTACAATATGTATAGTGTGTATGCGAATTGTATATCCAAAGACATTTAAATTTAAACCGGAATTTGATTGTAAAAACATTTGCTGATAATGAAATGCCAAGAATGTGTATGCAATCCTTTTAATTACCATTAACTATTGCATATTTTAGTCAATACTTTATGTTCTAAAAATTTTAGACCGCTAATGTATAAATAAAGTTTGATGAATGTGTGTGTATATATAATTAGAAATACAAGCGATTGAAAGCACTCTAGAAAAATTAGTTATACATAATAACAAAGATTATGCAAATATGAAATTTATACAAAGTATGCTAATTTACAAAGAAGGAAATGTGAGAATTAGTTATGCAAATTAAAAAGGTAAAACAAAACTGCCAAACAATATTGTGAATAATAGAGCCTACATTATAAGTGCACAAAATAATGTGCAGAATGATGCATTAGAATGCAAAGTTAAAAATGAGTTATCAGTTCCGAGTATAAGTGCAGTTTAGCACATACAGCTTTATAGTTCAATACTATAAAATTTGCATGTATATACTACTGAAAAGAAATATACAAGTTAATATCAAAGAAGAATGCAAGATTAAAATTAGGCCAACTAGCATGCTGCTGATTGATGTTACTTCACTTATACATTCACTTCAGAATAAATAAACTTGATTTGTTTTCTTAATTGTTATTAATGTTATATAGCTGGCTTAGGTCAATCTTGCCCCTTTATGCATCATATCAACAGTATCTTAGTCCTATTTAACATTTATTTCCCTACCAAATTAGTTTATACTGCTTTGATACTTTCATCTCCTTCAGTTTTATTTGAATGATTGGTCCATTAGTTTAGTAAAGATTTGATGTATATGGATATATTTATATTTCACACATTGGTTTGTATATTATCACAAAATTTATTAACTTCCTGTTTTTGTCTTTTTGAATTTATCATCATCATACTTTTGAGTAATTGTTAATAATATCTATATATGAGAGTGTGTGTGTGTAATTAACCTATTCATTCAGTATACTGATTGTTTACTATAGCCAATAGAGGGATTTACACTTAGGATTTTCAGCCTATATTCATTCTCCACTCCATCTCAAACAACCGACACACATGTCACACATGAAAAAATTAAATGACCCTCAATATATGTATTTCATGCAGAACCAGCACTCATCAGTTGAGCCTGATCATAATCTCCCACATATATATATATACAATCAGTTCTCAGTTTATATTGATAGCAATTCCTTAAACTTTAATGGATGGGCTTCAATCTTCTCACCCTTCCAACAATTCATCTGTCCATTTTATTGAAAATCCAATGATGGAATGATCAAAGCCCATGGTGGATTTGCTATTGTAGTCATACTCATATAAACATTATGTCAATCTAACCTCTCATTATAGGACCATTACATATCCATTTATTTTAATAGGAGAGGGATGAGCTGGATTTATACTATGATGTAACCTATTTCCAAGGCAATATGTAATTAACCTATTCATTCAGTATACTGAATGTTTACTATAGTAAATAGAGGGATTTGAACTTAGGATTTTCATTTCAGAAGTGTTACTAAGGTTGTTAAAAGAAATGGATGTAAAGTAAATAATTTAATGTATTCATGCTCTCATTCCAAGATACTTAAGATTGACCTATATAAGTATTTTAATTTGAAAATAAGACAGTCATTTTTATTTTTTCATAGTCTTTATCTTATGGCTGCAATAAGGGTAGCCTCATATTCAACATCATTGATTTAATATTATAGTACAGCGTGAGGAGGGATTATTACCTTCCTAATAGAATTACAATCTGACACTGTGCTAGTAAAATGCATTGATCATTACATAAAATCATCTATTGAAAATATTAACAAAAATTTATGTCAGTGTTTTGAGTTTATATTTCTTATAATAAGTATTACTTTGGGGCCAAAAGCAAAAGGTGTATTTTGAATAAGAAATAAGTAATTGAAGGTGGTTTGATTGATTACTATTTTAAGAAATCCTAATAATTAGCCATACTATTTGAAAAAATAACAATTTTTTGAGGAAAAAAAATCTTATATGTCACATTTAATTTGAATTCAAATCATGGGCTTAGCAGCTATTACATTAATTGCTTCACCCAACACTTCATATGAGAAATAATAAAAATATAGTTTATTAAGGTATCATGTTTTTAAAAAATATCACTGTATATAATTAAAACTAATTTTGGAGAAATGTTGAACCTAATGGTGACAAAAATGCAATTTATGCTACAGTCAGTCCATAAAAGATTAACTATGACTTCAGTGTGATGTGATGCACTGTGACTCTCAGCAACTATGCCCAGAGAAACCTGTTAGCTACTTTACCATCCCCTTCCATTCCCCACCCTAAATTTTCCCATAATCTGCGCCATCCCATTTTCACAACATAATCTTTGTCAACTCCATGGTCTTCATATCTAAATTCCCTTATTTTTTCCCAAACCCAGCAAAAAACCCAATAACCCATTTTCTGTACAATAACTTTGTTTATATTTATTCTTCCATAATTTCATTATTTGTACCCTTTTTGCTTTCAAGCATTTACATCGAATTAACAGATGCCTAATAGTTTCTATGCCTTCCTTACACAACTTGCAGACTAAATCACCCATATTTTTCCATTTACGTGTATATTCCCTTGTTGCTAAAGATCTCGTTCAAGCCTTAAACAATAAACTATTTTCCTTGCTATTATCATAAATTAACTTGCACCCAATGTTCCGTTTACTTCTATATATATTTAAACAATTTTTACCCTCCATACTAGTTCTCCATCTCTCCAACTCCCTATTCTTTATTAATGCATCAATTAAATACTATTTTGGTTATTCTTTTATTATCCATAAACTGCAATCTACCAAACATTTTCATTTTGCTTTTTGCATCTCTCATATAAAAACTTGACCATCCCATTTCTCCTTGAATTGCCTCCTTTACTGACAACACATTTGCATCTAATGCATGTCTTCCTATGTCCCTTTGTTCTTTTTCTAAATAATCTAATACCCCTTTACTAACACATAATGCATCATTGCCGTAGGTTAACTCTGTTACTGCAATTCCCTTCCATACAATTCTAGCTACATCATATTTATTATATGAAAACCCTGTTAATTTCTTTATCAATTCCTTTCTTTTCTTTGCTTCATTTGTCAATTTTTTTCTCCCATTCATTCAAGCAATTTTTCTGATTACTTAAGATGATTCCCAAATAATTATATCTATTCCCACACTTAACTTTATATCACCCAATAAAAATTCTTCATTTTCTCTTTCCCCAGTATTAACCATCATTTTATTTGATTTTTCTTCACTAAATTTACTCCCCATCTCTTTATCCACTCTTGCGCATGTTCTCAGCATAACTTCCATATCTTTTTTCCGCACACAAAAAGACATCATCCGCAAAAAAAGACTTGACAAAGTATATATTTCCTTACCATAATGGTATCTCTATCCCTCTTCCTAGTCTTTCTATTACTCTCTCCATTTCACTCAAATACAACAAAAACAAAATAGATGACATAGGGCATCCTTGCTTTAGTTCCATCCCATTTTTAACTTTAACTGATTCTATATCCCCTAATTGATATGTATAGTAATTATTTTCATATAATTTCTTATTAATATCCAAATTTGCTAAAGTTATTCATAATCTATTTCTATTTACTCTATCATATGCCTTCTCTATATCTATAAAACTCATATAACTGTCAATCTGAATTCCTATCCATATCCATAAATTGTGTAACTTCAAATAAACTATCTCATATATGTCTATCTGATCTAAAACCTCGTTGCATTCCCCCACTACATTATTTTCTTATCCATTTTGCAACTCTTCCAGCCACCATATATGAGAAAACTTTATATAAAACTGATATTATCGCTATTGGTCTATAATTGTTTAACTTTATATGATCCTTACCCTTTCCTTTAAATAATAATCTTACTTTTGTATTACTTTAACTACCCGGAAAAACACTTCTGTGCTATCTTATTAAAACATGATAATAGCTTTACTTTTGTCTTATGCCCTAAATTCATTACCATCTCTGCAGCCCATCCATCATCTTGCCTTTCCACTTTTCAATTTCTTCCCTGCCTCATTCAGTTCATTTTTTGTAAACCTAATATTCCCATTACTATATGCTTTTATGTTTTCTATCATTCTGTTCTTCACATCTAACATCTTTTTTATATCCATTACATACCTATTTAAAATTCTCTCTAATTTTTCTCTAGAGCTATACTCTATTCCCTCATCATTTAGTAATACTATCTCTCCTATATTTCTCCTTGACCTATACTCTATTGCCTCATCATTTAGTAATACTATCTCTCCTATATTTCTCCTTTTAATGTAATTCCAAAATTTTTTTACTCCCATCTTTTTCACTTTTATTAATATCCTCCAACAATTTACTATTCAATTTCATTCTCTCTCTATAATTATCTATTTTACCCAACTTCTTCTTTTCTAAGTATTTCTCCCATTTAGCATTAATATCTTTTTCACTTTATTTGTTCTTTATAGCACACTTATATTCTCTGCATGCTTTTTCCTCCCTTTTATATTTTTTACTAACTCATTTATTTATTAGTTTTATTCTTCTGAATATTCTCATCTAAAACCCTATTTGCCACTTTTTCAATTTCATCACACCAGTCTTTATACTCACCACCAACCAACTCTTCCATGGTTTCTTCAACTTGTATTTTATACTCTTCTAACTTATTATCATTCACTCTCCATCCACATCTTTCACTATTGTTTCTACTTTTATTTCTATTCTCCATCACATTACTAACCATTTCTATTACAAAGAAATTATGATCATTTATTACATACTCTCTCTTCATTATCAAACACCTTAATTTTCCGCACTTTATTCATTACCTCTTTCTCTATCAATACATAATCTATTGTGTGGAATATATTATTTTTAGATCATGTGTATTGTCTCTCATAAATATTTGATAAATTTCCTATGCTCAAATTCACTCTCTGACGAAATTTCTACAAAAGCTGTCCATTGTTATTATCTATATCATTAATTTCTTCAATATGTCCATTCATATCCCCTATAACCATTATTCTCTTCCCCTTTTCTTTAAAACTCTGTATATCTATAACTAGGCTTTCATATATGCTACTGTTCCACTCCATTATAGGTTGACATTTAACAGTGTTTAAATATTTTTTTGATATAACACCTATACCACCACCCCCTTTTTTTTTTCTTTTCTATTTCTATCCTGCTATATCAAATCATCTAAAATAGATTCTTCTTCTATTAGATGTGTTTCCACTACTGCTAACACCTCAAGCTCTTCATTTTCAATTGCTTTGTTTAATTCCAGCCACTTTTCTGGTCTCCTACCACCTTGCATATTCAAATACCCAATTTTAACAATTTCTTCTTTCCTAACTACTCTTTTATAAATTCTTTTGATTCTTTCTTCTCTATTACGTTTATAAATAACTTGCTTACCATTAATTTTACAGACCCATTCCCTCTTCACATCTACACTTATATCTAAGTCAACTACCCTTTGCTTATTTCTTACATCCTGTCCATTCTTCTTCTTTTTGATAATACTGCAATTTAAAACCCTACCCCCATTTATAAGTTTCCCAAATTATATTCTTTATAAATCAGACTCCCTAAAACTTCACCTCCTTGTTTTCCTAGGTGCAATCCATCTTTACTACCCTCTTTCCAATAAACCAGGGGTGGGAAAATAGCGTTCCAGGGGCCACATATGGCCCGCTAAGAGGTTTTATGCGGCCCTCCAAGACAATCGGAAAAATCTGCCTTGAACTGAGATTTCCTTTTTGTGTGTGACTGAAGATTCATCTCGTATTTTCCACTATGATGGCCATATCAATACACATGTGCAGTGTAGATATGATGTGCAATGCTTTTCCAGTTGATCTGGTTACTTTCAATTTTGTCTTTGCATTAGCAAATATATACATTTCCAATTTTAGTGAAACCATGAACCCTCTGAAAAAATGTAAAATCAGTGATAAATGTCATTCATTTAATGAAGAATGGACAAATAAATATTTCTTTGGTAGTACAGGGAATAAAGCAGTGTGTTTATTGTGTCATGAAAAAAAGGTGTGGCCCTCCACTAACCTTCGCTTCCACAAAGTGGCCCCCAATGTGGCCCTCCAACAACCTCTGTGGCCCCCGAGCCAAAACAATTGCCCACCTCTGCAATAAACCAATCCCACTCATCCACAAACATAACATCATTTCTCTCACACAATTTTTTCAATCTCTCATTTATAGAACATGCCCTATCTAACAAATACATCTTGTTAAATCTTGATAATAATCCAACTATCCCTATTTTTCCTTTAATCTTACTCAAATTCCTAATGCCATGAATGATACTTCTGCCACCAAGTGGTGAAAGTTGTAACATACAATTTAATTTTTTCTTAATTTCAATCAGCACATTGATGTATATTTGACTGACCCAAATGAACTAATCTTCAGCTAATAATACCTGGATACTCATTAACTTGTCAATATTGGATTACTAGTTAGTCTGCTTCTGGGTTATTTATTTTTTGGATTCAATTCCAAGTCATGATGTGGTAGACTGATATGCTAATCACTATGTCATAAAGTATTCATTGTTCATTTTCTTATACTTTCAGAATATCTGAACAGATATAACTTACTCTGAATTAATTCTTGTTTATTGCTTTTCGTGTTTTAGATATGTATCAACCTTTTCGTGCAGTTATTATCAAATGGCATTATTATTTGGGAACTCATAAGAAGTTTGAGCGTCAGAAGTTATAGAACTGGAACATGATCTACAAACCTTAAGTTCTAGAGTTTGTCATTCTATCACGTCATCTAATCACATAGGGTGTTCAAATTATTAATTAAATCATTTTGGGATCTCAAATTATCTTTTTACTTCAGTATATTATTAAAACTTTTAGTAGACAATGGCATTTCATTTTTATAAACTTTTGACAACTTATTGTTGTCAAAGTAATTTATATATTTGCTTTTTATTAAAGTGCTGAATGTTGTGTCTAAATATGGCAACTATATGCAGCTGTGCATATTAATTTTTCCAGTTGGGATCACGAGCTGGAGTAGCATCAATTATATATTGAATAATAAGAGAGAGGTGAGTTAGACTGATATAGTGCCATAAAAAAAGTTAGGGCAATTTGTAAAGACAATCTAATCCTATTTTCAACACTTCCGGAGGCAGGAATCTCTGATTCATTAACCTATGATTTAAGGAGCTTTATATACCCCTTTATTTTTTATTGTTCTGGAATGTCAAGCATTTATACCATATATAGTCTGATTTTAAACCAGTATGACCATACATGGTTTAATTCTAATGCTCAATATTTATGCAGTTGGGATGACCATATATGATTTGATCTTGATCTAAAATTGACCTTATATGATCTTGTTTTACTCTAGTAATTTTAATTATATAATGACAAAGTTAATCTAGCATGCTCTTACAATATTTGCTACATTCTCGAATACCGAAATGATATCTTTTATTTTATTATACAATATAACTATCACTTTATTAATTATTAATACAAAACATAAATATTATACAAATATATATGTGACTATTATTTATTTTTATATTAACTCAATTGCTATAAGTACATATGCACTTAAATATGAGTGCATACTCCATATATATATATATAATAAATAATAAAACAAGTCACAAATTGTGCAACTTGCCTTTAAGCTTGTGCTAAAATTTTCACTAGATGGAGCTTACCACTAGCTCCAAACAAGCTTTAATTATAAGTGCCAACAGAGAAAGAATTCAAAATCTCTATCGTACTATCTTCATCTCCAGACCAAAATTGGTTTCGAGCTTAATGGCTCACCTTAGTGAAGAGTTAGGATTTCAGAAACTAAATCTAAAACTCCAACTCAGAGCACTTATTTAATACGTTACTATCAGTTGGAAAACTCGAATTTTTCAGAAACGTAAATTCAAATCCAGCTTTACAAACCAGATAGCTATATGGGTCTGAACTCAGTTAAGTTTCATCATATATTAATAGCTAAAGCAATATTACATCGCAACAGCCTTCAAGGGTACACTTATAATAATTAATAAAACAAGTCACAACTGCCTTTAAGCTTATGCTAAAATGTTCACTAGATGGAGCTTACCACTAGCTCCAAACAAAGCTTTAATTATAAGTGCCAACAGAGAAAGAATTCAAAATCTCTACACATTCATATATATATATGAATGTGTAGGCTCTAATATTATCTATTATGCTATAATGTAGCATTGAAATTGATGTATATATTCAATGTTCAACCAACCAACAGTAGTTTTTTATCTTCAATAAGCTGATTTTATTTATTTTTGTATTTTTATGGAATTAGTTTCACACTTATTTTTCAGTCTATTTATAAGATAATATATAACATTAATTTATGTATTACTCCCTATCATACAAATCTTATATAGATATTTTAACACTTCTAGCAAATAAATATGATTCAGATACAGAAAGTGTTTTATTTAATAAATCATTCGATCCTTGGCTGTGCTAGACTCTAAAAGATCCAATATATACAGTATTATATTTCTTTTATTCTCATTTGTATTTATGTAAGTAAATACTAAAATAAAATATATAGTAGTTTAAAACATCAAGATTCAAATAATATATCATTGTTTTTTGAAGATGAAATTTAAATTACATTTTAAATATTTCTAATATTGCTGTAAAAAAAAATCTTAAAATATATGTGGTTGTATATTTATTATTGACTTAACATTAATAATGAAATAGTTTGATCTTGCAAATTTATTTATTTGTTGGATATGTAGATATATAATTAATTTCAGAATTAAGTCTAGTGCATTTAAAATTATTTGATTTCTGCCAGTAATAATCTATAATAACAATTCACTTTTTTCAGTCAGTCTGTATCAGCTGCTTTATTTCATTCAATCCTTCTTTTGAAAGATTATTATATATTTTACATGACAAACTATTTGCTAATTTTTTGATCATTATCATTTATTTTCAGATAAAGAAAATTAGCATGCAGAAAGCTACAATTATGGGCAAGACACTTCATTAGGAAAAGACAAGCATTTCATTAAGTCATGTGTTCTTTGGGTGTTCCAAAACTTTATTTAATATTTATTCATTCATTCACTTCTAACAAATTTTTTTTAAAAATCATTTTAAATGCTCTTTGAAGTTTTGTGACAGGAAGCATGAAAACTTATTCTACTTTTTGTTGCTATTCCAATTAATGAAGGTGATTTGTCTTTGATATAATGGTCATCAACCTCAAATATTTTTCTCAAAATCTGTGAAAGTAATTGAAACTCATGATTCTAGTTTTGCTGCATAGATTCAAAAAAGTCTACATAATTAGTTATTCATTAATCTTCAATGATATATTCTTAAAGTAATTAAGAAATTACTTGTATTGCATGGGCTACGTTAATTATAAATATTTACAAAATAAAATTGCTGTATATTTACATTTGAAAAATGGCAAACCTTGATGTTCACTAGATATACCATATGGTGAATTTGCTACTTTTTCCTGATTTGGCTTGCCTTTATTAACTCTCAAGTTTTGTTGACTGTAGATAATGATATTTTTATAATTGCCTAGAAGACAAATACAGTACAGTAATTCATTTTAAGAAATGTTTTGATATATATCTTGGGAGTGGCATTATTTCTGCAGTATAAGAATTCCCATTACGTGTGAAGTGAGGTTTGCTTTTGTTGCAATAAATTATGGGATTTTCCCTTCGTCTGCATTAAAAATTCAGGCAGGTGATTCTAAAGATGTCAGTGTATGGAAGGTAAGATGGCTCACAGGTTTCTCTAAGCATAGTGACCAAGAGATTCCTGACTCCGAGAAGGAAGAAGCCACAAAGCATCTATCACAAATATCATACTTATTCTAAAATGGCTGTTAAAGAATCTTTTTCAATAATTAGTTTCTGAAAGTCATAGCTAATAAAAGTGTAAAAAAATTTTTTTTAAGTTTAACTATAATTGTAATAAATTAATGCATGTTTAAAAACATTTAATCAGAAAAGGCTTACATTGCTTTAAACCTCTTTATTCTAGCTTAGCGCTTTCGATACTTCGAGTATTATAGTCATAGCTTTATCAATCAATATAGCTAAAATTTAATATTTGCATTTGTTTATTATTTGTCAGATTTGCATAAAATTAAATTTATTGTTTTTATCCAAATATATGTAAATATTGTCAGAAAAGCCATTTTTTAGATAGAGGGATGCTAGCTTCTTTTTTATTTAATGTGTACTTGTCTTTGGCTATAGTTCATGCCTTAAATTTTAGCTTTATGTCATCACTCTCGGTAACATGCAAATTGAAATATAGCTATACAATTTAATTATTTATAAACTTTGTGTAACTTTTATAAATATGTTTAAAACAAATCTTCACTTTACTAAATATTTCTTAAACAATTTATTGATTTTGTTCAGCATATTGAGCCCTCTTCAAAAAATTTTTAATAGTTTAAAGTAATTTATAAATTTTAACAAATTAATTTGAATATTTTTTAGAGCTTGGAGATGCCACTTGTTATTACTGTCTTTCTTAATAGCTTTTTTAATCTATACCTTTACATTAGTTTGTCTTGCATCTTCCTATTTGTTAATTACCTTCTATGTGTTAAATCCATCAAATGCCGAAACCATTTACAGTTGAGCCAAAGTTCAAATTGTAATCAAAGTTCAATTATAATATATCTATTTTGACATTTTCATTTTTTTTTTATTTATTTCCTCTCGGAATGCTTATCACTACACTTATGTCTTTCAAATATTTTCTAATTAAATCTTACATATCATTGTTTAGTACAAAAGAATTCTGTTTACAAAAATCCAACTCAATAAGAATTTCAAAGCATAAACTTGAATTAATAGCATTTACGTACTTCATGGTATAGTAGTACATCTACCTATCATGCCAGGGATGATTTCTGTTCTAATCCTAGCTTGACATTTTATAAGGAATCTCATGGCATAGTGATTAGCCTATTTACTTGCCACAGCCAGAACTTGTGATTTGAGTCCAGATGAAATGAATCTTGAAATTTTTTTTTTAAGTTACAAATGAGTGTAGTATATCCCTCCTCCGCCATTATGGGTTACTAAATGGGCATCTAGCTGGCCCAGATTGAGCTGAATTGTAAAAATAAAAAAATATGGCATGGTAGTCATTAACTTAGCTTATCTGTGTTTGATATCTTCCAATAAATTAAATAACTTATTCTGACTGATATAAATCTGTACAATATTGTTTTTCTGATTTTTTATGTAACAGATTCCATATTTCTTGCATTTGCGACTTTATAATAAATTATGATTGCATTTTTCACTCACCTAAATTTTTATTATTATTCAAGAAAAAGAAAAGAAATAAAATATGTATACATAAAGAAAGTTTCAATAATTAGATAAAATGATTAAGCTGTATTGTTTATTCGGTCATATAAACAAGCATACTATAAAATATATTTTATTCAAATACAATCTATTATTAAACAGAAGTATTCTGACCACTAGGAGGATATAAAGATTTGAAAATCTTCAGGTTTCACATCAACACTATAAGAATAAATTCAGCCATTTGACTTAAATGAGCCAAAAATATACATATTTTTGAAATTAGAGTGGATTCGAACCCAGACTTTCAAGCTCCCTTAGTTATTCATTCAATCTTACACAACTTATACATATAACCACATACATGCAAAAAAGGTAAATGATCTCCAATATATGTATTTTGTGCTGAACCAGCACTCATCAGTTGATCCAAATCATTATCTCCTACACATATGATTAGTGCTCGGTTTATATTAAGATAGAAAATCTTTAAATTTTAATGAATAGGCTTCAATCTACTCCACTCTCAAACTTTTCAGCCATCTATATCATTGAAAATCTGCTGATGGCATGTTCAAAGCCTTTGCCAATTTTTGTTACCATACCCATGTTGACTGTAAGTCATTCTGACTCCCTTATATGTAGGATTTTAAGCCCATTTAAATATCCAGAAGAGGGATGGACAGAATACAGCCTGAAAATGTAATATTTTACAAGTATAGGATTTATATGTATGCTAGATGGGATTTGAACCCAGACTTTCAAGCTCCTTTTTGTCATCCACTCACAAAATATGTATGTTGGAGATCATTTATTTTTTCAATGTATATGGTCATGTGTATCAGTTGTATAAGATGGAGTTGATGATTAAAGGGAGCTTTAAAATCTGAGTCTTAAATCCCTATAATTACATCTAGCTTAAGTATATATACTATTCTTGTAAAATGTAAAATATTATATATTCAGTTTGTATTCTGCCCATCCTTCTTTTGTGTATTTAAATGTGCTTAAAATCCTACATATGAGGTATCAAGAGTAACTTGCGGTCAACATGAGTATAACAACAAAAATTGGAAAACATGCCATCATCAGATTTTCTATGATATGGATGGCTGAAAAGTTGGAGAGTGGAAAAGATTGAAGTCTTTGTTTATTAAAGCTTGAAGATTTGCTATCTTGATATAAACTGAGCACTGATTATATATCTGGACCAACTAATGAGTGCTGGTTCAGCAGGAAATACATATTGGAGATCATTTATTTTTTTCACACGTATATGGTCATGTGTATCAGTTGTACAAGATGGAGTGGATGACTAAAAGGAGTTTGAAAGTCTGGGTTCAAATTCCCTCTAATAACATTTAACTTAAGTATATATGCTATATTTGTAAATTGTTATATTTTTGAAATGAAAGTGTGATGTGATATATATATATATTGCATCTATAATTTACAAATTATACATTTCAAATATATATCTGTAGATAGTGAAAAAAATATTTGATGAACTCTAAAATGTTTCTTGATTTAACTAAGTATTTTTAGTTAAGAATAAATGCTAATCGGTAGTATAAGATAATGGTGTATGAATAAAAAGAGTTGAAAACGTAATTGTTGTACCTTATTTAACTAATCCTGCTTTAATTATTTTAATTTTTTTAACTTCACTCAAAGATAACATAAATTCTTGCACATCACTAATTAGTATTTTCTAATATTCTATTGGATTATCTTGATTTATATTAATTTATTTTGTACTGTTATTTGTTATTATAATTCTTTTGTGTTGTAGCATCATATTTAATTGTGCAATATTGTTTGTTTATATTTGCCTTTTGTTAATGGAATACTGTGTTCACCTCTATTCTTTTTTTATTGCAAGTAAAATATCATTAGAAGCTATTTATAAACAAATATGACTTTCCAAAGTCTGGACAAGAAAGAAAAAAGACCAAGAATAAAAATTTAAACAGTAAAAAAAGATTGAATTCGGAATTGCAGTGCTTTTAATTAATAGAAGTAAACTATTATAAATAAAAAAAAGAATATATAAAAATCCACTGGTTATATATAAAAAATTTTGATGTAAAATTTGGAGTTATGTTATAGTAGTCTGAATTGCTGCAATGTTAATGCAGTTTATTCTAATTGTTTGTGTGTGTGTGATGATAATATTGCATTTATAAATATAGTACTCTGATATTCACAACTTATTTTTCTTCTTAATAGGTTGCTGCTCAAACTGGCCATCAAGTAACTATAGTAGATCAAAATGAAAGTATTCTAAAAAATGCAGTTGCATCTATTGAAAAAAGTTTACAAAGAGTTATAAAAAAGAAGTTTATTGATGATGCCAAGGTAATAACTAATAATATTAGATAGTAATGTATCACTAATATTAATATCATTTATGTTCTTTATTACATTTTACAATGCGTTTTACAACCCATTATTGACGGTTTCAATTGCCCCAGCAATCTTCTTCAGAACTTCTACTTATATTTTCAAATCTTAACTCTAAAAAAAAAAAAAAAAGTAATAAAGAACATAAATGATATTAATATTATATGAATTTGGCAATGCATAAAAAAAATAAAGTTTTAATGTATCACTTTGTATTTAAAATGCGCACATATATTTATTACAGACCACACATTTGATTGGATATATGTATATATTTTTTATTCAGTGTTTAACATTTTACAATTCTTAATTAATACATTGTTTCTTGGCAGTAAAACATTTGTTTATTTAAAATGTATATAAAGAATTATCTGCCAAAGTTCTAGTAAGTTTTACATATTGTTATAGGCCAGAACTGGTAAAAAAAAAATTGCAGTTGTTTTCAAGCACAGAAAATGAATTTTAAAAAATATTAAGCAAGAAAATTAAATTAAAAAAGTCTCTCATAAAATGATACTAATGAAAGGTCAAAGATCTCAATTGCCATTCATGAAATGTTAAGTTCTTTTGTTAAATTGGAAAATAAAACAGAGGAAAGAGTGTTATAAAGTTGCCATTTGAAATAAAAAAATAATTTGCTGCTGAGGAGAACAATATTATTTTCAGTTTTTATTCATACTGACAAAACAAATTAAGTCGATTTTTTATAATTACTTAAATATTAAAATTCATAGTGCACTGAGAAATTTTTTTCATTTCATAATTTTAAATATTAGAAATAAATTTAAAAGAAACATTATACATTTTAGTATTTATGCTTATGCCAGTGCATATCCTCTATGTCAAATAGTAGTTGAATTTAAATATTAAAATGCTAGTTATGTGTTAAAAGTGCTTAAAGCTGAATATTATTTTTTTAGTATTTCACTATGTAAAGCTGAATGTGATAAAGACTAATATCTCGTGCTTTCTTAATTTTTTTTGATACTGATATGTATAGGACTAGACTATAATCTAGAAGCAGTACACTCATATATAAATTGAAAACCATAGACTTTATTTAATAACTGAAACTAGTTCATTTACTCATAATTATATATAAATTAATAATAGTAATTAGTAGTTCAACTGGCGACAGGCTAGTTGAAGCAGCAATAAATAATAGTTTGTGGAACAGTTCATATATGTTTAAACAAATAGATAGATAGATAACTAGAATTGAATTCCATTTCCACAATTTATTAAAAGTCCTTCTTTTAATAACTATTCACTTCCATCATGTTTATCACTTTAACTCCCGTAATTTCAGACAATTGTTCACTAGTAACTTTAATAAGCACCATGTTGCTCTCTGAATCAATCTTAATTAGATTAGTCTGGATCTTTTCTTCTATTACATCTGGTTTGCAACTGCATTATCTGCTTTCGCTCTACTCTTTTAGTTTTTCACTAGTCTACTTTTTTATTTAAGTTCTAGAATCAACATTTTATTTACTCTACTAATCTGCATATTATTAGACATTATTTCTATGTAAATCAGATTATACAATTTAATTCTACTTTCTGCATATAAGTATTTCTAGAGTGACTTCTTCTTTTAATAACTATTCGCTTTTATCATGTTTAACACTTTAACTCCCTTAATTTCAGATGGTTGTTCAGTAATAATTTTAATAACCATCTTACTGCTCTCTTACATTTCTGAGTTCATCTAATTGGATTTTACTGGATCTCTAACTTGTATTATATTTGGTTTGCAACTGCACTATCCACTTTCACTCTTCTCTTCTAGTTTTCACTATTTCCTTTTTCACTTTAAAGTTCTAGAATCAAAATTGTATTTACTCTGCTAATTTGCATATTGTTAAACATTATTGCTATGCAAATTAGTCTATGTCATTTAATTCTACTTTCTGCATATAATTATTTTTAGACTGACTCAACACACTGCCTGTATTAGCCAGGTTTATATACACACTTATACATATACATATATCTTTATTAATAAATATATAACCAATCAATACACAACAGATACCAAATATTCTTTAGAGTAAGTTAATGGTTCAAATACACAACTCAACAAATTAACATGAGAGTTTGTAAATTGGGAAAGTAAATTTGGAAACTAAAGAAACTTTTTTTTTTTTAACCTGGCACAGATGGAATGTTCAATATGAGGTCTTTTTTATATTAAGAAAATTACTCAAGAAACAAACATTTTTATAATGAACAAGACTTAGCTATACATAACTAAAGAATTTTACTTAACATAAACAAATGACATCTAATAGTTACAGTGATTTAATAACTCTAAATCTAATAGAATGTCCTTCTGATACCAAATTTATCCATTCAAAATATAACAGATGTGACACATTATTGCGATTAAACATCATTAATAATTTAAAATATTAAATCCCAGTTTGCCTAAAATGTTTTTTATTTTTATTTTGTTGATTCTACATTTGCCCAGAATATAAATTTCAAATAATTTAAGAGGCTACCTAAAGTCCAGTACCATAATAACACAATTCAGAAAGATAGCAATTTAGACATAATGGTAACAAGAAATCTGAATGGCATTACATATATGTTAGCCTTGTAGATATTTTCTTATAGTTCATCTCTCCACAAACTTGTGAAGAAGCTATTAGAATTAAGGTTCGTAAACTTCTCTCTAATAAATGCCAAAATTATATTCCTATACAGTTTTTTTCTTCCAGTGATGTTTTTAAATGACTATAGGTTTTGGTCATTTGACAAAATTTATAAGCTATGTAATGTGAATCAAACCATTTCATATGGATTAATTTATGTTTTTTATTACTGTCTTAATTAAGAAATATTTTAAAGATCCAAATTATGATAATATCTTTTCATCTATAAAAGAAAGTTCAGAATTGATTATGCTTTTTATATATCTCATGATTTTTTAATGCTTTTACAATCACTTGTTTCTAATTTATTTCAAAGATCTCTAATGTGGACCAAAATCTATTGAAGCAAAATATGTTCTGGAAAATTTTCAGATTTTTATGATGAGAATACAAGATTAACCACAGGAATTTAGGCACTTTTTTTTTATACTTTATTATTTTTTTATTTATGAAAGCAAAGCTAGTTTGATGTCTGCCCTCTGAAGTTAAAGTTTTTTTAGGGAAAAGCATATGTTGGTAAGAAGCTGCATCACTTGTAATAATTGCTAATAATCTTTTTATTTCCTGACAGTAGTCTCCATGGATAAGTCTTCAATCTATAGGGCTCTCCCTTTTGTATTTTATTTATATAATGTAGTTCTTAGTTATTTCAGTATGGTGGCACTTGCAAAAAATGGATAACAAGTTATACAATCCATATTGATTGCAGTAATTCAAATTATAAAATGATTTGTACAGAAATATTGAAGAACTTAAACGATAGGAGTAAAATATATAAACATTGCTGAGAACTTACTTTGATTTCTTTTGTCCGTTAATCTGTATGTCAGCCATTTTTGTGAAAGAACTGAACTTGAATATTAAAACCAAGAACACGGCTTTAAAATTATTGCATGATTTATTTTCAATGTGTTATCTGACTTTCTTTATAATTTCATTTTGATGTCGCTAAACAATTTAATGATTGTACCTTTTTTCCCACCTATATATGATTTTTTTTTGCAAAGTTAAAATTCTGACATACTATTTGCGATTGGTAAACAAAAGATAAGGGCTGCTTTGTTTTTTGAGTTTATTTCTGATGCCACATAATCTCGGAAAATGATGTCTGTTTTTATTAAATATTTACAAACAGTAGTATGATAATGGCTGCATCAAAAGAATCTGCAAAATCTTTCATTCCATATAAGAAGTTATGGATTATTAGTTGTTTTAATGCCATAGGATTTCATTTAAAATTAGGAAACAAGTGGATTGCTTTTTGAAAAATTTGGTTTATGACATTAAAGTTACAACGGTGAAACTGAATAGAACAGAATTTCTGTGATTAAAAAGATTTTTTTTTTTTTAATACTGGTAGTAATAATATAGTCCAATTTACAATTAGTTTATAGTACCACTGAAGTAGTTATCTTGCAAACTTCAAATGTTCAGAATTGTTTTTTTCAATTTCGGTGAAAATAATATATGAGGAACATGAACCATGCATTTTCTTTTGATCTTAATAATTATTTTTCGATTTCAAGTGAAAGGTGATTTTGCAGTCATTAAGAAATCCTTATCATAATGACCATTCCCAAATTTTTTAAAAATTTGGAAGAAAAAAATATATTAAAAGATTTATTGCTCTGAATTAAATATAATTTTCTGCTTCTTTTCCATCTAATGCATAATAAATGTGATCCATGTATCTGTGAATGACAGACTGTGAAGTTGATATGACTTTGCACCTACTGCTGCCTAGGAGAAATATAAAGAGAGGTGTTTTGAACTGATGGTGAAATGATGGAAGCCTTGTTGATCACTATCTGAAATGGGGAACTAGGTTTTAGGAAATTGGGTATTGTGTTTTTTGAGGACTTTATAAAGAACTGTTTTGATTAAAATCAATGTCTGAATAAAAATATTCAAATAAAGGTAGATGATGATGATGTTATTGTTACTCTTAAAAATTCTTATTATGAATCAAAGTTTATATTTTATGGGTGATTCATCATCTGAATTAAGAATGTAAGTTAACTAATTTATATGTTTAAATATTATTATTTCAATATGGTTTAGGTAATAGTAAATACTTTTAAAGCAATGTCAGAAAATTATCAGCATTTAATGAATATATTATGCTGGTTTAAAGGTCCTTCACTTTTAATACTTCTAATTTTTTTGTATACAGTTTTTTTTTTATGTATATATGTATGAGTATATTTTTTGATTCAGAGTTCTACAGTCTTTAGAATTTATTATGTAGAGTAAGAGTAAGTTACACATTATGTAAGAATTGGGTGTCTTGATATATATTATTGTTTGTGATTGATTGGATACTCTTAATATTAATAAACCTGAGAGTTATAAGTTTAAATTAAATAATTGCCATTCAAAAATTTAATAGTTTGAAAATAGGCTAAGAATATAAATATTACCTGCCAAATGTATGTTGCATATCAAACATTTATTTATTATTAAGCTTATATAAATGAATTTGCAGTAAAGTTTGAATCATCAGCATTTCAGTTTATTTGGCATTCCTATAGGCATGATCTAATTTCACACTTGAGTTTTAATCCAATTTTTTATTAATTAAAAATAAATAGATGCAGATGCATGATAAAAAAATATGTAATATTTTAGTTTTTTTGAATAAATTAATTTCATATTTTAAAGTAAAATTTATGATTATAGTATAGCAATTAAATTAATACATTCTGATTTACATATATGCATAATTTCTTTTGTCAGTCTCATTTTGTTGAGATATCTTTAAGCCATGAGAATAAGTTGTTTTTGTTATATATGATTTCTTTTTCATTTTATCTTCATATTGGGAGCCATAAAAAGGAAAAAGTGATCCACCTAAATAAGCAGAGGTAAAAAACAAAAGTAGAAAACATTTAGTTTTTATAAACTTTTTCCATTGATATATTATTTACTGGCTGTCACTCCAAGAAAGTGAAATAAAAAAACAAACTTGTAAATTGCAAATATCATAAAAATTAATTTTTAAAACTACAAATATCAAGTATATCAAATTTATATATACTGGTTAAATTAATTGATTTTAATATCTAACGACCATATATTAAACGTGTAACAAGAAAAGATACTTTACATTACATGATCACCATTTCTTATGCTTGCTCATAACTGTTATTAAACAGGCAAAACTCTCCATAAAGTAATGCCACTCAGTGCAAGCCATAGTAATCAATGCCTTCTAGCATCCATTGATTACTCTGGCTTGCACTGAGTGGCATTACTATATGGAGAGTTTTGCCTGTTTAAAAGATACTTAACTTCAACCAAACATAACTTTTCTTGTTAAATGTTTAATATTTAGTCATAGATATTACAATTGGCACAAGAAAAATGAAATTAAATATTAATTAATTGATTTGTGTTTTAATTAGTCACAGTATAAAATTTTGTACAAAATGTTTTTCCTATGATTACATGAATAAATTGAATATTTTTTTTTTTCTAATTTATTTATAAAATCACAAATAATTTAGTTTATATTTTGGACAAATTTTATTTGTTTTGCTTTTTTCATTGTTGATTACTATCCAATATTTTCATTTATCCTACCATCTGTCAGCCCCATTTATTATGGGAAAATGTTATTGATCTTCTGTATAAATAATATATATATATACTATTTGTAAATAATGCTTCAAAAGTTTTCCAATCTTAAACATTCCAGATAGAGATAGAAGCACAGTACAAAGACTTCGGACTACTCAGTTAAATATGCAGAGATATGTTAGGATTAATAGAAGGCATCAAATGAGAAATATGTAGATGAGAGAACAAATAGATATTGACATTGAAAGAAATAAGAGATGAAATGGAATTGAGGTAAACATATTGCTAGCAAAGATGACATTAGATGAACAATTAAAGTCTTAAAAGGGATTCTAAGAGATTACAAAAGACCTAGAATGAGTAACATGTGACATGAATGAATAAAATTTAAAAAAAATACTTGATCGTGGATTGTTTAATAATTACGATCCAAGCAATTAATTTTTGTTTATGTGATCAGCCATAGTTACATATGCTTTTGAGGATTATAGATTTTTTTAAATTCATTTTCAGCAAGTCTATTCCTATCAATTTAGTCTGTAGAATTTTAGTTTTAAAAAATTTCTTATTAAAATTATAGTAACATTTCATTTCTTGTACATTTAATGAATATTGCAAGTTTTTTATATGTTATCTTATAACACTTTAAACTTATAAATTTAAATTTTAACTTTGATGCATTGTGATATGAAACTTCATTTTTTTAATTTAAATATTTACTTCCATTTGAGCGTGCAAGTATGCATTAGTTACTTCTTCAAAAATCATTAGACATTAGGAATTATAATAAAATTAAAGTGCATTTTGTGTTTTTATATTTGTAAAATAAAAGTGTTTTTTTCCAAATTGTAAAAAGAAACCTTCATTTTTGCAAATTCACTGAAAGTCAATTATAATAAAGTCTCTTCTTTATTATATGACTTATTCTTCTCCTTTTGAAAATCATACCTAACTTGCTTAGTTTGTATCATAGCTCCTATGAATTTCTAATAATTTGCAAAAGTTTTATTGTAACTAACAGTAATACCATTCTTTTTGAGTTGTGTAAGCTCTAATGAATGAGTGAATGATATAAATATAAGACATGGCTCTTCATTATAAGGAATCTTTATAGTTTGTCTGAATGCTCTCTGCATAAACAAATCTCAATTGATGTCTCATAATATTTTTTTTTTTTTTGCAATTTCATCTATTTTTATATAAATACAAAACTGCTTCATGAATTTTAAATAACTTGGTGCAATGTTTTTTTTTTTTTTGCTGCCCCTCTGAATTATTATGAATAATCTATTGCAAGAAAAGATAAAACATAAAAGGAAAATTAAATATAGATGTTTGCAATTCTAATATTTACAAATTTTTTTTTTTGTTTTCATTTAAGAAAATTCTTTCACAATATCATCCAAATCTAAACTAAACCTTAATATATTTTACATTCTATATTTATAAGCCATATATGTATGTTGTTCTTAGGTCATGCTTGAACATAAATAGTTTTTTGTTAATTTCAATTTATAAATGTTTAAAGTTATAAATGTAAAAAAGGAAGAAGAAAGTTATAAAAAGTCTGATGAAGACTGCAGGACAGTCAAAACTGTTAGAAAATTAAATGAGGAATTACATAAAAATTGCATTAAAGTGTATATGAGACGATTTATAAAAAAGTAATATATAATTTTAATTTAGAGAAAGATCTTGAATTAGTTATGACATTGCTAGAAAAATACACATTCCTATTGTTAAATTTGGGAACAGTAGATTTTAATATGACAAAAGTCAAGTTATTTCACAATTTCTAAAACTGTTTTGCAAGAAGAATAAAATATCTTCCTTCTCACTTAATAACTCAGGAGAAACTAATTAATCACAACGTATTAATAATCAGAATATTTATTGATGTTTAAATAATAAATTATTTTATTCATAATATATATTATAATTGTTGGCAACTTGTCAAACACTGGTTTTATTTGAACATGATGATAAGATAAAATTAGATAATTAAATTATTATTTTTATCTTTATATTCCTATTAATTGATAGCATCTTAAATCATTCAACTTGGATGCTTTGCATACCTAACACTGCAAAGCAAAATTTATATGCATAAATATTTAAAATTCATGTGTACTTTTAGGTAGTGGTTATTGTAAGAATAACACTATCTGATTTTACGTTTACTTTAAATTTTTTAATATCTCAAATCATAGTCAGACTGATGCATAAAATTTTGACAAATTTAGCTACACTATTTTTATGCCATTTTCAATATATTATTTAATGAAATATAACATATATCCATACAGATTTTGTTTTTTTTAATCCTTTAGGCTGGTGAAGACTTTCTTAAAAAGACATTATCAAGGATACAAATTAATATGGATGCTACAGCTGCAATAAAGCAATCAGACATTGTAATAGAAGCTATTGTAGAGAATCTTGATGTGAAACAAAAGTTGTTTAAGAATCTGGATGCTTCTGCTTCTCAGTAAGTTTATATTATCTGTGAGAGATAGTTACGCAAAATGGTTTACAAAGAATAAACAGGCTTTTCATTTCAGCACCATACGCATCTTAAATATATAAATTCTTTGTTAAATATGCTTGACTTATTAAATCAAAGAATATACATCTCCATAGTCTTGTCTTTCTCTTAATTGAATTGTAGTGACCTCTGTCAATACTTATAACTAATTCTTTAACGATTGATTATCAATAGGGCCCTTTGATCAGTTTTCAATAATTAAGTTTTCATTTAGGTAGAAATTATGGTTTCATTGCTGTCCTGTCGTTTTATATGAATGAAAACTATTGTATGATCCTATAACATATGGCTGTGAGAAAGATAAAAATTGTGATTTTGTTTGTAGGGTTTTCTTTCATCATATTTCATAATCTAGATATTAAACATGAAATAATGTTTTATATAGTAATAAATTGTTAAAATTATTTGCAATATACTGTTTGGGCTTTTTGTTTAAAATATTATTACTGTCTTTTATAAGCATATAATTTATGTTTTATTTTAAAATGTATGCTAAAATGATTTAACTTTTGAATTTTGATTAAATTGATAAATATACTATATTTATCAGTGTATATTTACTTACAGGGATTCATGTGCCACTAGATAAAGATCTCAATTTGATAATTTATGTATTAAACAGTAGTAATAGTAGTATAAAACAGTAATATTAGTAATAGAGATAATAAATGTAGAAGGATAATATAATAATTTTATTAAAACAGTAGTTATACCTGTCACATAAAAAGCTTTAGATTGGAGATTAAATATAAAAGATACTAAATACTAATAAACATGGGCATTATTTACAGGTTTATTTAAAGAATCTAAATAGCACATCATCACCATCTTTTATGCTAGCACATAACTGTTATTAAACAGGCGAGACTCTCCATACAATAGTGCCACCCTGTGCCATCCAGAGTAATCAATGGATTAGATTGAAAATATTATTGTGTTTTCAATTTTATTCTCATAGTTTTGTAGTTAAGTAGAGATAAAAGGTGGCTGCTGGAGGGTTGCATTAGATCCTAAGATCTAGGTGCAGTGCTCTTAGATCCAAGGCTCCTCACTGACAAAGGCCACAAGCCAGAAACTTGTTTGGAGATATTGGATGAGTAGGCACTAGATGGGGATTTTATGCACAAGCCTTCTAGCATCCATTGATTTCTCTGGTTAGCACAGGATGGCACTGCTGTATGGAGAGTCTTGCTTGTTTAATGAATCTAAATAGATTGACATTGTTATAACAAAAGGTAGGCATTATTTACAGGTTTATTTAAGAATGATTCTTTATGGGTTTGGCTTGTAAATTATCTTAATAATATTCACACTTGTTTTTTTCGTGAAATAGAATACTAAATATACATTAGATGATTTCTTGATGTTCAAGCAATTAGTTCAGTAGTAAAATTGCTGGCTAATGTGTTAAGATTCAACAATAGATTCCCAGTTCAAAAAATAAAAAAAGGAAAATTAAATGAAACTGATGTGTGCTGCTTGCAGCTTTGATGCGACTAATATTTGATGTCATCGAAAGCTCAAGCATAAAGGAGAAAGTAAAGTAATTTTATTACAGAAATGTATCAGTTAATAGTAAATATATTTCAAAATATATCAATTATAGGTAAAGTTTTTTGATTTATTTGTAATTATCATTTTAAAAGTTAATCTCCAGCTATTCCTCTAGATTTCTTTTCCAAGACTCTTCATTTTTGCTTAAAATTATCTTTATACTTTCACCTGAATGGTTTTTTTTATTATTTTTCATACTACTTATCTCTAAGAGCTTATCAAATCCAATTATTTTTCTAAACCCCCCCCCCCCCAGCAATAATTTTTTCCTCTTGGTTTAATATCAATCTGATAATTTGAAATACTTAGTGTTTTCCTGAAGGTTTGTAATGATCATATTTTAATTGTATTTATATATTGGATTACTTCCATCATTTAATATAAGTATTAATGTCTTTAGAAAAATTTAACTTGATTTAAATGTTCCAAATACATTCAACTGTTTGTAATAGCACACAGGTTAGTATATGCACAATATTTTGAGAGGTATTATTCTTCCCTCTTCTTCAAGTGTTTTTGGCAGGTTAATGTCAGTACTACCATGGGAATCGAACCTGGACCCTTAGATTCTTCACTATTGAATTTTAAGGTAATGTTCTGCAGGATTGCTCAGTTGGTTAGAGCATTATCTTAAAATTCAGTACTCAAGAATCTAAGAATCCAGGTTCAATTCCTATGCTAGTACTATCACTGGTCAGGTCAGCAACAACAAAGAAGGGGGAAGAATAATATCTCTTGAAACATTATGCATCTACTAACTTGTGTGCTATTACTAATAGTTGAATGTATTTGGAATATTTAAATGAAGTTAATTTGATGGGGATTTATATGCCAAGTCTTCTGGCATCCATTGATTACTCTGGCTTGCACTGAATGGCAATACTGTATGGAGAGTTTTGCCTGTTTTAATAGCGGTTATAAGTAAGCATAAGAAATGGTGATCATGTGATGTTTATTGGCTTAAAACCAGTCCTGCCTAATAGGATAGTGGTGGCTATGGTTAGTAAAGAACCAAACCAAAATGTATAGATACTGAACTGAGTTCAAACCTATATGACTATATAAGCTAATGAGCTTGGATTGAAAATATTAATATGTTTTCAATTTAAGATTCATAGTTTTGTAGTTAAGTAGAGATAAAAAGTGCCTGCTGGAGGCTTGCATTAGATTCTAAGATCTAGGTGCAGTGCTCTCAGATCCAAAGCTCCTCACTGATGAAAGCCACAAGTTAGAAACTACTCTGGGGATATTGGATGAGTAGGCACTAGATGGGGATTTTATGCACAACCCTTCTGGCATCCATTGATTATTCTGGCTTGCACTGAGTGGCAATACTGTATGGAGAGTTTTGCCTGTTTTAATAACAGTTATAAGCAAGCATAAGAAATGGTGATCATGTGATGTTTATTGGCTTATGGTGGAAATAGTTCAATATATAAATGCAATTTAAAATACTGTTATGATATATTGATTTTTTATTTTTTTTTATTTGTATCTCTTTCTATACACACACACACGTGGGAATTTTAAACCAATAATACTTTTTAATGTAAAAATATACATTGTGCTTGCATATGTATGTAGATATTTTTGAATAATTCATTATATAAAGTAAAGATATATGTTGGCTAGCAGTTTTTAAATGGTAAACTAATGTATATGGCTGAAAATCATTTTAACCAGTAGCACCATCTACATTTTACTGCGCTTGAAAGAATTGTTAATCTACTGTTGTTTTCCAATATGAGTTTTTAAGCTGTCCAGAAATGTATGAAAATAATTAAAAGTAACTGCCATTTCATTATAATCCTAACTGTCTTTCCTATTAGAGTAGGTGCTTTTTTATGTTGTAATAATATGAATGGAGATTTGATAAAAGATTTGGGGAAAATATATTTTGGCCACATTGAAATATCAGTTGTTGTTTTTTTATTACTATTTAATTTTCTAGGATTATTGATATGTACTTAGAAAATTTTCTGGGCAATGTCAAAATACTGTACATAAATATAGCAAAACAATGTATTTTTTCAGAAGATTTAAATGCAGGTTATACTTTTAATTGAAAGAATTTTCAGTGATATATATAGTTTACTCAAAACTCATAAACAATAATCTTTTATCCACAAAAATATTTGAATATAATATAGTATTTTTTTTTCATTTCAGACATACGATATTCGTAAGCAATACTTCATCTATTCCTATACAAGAAATTGCTCAAGCCACTCAAAGAAAAGATAAATTTGGTGGACTCCATTTTTTTAATCCAGTACCAGTCATGAAATTAGTTGAGGTATATAACTTTTTACTTTATTTTAATGAGTTTTAAATTATTTATTTCTCAGTTAATATGAATTGATTCATGATCTTAATATAGATTAAAAAAACTATGAATTCATATTTAAACAGTTTTTTTAAATCCAAACAAGATTGTGACAGAATTCTTCAAATTTTCATGATTGTCAAATTTTATTATTTTAACATAAAATTATAATTTACTTAAATATATTTAATCATTACTATAAGTACATTTTTTAAAAATAATAAACTTAATACACGTGAAAATGCGAAGGTAGGGACCTCTACAGGTCTTAACCACAAGCCTTAGTAAATATTACTTACGTAATCAATATGCGTTTAAATAAATTTGTAATTAAACTTAATACAGTAAATGAATTAATACATACGTTTTTAAAAATAAATTTAAATAATAAAAGAGAAATGTAGTTTAGTAAATATTTTTATCTTAATACTTAATATATGTAATGATTTTCTATTGTCTTTTATAGTTTGTCCAACCTCTCTATCTAATTTGTGATATTAATTTTTTCTCTAGAAAACAGCAACAGAATTCATTAATCACTAATCTTTTAAAATACATTTCCAGTAATTATTTACTGTTTATGTACGTATTTTAAAAGCTAGTAAAAGCCAAATTGCAAGAAAGTATAAATTTAAAAGAAAAATTTTAATTGACAAATGTTATTCTATTAATATATGAATGTTACTGAAATAAAGCAATGGAAAATAAAATATCATTGTTAAAATTAAGCTGGTATGTTCTTAACTATAGAAATTCAAACAAAAAGAAAACCGATTTTTTTTATTTTTTGTTACTGTAAAGATGTACTGATATTTTAATATAATGTTCATAATTTAGAGTAAATTTATGTTTAATAAATACTAAAATTAATTAATGCTATATAATATTTATAATTAAAAATTATATCACAAAAGTAATATTGACACTTGCATTAAAGACCTATCAACACTAGAATACAATTATAATAAAATAATTACAACTGTGAAGAAGTTTTATGTAAAAGTAAATAAACCACTCACCCAGCAGTCACACATAAAACCTTGGGTAAGTCTTCCTAACATTCCCTATGTATCGCCAAGATTAAAAAAGATTTGTGCTAATGCATATAATGTTAGCCTTTCTCCCCCCCCCCCCCCCCCCCCCCCCCCCCCCCCCCCCCCCCTCCCCCGTTAAAAATTAGAACCCCTCCCATTCCAAACAGGTTACTAAATAATGTGAAAGATAGGATACCTCCAGAGCACACCCCGCAAGTTGTATGTAAAATCGCATGCCACAATTTCTGCTGCGCCATGTGTTATGTGTAATCACACAAATATTGCTACTAGGATGGCGCCACATAAATATCTGCACAGTCACAATATAAATCGATATTTCTAGAATACAAGAGAAAATACAATCACACTTTTGATCCAGTGAAGGTAAAAGCGATTTGCTGTGAGCAGGATGATAGGAAGCGCAAATTCAAGAAAGCGTTATTCATTGCTAATAACCTCCAAGCTATAAACAAGAAAGACTTCTGTGTTCCCTTGTCAATTATTTAATATTTATAATTAAAAATTTATTAATTTTTTCAGCAGCATATGAGTACTTTAAAAATATATAGGTATATGATGAGGGAATGAGAGATGTGTTGTTGGGTATTTTTATACCTTCTTTTTTAATTCTGTAAACTTATTAATCTGTATTAGTAATTGCTTTTTATTTTATGCTTGAAATTATATTTTCTACTTGGGCTTTTATATATATATATTATTAGTTAAACATTTGCTTTATGTTGTTAAATAAAAAGTTTATTTAATTTATCAACAATAACATTAGATGACATAGTGCTATAAAATCTTCATCTCCAGATTGACTGGTTTCTGGTTTTAATCTTCATTAGTGAAGACTAGGATTTCAAGCTGGAACTAATGAGCTTGTGCACTACCTTTTATCCCTAACTCTGTCCTAACCCTAGTCCTTGAAATCTTAGATATTTTTTAATTTTACATTAACTTTTAATAGTATTATTCTACCTTCAATGACAAACCCAAAAGCCAGAAACCAAACAGTTTGGGGATGGGGATTTTATAGCATTATACTATCTGAAATTTATTGATTATTCAATTTTACAGTAGATGGTTTTAGTGTAGGGTGAAGATAATTGTTCTTAGAAAATCTATGCATGTTTTTAAAACATCAATTTTGCATTTTTGAGTATTTGTTATAAAAAAAACCACCTTATACTAGATTATGATAAGATTTCATTTGATGTAGGATTCTAAAATAATAGTTGTTTTTAGTAACTATTTATATTTCTGCTGTAAAACAAGTTTCTATTGGAATACAATCGTTTAAAAATATTTTATGATTTATAATGGTCTGATAGATCATAAAATAATTGTTACTTTTGTGCTTTTGTTTGTTATTGTTTTAATTACTTAGAATTATTATAAGTGCAAATAAATTGATATGCAAATATAGAAATGTTATTAATGGTAAATTATTATTTATATTTGTCTATAAAATGTAATGTTTGGTTTCTTAGGGATTTTTTATTTATTTATTTCAATACTTAAGAAAGTATAATTGATTATACAAAACCACATGCATATATTCTGAGTCATTATCTGTCAATTGTTATTTATAATCATTTATGTACTTATAAAACACGCATTTTGATATGAATAGTATATCCAAGTAAATATTAAAACATGTTTAAATGTATGTTATAAAGATGGTTAATTAAACCACACACAAGCATGTGAATGAATAAATAATTAATTGCCTATATTAATGCATATAAAAAATTATCAGTCATATAGTTGCTATACAATATTTTATGCTGGAGCAGATATTGCATCAGGTGACTCTGGGAATTAAAAGCAGTCCCCTGCCTCTCCTACCTCAAAGCAATGGATTTTAAATATTTAAATGAGAGTGCATGGTTCTATTTAGAAGAAATGAAGAAAAAAGAAATTTTAAATTCTTAAAAAATACATATTTATATATATTATAAATGATATCCCAGGAACTATATTCCATGAAGCTACTTATTGAACATAAATGATAACTATAAGCGAGGCTTTTTTTTTAATTAAAAAAGATGCCAGAACTCACTTCTTGTCAAGCTTTTTACTAAAGAAAATTATATCCAAATATCATTTAAATGAAATTTAAAGCAGCTTTTCCAATGCTATAAAGCAATTTAAAAAAATTTAATTTTTTTATTTTAGACATGTCAAATCTAAAGCAAAAATCCTTTTTTTAATCCAATGACCAGCAATCTGGCCAATCATATTGAATTCAGAATTAAACCCTAAGATCCGCTTGAGATGATATAGAAACATCAATTTGCACTAATATTTTCATATTTTTTGTCATTGTTTTGGACTTATTATTATTGTGACCAATATTTAAGAAGTAACTAGAAATGTTTTTCATTTTTAAACTTGTGGTAAACTTTTACACTAAAAAATAAATAAAATAAAAATAACAACATCAAATTTACACAAAAATAAAAAAATTAAATATTCCACACATTGTCAATCGCTACACAAGTGTATTCAATCGAATGTCATACATTATTGGCTGCACATGCGTCACTGTAATCAGTCATTGACATGAGAGCACCAATTTTGAATCCCTCAATATTTCATCTGATTCATAAAACACCATATTTTTTTATTCAAATTATATAAATATGGATTGTAATTATGTACATCTATTGATAAATACTAAATATTTAATTTTTGTTATGAATGTGATGGAAAACAAAAATAATTATCATGGTCAACACTGATTTTTTTTATTTCCTTTTGGAGAACTGTTTGGAATTAATTTTTGTACTTTCCCATGTATCACTTAAGAGGTATATACTGAGAATGCCAAAAAATATATACCCACATTAATAAAGGAAAGAAAATATATTAAAATTGTGTTCAAAGTCATTGGTCCAGATACTTTTAATTGTGACATATTTCTCCACTTGTATCTCTGCACATGCCTTTTTAATTTCCTCCTGAAATATGCTTTTCTCCCGTAGGTAGAAGTCAGGATGTATTAAATTAGGACAATGTGAAGGAAACTCAATCGCACCACTTCATTATATCCATTGTCCTTGCAAATTCTCATTGAGGTAAGTTCTCACATCTCAATGGAAAGGTGATAGGGCACCATTGTGTTGGAAAGTAAAATCGATCATTTCCTAAAAGGTATATGAATTTCAGATAAAATGGATATGAGTAGAAAGTCTGGGCACACTTGACCAGTAATAATGCCTTCAAAAAAGGATAGTCTAATTAGTTCCTTTAATCATAGTCCACACTAAGTGTGAGACTCAGTAAATGGACTTGGTTTTTATATATAAATATGTGGATTTTCTGCTGCCCAATGCACACAATTCTGTTAGCTCTCTCTCCCATTCAGTTTAAACTGTGCTTCATCAGATTAAATCACTCCCTTCTCTTCCAAATTCTTCATTCTCTTATATTTTGGAATTACAACACTATAGTCTTTGATCAAGATCATGTAATAATCTTGGGATGAAAACTTTCCATTTTGCTATTTAAAGAATGTATCATATGCTTTTTCTATAAACTTCTATCTCATGCACACTGTTGGGTAGATTTCAGTGGTAAGCAGATAAACTGTATGAGGCCTTCTGGATCTTCCCTTGTTCCCATCACACACAGTATCATACTTCTCAAACTTATCACGAATGCATACAATAGTTAGACATGTTGGACGTTCTGTTACATACTCGAGCATCCATTATCATTATATTTCCACAACATTCTCTAAATTCAAATACCACTTCAAAATGATCTTACACTCCTCATTTTCTTTGACTGTCTTGCCTGTTGCATTACTAGCATTCAATTGATTTATGTTATCTTTTGAATGAATATCATATTACAAATTGCTTGGCAACTTCAGCTTTTTTCTAAGAACAAATTTTTTTCTTTAGAAATATTTTTTTTACAGAAGCTTTTAGATTTTAAATTCTAATTTGATTAATTTTTTTTACTTGTATATCATTTTCATTCATATTTCTGATTATTATTATTTTTTCAATAACTAGATGCATTTTAAGTTGTTTCTCAACTCTTAAAATAAATTTTTGAATTGCAGTTTCAGAAAATTCACCTTTAGAAAAATTTCAGAATAAATTTATTTTATGGTATTGGATTAATCAAACTGGTAAGAGAACTTCTGATTTTCTATTAAGAAAGATGTTAATATGGTCAAAGATAATACAAGATGCAGTCAAATCTAATTTATCATTATTTATAAAAAGAAACTTTTTGTTTGGAAAATTTGTCTACAATACATATATAATTCTACTGTCTTTCAGGAACAACAAAACTCAGTATAATTAACCAATAGGTTACATTTAGTCCTCCATCCAGAATGATTATTATCAAGTATCTACCAAAAAATCAGTTCTTCAAATGTAGAAATTTTTTTTTTTACTCATCTAAGAATTGTTCCAGAAAAGTTTACTTCCTGTGTCAAACTATGTGGGACATGTAAAGAGTTGCAATTACTGAAAGATTTTCTATGCCACATTTAGTGTAGTAGCAATAATTGAATAAAAAATGTGATGTCATTTACACATTTTGAATTTCACTTTTTTTTTTTGCGTGTGCGCTATTGTTAGTAAATGTTTCTGCAAGTTTTAATATCATTATCAATGTTTTGAGTCTCAATTTTATAAATAAATTTACGGTCTCGAAAGCGCTTAGCGTTTAATATTTTTTGCACTCTGTATAGCTTCTCTTTCAAGCGCTGTACACGCTTTTAATTTTATATGTTTCATGTTCTTTGTTATACTGCACTTATTAGAAATGATTATTGTTTTGGGCAGCATTTGATGTTTGTTGCTGCATATTTTATTTTTGTTGTGAAAACAAAATATATATATATATGTTCAAAAAATTTTAGTAACCCCATAGATAAATTATATTTATTAAATGTATTGTGTTGATAATGTTCTACAGTAATAATACTTCATTATTATCAATGATAATTTGTCATTAATTATTGTAAATGATATGTGATCCATATATGCAAGAAAAGCATTACTTATACTTAATGATTACATCTTTCTTAGTATAAAATTTTCATATTTATTATGTTTTATAAATTTCCGCACATTTTTTTCAATAAAGAAATTACAAAATTAAGCATTTATATATATACTTTTTCACAAAAATAACAAAATCAGGCAATTATTTTATTAACTCTAGCTGGTCATTGAATGTTACATTACTGATGCTTTTCTCTGATAGTGTTTGTTTACACTGTCATACTTTTATCTTGTAGAAGCAATTACCAGGTTCAAATCCATACAGTGTTATGAAATATACCATTGTTTGTCACTGTGACATGAGAGTAATTCAGAGATGTTTGTAAAAGCTTGTCTTTTTTTCTTTCACCGGAAGCAATTACTCAATTGTATCTATACAAGTAATATAGTACAAAGCTATGCTGGTAGTAGTATGGAATAATTCAAAAATGTGCATCTTTTCCCATATTTTGAATAATTTATATTTGTGTATAATAAATTTGCTATTGTTATTTAATTATTATTAAAATATATTTATTAAAGTTATCATATATCAGCAAGATGAGAGTAATATTTCAGTCTACTCTTTGCTTCATAAGTTGTACATTTTTATAACAATAATATATATATTTGGAACCTTTGTATTTTTAAGATGAACAAGTCTATCAACAAATGTTGCATAATTGACTCTTTATTGGCAAGATCATTTGGATCTCTTAAGTTTTACTGTTAAAGAATCTAATTTTGATACGAAGGTAATCATCCTTCACTCATGGCCATACTTTTAATATTCCATTAACAATGTTAATTACTAGTAAACTCTTGATCCAAGTCACAAGATAGAGACTTTGATAAGATAAGAATGGTTGTCTTACGTTTTGTACCTACATGCAATTATATAGGCCAATCTTAAACATCTTGGACTGAGAACACAAATATATTACATTTTTCATGCCCTTAGTCCAGAGTGCTTTAGATTAGTTTATATAATTGCATATAAGTACAAAAGATAAGATGGTCATTCTTTTCAAAATCTTTATCTTGTGACTTCGGTTGAGAGTTATCAGTAATTAACATTGCTAATGGAATATTAAATGTACAGTGCATGTGTGAAGGATGATTACCTTTGTATCAAAATCACAATTTGAAACTACACTAGTAAATAATTTCTAGATTATTTATATTAAAGAATCTAATAAAGACAAAAAGCCAAAATTAAAATAATAAATTTAAATACAAAAATTAAATTCTATATTCAGTATTTCAATACTAGCTTTTGTAACGCAGTAACTTGGTTAATATTGGTCATACTTGTTTTTCTTAATGATAAAAAAAAAAAAAACAAATTTGTGGAATTTAATTGGTTTTAATGATTTAAATAATTTTTTTAAAGCTATTTAAAAACATCATTAAGTCATCTAAAATTTATACTTTCATTTAAAACATTTCTTTTTGTTTATATTTTGATTCACAATAAAAATTAAATTATTTCCCCTGTCAATAATCTGACCACACACTACTGCTTGCCATCCTCTTAATGTGATTTATTTTAATGTCTTATATAATTGTGCATTTAGCGGTATATTTCTTTTAATTAAAAATATAACTTAATTTGTTTTTCATACTTCATGTAGCTAAATTATTTTTACAAAATAACAAATGTTTTATCTTTATATATATATATTCTTTACAGGTTATTCGTACTCCAGAAACTAGTCATGAGACTTACAATTTACTAATGGAATTTGGAACCAAATTAGGAAAAACACCAGTTTCGTGCAAAGTAAATATGACAATGTTTTTTATTATTTTAATGTAAAAAAGATTTGCTCCTTTATATATGCATGGTCATGTAATGTTTGTAGCATTTTAAAACAGCAGTTCATAAGAGTTTTTATTGTTATTGTATAGTAGAAATGTGGGCAGTCTATGAAAAGAAAGTGCAGAATCTGTGAAATAGATCATGTGAATTATTTGTATATTTATCACTCTATACACAAAATTTATAAATTAGTTTGAATCATCCTTGCAGTCTTTTCATAATCAACATTTGTTTTATGTCTAAAGGATTACAGGAAAAAAAAAATCTGTGTTGATAATTAACTGCTAGATTTTTTTATATTCTTTATCATAATATTAATTCAGCTGTAATATCCACTAAATAGAATATAACAACTTTCATTGACATCTTTTTTCTCAGAATATTTGTATTTCTTGCTCTGTTTTTAAAACATTCATATCTCCTTTAAAATTATTCATCAATTTCTTCATACTCTTAATATGCCTTTGTAATTCTATAAATGTATGTGTAGTCTACTTTGATTTTGTTTTTTTTTCTTCTTAATATTCTTCAATAAATAATCATTTTTTAATACCATTTTTTTAACTGTCTTCTTCCATCCCCCTCCTATCTTCTCATTAATTTTTTTTCTGGCAATTAACTAGTTGTTGTTTTTTTGTATAAAGCAATACTCTGAAGAAAACTTTCTAAGCTTTTAAGAAAGCTTGTGAAGACTACAAAATAATCTCATCTCTATTTTTTGTTATTAGTTTGATCATCAAGTAATCATTTTTTTAAATATTTAAAAATAATGTCATTTAATAACTTAATTTGCTGCAGTTTTTTAAACTTTATTGTCTTCTTTTTATTGTTTTATATTTATCTGTACTGCTTGCGAGTATTATAAAATCTGACACAACAAAACTGTCACCAAATATTAACTTTTAACAGAGTATCACAATACTCCCATCTTACACTTCTGTTTTTCCTGAAAGAAAACTGTTTAATTCAACAACTATTTTCTGCTTCACATACAAATATTTTAATTGCCATTTTTCATTCCAATACATGTTGTTTTTTTTTCTTCTTTAGAATAATCCATTTCAATCTATCAAAAGTTTTTACTAGCTCTGTAAAACATTTCAACAATTATATTTACTGCTCTATTTCTTTTTCTTTTCAAATTCCAATTCTCAGCAAATAAAAAACATAATCATTCTATTAGAAATATATTAATTCAAAACTGCTGGGAACACTTCAGCAGTTTTTAAATCCTTACTTTTTACTAATTAAGTTTTTTTTGTCTTCTAATAGAATCATAATTTTTTGAAAGAAAATCAGTCAATTATTCTTCTTGAAATATATATTATATTATTATTAAATTACAACCATGTTTGTTAAATCTTTTTTCATCTTAAACTTTAGCAATTCAACTGGAATTTTATCATTTCCTTGAACATTGCAGTGTTTTCCCCTAAAGTGTTGTCTTCTAGACTTTAATATAAACAGTCTTATTACTTCTGTTGTATAAATCATATAATCCTTCCACCTTTTTAGCATATCTTCTTTATTAACAAGTATGTATTTTCTTTACCATAACTACTTTATTAAAGTGATTTTACTTTTTTCAACTAATCTACTTTGTTCTGCTATGCATTAGATCAAATCCGTACTCTTAAAATTATTCTAAATCAACACTGTATATGTTTTAAACATTAGTTCACTGTTAAGCTTTTGATATATACTTTTTTCTATATTATTATTTATATATTGCCCCCTCCCCCTATCATTTTATTTATAATCTCATTTCTAACCTCAAGTCTTTTAGTGTTTTAATGCGTCTTTTTAAAAAATTTTCTTTGAATGATTCCAATTTTTGATTAAGATCAATTCCAGTATTTACCTTGCATAGTTTAGTGGAATTTTAAAATAGTAGATACCAGATTTTATGGTCAATAAGTTGCGGTTCTTCTTCATCATTTCTTATATTTAAGCTTCTTATGGAATTCTGAATAACAAACTATTTGATTATATATATATATATTTAATTCTATCATTTAGCCTTTTATTTGTATTTGTTTTACATCCAGAAAACTTGAAATTTTAAAGTCCATTCCATTTTTGGCTCAATATTTCTTTTTTAATCTTCTTTCAAAATATAATGTCAATTCTAAGGTGTGATCCAAACTTATAGAAGAATTGAATGTGCAGTTTCACTTTGTTCTTATATATTGGAAAAATCAAAATAATGTTATTTTCAATTTCCGTAAAATACTCTTAATCAGAAATCTTATGTAACTTTGATTGCATATTTTCAACCTAAATACTATAGACATGCTTAAACTATATCATTGTATTTTTAATAATCTCTGCATGTTTAATAAATTGTGGATTTGTCACCAGATTCTATATTAAAAGGTATGGATAAACTATAGGATTACCATCTGTAGAAGTACAATTTATATTTACAATCATATTTTTTTGCTTTTTGTAGTCAACACCCTCTCATATGACTTTTATCTTTAACTAATATGAACTGGTTATCCATTTGCCAACTAATAACTGTTAGTTATCTATGAGCCAACTACTTGAAATAAAAATTTTAAGCTCTACTTATGATCTGAAAAGATTTCCAATTTTTGCCTGGCCTGGACTCAAATTCCAGATCATAAGCATGGGAAGCAGGTGCACAAATTATTATATCACGAGTTTTTTTGAGTTTTTTTGTATTTGTATTGCCATATTGTATCTTGGTTATGGTAATCTTTACCACATTATACTTTTTTTCCTTCACTAACTATTCCTATCTATCTACTTCATTATTGTTTTCTTAAAAGAATCTTAGTAATATAGTAAGTCTTAGCAATATAAAAATCGTATCATAGATATTTTAAAGAATTGTTATGATGATAGTTTTCATCGGAAAGATATGACAGAGAATAGAACTCAATGGAAAACTACAGTTAGATAAAATATCTTAGAAAAAAAGGTTTGCTGCAGAAATAAATGAAAGCATCATGATTTTATTTTGTTTTATCTTTTTTTTTCCTTCGAATTGCAATGGCCTTAATCTTTCATCAGTACCTAGTTATTACTGACGATAAAAGCAATATAATTAATGTATTCTTATGTTGAAATTGTAGCTTTACCATCTTGTTAGATCTCATGCAGGACTATATCTCTTTTTCATTTCCTTTTGTTTTTGTTGTTTCAAATATACATATATAAAGATATGTGTGCATGAAATCAGAAACTAACCTCTTGTAAATTTTTATAACTTTCTGTTTTTAAATAGTAAGTAGCTATTGAATTATATTACATCATATAAATAAAATCTTATTGCTCTGTATATTTTTATTAATTCTTTTTTTTATAAAAATACATCTATCTTTTCCATATATATGTATTCCTTTTATATATTCATTTGAAAAGTAAGTTATTGTTATACTTCTAATTATAATATTCTATTTTACTTCTACAATAAATGTAATAATTTACAAAGCGCATACAATATACGCAGTTTGCAGAAGTTATAAAACGAAAATAATCAATAATTTAGTTATAGCTTAGCGCTTTCGAGGTTCTGTGCCTCATAATCATAGCTATATTAAAAACTGCGAAATAAATTGTCTAAGACAATCTATTTCGCAGTTTCCAATATGGCTATAATTATGAGGCAGAGAACCTCGAAAGTGCTAAGCTATAACTAAATTATTGATTATTTTCATTTTATAACTTCTGCAAATTGCATATTGTATGCGCTTTGTAAATTATTACTTCTCATAATAATAATACTGTTATATAGATTCAACATTATAATCCAATATTTTCTAGTTCCTAAGTTTTGATACTTTTTATTGTGAATAAAGTTATAATTACTTTTGTAATTTTTTCAAGGATACCCCTGGTTTCATTGTTAACCGATTACTAGTGCCTTATATGATGGAAGCTGTACGAATGGTTGAAAGAGGTAAAAATAAAATTCTGCAATATATATATAATAAATGAAATGAATTGTTTTTAGATATTATTTATATACATAGAGGTAAATTTATTCTGCATCACAATAATATGAATAATTATTTCAATAAACTCCATTTTATGTTTGTCTTAATTTTAATGTATGTGAACATAAATTGACAGAATAGCTTTTCTTTAAATATACATTTAAGGGTTTGAATTCAAGTATGTGTTGAAATTTTTCAATTTTCACAACTATGATCCTATCAGATTTATTACTCCAAGTAATTTGTTATTGATGAGCAACATTTTGTTGCAAGAACTTGTTTTTATTTCATATGACATCAAGTCTATTTTGAAACTTCTTTTTGTAAAAAAAGAGTTTAGTTGTAAAGTGCCAATTTTATTAAATTCAACTGTAAGTAAGTAAGGAAATTAGACTCCATTTAATTTTAAAGCTGCTATCTGTAGTGAAAACATTATTCTAATCATTTTAGTATAATTTCAAACCATTAATATTATGATTAATTTGCTGTTTTTTAGCATATGCATTTATAGATACTTTGTTTTAAATCATTAACTTATTGATAATTGTCTCCAATGGGAATTGCTTTTTTTTTTTTTTTTGGTTGTGGACTGTCAACAAAATAAAGTAAAAAAACCTGTTTTCATCTAATTTATTAATAAGATTTGAAATACCAGGCACTCTTATACCTGGAGCCTAATTGTAAATATAAGGGATTTGAACTTAGACTTGAAAGTCTAAGTTCAAATCCTTTATATTTACAATTAGGCTCCAGGTATAAACGTGCCTGGTATTTCAAATCTTACATATTAAATCTGCATTCTGCCCATCCCTCCTCTATATATTTAAATGGATACTATCCTATATGCAAGGGGTCAAGGTGACTTGAGGTCAATATGGGCATGACAACAATATTGGCATCAGCATGGGATTTGGGAATTCTATCATCAAGATTTTCAATGGTATGGATGGCTGAAGAATTGGAGGTTGGAATAAGTTGAAGCCTGTCCATGGTAGTATGGACCAACTGATAAGGCTGGTTTGGCATTAAATATGTATATTGGTGATTATTTAACTTTTCTGCATATGTGTGGTCATGGGTATCAGTAGTATGAGATAGTGTGGATAGTGAAGGGCTTGAAAGTCTAAGTTCAAATCCCCTATATTTAATTTATTAATGAATATTACAAGCTTTAATTATTGAAAAAGAATTTAATGCCAACTAAAAAAAATTTTAAATCACAAAATTAAAATTTTATAAATTAAGTTTAGAATTTTATAAAATTTTATAAATTAGGTAAGAAAATATAGAAATTAAAGCCAATAATGTATCAGATATTAATAATTTTGAACTTCACCTAGATCTGGTTGATAGAATTTTTTATTGCCTTTTAAGAAATAATAGAGTATTAAATACACTATGAGCGTACATGGTCTCATCTGAGAAATCAGCAGTATTATAGAAAATGACCTTAACAAAATTGATAAAAATTTATAAAAAGAATAGACATAGTGATAGATTAATTTAGAGGTAGTTTAGAAAGTGCCTCTATAGTTGATAATGCTAATGTTAGGGTGTAAAGAGGGGAAAAATGATGTTGACTTCATTTTCTAATACTGTTTTAGTCATAGATGATTTCTATTATAAAATAGATGGCAATTTCTAAAGAACATTTGAGGATATGCATTTGAGAATGAAGATGGTTCTATGGTTCTATTATAGAATGGATGGCAATTTCTAAGCAACGTATACACTTTATAATACAAAACAAAGGGAATATATTTTTATATATTCATTTCATAACATAAAGTCTTTTCCCCCATAGCCATTATTAATCAAGCTTATCTCCCTCAGAATTATATAACCATGACTGAAAATCAACAAATCTCAAAATAGAATTTAATAATAGTTAACTAGAAGCAATATATTGAATATGTTAAAAGTAATATTAATAGAATTCTTTTCTTTCCCTTTTGTTACAAGATTTAACAAACTCATAAGTTATTATTGGTCCCATCCTTTGATGGTAGCAAAAGCACTTTATTCCAGGTAGGGCAAAATAAATGAAACTTTTTTAATTACTCTACATCCTGGAACAATAGATTAAGATGTTGGAGATAAGTTTCATGTGAGATCCTAAAAATCCCCCCCCCTCCTTTAATCAGCTATAATGGCATCTGGATTATTTTTGGAAGACATTAGTCGAATCTCGGCAATAAGTTCCGCACCATTCATTGTTGTCTTGCTAATCTTCAGATTTGAGGCTGTTGGCATGCTGGAAGCCTCCACCTTAGCATTAATTGAAGTATAACTTGAGCTGTCTACTTTTGACAATTACTTTATAGTTATCAACTATGAACTATTGCCAGACTATAGATTTTTTTTTTTATAACGCATATATGTAGTGGAAGGAGAGGAAAATGTTAAGATTTGAGTGATGAGATTTTTATTGCATTATTAAGTAGTTGTGATGAAATTAGATTGTATTATTGATACAATGTTAATTTTATCTTATAAAAAATTGATGGAAACTGCTTCTTTTTTTTAAAGACAATAATGAAAAATATTGAAATTTGTATTACATAAAATATAAATGCATGTTATATGCCATTATTTTATCCTGAAATTTAATGCTTACTATATTTTCTTATGTTGTCTGATATTTAAGCACATCCTCCGAGACTTTGATACTTTCTTTTTGTTGGTGAATACCTTCCTGGAAAATATCTTTTTTCAAATGTTCTTTTTATGGTGTAGTTTAAGTATATCTACGATTGTTTTCATGCAGATTGTTTGTATTAAAGGTATGTCGCATTTTATTTATATGAAGATTCTCATTGGCTGATGTTTTAAAAGAATTCTGCTCATTGCCTTAACAGTTTGAATTGGTGCTAGCTTTTTTGGCACCTTGGGGTAAGCAACAAAATTACGCCCCTTTATATATTAAAAAGTATATATAAATTAATATCTCATCAAATTTTTTACTTGCTAATAACATTTTTATATTGTCTGTAATTATAAGAGAAAAAAATATTGTCACAAAATATTAAAAAAATGATTTTTGTTGCTGCAAAAGTTTCAATTACCATTTTTTTTATGAGATCATTTTCTATTGATAAAATTGCAAGGCTAGATAATCTTATGGTTGACCGTAAATCATTTTATGTAAAATGTTCGGTTTGAGAAGAATGTGGGGGTTAGTCTTCTTTTGTAATATAGAGTTTTTTTATTAGAAAAAAACTGCAGTATTTCACTGCACCTTTTATTTTCACTTTTATGCTGGGTCTTTATTTGCAAAATTTGGAGCCCAATTTTTTTTTTTTTTTGGTTACTCATATATCCATTTAAGTACATATAAATTATTTGAATTAATTTTTTACTTACTGAAAATAATAATAAAATTCAACGAAAATAACTGATTATTATTAGTAAATCAAAAAATATTTTTGCAGACTGCATTTTATACTGAAATAATAGTTGTCACATGATTGATAAAAAGAACTTTTTTATCATTTGATTCAATATGAATAATCACACATATTCGAAATCAACATGACCATATATATGCCAAAAATGTTTCATTCATAACAAAATGTATATAAAGGAATTGAATAAAAATTATATAGTTATCTGTTTTTATCAAGTAATAATATTTATATTATTTTTTTTTACAAGAATTGAACACCAATTTTGTCACCCCATACAGTGTATCCCCGGGCCTATGCTCCTTTTGCCCCTGCTGTTCATTGGTTCTGTTAATTACATACTGAATCTTTTAGAGGTTAAACCTACCATCATTCAAATATTGTACTTTTTCATTGGATCTTATGCTTTATAATAATATTTTTTCTCATCTATTAACTGGAATTTTAATAGTCAATGAAAAGTTTAGAGTTTTTGTTTTTTCGTTTCAGCCACTTGATGATATATGAATATAAAATGTAAATATAAGACTTATACATGCCCCCCCCCCCCACACACACACCAGTAATCAAATATTCATTCAATAAATTTGCAATAATAAACAATTTTTAATTTGCCTTCATTTTTACATCTACTCTACTAAAATTCTTTGGGATATTCAAAATCATAAATGATTAGAAATTTAATTCACCATTGAAATACTGTTAATTGACACTTAAAATTAAGCCAGAAATGTATCTTGATAAAGAATTAAGCCAAAATTATTAACACTACTACAATGAAATATTAAACTTCCATTTTCCATCAATAAAGTTCTCTGATACAGGTATTAATGGTCATTATATAATTGATTTAATAATTTTAAATTGTTTAATAAATATTATATAACCCACTTCAGTTTCTGATAAAAATTGTTGTACACCAAGCTCTTTCATTTATTAAATATTTAATAACTATTACAAAAATCTTACTTCAATTTTAATGGGAGACTTTGATTATAAGACCCATCGGAATCAAATATATTATACTGGTATTTTACAATATATGATCTAAAATAAATTTAGTGTCACAGCATGATTATTTGATAGATTTGTCTCTTGCAAAATTTGTCATAACATTGAAATGGCCAGTAAATAATCATTAGCTAAATCAACTCACAAATTTTTATATCTCATCTTGTTCACTGAGATATATAATAAACAGCATACAACTGGTTATGTCATCAATTATTTTTTGGAAAAAATAGTTTTGACATGTGCAATTATTTTTAAAATATTATGACAGTAACATCCATCTTTTATACCATTAAATCTTTTTTTTTCTGTGATTAGATTCCTTTATATTTCAAATATTGGATGATGGGCAACCTCCGGCCCTTGGGCCAGATCCGGCCCTTTACGACTTTTAATCCGGCCCCCCACTAATCTATTTCAGCCATGTTTGATTTCGATTGTCAAATTTTTGAATAGAGCCTAGCAAGAGTTACGTTTGATTTTTACCTTTTCTGCAATTAAATAATTATGATGTTTAATAAATTTATATTTTATATTTTTATTTAAATCTTTTAATGATTAAAATTTAAAAACTAAAATTATTAATATTTTAAAATAGTGAAAATAAATGTGAAAACGAAATTCTCAGCGATAACAAAAAAGCACGTCTTAATTAGCTGCATGGAGCGTATTGAAAAGATTGGAATTGAGCTGGTATTTTTCTGCCAGCTTATATTCATACATATATATATTATTATTATTAAAATCGCATGAGTATTATTTTATAATAAAACTTTACTAAAATGAATAATAAAACTTCTTTTTTTTTAAAGGGAATTTTAAAAGTTTTGAAATCAATTAAATCGACATTAAAAAAAAAAAAAGAGGGAAAAACAAAACATAAGATCTTGCAGGTTTTTTTTATTTATAAAAGTTTGTCTTTTGTTTTATTTCTAATTCTTAGAAATTCTTAAAGATAGAAGGAGAAAGAAAATACAGTATAGATTTTTTCTGCAATTAACTCTGTTGTTGAAACTTTGATAGTGGAGATATTTTTGTGCTATCTATTACGCTCATCAATTTGGAATGTTTCCTCAGGATTATAAGTAACATTGCAAAAAAAAAAAAAACTATAAGTTACGGGATTGTTTTTTGTTTGAGATTAATTGGAATTTTGCTGAAGTTAGTGACTGGTCAAACCACAACAAGCAGAGGATGAAATACTTCTCCCACAGGACCATCACTGATCGATCAGGGTAGCTATAAATTGTTACTGAGTGAACTTTGATTCCATTTTGCGTAATAGAAATAGATATATACTATTAGTGTCTTAAATGTTCCAACAATAGAGTGTGGGATTATTGCTGGGAATTTTATTATATTATGTTAAATTAGTTAAAACAAAGAGAGAGGGGTTTTAAACTCATATATGCTTTAAATATGTTTTTTATATGCATTTTATTATAATTCATGGGTGAATCAGATTAGATTTTTTCCTAATAATGTTAACTGCTCGATCTTGAAAGATCAATGAAAAGAATATTAGTTAAATAATTTGTACTGTATTTTTTTAAAAAATGATAATGTTTGCATTTAATTTAAGCTTGTATTTGTTCTTTATATATATATATATAAAGATTCAAGTGAGTTGGGAATGCTATAGGAAAAGAGAATATGTTGTTTTTTTGTAATTAAAAGTGAATATAATAAAAGGTATTAAATGTCATATTGAATGTCCCTGTTTAATCTGGTTTTGTAATTTAATTCAGTGTACATTTGGCTGAAGTAATATATTTGGTGATTGCCATATTTGCATAATCTGAAAATTTACACACCAAGTTAAAATGCTGTGGCACAAAATGAAATATTAGAAATTTATAACATTAAAAAAAGGATACATTCACAATTAATTATCATCAAGAACAAAAAAAATTATAAAAGTTAATACATTATTTACTGTTATTAAAAAAATATTCCCTATTGTTTTTGCAAAAGCAATTTTTGTAAAGCCAGCAATGGCGATTTCTGCTTTTTCATATATTTCCTATGAGCAATCTTTTTTAAAAGAAAATATTTTCAATGACAATTCCCTATTAGTGATGTACTTTTTGGTTTAATAATAAATGTTTTACAAAAATATTATGTCATAATCACTAACAATTACTGAAAATCAATTTTTTTTGTCTTATTTAGCTCCTCTCAGAATTAATATTTTGAATTGTTAAGCTGACATCATATGACACTGCAAAACACATCTTGTTTTCTCTCATCTAGAGCTCTTTCTCATTTTGACTAGCAGTATGTGAACATGTTACAATGTGACATTTTGATAGTTGCATTGGGATTGTGCCTTGCATTTATATTGTGTTCTATCTGGAGTATAAAAATCAGTTTTTTTTTTTTTAATATTTACATTGGGTTTGTGCCTTGTTAAGTACCTGCACTTATATTGTTTTCTGTTCAATATCTGCAGTGTTAAAGACAGCTTTGTTTGACAGTTCTGAATATATAGCTTTGAAATTTAGAACAATGTCAGGGATTAACAAAAAAAATAAATAAAAGTAGATACAGAGAATCATCAATTTCAAAACAGCTGGACAGACAAGTATTATTTTATTCTGAATAAAGGTTTGCTTATATGTTTTCTGTGCAATGTATCCATATCAGTCAATAAAGAATTCAACTTAAAGAGATACTTTACTTCAAAACATGCAGATCACCAAAAAATTGATGGACAACTACAAAAAGATGGAATAGAGAAATTGAAGAACTTGGATACCCAGCAGAAAATGTTCACCAAGTAATAAATGCAGCATGGAAGCATTGTGAAAACCAGCTTTGTGTTAAATGAAAAATTTGCTAAGCATTCTAAATCATTTAGTGAATGAGAATTTATCAAAGAATGTCTGTTGAATGTTGCAAGTATAATATGTCCTGAAAAGAAAAAAGATTTTGAGAATATTAGTTTGCCGAGATGTACTGTTGTCCAGTGGATAGAAATCATGGCTGATGATATGCAAAAAAAGTTTAAAAGAAAAGATTGCTAGATTCAAAGCATTTTCAATTGCTTTGGATGACAGCACTGATGTCTCTGATACAGCAAAACTAGCAATATTTATTCAGGGAGTTGATGTGGATTTAGTATCACAGAAGAATTTTACTTTGGCCCTAAAACACAATTACTGGTGAAGTTATATTTGAAGAAGTCAAAACAGTCTTCAAGATATTTGGGCTTAGATGAAGTTCACTATCTGGCATATGCACTGATGGAGCCCCTGCAATGGTTGGTGCATGGAACGGATTTATTGAAATAGTTCATGAAAAAGTAATAGAATTACAGATCCATGTGAAAAATTTAACAAATTTTCATTGCATTATCGACTAACAAAATATGTGTGCAAAATCAATTAAATTTAGAAATGTTATGGAAGTTGTAGTAGCCAGTATTAACTTTATTAAGTCACATGTACTTAATCACTGCAATTTAAGGAATATTTGGAAGACTTATTTTCAGATTATGAAAATGTGTCTTATTGTGAAGTGAATGATTTATGATCTGAGACAAGACAGGAGATTTTATGGACATAAAAGGAAAAACAATTAACCAAGTAAGAGATGATAAGTGGGGTGTTTGATTTAGCTTTCCTTGTAGATGTCACTGGATACCTAAATGAAAATCTTAAATTGCAAAAACCAGGACAATTGATTCATGAACTGTATGGACATGTCAGTGCTTTTTGTAATAAACTAAAACTGTTGGAAAGTCAGATAAGAGCTAAAAATTGTTACCATTTTCCTACTCTAGCAACTCATAAAAATATCTCTTATAATTGTTATGGAAATGAACTGAAGGCATTAATAGAGCAATTTGATACATGGTTCATTGACTTCCAAAATAAAGACTCCATATTCACTATATTTTCTCATCCAATGAATACTGATATAAATAATGTGCCAGAAAATTTACAGATGGAAATTATTAAGGTTCAAGCAGATTTAGTGCTAAAATTACAGTTTAACAACATTGTTTTGATGGGTTTTTATAAACATTTGGTGGAAGAAAAATAGAGAAATGTAGTGCCTTTTCAAAAAGAATTTTGTCTTTTTGGCAGCACATATATGTGTGAACAGTTTTTTTCTAGAATGAAATTTAATAAATCAAAAATTTGGAGAACAATAACGGACAAAAACCTTGAAAATTTTATGTGATTGTTCTTAAGCACAACACATTGATAGGCTCATTGTTGAAGTACAAGACTAATCCTCACATTAAATTGTTACGTCATTATTATGAAATTTATGTAGCCCTTTATCATTCACTATTATATTGTACTATTTAATTATTTGGTCCGGCCCTTGACTCGAAGACAGAAAGATAATTTGGCCCCTGAACTAGGAAAGGTTGCCCATGCCTGTTCTAAATAATTAAAAAATCAACTTTTAAGCATGACAAAAATGTTTGAATTTAAAAACAAGGCAAACTTCAATTCCTACACTATACAGATTTTCTAAGCAGTTTGTCTTTATGAAACTGTGTGCATATGTTTGAAATAAGATTATTATGTGTATGTAAAACTTTTTGTTTCTTTATTTTATGTTTGAATGTAAAAAGATGTATGCGTGTGTGTATGCATACTGCATTAAAGGGTTATACTAGCACTTAATATTTATCATTAGATTGCCATAAATTGGCAAATTCTTCAATACTTTATTATTATATTTTATATTAAGACAAAATGCTATTGTTTACTTTTGTGTTAGTATTAACATTTTTGAGCGGGGGGGGGGATTCCTATAATTAGAACTGAGTTACCAAAACTAGCCAGGGAAAGGAATATGCCTATAATTAGAATTGGGTTAATAAAATATATAATTACTGATTTGGTATCAGATCTATATTACTATGCAAGCAGATTGACCTGGGTTTAAAATCTTAGAATTTTTTAAATTTTAGGCTAGTAGTGTGAATAGTAAAAAAAAAAAGCTTTAAAAGTTTTTCCCAGGTTCAAACTGTATTAATCCTACCTTGATATTCCAATTCTTCATTTATAAAGGCAGAAACCAGTCTAGGGATTAAATTGTACAACAATCTGATAATTGCTAATTATTCTAACTCACAAAAGATAGCCCTGAAGCAGAGAAATGATCATTCTCTTACAGTAGTAAATTTTTAGACCAATTGAATGAAATTATTTTCAAAATATTGATTTCTCTAACATATTGTTATGAAAAGTAATACGCTGTTTTAATGAGTTAAATTTAATGTTTTTTGTATTCTTAGAAGCATTTTATTTTATGTCCAACTTTCATTCAGCTAAATTGAACCCTTATGAAAGTTTAGTTTTTTTTTTTTTTTTTAAGAGTTTGTACAATTATAATCATTTTAAATCAAAAAGCTTAAAATATACTTGCAATTGCAATTTATTACAAAATGTAACATAAAATATTTACAAACTACTGAAGAAGGCTGCAGGATCAGCTGAAACAATTGGAAATGAAATAAAATTGTTTTTAAAAAGTACAAAAAATATATATATCACATTAAACTAGGCAATAAAGAGATAATTAAATTTAATATATAACTGAAGTTCAGTTGTTTCTCAATTAATATTTATTAAATACATGAAGGTAGGACAAAATAATAGGAATATTTGTTTTATAAACAATATATTTCAAGTCTTAATCTCTCGAATAATGACTGCATTTATTAAAGATGGAAGAACAAAATCTGATAAACTATTCAGAAATCTTAGCTATTGAGAGGCACCAAATGGCATTATAAAGGGTTGTACTGAAGATATACAAATTTACAATATAAAAATTACTGCACGAGTTAAAATGACATTTTAATACCCCACTCACTATCACTGTAGTTGGTACAAGTACCAAAGTATAATATTTATGTCAGAATTATTTTAAAGTCCATGGCTATCACATAGAAATGATATCCTAAGCTTAGCAACTGGAGTATATGGATGATTGGGACCATATCTGACAAATTATTGTTCATTGGTTTCTTAATCACTTTAATGGTGATTATTAAAAACAGCCATCCATGAATTTTGTAGACTCAGTTTATCGCATGATGTTGACATCATTTATAGACATTATTAACATTTTCCAAGATAACAATGCTCTCTTTTGTACAAACAGACAAATCATTGATTTTTAGGAATATGAGAATGATGATTTTCCCAATCAGCTAGTTAATTACTGATTCTCTTAAGCTATTCTTTTATGAATGATTATGGTTGTGTCTTCATATTATTTCAAGATTATATAAGGCTTTTCTTGACTGTTATAATTTCTCTAATATTCTAATCCATATTAATATAAAGATGTCACAAATGTTTCCTGATATTTGTTCAACTGAATTTCTATTTGTGTATTAACATTAATATAAGCATTACTTTATAATTTATAGGAGTGGCTACGACCAAAGATGTTGATATTGGCATGAAATTAGGCGCTGGTTACCCTATGGGTCCTTTTGAACTTTTAGATTATGTTGGTTTGGATACAAGCAAGTTCATTCTGGATGGTGAGTTGTAATACATAAATAAAAAATAGTAATTAATGTGTTATTAATAGTTTTATGTAGAAACTAAGTACATTAAATCCCTCTTTCTTCACCAATATTATATTTTTTTATTATATATTTTATTTAACTTTTCAAAAAATGTAATGTTTATAATATTTGTGTCAATGTAAGATTATGTTTATAATATTTGTGTCAATTAATATTCATTTTATTAAACAGGCAAAACTCTTCATACAGTAGTGCCACCCTGTGCCAACCAGCGTAATTAATGGATGCCAGAAGACTTGTGGATAAAATCCCTATCTAGTGCCTACTCATCCAATATCCCCAGACTAGTTTCTGACTAAATAGGGATTTTATGCACAAATCTACTGGCATCCATTAATTACTCTGGTTAGCACTACCTTATGGAGAGTTTTGCCTGTTTAATAAGTTATGTGCTAGCATAAAAAATGGTGATCATGTAATATTCATTTTAGTTATTTACTTTAAATATTTAAATTTATATATATTTATAATTGTGTAAATTCATTGAAAGCAATCAATACTTAATACCAGATTATCAATAACAACCTCAGACTGTTGATTGCTTTCAGTGAATTTACATTTACTGACATATCTAGCCTTGGGCACTATTAGTTTTATTATAACTGTGTATAAATGTAAATATATAATATGGTAAATCCTAAGATTGCAATAACATTGTTTTTTCATTCATTTTTTATTTGTTGTCTTATTATTATAAACTATTGAAATATTGTACTTCATTAATTTTTACAATAAGTATATCTGCTTTCTAAAGTAATTAAATCATTTGAATATATATTTTTAGCACATTTTTGCTAATAAAGATATCAATTTTCAGGAGATAATAGAGCAGTTGTTATCATACACCTTGGGTCTTACTAATGCAATGGATCTTTATTTTAAAATCTCTAAAGTGGAGCTTAGTAATATATCATAACGTTTTAAAACCAAAATTTATAATAAATTTTAAGAAGTATGCTAATACTTAGTAAACAAACAACAATACTTCTAAAAATAAGATTGTATATGTTTTTAAGAAAATGCCACTATTTGTTTTATTTATCTTATTATTATTTTGTTGCTCATATCTTTTTATATATAAATACAATTTGTACACCTTACGTAAATACTTTTACAGCAAAATAAAGGAAATCGTAGATTTAGTGACATTTGTCTTTTTTTTTAATTCTACAGTATTGAATTATTTGCTTTAAAAAAAGTTAATTTGTTTTAGCTTAATGTATTTTAAGTTCTGATTCATTTAAATGAAATATTCTGTCATCATCATCATCAGTAACAATTACTTCCCGAAAAAAAGAAAAATTTTTTAGAAAGACAACGAATGTAAAAGATTGGAGTCAGAGTTGGTGTTAGATAATTGTACTCATAATCTCATCATCACAATTAGGGCAATATACTAACTCATATGACTGAAGATGGTAATCATAACAACAACAAAAAATATATAGAAATTATCATTTATAATTTAACATGTAATGATAATAATAACTTTTATTATTTTTAATCATTATTGATATAAGGCAGGATGATCTTTGAATTCTTTCTCCAATCCATAGTTTTTAAACTCATATCACTCCAACAAATTTCCTTTTCCACCCATTTTTTTTTTTTAAGTCTTTTACAATCTTTTGGGATTCATTTTTAAAACTTATATTGGCTATCTATTGTCATCTCCTCTATTAATATATCCAGTCCAGCTCTGTTCCAATAACTTTCTTTCAAGATTTGTTCATTCTCTCATCCATAGATTTTGCTTTTGATTACCCTTTGTTACTTCCAGTATATATCTTTCCATACTTTTTGTATAGTTTACCATTCAATGATAATAATAGTATGCATAAAATTCCATTAAATGTTTTGTATATTTTAAATACAAGAATAAAATTCTAAAATAATTGTGAATAAATTCTGCAAAATTTTAAACTTTATTTAAACTTTTCACACAAATAAAAAAACAACACAGGTTAGTAGATTACACGTTTCGAGTAGTAGTATTCTCCACTATTCATATATTGCTAACCTGAAGTGATAATACTAGCATAGGTGTTGAACTTACACATTTAGATTCATGAATATCGAATTTTGAGGCCAGAATAGCTCTGTTAGATCATTGCCTTAAAATTCGATATTCAAGAATCTAAAGATGTAAGTTCAACACCTATACTAGTATTGTCACTTGCCAGGCCAGCAATATATGAAGAAGGGAGAATAATACCATTCAAAACATTATTTAATCTACTAACCTATGTATTATTAACAAACGTTTATATTTGAAAAGTTTAAATTTTTTTAGACATTCAACATTTAATGGTAGATAATGGAAATAGTCCAACATATCAAATTCTGAAACTCATTTGTATGTTTTTTCGATAGAAATGGAAATAAAACTGCACAAAGTCTCAGTGTTTTTTAAGTTGATATATACATTATAGATTATAATATTCTTTATAAGTTCTTTACAAATGAATTCTCAAACATTACCATAAATAATTTTAAATGTAGTTATCATGTAGACATTTTATTTAATATGTTCTATAAATATTGTGTAGTCACAATATATACATCAAACAAAGCATCACATGACTTTCTCTGCTTACTTTCAAAATCATACTGAAGATGGCTCTCAGCTAAATATGATCTGAATATAGAAATACTACCTAGTGATTACTAAAGTTTACAATAAATAGCTCTGGAATGAATTACTGCTTCTAATACACAATTACACATACATATATCATCAAATCTGATTATATTGTAGTAAAATTACATTATAGATATATTAATTCCATCACCATGGCCAGTTTATAGTATACTTATTATTTTCAATGACATAAATTGCTATTCAAATAGTTGAAGTTTAGCTATTGAAAATCACAGGTTATGTCATATGCTAGCTATAGTTGTGTTTAGGCTGCAAATATTTAAAATTTATCAAAGATTTTCATAGTTGTATCGTCAATTTGGAGAATACTACATGTAATTTATGATGTATCATTATTATATATATATTGTTTTTTTTTTTTAGGTTGGTATAAACGAGATCCAAACAATCCATTATTTAAACCCAGCCCATTACTAGATAAACTAGTTTCAGAAGGAAAACTTGGAATAAAAAGTGGTGAAGGTTTTTATAAATATAACAAATAAATTTCTTACAATTTGAAGCTTAGTCACATGTTTATAAACAAAATTTGTTTTATTCACAAAATGTTAAGTTGGTGTACTATATAAGATAGTTTATTGATAACTTTTTTTTTTTTAATTTTTGATATAGTACTAATGTAAATTTTCTCCCAGTTCTGAATATTATTTGGAGCAATAAAAGAGATCTTTTTTTTTTTTTTTTTTGTAGGAAAAGTTTAAAATAAAATGTAAAAAAATTGAAAAATTTGAATTACAATTATTATGCTGTATACTATAGTCTTGTTATGCCGTACTCATTGTCTACTGATTGGCAAAAAGTATTAAATAAAAATTTTAGAAATTTATAAAATTGAATTCTTAAATTTTGGTTTATACCACATATGAGTTTCCATCATGAATTGTTGTATAAAATTTTTGTTAAAAATGGTCCTGAAGCACCAAAATTAATGACGGTGGTAATTTTGTCAGCCTAAAGGAAACTAAAATGAAATGAAAATAATTGATTTTGTAATGAAAGTAAAAAAAAAGCCAAAATATATCAATGTTGATCAGATGTTCACTAAAAATTAATGTTTGTGAAATACTTAGTATACACACCTATGTAAATCTGCTCTCTCTGAACTTAATTGCTATTTTTTTTTCATAACTATTTTATTCTATAATTATTTTTGTTGCTGTTTTAATGTTAATATTTTTTAAAGTAAATTGTATCAAGTGTGTATATATTGCAAAAATGACCAGCCTGTAAAATCTCCGTATTGTTTTTTCACTTACAAGTAATCTTAAAATATAATTAAAGCATGTGTTTCTATGTTGAACACATATATTGTATAGTTCACTGTTATCCTGTTTCAAGTGAAAGCATGGATATTGGGTAACTGCTATTACATTAATAAACAATATATATATATATTAAAATATTGCTTGTAAAAAATTTTGATTTGTTAAGAATTATGCCCACCTTATGTATATTTCTATGTTCTAACCATTTTTTTGTGCTGAAACTTGAAAACCTAATCTACAGTTATTTGGTCTAAATTAACAGAAGGCAAGGATAAATTATTAATAAGTATTTTCCCATTGCTATTTCCCCAGAATTTTAGAAGTCAATAAATTTTCTTTCAGCATTAATGGTATTAAATGTTTTTGTATAATTTACAGACTTTTTACTTTTTATTGTTTATATGCATTTTTTTTTTTTAAATATAATTTGGTTCTTTTATTTGAATTAATCTAGAACCAAGAATATCAAGTTCGTTCTAGGACTCCATAGGAAAAATAAAATGATTATTGACCAATAAATAAAACTAATCATTTTTGCTAAAAATGGGGTGGTATTTGGATCATTTGTCACAATTAATTTTAAAATGTCGTTGATAATGTTTAAAACAAAAAAAAATATTTGAATGTTTTTAAATATTGTGATTAATTTGATTTGCATTAAATTGTAAAACTTAACTTTCAGAGATCTGAAGTTTGAATCTCAGGAATGTGTTCAAACTATATTCTCTTTTAAGAAAATATTTCAAACTGACACAAATCTATTAATGATGTTATCATAACTTATATCACAATTAAGATTTAAATAAAAAATATTTTTTACAAAAATTTTATTTGTCGCTCATTTAATATCACAAACATCCGCACATTATTATCTATCATATTTAATTAAAAGTATTATATGTAAAATCTTAGATTTAAAACTAAATAATATGTAGAGCTTGTATTATAGAAACCACAACCTGAGGTATGAATCTGGCTGGATAAATTTTGAATTTTTTTCAAATTGCAAGCAGATTTAAGATTTTACTTTTAAAGTGAAAGTCCATGAGGATCTGACCAGTTACTCAGCAATGGTATATCTAGCCATTCTTAAACAGAGGAGAATAATAATTTCAGATATTCTTAATTTAGAGGAGAATAAGAATTTCAGGTTAATGATTTGGTCAGATGAATGTCAATTATAAATAAAAACAATTGTAATGTAATATGACCTTAACCACTGTTGGTGGAAAAAAAATGCTTAAAATTAAAACTTAAAACCAAGAGGATTATTATATTATAGTCAAATAACAATTGGATAGAACATGAATACAATATCTTTAATGGTTATACTACTATTGGTATAGAAGAGACTAATAACATTAAAATGCTGAATTTATTATATAAATATTTTGAAAATTGTTAAAATTAAAGCATGTTTAATGATATTATCCATTATTATAATCTTAAAAATGGTAAAGCTGTAGGTTCTGATAATTAAAGTAGCTTTAAAATATTGTGATTTGTTAGTTTTAAAAATATTGAATTTTTTAAGGAATATATGAACTCGTAAAGTTGCACTACCTGACCTTAAAGTGCTTCTATTGTTTTAATTTTTAAAAATATAAATAGACAAGATTGTAATAATTTTTGGGTAATATCGTTATCCACTATAGGAAAAATACTTTCAAGGATTTTATTGAATAGGTTATTTCTAATCACAGATGAATAGTTGTCTCATTGTAGTTTTAGAGAATCAAAAATCACTATAGATATGGTTTTATATGATGGAATGGAAGAAATGTTACTGCTAAATCTGAGGCATTTAAATGTTAAACATGGATATGTATCAGCTTTGACTTTATTTTTGATTTTTATGAATCAAGATGCAATAATATAGGTTTGATGGTAAAATTTTAAATGATTAAAGGCAAAAATAAAAACATCTTGTATTTTGAATTTACAATATGGTGATTGCGTTATCATTGCCAATTCAAAAGATGATCTAAGTGGAATGCAACATATACAGACTGGCTTAATGATTAAGGATCACAAAACTCAAGTTCATTATCAATCAGTGATGGAAGAAAAATATACAGCAACTTTTAGTTTGAATGGTTATTAACTTGAAAATGTAAGCCAATTTAAATATCTTTGTAGCTTTTTAAATATAAAAGTGGTCTTAGATATTGAGGTTCAGCATAGACTCCAATCTGCAGCAGCTACTTTCAACAAGTTAAGAGAATATTTCATCACAATGAAATAATTTCTGCAACTAAATTAATTATAAAATTAGTTATTATTTATCCATATAGAAATAAGATTTGAATAACTTCTCAAATATAAAAGCAGTAAAAAATTTTCATTTAAGAATGCTCCCTAAAATTCTTAAAATGCAATAGCAAGATCATAAACTAACCAAAATGTTTTTCAAATTGCAGGATGTGGTACTCTAGAAAATAGCATTTTAAAATCTCATTTAAATAAAATAGTTTATGGTAAACTTAAGTTCTCATAGAAAAGATAGAGACTATCTCAAAGATATACTTAAAAAATGTAACTGGATTATATGGATCCATCTGAAACCTGCATATATCATTGAAATAACTTTACATCAAACTTCTATAAATAAAGTTTACTATGAACTTAAAATTTATAAGTAATAATATTGTTGCAACTTTTAATGATAAATATTACAAAATAGCTAAAGGATAACTTGTGGGTTTCCCTATGACCGCACAAATTTGCATATTTAATATTTGTGATTCATGAATTGTCTTTCATTTTTTCTAGTTAAAACAATCATTTTCATTTACAGATAGGTGCTAATGATATATTAACTAATAATAATTGCTTATTCAAGTAAAATGTGATACAAGATTAGTAATTTGATTTATGATAAAAATATGAAAAAGAGCATTTAAGATAAAATTAATAACAAACTTTCTATTGGAAGTGTAAAAGAAAGTTTCATATATCCATACATGTGACATTTGGTTCCAAGCCTTGACACAGGTAAATATTTCATACATATTCATTTCAAACATAGATATATTTTATTCATGTTGGCAATGTATATAATTTTATTGGAAAATCTATTAACATGGAGAAAAAAAATAACTTCAATAAGGCTAATTTCAGTGAGCTGCTTTTATTTTTTTATCTCTTAATCCAATGGTTCAATTTAATCTATTATCAATATAATTAATTTCTAGAAAAGATTATATACATCTACTAAATGGAGGGGTATATATGTGTTAAGAAATCTGATAAATAAAGTTTTTCAAAAGCCTGTAAATTTTTAAAAAGATATTAAATTCTTATCTGGAAAGAACAAAGAAATCGTTAAATAGGTTGACCTATAAAAGATTATAATCAAATAATTGATGAAATCTTTTTCTGTAAAATAGCAATTTTACAATATAATTAACATCAAACATCAGAAATTTTAAACATTCATTAATTTTACAATCTATGGTTTTGTGTATGTATAATATATATTTTCTATCTACTATATTAAAAATAAACCACTTTTATTTTTAATTTTTTTTATTTAACATATTTTTTAATCTCACATAACTGAAGTCACAATTGTGTAAATCACAGATATTAAAGAATTATTGGATTACTTTTGTACTTTGCTTGTTACCGAGATATTTTTTCTCAAAGATTTTTTTTTTTAATTATACACTGTGTAGTAATTATGTTGTTAGCAATACAAAGTAAAAATGTAGATAAATTCTATTATGGTAATAAAAAAAATTAGGTAATAGACAAAAAAGCCATTCGATGTATTGATATTATACTGAATATTTTAAATGCTTGTGAGCAATTTAATTTTGATAAGGCAGGAAAGAAATTAATACTAGGAAACTGGATCAAAGTCAAATAGAGGTGCAACGCAGCAAATCCGGCTTCTTAAAATTCAGTAATTTTTAATATGACAAAATAATTAATATAATACAATTAATATATATGTATTTGAAAATAAAATTTAAAAGTAAATTGAGTAAATACCTGTTAAGTAATGACTACTATGTTTACTATTTCTTTTTGTAGCATCCACTCATTGTGAAATCACAATCTTATAGCTGAGTAATTGTACAATTTGCGATTATTTATATCACCCATAGATAGCTAAGCACACACACAAAGCATGTAAAGTAATTTAAAATTTACAGCAGTGATACTATAATATAGTATAATTAAAAACAGCCAGTAGTGTACTATAATTTTAATTTAATTAAATATGAAACCATGTTTAAAAATGACACTTTAAAATCCAAGATTTTTTTTGAAGGTAAAAAAAACTTCCTATTTGTCAAGACAAATGCATTTTGATTTTGATAAAAATCAATTTGTAATTTTTTTTTTCCTATTTCTATTTGTTACTAAAAACAAAACCTGTTTTTTTTTTTTTTTTATCTACTAAAAGCAGATAAAATACCACTGTACATACAAGGTTTTTAAATTTATTTCCTAATTTATCATATTTATTGTTAATTACCATTTTTATTTATTTGAAGTTAGTTATTTTTTAATAAATGATAAAAAAAACTACAAAATTTACAAAAAACAATATCTTTATAAAATTATCTGCAAAATACAAAAAAAAAAAAATATTTTTTAACTACATGATTTTAAAACAACAATATATTTAAGATGAAATATGTTTTATAATTATATTACAAAAAAGTGACATCAAAGTCATATAATAAATAATAATTTTAAATTACAATCACTTTTGAAATAATTAGATCAATTAGTTTTCTGTTATATTTTCTGACTGGCAACCAGTGTGAGTTCGCAATTCTTTGATTAAATTTGCCAATGCTTCGGGATTGACACCACTTTCACATAATCGCAAACAAATTCCAAGTGCTTCATCATCCAAACCAGTATTCAGCAGTTGAGCCAATTCTTGTAAGAGTTGAAAGTTTTCTCTTGCTTGTAAGATCTGTGAAGTATTTGTTGTTGATTCCATCGTATCAGTGAGATTATGCATTTCTTGCAATTTGAAATGTGTTATAAAAATCCTACATAAAACAAATTGAAAATACAATGAAATAACTAAAACTAAAATCATTAACTTCATTAATAAAATCAACATCTTTAAACGTATAAAAATGTTCAAATGTAGTCAATTATTAATAAATCCTGAACAAAATTACATTTGGTTATTGTCGATTAGCCCCTGCATGCCGCTTAATGGTTCTGTTGCTAATCAAAAACCAATAGATATAACGTTACCGGGCTGATTTACAATTTACTTTTTTTTACACTACTCTAATACTACACTATACATGTCAACGCTTAGCATTGGAATTCGCAGGGAGGGGGATCCGATGGTTTTGCCGATCCGAAGGATTGTCTGTCACATGTGAGACAATTTTGAAAACATCCATATCAGCATGTAGTGCTGGAATTCGCACCCTCACATCATACTGTAGCAATCTGTGAAGTGTGCGATAGTACCGTGAAGCACAAAAGCTGCTTAGCGGCTAATATGAACAATTGTTCTATAGGCCGAGTGAGCAGTATATTTCTGTGATTTTGCATGGAAATAGTGACATCAAGCAATGTGCGGGGGCTAATCGACGACAATCTTACATTTTCATAAAAGAAAACAAATTAAATTCTACTTTATTTGATGTGATAACTAAATAAATTCAATAATAATGATGCACTAATCACCTATTGGTCTATTAGCTATTAGACTGAACAAACAATATCATAACAATCTAAGAATATAAAATGGGATTTTGAATTAAAATGATTTTTTTTTTTCTTTAAGAAATGTTGGTTTTTTTGATTATAAAAAAATATATGTTAAACTAATTATCTTAGTATTGTTTAAACATAATAGTGATTGATTATATTTTTTTATGTTGTCTTTTTCAAATTGTCTTAGTTTTGAGTCTGGGGTAATATAAAAATCAATGTTTCACCAATTAAAGAACAATTCAAATGTATCAAAGATTATTTTCCCTTTATGATCACTTGCATCTTAGTCAATCTTTTTTTAAGAATATTAAGGTAGCATCCATACTACACTGGGAAATTAAGAAGAAACTAGGATTTCCTGAGAATTCAATTCTTGTAATACAGCAAGTATCCTAATATATGAATTTCCACAAAAGTATGTGCTCAAGAATATTTGGCTGTTGTATATTAATAGTTTACACTTTAAACAATGAGGTACCTTCCACGGATGAATAATTATCAGAGGACTTCAAATATAAATATATGTGTATATTTGATAGTGGTTAATTTTTTATTATTCCTGATATAATTATGATCTGGTATTCAAATCTTTAATGTCACTGAAATTTTTTCAGGTAAGTGAAAAAAAACTTTTTTCAGATAAATCACCTCAATCAATCTTTCTAATACAATTGGTAAATAGATATCTAGCTGTTTTAGCAGTAAAGAAAGAAAATTATATATATATAAAACAACCAGTGCTCACTACACTGTATTGGTGAGATCTTTGCCCTACAGTGACTTATTAAAAGTATTGTCTACTTGATATATATATATATATAAGAAAATTTAAATATTCTTGAGATGTTGTCTTTTTAAAATTGATTAATGAAATAAAAAAGTTGGAAAAGGAATATAAGAAATTATCATAGGTAACTAAAACGATCTATTTTAACATATAGACCATAGCAGAATGCTGTAAATGGTTGGTTTGATTTTTCAGTTTTCTTCTATACTAGAAGCCATGCTGATGAATTCAATTTGTAATTTAGGAATTTATAATTCATAATAAATAAATAAATTTTTCAAAATGCTAGACAAGATTATAGCACTAAATATTCACTGTTTGATATCAGTATGAAATGCAATACAATATCCAATGTAAATTAGTAACAAAACATTATTATCAACTAATTTTGTTTTACCAATTTTAATGAATTATTTTAGTATCTGCTTTGTTCTACAAATAAGATTCACTTATCTTAATTTTTATTGGTAAAAATACAATGAGTAAACAGTTAGAAAATTAAGCTGAATAGAGAATATTTGTTTTGGGTCTCTATTCCAAATAAGTAATTAAAAGACATTACAGTGAAATGTGCTTTTCATTTTTGAGTAAAAATTAACTTATTTTATATTTACTTAGAAGACAAATGTGATATGCATTTTGTTTTTCCACACTACATCTTATATTGTCGTTTTCAAAATGTTGTTAACATTTGAATATGAAGATATGCTGAATGGGATCCCCCCCCCCCCATCATTAATTTGAGATATTTGTCATAAAAAATTTTCCATTCTGTTGAGAATTATACTGATATTTTTTGGAAATTATGATCATTTATTTTACTAAATATTTCTAAAACGAAAATTTTAATATATAATCTCTTCAGATTTGGTGCACAATTATTTAAAAAATATAATTGCAAGTAATTTCTTGTGTTCTGTGTGAATTTAAAAAAAGGGAATTAATTAGTATTCTTTTTTAAACCAGTTGAATAATGAATAAACCTGGTTTGCAATAACAATTACCAGAAAAATTAGTAATAGAAAAAGAACATTTTTCTCAAGTAGAATCACCACTTACATTCTTTAATTTAAACTAGTAAATTTTGAAGGAAAAAAAAGAATTTATTAAGTAATTAATAGACAGTTAAATTATTTAATATGGATATTTGAGATTGTATCCATATAGTTTTTGTAATATGGTTGTCAAGAGTAGAACTTCCAAGCCTGTATCCTGAATTCAAATACAGGCTAAGTAATTTTTTTTCCAGTTAAGGATGAGTTTAGATTTTTTTTTTTTTTGCTAGGTAACAAACCCAGCTAGTCATCCAATTTTAATCAACAAATAGGTATCTAGCTATGCTTCTTAGCTAACTAAAAAACTAGGCTGGAAAACATCTAAAACTCACCTACTGGCAGTCATCTGATCTGGTATGTAATGATTAATTAAGGTTGTCTGATAAACATAATCGATATTTAAAGAATATGTTTATCGTATTAATTTCATTTCACTTGCTATAGAAGTTATAACATAAAGTATTATACTTTATATAAGCTTTGATGCATAGTGCATATTTAAAAAAATGTAAATCATTACTGAAAATTACAGATTTAAAAAAAGATTTTTCTACAATTCAAGAAACAATTTCATAATATTAGGAGAAAGTATACAGACACTTTAAATTTGTGACAAAATAGCCATTATAATGAATCAAAAATTCCATGAGATTATTGCAACAAATAAAACTAATAAAATGAAAATTTAACATATTCTAAATTTTGATCAAATTTTGTAAAGCAAAATCAATACCATACTTTCTCTTATCATTATCTTAATAATAACTGTCTGCAAAACATACATAATACTATAAATCATAAGGACATAAAAAGCCATGATTTCTGTCAATTGTAAATTTAACAAGATCTTATATATATTTGTTTTTTGATAATATGAAATAACATCAGCGTCCTATTTCTAGAAAAAAACCAAGAGTATTTTAAGAAATGATTTATTAAACATAAATTATGATAATTTAAATTTCTATAGCAAGTGAAATGAAATTAATAAAATAAACATTATTAAAATTTAAGAGCTTCAACATTTATATAATTCAAAAACTCATGAAATCATTCCTACAATCAATTAAATAATACAAGAGTAGTGAAACCTTTCCTGAAATCACTAACAACTTGTAAATATTTAAATTGATTTTTTTTAAAAAAAGCTTGAAAATAAAATTTCATTATTATTTAGTATATAGAATAGACTTAATATGCAGTATAGTCATTAATTTAAAAAAAAAAAAAAAAGGTAAATTATAAATGCAAGAATAAGTATGGACCTTTCCTCACTTGTGGTAATGGCTGTATTATATAACAAGCAAAATTTAATGTCTGAACATCCATATCACCTGGGACTTTATTCTCCATAGATATCACATCTAACTATCTGCCAACATATAATTTGAAAGCATGAATTATATTAATGTTTGTATTATTGAAAATATACTTCTTGTCAATAGCTTTATATGCAAATAATTTTATTACGTAAGTATATCACTTCTTAAACTATTTTTAAGAACATTTAAAATAAACAGGTTTGTTTTTACATCAACAGCATATTTCATTTCGTTTATTTATTTTTACAGCAGCTAAACTTATTCTGGTTTGGAATTTCATGGCAATGTTTTTTTTTCTTGTATAATTTTTTCTAATATTAATAGAAATAATATAAACTCTCCAGCCTAAACAATATACTGTATACATTAAGGGATGTGATGTACCGTGACTTCTCCTTAAATGGAGTCAGGAATCTCTCAGCAACTATGCCCAAAGAAACCTGTTTGCCACTTTACCTTCCCCTTCCATTCCCCACCCTAAGCTTTCCCATAATCTGCTCCATCCCACTTCCACAACATAATCTTTGTCAACTCTATGGCCTTTATATCTAAATCCCCCTTATCTTTTCCCAAATCCAGCATAAAAACCAATAACCCACTTTCTGTATAATCACTTTGTTCATATTTATTCTCCCATAACTTCTTTATTTGTACCCTTTCTGCTTTCAAGCATTTACATTCAATCAACAGATGCTAATATTTTCTATATCTTCCTTACACAATTTGCAAACTAAATCACCCATATTTTTCCATTTACATGTATATTCTCTTGTTGCTAAAGATCCCATTCGAGCATTAAACAATAAGTTACTTTCCTTACTATTATCATAAATTAACTCGCACCCAATGTTCCGTTTATTTCTATATACATTTAAACTCATTTTACTCTCCATCTCTCCAACTTCCTATTCTTTATTAATGCACCTATTCTTTTATCCCATTCCTTACCACTATAACATTCAACAATCCTCCTAACACAATCATCCCACCTTTTATATAAGTATACTGATATAAATTCTTTATCCAAATCCTTTGCATACCGCATTACCTTTCTCACCCAGGACAGCTTTCTATTCTAGTGCCATCTAGTATAAGTTTGAATAATCAATAATTATTAGGTATATACTAAATCCCTGTCCTAAGTATTTAAATCCTTATTCTCAGATTGGTTTTTTGGCTTTTGCTTTTATTATTGAATTTGAGATTCAAAGATGGAAGGATTGCAGACATACATTCAGCAATCACTGTTAACTCCATTATACCTGCCAAATTGAAAATCTGATATTCAAATAAGCCATGGTTTGACTTCATTTCAAAACTTTAGGTTAATTGAAATTTCAGATTGATATAAAATGGAGTTGAAAAATGATTGTGGGATATATGTTTTCATTCCTTCCACATTTAAATCCCAAGCCTTATAGATAAAGACAAAATCCAGAAATCAGTCTGAGGATGGGTTTAAATATTTAAAAGAGATTTTATGTGTTTGTGATAATCAATGATTATTTAGAACTGCTTGTCTTGTTACTAGAAATACTTAGTGATTCATTAGTAAAAGAACTAAATTCCCTTCAATTTTTTTTTTTACTTAATAGCACATCAATATAAAAAAAGAATTAAAAATGAAATATAGAGAGCGTACCAATAGCTCAAACAAGCTCTTAATTGATAAGTGCGGTAAGAGAAAATATTTAATATCTCTATCCGAAATACTCATCCCCAGACCAATTGGTTTCGAGCTTATGTCTCACCTCGGTGAGGAGCTAGGAATATTTCATTTTTGTAAATACAAGCTTATAAAAGCAATTTCACGTTATATATGACTTACTTTATTGATAAAAAAAATCAAAATAAATGAAAATCCTTATATTACCAAAAATCATTTTAAAAGTATTCCGGCATCCAATTTTATGCAATAAAAAATGATGAGTTATATTGTCAAATATTCCAATCACAATCAATTGTTAAAAAAACAATATTGCTATATATCAAAGTTCTAAATCTATTTCAAGTCAGATTCTAAATATTCATTTTTTAAATAAACCTATAAATACATCTTGTCAAATAAAAAGAGATCCTCTTCTGACTTTCTGTTTATTATATTGTATAGAAATTAAGCATTGATACCAGAAAACGCTGAAACTTCATACAGCGGCTATCTTTGCTTTTATATCAATCAAGTCGGCTTAACATTTCAAATATTAATTTAGATGAAATAATAATGATTTTAATCAGCATGTAAATGATTTTATAGTTGATCAAATATGTAATGTTTGGAATATAAATCTACTTCACAGAACAAACACATCCAAATATGTTATTAGAATGCAATACAAGTTAGATTCTAAAGAATTATTTATTAAATAAACCTGTAAATACATCTACCTTTTTTTTTTCAAGTCTGTTACTGCGGTGCTTTCTGTAGGAGATAATAATTATGAATTCTAAATGTTAAAAACAAGGGCAGTTCTAATTATGTACAATTTCAAAATCTAATATAATTTTATATCGACTATCAATATTGTCTGTTTAGATCACATCAATTGTTATATATTTTTATATCACAAAAAAGTATATTCATATATTCCTCTTGAGAGATCATTTAAAATGACTAAAATCTGTTAACTGTTTATGAAGTAAAATTCAAAGCAAAACATTATTTGCCTTTCAATGCAGAATTAAAGATTTTAATGTTTAACTTTGAATTAAGTATTTAAACAAATGCACAGCTCTTTCAGATCTTACTTCAGGTATATAACAATAATAAATACATCAATTATAAGAGTTTTTATTTTTAATCTGACTCAACCATAAAAAATCACTTGTGATGAAAATGGTTATATTGCATGTATAAATATAACTATTCAAAATAGTATAGCAAAATATTTTTGAAGATAAAATTACAAAACTTGATAATCAGCACTCCAAAGGAAAAATTTATTTTCATTCTTTTTACCCAAAAAACAAAATAATATAAAAGTATGCAGTAATAATATCAAAATTTATTTATATCTTATTCTGTTTTTTTAATCACTGATCATAGAGATATTTTAAATCAGAGTTATAATAAACAAGAAACTGCAATAAGCAACAACCCATACTTATATAAAGACATTCCTGACATAATTTTCAAAGTTTTCTATTATTTAATAAACTAATGTTCAGCAAACAATAATTAAAGCATTTGATACAGAAATATTCAGGAATGGTTTTTGTTTTTTTAACATACGTGGACGTATTCTTAAGTATATCTTATTATTGAGTATAACACTAATATAGATAGAATATGACTTTGATAATATTTGGGGGTATAATCCATCTATGAAAAATTGCTTGAATTTACATTTTCCTTTAAAAATTTCATTTGATAGTAAATTAAAACATCTTATAAATATTTAAATCTGGAAAAAATAATTTAAAGATATTTCTAAAAATTGAAAGATATTTCCATAATGACATTATTTTAAAAATTGTTATATGTAACATATTTATACTTCAATACATCTCTATGCTTACAGTGCAATTTGTCTAATTTAAAACAATGTTTATATATAGTGATATAATAATAATGAGATGAATATTTTTCACAAGCTATTTTTAAAGAAATAGAATTCTTTTTTTTATGTAAGTGTGAAACAAAGCAATTTGGATTTACATTAAATTGGATATTTTCTATATATAATAGAAATTATTGCAGAACTTTTTATCATGAATACATCTACTCATGAAAAATTATTTTTCAAGTGAAACTATTTTATATTTATCAATACAATATATCTTTTGTATAAAATTTATCACTTAATCTTGTAATAGCTAATAAACAAAAATAACATAATTTTTTCAGTTATTTACACTTTCTTTTTAAATTTTTAATAATAATTTCTTTCACATATTATTAAATGTTATAAAATCTAAACATACAAATAAAATGTTAGAATTAGATTATTTTTATAAACAGCATTATTATAGTCAAAGTTATTAAAAAAGTTTAATTTATGATGGATATTCATTTATAATAGTATGTAATAAAGAATTAAACATTAGAGATATAACTAAATGCAAATCACACATTACAATAGATACAGATTTAATTAGTCTCACAATTTGTTACATATTAATGACATATATGGCAGTAATGTTAATCATTACTATTGCTATCTGAAATAGCATGAAAAAATAAATAAAACTTCAAAAAAAAAAAGACTTGTAAAACTAATTTCATTATTTAGATAATTAACTATGACAATTCTGACACTGAAATGCAATACCTTAAATACTGCTTACATTGAAAAAATATTAAAAACATTTCATGTAACCTTAATGTATTTTCTGTGCTGAGCGTCCTTTTCAAAGGCAAACTTTATATTCAAAATAAAAAAGAAACTACAATCTCATGCCTTCAATTGTACAAGTCCCAAAACACATATAAATGAACATTATTAGATTTCCTCTGTTCATTTCTAATTTATTAATAAACCCATACTTTTTGAATTTTCCATCTCCTTTCATTGTGTTCACTACAAATCATCTATACTTCTTTAATATTAAAAAACATGACCAAATATTGTTTTGGTTTTAAAATTGTGAATAACACTGCAAGTAAAGATGGATGGAAATATACAGCATTGTTAAAGATTTGCAAAGAAATTATGAAATTTAGAGCACATCCACCATTTTTGAAAGCATGTTTAAAATTTAAAGTTTTTCCGAATTGCTGCAAATTAAATATTGATAGTGCTCTATAGTGAGAAAATATACTAGAATTAAAGTGCAAAAACAGTTATTATGATTGGTTATACGCCAATGTAAAAGTTAATATGTACTTCTGTAAGATGTGAAAATACATCGGTGTGAAATTATTTGATTTTTGATCAAATTAGGGAACCATGTGATTATAATATAATAAAAAAAAAATATATGAAATTTAGATTTTTAACAAATAAATAGAATTTAATATTCTATCATTTAAAGTGAACAATTTTGTAAATTTGTCATTGACAGTTTGACAGATGATCAGTAATAGTTTTCAAGTTATAGCCCTAAATGCATTGAAAGTAAATGGAATAATTCATATATGGGAAAGATTACTAGTTTTGAATTAGATTTAGAGATGAATTTAAAGAAAAGAAAGTATTACAAGATATGCCTCCAAAAATGACAATATACGTTGGAACAGTTTTGTTCAAGAATTTAGAAATATATTGAAGCAGAAGGAAGTTATTTGCCTGAAAGAAGAAAAGGGCAACAGATTTGTACTGTTGAACCAGACAAAGTATATCATGATAAATTTCAGGAGAAAATAATTAAATTGAAATATGTAAAAATTAATGATTACAATCTCAAATCAATTGGTGATAAGTTTATGAATAGGCATTTACAAAAGAAAACTTATTTGAAGAAATATTTATCTGGAGTAATAACACTGTGTATTTTTGCAAATATTTAATTGCATAAAGAAAATTGTTTTTAAGATTACTGATTGGATGAATCCAATTTCCTTTGTAGCAATTATTCTGCATAAACTTATTCCATATATTGTACAAAAATTCAATAACATCAGACCATTTGAATTTAAAGAATCAATGTCATAATTTCCAATAACTTAAGACCAAGGTTTACTGTTATCTGTATGTGCATTAAAGTCGCCAAGAATAAAAAATTTGATCTTTTAATAGTAATGATACGATAATACTATCTAAGCTTAGAAAGGAACTTGCTGTTAACTGAAAGGGGACCCTTTGATTCCACTTTGAGGCCTTAAGGAACCAAGCAAGACAAATATCCAATGTTAACTCTATATGTTCTTGCAGCTGTTATTAGAATGTAATTATTTATACAAATACAGATGAGTTGCTCACCAACATATATCAATCAGCATGGTGAGTTTATTGGTGTTTTATCTCAATTTAAGATCAAGAAACAACAAGATCTCAGTTGTCTGATAGCTTTTTTATTCTAAACTCTGAATCTAATGCTGAAGCCCCTGCACTCATAAAATACTAATGAATAACAAGTTCTAATTAATACTATTACCTTTTCATCGAGATATCTAGAAATTTCCATGAATAAAGATATTGGAGCTCATAGTAAATCCAAAACCATCTAAACTCTGTTCATTCAATGATATACCCTTCCAAAATATTTGTAGTCCTTCATTTGTTTAATTAAACTTCATTTTCTGTAAGGTAAGAATCATTAAAGCAGCTATAAGCTACATCAATCTTAAATGTTAGAAACATATCTTCTATTTAAGTCTTGAAGAGTCATATCAATTACAGACTACACCTTTCATGTACCTAGATTTATTAAATAAGATATTTATTTTATATAGCACGATGTTTTTAAACTGTAATAATAATTAGCATTAAGCTAATGCACATGCGCTTTGTGGATTTAACTATAAATGAATACTCTCATTTTTTCAAACACAAGATAGTCTTTGTGAAAAGATAGGATGAATCCATCTATCCTTTCAACCCAAACGTTTAAGTATGGGAAAATCTTAAGTATTTGGAAATGAGAGTGTGAAGATATTAACAATCACTTTAAATTACCTTTATATTTAATTTCAACTAAGAATGACATATCGTAAATTCTAGTAAATTTTGCAAGCGTCATTCATTCAGACATAGTAAAGGTAATTTAAAGTGATTGTTACTATTTTCACACTCATTTCCAAATACTTAAGATTTGCCCATACTTAAATGTTTGGGTTGAAAGGATAGATGGATTCATCCTATCTTTTCACAAAGACTTTATCTTGTGTTTGAAAAAATGAGAGTATTCATTTATAGTTACATCCACAAAGCGCATGTGCACTAGATTTATTAAAAAAGTAAAGAAATTTAATTTTATTATCGTTACTTCTGCTTTACCACCATTAATGATTAATAATATTTTAACTGCTGTTATTAAAGAAAAGATTGCTAATCATTATATCTATTCCAAACAAAATACAACATAATAGAATATCAAAACTAGTGAAAAATAAATTGATATTATATAGCAATAAACTAGTTAGAAAATTTTTACAAGAAAGTGACTGGAATGAAGTAAAAAAAAAATTAATATTATGTATGAGAAGTTTGTAAAAATTTTCAAAGATGTATATAATTAATAATATTTACTAAGGCTGTAACCTCAAGAATATGTGCGTAAAAATGCGATAGTAGGGACCTCTACAGGTCTTAACCACAAGCTTACATTTTGGAAGAAAAGAAGACATAAGAAATCATCGTGATTTAAAAAATAAAAAAAAGTTCCATATTAATTGAATAAAAAAATTAATCAAAATCATGATTTATTTCTTAAATATAAGGAATTAAGAAATAAAGTTAATTCTGTGATAAGGGCAGAGAAAAGAGTTTTTTAATGAAAATAGAGATGACATAAAAAAAACTTGAGGAGAAAAATAAATCAAATATTATTAAGGAAATCAAGATCAGTAAATGATGATGAAGATTTTAAAAATATTTTAATATGATAGTTTTCTCCTAGCAAATATTTTTAATAATATAATTTTAGAAAGAATTAACAACTAAAACAAATTGATCATGATAATAATATTTTAAAAACATAACAGTCAACCTAATTCAATATTTATGTCAAATTTAAATGATGAATTATATGAAATAATAAAAGAATGTAGAGATAATATGTATAGATACAATCAGAATGATAGACATAAAAAATAATATTGACATTCTATAAGATGTTATAATTTATACGATTAATAAAATAAAAGAAAGTAGTGAGTTTCCTACATTATTAAAAATATCTATAATAAGACCAGTTTATAAATCTGGTGCTAAAAATAATTTTAATAACTCTAGAGCTATATCTATTCTTCCTTCAATTGCTAAAATAATAGAAAAATATATTCATAAAATAATTTAAAATTTTTTAACTAAAAATCATTTTTTTAATGAAAACCAATATGGATTCATAGAAGAAACAAACACAATTATGTTATTAGAGAATTTTACAGATAAAATTAAGTGCATTAAATGATAAAAAATATGTAACTGTAATTTTTTTAGATTTTTTTAAAGGCTTTTGACATTATTGAACATAAGCAATTGATTCACTGTTTACAAAATTGTGCAGTTAAAGGAAAATTGCTCAGTTTTTTAAAAAATATGTTGTAGCCAAAATATCAAATGCATTGAGTAATGAGCAAAAAAATTTATATGGGATTCCCTCAAGGTTCTATACTTAGTGCAATGTTGTTTCTGATTTTCGTAAATGGTATAAGAAATATTAATATTGCAGGATCAATGAGTGTAAATAGCAATATTGAATTAAAGAACATCAAGAAAGTCTGAACAAAATTGTCTTATGGTGCTTTGAGAGAGGAATTTAAAATGGAGAAAAAACAAAATGTATGTTAATATGCTCTCCTCACATGAATATAAACATATTGATATATATCTGCATTCACATAAATGTTTATATGACAATAATGTAATATGTACTGATAAGTATATAAAAAGTAGAACAAGTAAAACATTAGATATCTTGGAATGATAATAGATGAAAAAATGTCTTGGAAACATCATATAAATGTAATAAACGTGGTTTTAATTTCTCCTTATTTGTAATAATAAAAATACTTAATTGTAAATTATTAGAGAAAAAATATATAGTTAATAATAAATTTGGCTGAACGTTTTCGAGGAACCGTGCCTCATACTCATAGCCTTAGTGAAAGTACTTAATATATGTAAATGAGAATATTCAAATGAATTACTGTTACGTAGCCCATTTTTTCGAGATGTCGAAGCATGTGTCTCTTCTGTTGATTGCATGGATGTCTCTGTTAATGTAGAATGCCTCCTTTATTTTTCTCCTGTAGTCGTTTGGTTCTGAGCATAAAATAACGGGGTTAGCGGGAATAAAATTGTGCCCTGATTGTTTAGTATGTTCAAAAAATGCAGAAGATGTACTGCTGTTCGTTTGGGCTCTGTTGAAGGCGTACCGATGTTGAGCCAATCTGGTGTTAATTGTGGCTTTCGTTTCACCATAATATGTGGCGTGGCATCCGGCTTGGGGGCAGGAAATGGAGTACACCACATGTGGGGTGAGCGCTGGATCAATGTAGTCTTTGGAGTTATTGATCAACCTATTAGTGTTGGGTGGAGTTCTGAATATTATGCTAAATTTGTTGCTCAAGGTTTTATTAACTGTTTGTTGGATATTTTAGGGATGTAGGGGACCGTTATTCTAGGTAGATTGGTGCGAGGCAATTTATCATCTATTGTGCTGTTGAATTTCATGACTTTCCTCCTAATGGTTTTGTATTTGAATCCTGCTGCTAATAGGTCTTTAATATAATTGTTAATATTTTCCTTCCTATGTGCTTCATATTTACACAAGTGATAGTTTCTAAACATAAATGCTTTGAGACCTGCGAATTTGTGCGATGCGGGTGATTTAGAATTAGGATGGATGCAGCTTCGGATTTCGAATGGTTTAACAATCATTTTATAATCTATTGAGTGGCGGTCTCTTGACATGAAACGAAAGCCACAATTAACACCAGATTGGCTCAACATCGGTACGCCTTCAACAGAGCCCAAACGAACAGCAGTACATCTTCTGCATTTTTTGAACATACTAAACAATCAGGGCACAATTTTATTCCCGCTAACCCCGTTATTTTATGCTCAGAACCAAACGACTACAGGAGAAAATAAAGGAGGCATTCTACATTAACAGAGACATCCATGCAATCAACAGAAGAGACACGTGCTTCGACATCTCGAAAAAATGGGCTACGTAACAGTAATTCATTTGAATATTCTCATTTACATATATTAAGTACTTTCACTAAGGCTATGAGTATGAGGCACGGTTCCTCGAAAACGTTCAGCCAAATTTATTATTAACTATATATTTTTTTCTCTAATAATTTACAATTAAGTATTTTTATTATTACATATAAATGTACTAATTAATAAATTTAGATATTTTATAACAATATTCTAAAAAATCAAAGATATTTTTAATTTAAATATTCTTATTGTTATATATAAATCTTTATTGAGGTATGGAATAATGCTTTATGGTTTTGCAAGCTTTTTTAATATTAATAGATTAGCATTATTTCAAAAAAGAATAATGATCTAATAGAAAAAATATATATCAATAAAGAAAAAAGTATATACAAAAATATTTTATTATTCAATTAACTTCTCGATTATATAATTATAGAAAAAAAAAAATTTCATAGTACTTTCAAAAAATCTTATATAAAACAATTTGAAATGTGTTTTAGGAAAATAAATATATACATAATTTCAAAATATTGTAATATGGAACTAGAGTAAGAAATCATTAATATTCCTAAATTATTTAATAATTTACCTATTGAATTAAGAAACTTACATTATAGGGAAATAAAAAAAAACAAATTAAAAAATATAGTAAAGAGGGGGGAAATTAGTATATAGAAAAAATACATGATGTTCTAATGTTGTATAATCAATATTTTTATTATATAATAATATATTATAGAAATGTCATTTATTGTTATTGTTATTACTGTTATATTTTATTTTATATTATGTTTAAAATTCCATGTAAATATTTAAAATGTTATAAAAAATTTCTTATACATAAAAGCACAACTAAGGCTTAATAGGAGAAAAATGAAATTTGTATTTGTGTAAATATATTTTGAACTGTATTTAAATGAATCATTTTCAACTCTTTTCTGCACCATTTTACAAAATTCGAGATATTCAATCTTTTTAATGCATCATTTTTGTATATCTTCATATTCCTTCTTTTCTTAATAAACTCTCTAGTCTCAGTAGAAATTTTATTGGTCAATTGCTGCTTTTTTCTACCAGCTATCTTTGTTGCAGTTTTAAAAGTGTATCAATTATTTTCCTATTAATTTCATTCAAATCTGAATCATATTCAAAATCTGCTAATACTTGAAACCGATTTGTAAGTTCTAATTTAAATTCATTAGAATGTTTCTGATGATTAGGAATATCAACTGTAAATATTGTTTTTCTTAATAATTTTTGTCTCTCTAGTTTTGCATTAACATGTGTCTTACATCTTACTAATCGATGATCACTTCCTGTGTTAAATTTATTAAGAACATTACAATCTTGAAATATGTATTTTCTGTTAGTCAAAATATAATCTAATTCTGCTCTACCTTCATCCTGCAGTGGATTGATAATGGTTGATGATGATGATGATTTAAATGAATTAATGTAATGAATGTATTTATTTTAATAAACAATATATTAATAATAATAATTATTATTATTTCAACCACTTTGATGAATAATCTGCTTGGCACAGCAATCTATTCAATGAGTGACAATCCTTTTCTAAATTCTTTTCTTTCATAGTGAGCAAAAGGATCCTAAATAAGATTTCTTAAACATACAATTTTTGTCAAGCCAAAGCTCTGGTTTTGAATCCAATTCCAAAGCAATTCATTAATGACTGTACTGTTTCAAACAAATGTCACAAAGGTTTATCATTTACTAAAAACTATTCCCTTCATTGATTTTCCTATCAAGAACTTGAGCAAAAAAAACAAAATTGAAAAAAAGTTTGAATTCAGAATTTCTATGCAGATAATTAAATAGAAATATGATTGCACACATAAAAAAACAAAATCATGATCACACTTGGTGCAGAAAGACAACTGATGTCATGAGAACTCATAAAGATTACGTTCTATAGCAAATTGATTGAAGACAATAGAAGAATATAGTTATCGAAAAAGTCTGTATAGGAAACAATATCTAGTTTTTAATGAAACAAAATTCTTATCCTACATATACCAAGAGGTATTTACATATACCAAGAGGTATTCTTGTTAGGCACTGTTTTTACAGTGTCAATCCTCAATCCATCATCTATGGACTCAGTTGGCAGTTTGAATGCGGCAGTTGACATTATTGTAATCAAATATAATTATTGTCTGTTATTTTATATATATATTTAATAAAATTTAATTTAAAAACTTTGAATTATAACATAAGTAATTAAAACTTTTTAAAAAATAAAAAATACTGCAATTAATATTTAAATCAAATACTAACTTTTTCAATGTATCAGCCTTGGTTCTATTTTTAAAAAAGAATCAATAGGTCAAACAGCAAAGTATCAAAAAATATGTTAATTTAGGAAACGGTGCCAAAAATAATAAGTTTGTAATTCCCACAAATATAGTATGTAAGTAGCAGAGTAATATTAATAATTGACAATTTTTTTCACAAAATGATAGTATTTTATATTTAAATAATATTTAATAACTTTTCATATTAGTGCTCACTTATTCAAATTATTGACCAAAACTCTATAGCAATTTGTTTTTTTTTCACGAAAAAATGAATAATGCCTATTAAACTTTAACAAGTGAATTTCTATAGGAGAGTCGTTTCAAGGCCTACAAATTTGTTACAAAATCTTCCACACGTAAATTTGCATTTTATTTAATTTCAAGAGTTTAAACCATGGCTTTTTTATATATATAGATCATAAATAAATACTTTTTTAAATAAATATTATGCATTTACATTCAAAATTATACATTTTAGTTAGCGATTATCAAATCATAAGAGAAATTACATTTTTACGAATTATATTTTTAATTTACTGAAAACATTTGTTCTTATTGTAGGTCACAGTCTTAAATAATAAATCAATCTTTTGCTTATTTACAAAAGAATTGTAAATGAAGCAATACTTTTCCATTATTTATAGTAACTGAAATTTTTATTCACAAGTGCTTACAAAATACTCCCGAATTTGCTTAATTTCAATTGGGGAAACATACATGTAAAGAATAAAGACGGAATGGTTAAAATTCCTAAAGACTTATTTTAAGCCAGAAAATTATCAAAAATCAATAAAATTAATTCTAAAAATAGAAAATGATAAAGAAAATTTGTAAAACTTACCATTAGAAATAACAATATTTTTTTTTCCTTTTACTCACCAGATGGAGTATTTAAGTAATATTTCAATAAAAATTAACTGATAATCACTTTACTGCTATCTAGTGTTTAAAAATAATATTATTTTACGAATTAAATCTACAAATAATTCGGTATTCTATCTACACTTACTTTCTCTCACTTAATTTGAATTTAATTAATTGCATAAAATAAAATCGTATAATATATATAAGCCAAAACATCGTCTGACACATCTAAGTGAAAAAAAAATACGCGAAAACAGAAAAAATTTAGAACTTGGGTCACGTGACTTGGAAAAATCCGCCAAAACACAGTTTAAAAAAAAAAAAGCCAAAACACGAAAAATTAACATTTTCTCATTTTAAATTATAAATCAAATAATTTATATACAGAGAGAGCAAGATTACTATATTTAAATCTTAATCAATAAATGCTAGTTATCACTGCCTAAAAAAGTACATAATAATACATTTTCTCATTTTAAATTATAAATCAAATAATTTATATATAGCAAGATTGCTATATTTAAACCTTAAATCAATAAATAGTCGACCATTTGGTTTCCTGCTCTTTGTTTTATTTTACATTTGACACCTTTGAACATCCAAAGGTGTTTGACTGTAGCTATTTTCAAGATTGCCTTTGTGGATAAAGATGCACCGCACTTATATTTCTTCCCCTCTCCCATTGTCTACTTTTACATTCTTATTTAATGGTTTTCAGTTTTTATATATGTTTCTTTTAACTGTAAAATGCTTAACTTAAATAATTTAGATTTTAGCTTTAGAAAGATGCCATAATATTATATACACACACACGCACCTATTACAAATGTGTGCGGATTTTAATATTACATTTTATACAACATGGGAGATAGTTTGGTTTTAAATAAAATGAAGCAAGTATATCTGCGTACAGATGATATTCACCGCTTCAATATATAAAATCATACCTCAACAAATAATTTTAAAAATGTTTAGAAAAATACGCAAATCACTCTATAATTATTTTGTATACAAATTCTGAGAATTAAAAAGTAACTTTCTTGATATGATGGGGAGAACCGAATAAGGCGTATTAAACCTCTTACTATGTGCGGATGTACATATAAATATTACCCCGGTCACTATTAAAGTTAGTTATATAAAGCTTACTTGTACACAAACATATATACGCGTTAAAATATAAGAAGATAAAACTCATTAAAGTCTTCATTTGCATTTCATCTATATCAGATCTACTCTTGATTATGTCACTATAATCTGTATATCTATTAACATTGAAATGAGTTTTACTACCAACAAAGGAAAACAAAAACATATTTTAAATAAATGTAAATATTTTATTTTATTTTTTAAAAAATATATTTATTTTAATTAATAATCGCTTTGTATCTGTAATGAGTAATATATATTAGATATATATTTCATACAAATAAAATTATGAGTGCGTAAAGAAAACAAATAAATGAATATGATAAATAAACAAATGGCTATTGGGTTTATTTACCTTCATTATCAAAGCTGTGTGCTAAATTTGCATACATTTTGCATTTCTTATAGCAAGTTTTACTTCGCAATTCATTTAGCCACAGCTTTGATAATGAAGGTATTCCTTCAAAAATACTAGCCATTCATTTATTTATCGTATTTCATTTATTTGTTTATTTGACGCACTCATAATTTTATTTGTGTGAAATATATATATCGCATATATATTACTTTCATTTGTATAAGGGGGGAGGGAGTGCCTTAGATATCACATATCAGCCACATCAAAATGCTACCAAGTACTTTTTAAAAAAATGATAACTAGCATTTATTGATTAAGATTTAAATATAGTAATATTGCTCTCTCTCTATATATAAATTATTTGATTTATAATTTAAAATGAGAAAATGTTAATTTTTCGTGTTTTGGCTTTTTTTTTTTAACTGTGTGTTTTGGCGGATTTTTCCAAGTCATGTGACCCAAGTTCTAAATTTTTTCTGTTTTCGCGTAGTTTTTTATCACTTAGATGTGTCAGACGATGTTTTTGGCTATGTTTGAAATTCAAAATGGCAGAGATCGCGTACTAAATTTGCACCCATAAAGGTTAATGGAATTATATTTCAGAGAATGAATGCTCATAAATAGTTAAATTAAAAAAAAAAAAAAGATCTATAATAAAAATATAAAAAATTAATAATAAATAATAACTATAATATATAATTTACAAATCTTATCCCAGCCAGAGCAATTAAAACTTTTAATTTAAAAATGTTATTATTCTTAATAATTTGATTTTAAGAATTTTCTTATCTCAGAAAAGTATTTTGGAGAATAGCTTTTCCTTTTTTTTTTTATGATGCAACAAAATAAGCATGAAACATTCTGTTTGTTTTTTGAGATTCTGAGTTCTCTCTCATTTCTTAGACTTAAAAATATATTTTCTTACTATTATAAAAATTATTATCATTTTTTCAATAACTAATTGTGACTATAATTAATTCATAGAAGTTGTACTATTTATTACATAGTTCTGGTTATTAAAACGTAAGTTTGATTTCAAAAACTTGGATTGAATTCACAATCCAAGTATTTGAGAAATTTTATTCACAATCATGAAAATAGTCTATTGACCAATTTCCCATTCCTACTAAAAAAAAATAGTAATTAACATACTTAAATTTATACACTCTGGTTATACATACAAAAAGACAATAACAATAATTAATCTTAATGAGATTGTGTAAAAATAGTATAGCTGTCAATCATCACTTAAATTAAAGAATTATAATACCATGATAATTAATAAACTTTTAATATTTAAAGTTCAACTATGTGTTAGAAAAGTATTTGTAAACTCTATATGTGTGTTAATATAAATAAACTTTTAATAAATCAACTAATATTCTTTATGAATAAAATTGTTAAAAAAGTAAAGATTAATACTGATAAAGAAAAACGATGTAGGAGGAAGTAAGAAATCATTATTGTGTTTACAGAAAACTCTCAATTTATCAGTGTTTATGTAAGTATAAAATAAAGTCAGAAAATCATGTAACATTCAAACACAGATGGCACTTTGATCTAAAAAAAATTAATGTCCATTACTCTGTTATTGAGTCTGTAGCTGTGTATTGTTTAGTGCAATGGTAAATGATGAACTTCGGTACTATAATTTTTGAATCGAATCCCAACCTGCTATTTTTTAGTGTTTAAACACCACATGATTTCCCTAGCAACCAATCATTTGAAATTTTTTTAGAAGAATAGAGATCAAAATATTATAATAATAAAAAAAAGACTCCTAAAATAAAAATTATTTAATGATTATTTTTCATTTAAATACATGTTTATAATACATTACAATATACAATATTGGGGGGGGGGGATTAGTTGTTTTCTGAGAACTTTACATTTAAATTCAAAACAGATTTTTCAACCCTACGACATCTATATAATCTCTATCATACATGTTATGCACATAAAAAAACTTTTTACTTGTACTGACCTTTTGTGGTTCCATCTTTTTAAGATTATAACATGAACGAAAAATGCTAAAATAAATACTATACTGTAAGAGGAGGGGGTATTGACAGGGATAAAATAAAAATAAATTAATGTAATGGATAGAATTAAGACGCATGTGAGAATGTCCAGAACAACTTGTAATAAATTAAAGCTCAAAAATGATGTGCACATACTGAAACAGTAAGATTCGTATTCGAATCTTAAGTTTCACCTTTTTCTGTCGTCTCTCACTGACCGGTCTATCCCGCCCAAATTTAAACTTTTTGGTATCAAATTGTGTGTGTAGCAATCTTAGAAATGTATAAATATATGTAGAATTCAGCATAAACACGCACACATTTCGATCTCAAATTAAATGCAATAAATAGGGATAAAATAATATAATTTAGATTTCTTTTAGTTATATAATTTTGTATAATTTTAATCATTTATTTTGGATTATAAAGTTTGTATTTATTGCTTTGTTTAAATTTCATTTAATAATAATTCTAAAAATATCTGATGTAATATTTAATTAAAAGTTAAAATAATCTTATGTTCCCTTTTTGTTTTTGAAATTTAAAAGCATCGGTCAGTGATAGATAATAGATTAATTAAAGAAAAATTCCCCAAAAATGTAATTAGTAAATGTAAAATATAAACAATAGAACGGCAGCTTTCTTTAATTAAAAAAACCAACTAAATGCATTGATTATCCTCAGGGCAGATTAAGTAGAATCTAAAAATATCTTAACAAAAATGTGAGAGATCAAGATAAGAAAAGAGGCCATCTTAGACTTGCTGGAGACATTCACTTAACTTTAGCTTTGCTCTCGATCACTGAGAGTCTCCAAAAATATAAAAATAATTTGTTCCTGCCAAGGTATGACCGAGTAAAGCACCTAGATTATTCTCCATCAGGAGATGGCCTATCGGATGCTGAACTTTCCATTGCCCGTCATAAATTCACCATGAAGATCTGCTGCCTGAAATAAATGAAAAAGCTGCTGCTGCTGTGAAATTCAATGAAATATCTAAATACAAGAAACTTGCCACTCGTGAACTTTTTGCTGTTAAGCTAAACTTCTTATAAAACAGGTACCTGTCTGTGTTCAAACTCTAGAGTACTCTAATAATATGCTATAGCTCTTCTTCATACTACTTATCTAAATTATAAAATGTAAAAACTACCATTTGTATAACTAAATTGAATAATTAATGGAATGTGTAAATGTATCTAATAATCTAGCTTACCTCACTCTATCTTTCTTGGGTGCGTATTTCTATAATCTACATTTCTATCTATAGTTATTATTTAATTATTGCATGCTCATAATTATTTCAATTTTCAAAGTTTAAATCTAGGATCGCTTAAAACAATGAATGCGTGTCAAATTTTCATTAATATTTACTTTCTTTAATAACTTAACTTTCATATAAATCAACACGCATTCAATGCTTCATTTATTGTAATGCAGGGTCTACTACTTCGCAAATGGCTGACGTATTAGTTATAATAATTCCCAATTTATATATATGTTTTGTATTTACTAAATCATCATGAATAATTCCAGAAAATTACATTTCTTTGAGAGTCGCCAACGTTCTTTAATCAATGTTGATAATGTAGGACCAAGTTAGAAATCTGTTGAAATCTCATCATAATCGTTTATACAGTATACATATGTTACGTTTTAGAGACACGATGATCTATTCCACCGTAAATATTCCGAATTCTTCAGGGTTGAAATTAACCCCCGTCGTCCTACACAAGCGGACATAATAAATGCTCCCGTAGGATTTGACCTGTCATGCAGCCAGCTGGTAAATTGCGACATGTACCGCTTGTCCCTGGTTATGCTTATGTGACACCTTACTTCGTCGGGCCGCGGCAGAGACCAGTCCGACAGTTTTATAAACTCATTCGCGGCATTGCAGTTTCAATATACTGCCATTCCATATCGCCTTTCTAAAGCGTACCACGTGTTCCTTTGCTCAATTCTATTATTCTATATATCACTCCGCCTCTGCATTATCTGCATAATTCACTCTCAAATAAATGTTTGCCCTTAGTTATAAATAAATATTTTAATTAAATAAATATATGTCTGCCATTACTCTTATAACCCATACTTTAGACTCTTGCATTGCAAAGGTATAAATCCCTCCAGGCATGCATTAGAAATACTTACTCGAGAATTTTAGGTAGCTAGATTACGCCTTCAAATAAGTGAATTTCTTTTGTAAACATTTCAGTATCGGAAATACCGCTACTGAAATTCTCAATATAAAATAATGTCTAAATAAATAAATGTATTCTTTAAAATATAGTCATGTCGCACATTCCGCTACCGAAGCTTTAAATCCACAAAATATTATTAGATTGTTTTATTAAAATGTATTAATAAATAATTTTAAACTATATGTCTGCAGTTACGTTTCATTTATTCGATACCCATCCTATATAATATTTCCTCGATTATGTAAATATGAATGTTTAATTAATATTAGTTTGGTTATTGGCTAACTCGAGAATAAAATCATGAGTCTCTTGCATATCCCTGACCACCGTGCCTAAGGAAATATTTACTAATGTCGCATCAGATGCGTTGTTTCGTGGATTGTATTGTGGAACCGATAAACTGTGTTCAAACTCAGTACCACAGGTGGCTTCGCTACTCGATGGTGCTGCTGTTCTGTATGGTGGTCGAATTCTGCACTATGTTTACGAGTCACACGTTTTCTGACCGTTACAATACCCACCCATAACACGATATAACTATTATCAACAATCTTGACTTAATCCAGAGAAAAAGGTGGAGAACAAAGAATACTTTACAGGGGATCCTCATTCTTTACATTTTATAAATTCCCAAAAAATTGCTCGAAGATTGATTTAGTGGACACTTAGAATCTAATTCCTGTATGAAAAATATCACTTAATCAATTCGTATAGATTATTATGTACACTGGAAATATTTGATGTGTGGAGTTATCCATTTGTAATTATTTAATTAAAAAACATTTAACTTAGAACAGTAGTAAATAAAAACAACTGCCCCAGACCAAAACTGACAGGCTTCATTGCATTCAAAAGTCAGTTTTATTTTAATATTTGTCCTGAGGCAATTGGGTTTTCATATACTACTGTTCTAAGTTAAGTGCCTTCTAATTAAATAATTATAAATGAAAACTCTGCACATTAAATATTTCCATCTAAAACATTCATAAAAATATTGTATTATAATATGTATACTTGCATTTATGTATTGGACTATTTCCATCATCCAATAAATATTCCAATTACATTCAATTATTAGGAATAGCACCCCGGTTAGTATAGGCACATTTCGAGAGATATTCTCTCTTCTTCATGTGTTGCTGGTCTGACCAGTGACAGTACTAGCATAAGAATCGAACCTGGATCCTTAGATTCTTGAATATTGAATTTTAAGATAATGCTCCTAACCAACTGAGTCATTTTTCCAAAGGGAGCAGTCAGTAGAAATTTCATATTCTTACCTATGAGGTTCCTTCTAATTTCTCCATTTTTTCCTAGGAGCAAAGTTAATTAGTGATTTTCATACATTATGTGTAGTCACAGAAGGTTGACTTATAGGGTTATTTGCCATCATCATGTGAATAGCTTTTAATTTTCTTCTTTGTACCTTTTCCTTTCTATTTTCCTAATTGAACATGTTCATTGGAACATATTGCTACCTTAGAACATTCATTACTCTTTTCTAATCATCAGTTTGTTTTTTGCAATTGATTTTCAATCAGGTGACTTGTCTCACCAATATATATTCTTTCATATGGTATTTCAATGATGCAGTTTTTGCTTTTCAGCATTTCAAGTTAAGACTTTGTAGATGTTGGAATTCCTTATAGTGTGGTATCGTCTACTGACTGTTGCCTTTGATAGGATGGCTCAGTTGGTTAGAGCATTACCTTAAAATTCAACATTTAAGAATCTAATGGTCCAGATTCAATTCTCATGCTAATACTGTCACTACTCGGGCCAGCAATACCTGAAGAAGTGAGGAAAATAATATCTCTTGAAACATTGTGCATATACTAACCTGTGTGCTATTACTAACAGTTGAATGTACTTTGAAAATTTAAATAAAGTTAAATTTTTTAAAGACATTCAATACTCAATATTTAGATGATAGAAATAGTCCAAAATACAACTAAAATACCATCACCATAAACCTTCAGGAAAACATCATAAAGGAATGGAGTAAATGAACACAAGCATGTTTCATATAAAATAATAAAAAAACAAGTCATGAGTTAACAAATATATTTAAATTTAAACCCCCCCCCATCCATCAACATTTTACTTCACAATTAAAACAATTCTTCTTTATCATTATAACATTTTTTTCCAAATAATAGGAGATTTGAAAACTTTGCAAATTAATTTCAATTTTTTGCTTTTTAATCTGTGCCTTCCTCATCTCAAGCATCTACCAGAATAGAAACTCAGAGCGCCATCTCTCAATACTATGCTATTCGGAAATAGCCTTCATTCTTCAGATAAAGCTAGAGATATCAAATACTTAAGCCTGTATATCCAAATAGACAATATATTTTTTATCACACCAATCGCATTAAAGGTAAGGAATTTGTGACAATAACATCTAAGAATGTGGCTGAAAAGTTGGAGATTAGAATGGATTGAAGCCTGTCCATTAAAGTATAAAGATTTGCTATCTTAATATAAACTGAGAACTGATTATATGTATGTGTGGGAGATGATAATCTGGACCAACTGGTGAGTGCTGGTTTAGCATGAAATACGTATATTGGTGATTACTTATCTTTTCTACATGTGTGTGGTCATGTATATCAGTTGTATGAGATAGTGTGGATAGTGAGAGGGTGCTTGAAAGTCTGAATTCAAATCCCCTATACTTACAATTAAGCTCCCAGGTTTGTGAAGAGTGCCTGGTTTTCAAATATTGCAAATTTAATTGAAGGAAATACATTATTATGACAAGAATATTTGTAATAGTGCTTCATTACATGGCTACAATAAGGAATGTTATAACAATAGGAAGACAGATTTTGGTAACAGAATTGTATTTTTAGTCATGGTTTTATGATCTTCAATGTAAATTATGCTAATCTGAGTACGTGGTTAACTCATAGCCATTCCTTATTTCTGTGTTGTAATGGAAATATGTATTTATGGACAATGTTAAGATATCATTTAACAATTAAAAGACTTGTTCTCATTTCTTACATTCATTTAATTTTTTTTCCTACAATAGATACTTCGTTAACTATATACATTGTAAATAAAATTTTCCACATCAAAGTTTAAAACAAACTATCATTTTTTTCTTGACTAATTCATAAAGTTCCTAGACTCTCTGATAAACAACTGTGCACTATATGCCGAGAAACCAAGTTTTTTAAAAAATACTGTGTTTTCTAGATGTAACAATAGGCTTTTAATGAAATTGGATTCTTATAAATTTAAGTAGGCCTATAAAGATGTGGAATTTTACTTGGATATGTATTCATATACTTCTTTATGAATCAATAAATTATCATCAGAACCTAATAAATAACATTTACAACTTTGTTTCTATAGCTGGTTTAGGATTAACACCTTTTTATTGACAACTCTCTTATTTTGTTGTCATAATTAGTAGTATACCTAACAACTGTAACATTGCCTTTGATAGCAAGAACACATCCCATCAGGAAAAATTTGTTGATTTTTTTTTAGGGTTTTTGGCATGTAAGACCAAGTTTTTTGTCAGGGATTCTAGGCATTATGAAGTTAATTTAGAATTTGAAAATAGAATTGATACTTTGGCAAGCTTTCATGTGAAAAATTTATTGACAAATGAATTTCCAATGATGAAGTATTGTCAGTAAAATAACTCCTTAATTCTGCATAATAATTCTTTCAATGGAATCAAAAGCTGGCTATGGTTTGCCATTGTCAGTCCTGATCAGCAATACTTCCAAAAATCCCCCCATGGAATTACAGCTACAAATACATTTCCATTCCCACCAAAAGTTTGTTTTTGCTGGGTTTATAACATATTCGTTACATTGTTATATAGTGAAAAGCTCTATTACAAATATCTTAAACACACATAAAAAAAAACTAACATATGCAGGAAAATACTTGTCATGTTGCTGTCGTCATGATGAAAACATAAAAAGTAGGTGTTTTATTACTATGGAACAAAATATAAGAAGTTTATTCAAAAGTGATGACTTCATAAAAGAAAACTTGAATGTAGAGCAAACCCTTATGGTATATAGTTTTCTGTTAGCTACCAATAAAAATTTGAATTTACAATAAAAAGAAGCATCAAAAGTATAACCAATGATAAAATACTGTAATAAATGCATGCATACTAAGAGAATACAAATTAAAGAAAATATACAATTAATAGCTGAATAGTGTTCCAAAGCCATAGTTCACTGGATGAATTTTAATCTCTATAAAAATGAAGCTTGAAATGTTAAAATAACTAAATGTGCATAATACCATGTGAATGTAAAAAGAAATTCATGAAACTAACTTTCTCATTTAAATATGTGAAAAAGTCTACCAATACAAATTTGAAGGAAAAAACAGAAAAAAGATAATTAAAAAAAACTGCTCACTTGACAGTGGTCAATAATCTTAGATTGACTTACTGCAATATGTTTCAAAAATATTCATAAGATGAAAAAAATAAATATCTTATTAATAAGTTTATAAAATGTTGACTGACTGTCACCTTTGACAGAAAAACTTATTAGATTAGAGTGCTTCACCATCAGTATTCATGATTCTAAGATCCTGAAGTCAATTTTCATAATGGTGGTGTCACTGGACAATCCAGCAATATTTGAAAAGAATACTACCATCCAAAATGTTATTTTCTATATTAACCTAAATGTTATTACTGACTGTTGAATATATTTGAAAAAGATAAAGTTTGATTCTTTTCTAAAAGCATACAATTAGATGTTAGAAATAGACCCCATATAATGACAGATAAAATGCTGTAATCATAACCTTCAAAGTAAACATTAAATACTCAATAAGAACTTGATACTATATTAAAGTTTAGATATTACACTTTTTTTAATCTAAAATTGGCAAATTAGTAACATCAATTTAACTTTTGCATACAAAAATAAATCTGGAAAGATTGTCTCTAAAGACCTGAAACCAAAACCTCCAATCATTATCAAAGAGCTGAAAAAATTAATCAGGAACAAGTTGTTGTTTTTAATATCAAACATTTTACTCCAATGGTAATATAGTAGGTTTGCTTAAACACAAATTTTTTGGATAAAGACTTTGCAGAAGTTTTTTGAACAGTATCAAAAATCTATTCTACAATACATAGATAAGCGAACAATCAGGTGTAATTGACATCATTGAAAGAATTAAGAGACCAAGGTGGAGTTGGGCTGGACCTATTTCTAGAAGAGATGGTGATACTATTGATGGGCAATTGAACTCTTAAATTGCATTCCAAGAGATTGTAAAAGACCCCAGAAAGAAACTACATGTGAGATAGATGGATGAAATAAGGAAGTGTGTAGGATTGATGTGGAGAAGAGAGGCTAGAGATTGGAGGGGATGGATTGAATTTGGGGGAGTCTTCATTCTGCAGTGGATTGATAATGGGTGACACTGATGATTTTGGCATGAAAAAGGTAAAAGAATGTCAAGAGAAGAAATGCGTAAAACTACATGAGCATATTAAACTTCATGTTGCACTAAGTAACCCAGCAGCATTAGGTTAAAATCATCATTCTAAATGTGGAACAGATATTGAAACTTTTGAAGAAGAAAAATCCCACTATTTAAGAAAGGCTTGTGACTTTACTGCTTGGGAGTTCATAAGAAGTTTGAGCACCAGTATCAGTTGTGGGACTTCTCGATCCCAAGACATTCTACCAACTGCACCAAATCACGCAAGGTATATCCCTGAGGAAGTTACTCAAAAACTGCCTCTAGTAATAAGCAGAAAAATTATATTGGAGAATATAAAATAAGCTAGATATATCAGAAACCTGAGATAAACATTACCTATATTAAAAGAGAAGCTGACAAAAATATATCACAATATATAATGTTGTGATATATATTATGACAAAATAAGAGCTGCTCACAGTAGACTATATATAAACATTACTCAAAAATCACTTGTGACATTTTATTAATTCAGTTCATAAAAACTATGGATCATTAAGACTTATCGTTTTTTTAAATCAAAATTTCTACTTAAGGTTATCAGTTTTTTAGCATATAAAGCACAATCCTTTGCCAAGAATAGTTGGTATTTTAGTTTTAAATGCATGACTGATTCTTCATGACGTTTTTTTTCTTCTTCATTTTGACCAGTCGTAGACTTTAAATTAATATGGCACACAATTAGTAAGGACTGTACATATGATTAATTCATTATGTTTTTTGATATTATATCAGATTTCTAATAGTGTTTTTTTTTTTTTCTGTACGATAAAATTTGAGGTTTTTATGAATGCTTTAATAAAAGATTTTTTTTTTTTTAATTTTTTATACTTCACGTAAAAAAAATATTAATTTCAATGGATGTAACTCATCATAATTTTATATGAAACTCCAGAGGTAAAATTTCTACCAGTTGTAAGTATATAATCTTTTTCATTATTTAATGCTTTGTAATAACGAATTATTTTGTGCTCGATCTGTTTTTTGTATAATGTAAGCAATTTTATCTTTACATTTCTTTCAGTCTATAACTATTTTCTATTATATATATATTTTCAAGTAGTGCTTATAATGAAAAATCAAATTTATTTCCTTATCATAACTGATATTGGAAAGAGTATCTCATATCTATCTGCATCTTATATATCACTGTCATCTAAGCATAAACAATGGTTTCATTCTTTTTTTGCAATCTTTTGTTTAAAACAGGCAACCCTCTCTAAATATTTTGCCACTCAGTGCAAGCCAGAATAAATCACTGGATGCTAGAAGGCTTATGCATAAAATCCCCATCTAGTGCCTACTCATCCAATATCCCCAGACTAGTTTCTGGCTTGTGGTCTTCGTCTGTGAGGAGCCTTGGATCTGAGAGCACTGCACCTACACCTTAGGATCTAATGCAACCCTCCAGCAGCTACCTTTTATTTCTACTTAACTAAAAAACTATGAGTCTTAAATTGAAAACACCGTATTTTCAGTCCAAGCTCATTAGCTTATATAGTCATATAGGTCTGAACTCAGTTCAGTACCTATACATTTTGGTGACTTTGGTTCTTTAATAACCATAGACACCACTATCCTATTAGGTAGGATTGGTTTTAAGTCAATAAACATCACATGATCCCATTTCTTATGCTTGCTTGTAACTGTTATTAAAACAGGCAAAACTCTCTATACATATTGTCACTCAGTGCAAGCCAGCATGCTGCAATATTAAAAATGCAGCTGGAGTACATCAAGATTATTTATATATATATATTTAACTTGTATTTTAATTTATATAATCATAGCGATCCATTCTCCCACCCGGTTCAATATATACAAAATTTCGACTGAGGCTGTTAAAGCATCACCTTAAATTCAGTATTTATGAATATAAGGCTCACCAATTCAATTTTCATGCTAGAACTGTTGGTAATCTGACCTTACCAGTAATATTTGAAGAAAAAAAAAACGCTTAAAATGTAGTCTAGACGAATCTGTGTCAATACTTAATAGTTGAATGTTTTTGAAAATATTTAAATAAAGTTTAAATTATTATAAAAACATTTCGGAATTAAATTAGATAATGAAAATAGTTCAACATATAATTATATATAAAATGCCATTATCACAAGCTTTCAGATAAACATTAAATGCTTGCTATGAATTTGATACTATTCAAGCTTATTAAATTAGGTCATGTGACATCTGATTTGATTTTTTTTTTTTAATTTGATTTTTTGCTATGATGGCTTTGGTGATTTTATATTGCTAAAACTATTAATATATGGTGTATCTGAACTTAGTTCAGTCCCATATGGCTATTTAAATTAGATAGCTGGATTGGAAGACATATGGATGTCTAAAAATTTCAGATTTTCTTACTTAATAGTTTTTAATATATATATGTGCTCTGCGCACAGATAATGAAGCTATTCAATGCACGTAAAATTCTCAAAAGTTACCACCAAGCGCTTTCGTGACAGTTTATAGTCCCATATTCATGGCGAATTATAGATAAAGTGCTGGGCTTGTCCTGGTATTTTTAATCTAATGATTGAATATTCTAACACCTCACTGAGGATGCCAGTAGCAGAGACTGGTCTGAGGTTGGGGATAGCTTGTAAATAGCTTATTTTGCAAGCTCTAAACATTTGTAAATACAAGCTTATTAAATTAGGTCATGTGACATCTAACTTGATTTTTTTTTTTTGTAATTATAACAAACTTTAGACATTATAAAAACTATGTCCAAAATTAGCTAAAGTAGAAAATCATTTAATGCTAGTGAGATTCTGCAAAAAAGAAAGAATAAATGTTTAAATTTTTTACAAGTATCAAAGCTTTTCTAACACAGAAAATGTATTTAAAGATGACAAATGTTTGTTTATAAACCTACAGATCTGATGAATATATTAAATCTCATACTGCATCAAATAACCTAACAGCTTCACCAATTAAAAATATAATAGATGCTGAAATTTCTATTCTGGAAAAACAACTGAACTTTGCTTTACAACATCTAATGTCTTTTTATTAGATATTTCTGTAGCAAGTGAAGAAGTCACTCAAAAATTGCCTCTAGAAGCAGCTTAATTATACTGGAAAACAAAAGCATTCATTCAATGAAGGTAATAACTTGTAAACCACAGCAATTCTTTTTATTAACAATATAATGAAACTTAATATTTCGCATAACTTATTTTTACTACAAAACAGATATCTTCTAATAAAATGAAGGAAGGTCTGTATATTCACTGCTGTCACTCGAGACTAACAACACTTACTTGGAAAAATTTGAAATTGTAGCATAAACATTACTCCACCTTCCCCAAAAGTCAAATTTCACTCTGTTGATATCCATTGCATAACTATAAAGTCAAACACTATTCTAAATATTTTGGATATATATCAAATTATTTCAATTAAATTGACAAAAAAATATTCTAACTTGCTATTGTTAGTTATTCTTGTGACAAGATATTTTTAGAATAAAACCAAAATTACTGCTTATGAAAAAACTCATGTGCATAAAAAATACTTAGCATATACAAACGATCACAACAGAAACAAAGTTGATTTATATTTATCATTGTGGAAAAGAGTTAAATAAGTTTTATTCAAACCAGAAACTTGGAAAAGTCAAACACAGAATAAACTTTCATGATAAATGATTATCCGTCATTTATCATTAAGAAATATTAAATTGAAAGAATACTATAGTATATCCATATATATGTGTAATGTATATCATCTTGAAAAATGACAGTGTTACATGAGAACAATGTACAATAAACTTAATCCACACAAAATGCTGTTTGGATATAATGCTTTATGAAGAACAAATGATTGAATCAAGGGAATCACATGACAAAGCTTCCCAAAATTTGACAAAACAACCAATGTTTTACATTAGTAAAAATGGTCTAAATTGTTTCTTTTGGAACTAGAAATGCTAGTGTAAAATGTAAATAATGGCTCATTTCTTATCACCTATTATCCAATTCTTAAGCTCCAGTCATCATTAATATTCCGGAAAAAACTCAGCCGTAAATGTTCTGCTTGAAAAATTTATAAGATTATTTTGGTATATCATGTTCATAAGAATACTGACTTAAGCACTAATTTGTTCTGATATGGTTTTTGATTATATTTTAATGTCTATTGTTTCTTTCCAGTAAGCAATATTTAATTTCCATCTTTAAAAAATGTTAAGACTATAGATATTAAAACAATCCATTATTACCTCCTTTTAAACTCACACAGGTTTGAAATTTATCACAAGTTTATAAAAGTGATATCAATTTCCTGTCAAATATTTCTTATAACTTCGCTGTTTTTTCGACAAATAAAAGTTAATTCCCATTCTTTTTCTACAAAATATTATACTCATATAATAGGTATGTTTAGAATGTTTCAAAATAAATAATGATAAATAAAATACAGTCACAGAAGATAGATAACAAGATTTGGTTTTTCACTGATGGGATTGATTCAACGTAGAATTCCTGCATTATATTCACTTACTTGTAAAAGTAAAATACTGTTAATCCAAATTCAAAAACTTTCTATTATCCAAACAAAATTTTAAAAGTGATCTTTAAGTCTTTTATACTAAATTAGTTTATACATATACTTACAATTTTTAAAAAAAAAAAACAAGTCAATGAATACTTAGAGTTACATGCTTTTGTTTTGTCTAAACATAATTTGGGTTTGAGAACATTTATTCTTGAAATACAAAAAAAAAAGCCAGGTAGTTGTGACTTTTGACCCATGTGGCCACCAGAGGCGCTGGTCAGGGTCAACCACAGAAATACTTAGAGTAGGGGCCCCAAATGCAGCATTGCAAATTCCAGCCGAAAGGTGGCACTGTTCACAATGCATAAGCACAGGCGCTGGTCACAATGCATAACCCATTTAGCTTACATAGTCTGCTACCAGCGACTACCAAGAACCTAGGTGGCGCTGATTGCTGTAAACACATCTAGCTTATGTGTCGTCTGCTACCAGAAACTACCAAGATTCTAGCCCACTACGTGGCACTGTTTCTCCACGTTACACATGGAAAAACAACACACTGATAGTTTATGTACATACTACTTAAAAGATGAATGGTGTATAATGTAAGGTGTGATTAATTAAGAAGCTACAACTATTTAAATATTCTTTCAAACTTAATAGTATCACATGCTATTTCAGTTTTATAAATGTACTTTAAAATTATTATTTTTTTAAAAATCAATTTTTCATAACATTTTGACATAGAGTAAATAATTAAAAAAAAATCGATTTTTTTAAAAAAAAAAATTTAAAAATACATCCATTTATAAAACTGTGAAATAGCATGTGATACTATTAAGTTTGAAAGAATATTTAAATAGTTGTAGCTTCTTAATTAATCACACCTGTACATTATACACCATTCATCTTTTAAGTAGTATGTACATAAACTCTATCCGTGCGTTGTTTTTCTGTGTGTAACGTGGAGAAACAGCGCCACGTAGTGGGCTAGAATCTTGGTAGTGTGTTTACAGCAATCAGCGCCACCTAGGTTCTTGGTAGTCGCTGGTAGCAGACTATGTAAGCTAAATGGTCTTATGCATTGCGACCAGCACCACCAAGCAGAGTTTTGCTGCCAGCCAGCTGGTGGAATGTTCCTGTGCTTACGCATTGTGAACAGCGCCACCTTTCGGCTAGAATTTGCAATGCTGCATTTGGGGCCTCTACTCTAAGTATTTCTGTGGTTGATCCCTGACCAGCGCCTCTGGTGGCAGGTCAAAAGTCACAACTACCAAATGTCACAAATCTGAGTAAGTTTTAGAGAACCACGAATTTCAGTTTAAAATCTACCAAAATCATAAGTTTTAAAATCATCTGCTTATCCAGCTATGTAGTGCAGAATTAGATCAGCAGACATTAAAAATGGCATTTTCACAATTTGTCAACTTTATTGATATACTTTATCGATGTATAATTATACTAATAAACATCACATGATCACTATTCCTTATGCTTGCTCTTAACTGTTATTAAAACAGGCAAAACTCTCTATACGTATTGCCACTCAGCCTTCTGGCATCCACTGATTACTCTGGCTTGCACTGAGTGGCTATACGTATAGAGTTTTGCCTGTTATAATTATACTAAAAATATATAGTAATTGCTGTTGGACAAATTACTTTTGTTACTACTAATAGTTGTGTTGTAATTGTATCAAATTTGCACAAAGCTCAATTGCAAATGGACAACTCATCTCAGATGCTACTTATTCAATAATATATTAAGAGTACTTTTGTAGAAGCTGTACGACGGAAGTTCACCACCCATGTTTGTTTTAATTATCCATGTTCAGAGATCTCAACTATTTGTTTATATTTATTTTCTCAAAACTATTTAACAAACATGTTACTTATTAAAATTAAACAATATTAAAACAATGAATTATACGTGTTTGTTAACTAAATGGCTTATAAATTCCATTTTACATCTTATAATTAATATTTTTTTTAAGTATATAATAGTATACGAATCTAAATATGTTGCAAACATTGTTATTATTTGGTGGCATTTTATTACATTTAGTGTAATATTATTTTTGAGCTTTTACTTTTTTGTGTGTGTGTGTGGAAATGATTAAAATTCAGGATCTTCCAGTGATAGAAGAAACAAAAAGCACAGGGGAATTGAGAGACAACATATAGATTCCTATTTAGCAGAATTTACATTGCGTCGACTGCATAAACATGGACACATTTGCGGCCATGGTGCACACTATTAAGGATTTCTGTCCACCAACATGAAGAACCCACTTTTGTAACACTTTTGCTATACTTTTTTTGAACAACTATTTTATTTATTTATATTAAATTTGCTTAAATTACAATCATTTGTAGATTTATATATTTTCTTCTGTTTTTTAGAATCATATTAAAAAAATATTAGATAGCTTGTAGTCAGTCATATTATTTGCAAGATTTTTTTGACATCCCTATAAATGGATAAGTAAAACAAACACGGCTGGCGATCTTCCATCATATAGCTTCTACAAAAGTACCTCAAGTTGTTTAGATTTAACCACACCACTTTTATCTACATCTGGTCTTATAAAATGATTAAAACAATTTTATTGAAAATTTGAAAATATATTAATTATTAGTTTTACTTTAGATTTATATTGCTTTTCACACATGATTATTCTTCATCTGGAAAGATGATTAAAAATTGATAATTTTGTTAATACCTATGCATATTTTAAATTAGTTAAGAATTCTTAATAATTTACTATTTTTTTTTTCCATGCAATGATAGTATTCTTGATTTTGCAATCATGTATTTATGTAATTCTAACAATTTTACTTATATTTCTATATGATAATAACTATAATTTATTGTTTGTGAATAAAAAATTTAATCTTATAAATTTAATGATATCAATTATACAATAAATGTAAATATCTTTAAGCTTTTGTCAAAAGATTGATATATACTAAATAATGAGTCTCCATGAGCTTTTGGATTAGGCAGTTAAAACCTGTATTGATATATACAAAATCAAATATTAAATGAATAAGATAGTTTAAGCTTTGGATTAGGCAATGCTTACCTGTCTTCATTCTTAATCAATTACATATTTAAAAGGTGACTATATCAGCCAACATCCATACTTTATTTCAGACTAATCAATTTGGGTTTGAAATCTTAGATTCTCAAACATTCATTAGCTTGAAAATATAATCTATATGTGGCGTGGTCTCAGATCTATTGTATAATTCCACAAATTTATTATAACAGGCTTTGTAAAATGGCATGAATGATTCTTATTCTATTATTCCATCTACTCTGAGGCAAAAAAAATAACTTAATATAATCTTTATACAGTTACAAAAAAAAAAAAATTAAATGTTTTTTTATTATTTTTATTATTAGTGAAATTAATATATTTCTTAATGATATATTATGTTTGAAAATCATCTTGTAATTTTTTTATCAAGATGATTTTCAAACATATATAGATTTGTGCTTATTTCAATTATCACAATACTTTTTTTCCCATACGTCATAGCATCAGCCAGGAGGCCAACAACCAACTGCTTGCTTGCAAGGCAGGTGCGCTGACCTCTCGGCTAACAACGCTTGACAATTATCACAATATTTTTAATCATCATTTAAACAGATAAATATAAGCTTTAAATTTTAAAAAAAATTCATAATTTTTTGACTTTTTAAACTTTTTTTACATTTATATATTGTAAGGGTCACTTACAATTCTATTAACATAATATATCCAAATATAATATCAAAACATAAATAAATAAAAAAACAATAATTAGTAAGCTTATTATTTTTGATAGATATATACCTAAATTAACTCAAGCCTTAAAATCTCAAGTTAAAGGAACAGCAATTTAAATAGTTATTAATGAAATTAATAACTTTAAAATTATTTTATTATTCATACCCACACATATAAAAATATTTATATTAATTGAATTTTATTAATCAAAACATAGACATGGAGATAAATTCAGGTCAATGTTGTATCTAAGCAACTAAAACAAAAGAAATAGAATTTAGAACCCAAATATAAATTATGATTATTTTAACAATAGAAAAATATTAAATCACAAAAAGCAAATATTATATATGCTACCAGAAGTAGATTCCAATATAAAAACCAAACCAAATTTTTAATAATTTAATCCAATCTTTTGCTAAGGAACTAACTATTACACTCATTTATTTTGATGTGTTCGAAATACAAACATATTAAAAGAAGATGGATTAATAACTTTAAAGAATTTACTTCAAAATAGAAATTTCATTTTAAAAGAAGTCTAAATTCACTCAATAAAAAGAATAGATAAATTATTCTTGAATTTTATTGCTTATATATTTTTAAAACATAATTATCTACATATTTTTGTTTATAAATCATAGAAATTTAGATTGTTCTAAAGAGAAATTCTAATGAAGAGAAATTTCTTCAAAATATTTATTTAAATTGTAATTAAATATTTTAAGAAAATATAAAATTATTGAAAATGTATTGTGGCTAAACACCATTTGTTGTGGGATGGAATGCTGATGTTTTAACCAAAGAATGTAAATATATTTCCTATATAATGTCTAAAATATATCTGTATTTCATCAATATAATTTTCAATGAAAATTATTTGGTAGCAAAGTAATCTGGAGAAGATGCCAACTACACACAATATAAGGAAATCTAATTAACAGAATATCTTGATTGCCTCTGCGATGATCGATGGATAAAGAACATGGAACTTTTTTGTTAAAGAACATTCTTCACCTCATCACGGAAGGGAATAAGACAATATTTTCCGAAACAACATTTCAGATTTTATTTGGGTATATACTTTTGTCATCTAAATTTTATTTCTTTTGTTTTCAAAATTAGTTCGTGTTGGAAATATTTCATTCCAGAAAATTATCTAGATGAAGAGAAATAGACATTTTTATTTTATTTATTTAATACAAGTTAGAACTTCCGTTTTTTTTAAGAAATCAAGCGACATTGACCGAGTTAGATTTAAGACTAATTCGATCTGGAGGTAAGAGTTTGTTATTCTCCATATTGAATCTATACATGACAGAACAGAATTTTGTATATTACTAATTTTAATTAACATAGTAATATTTGTTATAGTTTTTGTGTGAAAAATTAACCTCTTTGCATAAAATTTCTTCATTTTATAATATGACTATACATGGAGGGATTCATTTATAATACAAATATTACTTAAATAAGGATCTTATAATGTAAATCATTTTTGATATAATTTTGAACTAATACTTAATTATTTGATTAGTAAGTATAATTTTAAATCTTTAGTTATTGTTTTATGAATTATTGAAATGTGTTTGTGCTATGATATATATCACTATTATGGAAATATGGGGATGTATTAATTAATTTAATGCTATAAATAATAGATATAAGCAACATATACTATATTAAATTTTTTTTTTATGACATGAAATATTTTCATATTGTTACTCGTTAATAAACATGTTAAAGTTGATTTTTAAATTCAAGGAACTCTCTTATTTATTTGATTTATTTAATTATTTTACTAAATAAAATATTGATGAATGCAGATTCACACATATATATCATATCAATTTAATATTATAAATAAAACATTTATAGAATAATTTATTGAATTAATCATTACTATGGGATATTGATGGTAATGCCAGAAGAGAGTTAAACACAATATCTGCCCTGAATTCGCATTTTGAGCATAACAGAAGCATCAACAGAGGTGTACATTGGCTGAATTAATCTAGGTTGCATCGGTATTGAATGATTTGATTTAAAATTATCTTGTTTAATATGGATTCAATTTTAGATTACAATTACATCATTTCATTCATGGCATCCTATATGAAGACTCTAAGTCTGACTATAGTTAGATGCGACCACCTCGATCCCTGAAAAGGACCGTACCGTTACAATATATATAAATAATTTGCAATTTTATTATTTGAATTTGATATCTTTTGAATACAAGATAAGTAAAAACAAAAACAATGACATTTGCTCTTAAAATATTAATATCTTAAAAAAGTTTATATTACTCTAACATTTTTGAAAGCTTCAGTCAATATTATAATGTTCAATTATTATTTCAAATATACATATAGCATGTACTGTAAAGCAAGTTTCGACTCTTTTTTTATTAATATCTAATCAAAATTTCTTTTCTTTTGTCTATTTTTTTTCCATTGTTTTTTCTTTTTATTTTTATCATTTGAAATAAATATTGTTGGTAGTTGTGCTCCATGTTGAATTTCTGATTCCCATTCCTTCTTAAAGAGAGTATAAATTCTCATAGCAGCCTGAGCATCTTCAACAGAATTATGCTCCCCAGTCTGAATAATATTACCAAGCAAATGAGAACTAAGTTTTTTTAATGATGGAGTTCTGCCACCACTCAGCTGCCTTAAAGTTTTGAACTTGGCTGTATCTCTGATCAATTTCTTAGGATGCTTCAAACTTAAAGCCTTTAGGTCATTATGAACTGAATGCCCAACAAGAAACCGTTTTTTAATTAAAGAACGTACTTCGTTTTGTACTGTAAAAAAATTTTCAGCATTCTTTAGGTTTTCAGGACGAATGCCACTAACAGGTGTTCTGTAGCTGGTAACCTCTTCGGTAGGCATTACATATTTATCATAAAGACAATCTCCAAACTGATTCACTATTGAAACTCTTGCTAGACAACTTTTTCTACCTTTTTCACCTATGCCAACCATCTCACAGTCCATAGCTACATATTTTGTCACAGGAGATAATTTACCATTCCTATTAGTTTTATTAGATGATGTATGTGGCTCAAGAAAAATATGATCAGTTTCAAACCAAATTTCTGAAGTGGGTTCCAAGTCTTTGTTTTCAGAACTGTTATTTTTATTTTCTTTACTTTGTTTTTGAATTTTAGTTGTTGGTATATTCTTTTTATCCTTCAAATTCTTCAAAACTTTTTTCCAATTACATGAAATTTCACTTGAGGATGTCGGCAGATAAAATTTTTTGACCGAAGTTTTAGGTATACTTTCAATTCCTTTTCTCTTTGGACTCATTATTTACAACTAGAAAAATTAAAAAAAGAAATAGAAATTAAATTTTGTACAAATTAATATTAAATTATATCATGAACAAAAAGAACATGGATAAACATAACATGACAAGTAATTTATAAAATTAATTAGCAAATTCTACTTCTACTCCAGTTCTCCTATCCAGTCTAAGTATGTTTAATCATAGAAATCAGTTGATAGTGCTTGTTAAATGTCCAGACTAGATTCTTTCTAGCTTATGGCTTTCATTAGTGCAATACATAACAATAAAAACTATAAACTTAATATTCTGCAAGTAGTGTTAAAAAAAAAAAGGAATACTGTTCAATTCAGGAATGATGGTTAATTCATCTTAATATGAAAATTAATATGATCAATATAATAAACTAAAATATTTAAAATAAATTATACATTCTCCAAATATAGTGGTATGTTGGTATTATTCAACCAAAGTAATTTTAATCTGACAAAAAGAAAATAAAACATTTTTTAAATGGAACTCGTTTATAACATTAATACATAGTATATCAATATATTTCTATCAAGTACATCAAATGACTTACATCAAACAAGATCCAGCAGCAACTCTTCTTTTCTAAATTCAAAAAACAATAAATCTTCAAAATGTAAACTTTACATCATAAAATAATTTTGACTATTACAAAAACTTGCCTCAAAGAAAATAATTATCCAGAGTCAGACTTTTAATTAAATTTTTATACATATGCTTGCCTTTGCACATGATCAACTTTATATAACTTTTTCTAGAATAAAAAGGTCTTTGGTTAAAAAAAAAATCAATAAAAAAAATACAGTACTATAAATATAACTTTACAGTAAACAGTGCAAAATTTATCTTTAAGTTGGGCTTTTTTGCTTGGGAAGTGATAGAACTAGACTGCAATCCATGGCCCTTAAATTCCAGAATCTGTCCCTATACCAATGCACCAAACCACATAATGATTGTTAATAAAGTAAATAAACTATATGCACAGATTTTTAAATAATACTTTCTTAATAACTCATTGTTTTCGATGTTTGTTTTTTAAAATTAAATTTGCAAATTATTGCTGTATATTTTGTTTTTCAATTTTTTTGACTATGACAATCAGACAATCTTAATTTTGTGAGGCTCACAGCAATTATATGCACATTGGTATATAGCTTGTGTATATAACCTAACGACTGAAAAAAAATTGAACCTAAGTACATAAATTATGCCGAATGATTAATAAAAAATGATAACCTGCCACTAAAATGTAATAAATTAAAGCTATTATTAACACAATTTCAGCGCAGAGAAAATATTGAAAACACTAACTATAAGTTTCACTTAAGGAATAATAAAATTACTTCAACTTATTAACCCTGAGATTATATCAAAATTAAAAATGGAGATCCTCTACAAATTAACTGTATAGCATTAATGTAATTATATTTCAAGCAACTCAATATTTTTCTAATACTGCATACTTTCTTAAATTCCTGGATTTAGAAAGATTACTGCTAAAATGCATTCTAAATATAGTATGGCTACTTTTGTTTCAAACTATTGCAATCACCATTCAGATAGATAATTTTTATGTCTACAATAGTTGAAAAATCCTAATACAAATTCACCCTATCCATCTCTTCCAGCCTTTTCTACACTTTTAATGTTTATAAAAGATTTCAATTTTCATAATTGATTTTGGATGTGTAAACAAGGGTTAAGCAAAGTGTCAAATTTTAAAATAGATTTAAACAAAATGCACTTACTTTATGATGCCAAGCAAGGAGAAACATTCATTTAGGCAGGTGGGAAACAGCTGTTTTATTTCAACTAAAAATAGTTCATCATTATCTGATAAACTATTAATGTTAGATTGTTTCCCTGAAATCCACATTCATACAGTTAAAAAGTTATCTTATTCTAAGATGAAATATAAGAGAAGCTAACTAGAATCAATACATTGAGCACCTTGAACAGTATCTAATTTTTTTCTTGTTTCCAGAGTCTATGCCTCATCAACAACTAAAACAATTCAGTCAAAGTTGGAATAAACTTAGCAATGTTTTTTATAGCGAATTTTTATTTACCAAAAACCTGAAACTTGCTGAAAAACTCGCAAAATCACAGGATGATGTCAAAAAAGAAAAGAGGAATTGATGGAGTTACAAAACTTTACAAAATCTAGTCATACGGTCTAGTCATGTTTCTGAAAGTTTAGTTGATATAAAAATATCTTTAAAAGAATTGTTACTATTCATCAGGTTGCCATTCTTATCATATTTCTAAAACCAAGATAGACAGAATGAAAAAAGCATCATTAGAGCAGAATTGCAAGTTCCTCTTTAAAAACGTTTCTCTAATATCAATTTGATAAAACCCTGTAAAAATTAGTGAAGTTGAACTAGCTTTTGATTATCTTAAATCAGAAAAAGTCACAGGAGCAGATAGCATACTTCCAAAAGTTTTTAAAAAATTAATGACCTACAGCTAAAGTATAATTGACAAAATTATTCAATAACATTATTCATACAAAAACTATTCCACAAATTTGACATAAACGCAAAATTATAACAGTCTTAAAGCCAATTGAATTTAGCAATAATCCAAAAAATTATCCCATATCACTACGTTTTCCCTGTATAGCTATTTGAAAAAATCATATTAACCAAGAATTTTGTCAATAATCAAAAGCCATTAACCTATAGAGTGGACTGGGTTTAGGTCAAGTAGTTGTTGTGGACAAACGAAGTAAATTAAAAACTGATGTATTATGATTCTGTTTGGAAAAATGGTTTTCTAGTAGTTTCTATGATTCTTAAATGTAGGAAAACCATTAATTCATTTGACAAAATTCTCTCCAAGAAAAAAATTCCAGTTGTAATAAAAAACGGTCTACTCCAAGGTTCAATTCTCTTACTATTCTATTTAATATATTCACCAATGATCTTATAGATACAGAATGCAAGAAATTTATATATGTTGATATTGCTTTGACTTCTTAAAAGAAATCATTTCCCAAAATTGAAAATTTTTTCCAATGAGGATATGATGAAAGATTGAAAATCTTTTTCAAAGACTGGGATCTTATTCCTAATCCAATGAATATGGTATGTTCAATTTTTAATCTAAACAATAGGGAATTGTAATCTACTTTTTTTGCAATAATAGACTGAAACACAATCCTATTTCATACTACTCAGGAAAAATTTTGGATAATAGCCTAAGTATTTTTCTCATTTACATAAGGGTAGAACAAAATTAATTTCTGGAACTACTTGGAATCCACTAATGAATACTGTGCCTTTGGAAAGTTCTCATTAAACTTCTGGATATTTAAACATTACCATGAGAAAAATTACTTAGCAGATTCAAGTTTACTCCTTTGCATCAAATTCTTGGGTTTTCACATATTCTTCCACCTTATATCAGAAGAGAAATTATCTCATAGGAAATATATAAAAAGCTGTCACACAGATCAGACTTGATAATTCAAGATATAGTTTAACCATATAAGACTTGAACTAAATCAAGGTCCTCTTTTTGGATGAAGTTTCAAACAATTTTTTTTCCCCCAGATCCAACAATAAAGCCAGCTGGATTTGATCTTCAGATGTAACTGGAGTTTCATGAAAATTTAGGACAAACAATGGACATTGTGCTTATCTGCTTTAAAAGTGGAATTTCTCAGGCATTGCTCTATATAAACAATCACAGACTATGAACCACATGGTTAATGACTGTTAAATCCGAGAAACAAAGAACTTAATAAATTCACCTCTAACTGGAATCTACTGGTTCCTTTGTAATATTTTGTTATTAATTAAGCTGTCTTAAAAAAAAAAATCCATATCCTAAATAAAAACATATCCTTAATGCACTTTTGATATGAATACCATTGCCAAAAGTAACCATAAAGAGAAAATGTGCTATTAGAATCTTAAATTATCATGATTTTAAATCTGTCAATAAATTTTAGACCTAAGATTCTGTTAGTTGTCTTAATAAATTATGAGATAAAACTACAACATTAATTCTAGTCATGGAAAAAAACTCAAGAATAATAATCATTACTTGTATGGAGCAGGGGAGGGGTTATACATGTATTTCTCTTTCATATATATTCAAATGCTAATGTGCATTATATTAATAAAAGCCATCTGAAGTTGTAATGTCTGAAATAACTTTTCCAAAATTAATTAAAGTAAAATCATCTTTTTAAAATCTCTTTACAAAACATTAGGAGTTTATTTATATTAATACATTCATGCTTAATGTATATACATACAAACATTTATACCTTTTAAATTTATCATTTTATGTACATATTACATGCAGCCTACAATTTTAGCTTAACACAAATTTTGATAAATAAAATATTAGAATGAGCCTAATTTGGTATTTTATACATTTACAATGTATTCCTATGTAATGTGTTTGACCAGAATAAAGGAGAATTAGTTAACATCCAGTTAGATAATAGGATTCTGTGGAAGGTTAATTATGTGTACAAATGGAAAATAATCCATCAATGGATGGCAAGTGCTTATAAACATATGACTCCAATGTCATAAGTGTTATATATAAAATTATTGGGTAAACTAAACTCGCAAAAAAAGAATTCTAAACATTCTACCAGAAAACATCTTCTCAGAGGTTAGGAAGTAGTCTGGCAAACAGCAATGACCATTATTATAATTCTTTAAACTTTCTAGGCTAATGAAATATAGTTTTGTACTAAATAATTGTATGCTGATACATCTATGTTAAACATAAATATTTAATTTAAATCTTAACTTTATACAGTTTAGCATAGAGGTAGTAAGTAATAGACTCAAGAGTTAAGATTCCTGAATATAAACTCAATTTGTATTTCTAGTGCTCAAATGTCATGTGTCCTCTGAGGATCAAACAGTTCGATATTTTTTTAATTCAAAAAGTTATTGGTCACTCATAATATATGGTAATAATTAATAGAATAATTGATTTCTTATATATACATATCCATAATTCATCTTATAAATATTAATAATAAAAAGTCAATTTCAGATTTGTTTCATAAATAGATGTTTTGCATATATAATTTCAAAATATTAACCATTTAAATATTTGTCATTTGTTACAAATGAAGTTTTTATTATTATTACTAATTATTTCTGCCATGTTAAAAAAGAAATATCACTGCTTTATTAAATTACTGATCCAAAATCAAAAAAAAAAGTTTTTCCGATTTAAGATTTTTAAAATCATTAAATGTTCCTTTTATTTTCTATAAATAAGTATTCATAATTATTTTAAATTAACAAATATATAATCTAATTAAATTACTAAAACTAATGAATTAATAAATAAGTAGTACCTACACGTTTCACATACATTACATTTCTAACGTTACTTGTTACGGAAAATGAGCTAGCAAATTCTTTACGTAAAATGTTTTGTCTTTTGGTTATTTAGACGTCGCGCCCTCTACAGCAAAACAAGAAACAAATTTACATTTTGGGAAAAATTCTAAAACCTTACTATTATAAAATAAAAAAGATGAGAATGTATTTGTTTTTCAGAGTCTTTTTAAAATGTTTACAAATTTTTAAGTATTTATGTATTGATTTTATAGGAAGAATAATTTGTTATATAATATTGTGTTTGTGGAAATATACCTATATATATAATTAATAAATTATATTTCGATCCTCTTTATATAAAAATCGTTTACACTGAGCGCAATGATAGAAAAAAAATATATAAACAAGCATGGTTTATTGCAAATAATATCAACGCAATAAATAAGAAAGATTTGTGCATTACATTATCACATAAATAATATATATAAATTATTAACTTATAAATTAAATATATTTGTAAAATAATATAGGCGCTATTGCACCTGACCGCAAGGCTACTTTTTACTTAAAAAAACAAAATCATGGGTGGTATTGTAATATTTTGGTATTATAGAGCTCTCAAATTTATTTAAGTAGACATTAGATAAAATGCCACTGACAGGTAATCCCGTAGGCCATCCATTTTTCATAGTATAGCGTTTGTTTTCAAAGAGTGTAAAAATGTGCAAATCAAGCCAAGAAAGCAACAATAAATTTAACTCTTTCAATAGGGCAATGTGTTCTCAAAAGTTCTTCATGCATTATTTGAATGGATAATTTTCTATTAATAGATCCATATAATTCTTTCACATCCACTGTAGCCATAGTGGATGTATTCATAAGTTTAATGTTTTTGATTTTAGAAATGAAATGGAAAGAAAAATTGATAGTATATGAGCCAAAATTAAGGTAGTCTATAAGTAATTGATTTATTAATTTGGCTGCTTCAAAATAATGCACTCCACCAAAATCCATCATCAATCTTAATGGTTCATCTGGTTTATGTAATTTAGAATTGGCAAACATCCGGGGAGGTCTAGTGGCAGAAGGATAAATCTTGTAATATTCATATCTAGTGATACCTTTGTCTTTAAATTTTCGAAGCACATTATTAATAAATTTATCTTTATCTATCTTAATATTAAAGTTGTTGTCTTGTATTAGTTTTAATATCTTAATTTGATCATACATTTTATTTTTATAATCTATATTATTTAGCAAAACAAAACGGTTGTCTTTATCTTCCCTAAGGCAAGTAATATTGTGAGATATAAAGTATTGTTTAGTCTTTAAAATATCTTTATCCATACTTTTGAGAACACATTGCCCTATTAAAAGAATTAAATTTATTGTTTCTTTCCTTTCTTGGCTTGATTTGCACATTTTTACATTCTTTGAAAACAAATGGTATACTATGAAAGATGGATGGCCAATGGGCTTACCTCTCAGTGGCATAAATTTGAGAGCTCTATAATACCAAAATATTACAATACCACCTATGATTTTACATATATTTGGTATGTGGATGATATATTTATTATTGCCTCTATGGATAATATTTTATACATATGACAAGAACTTCAAAATTTATCTAATCTATCACTTAGCATTGTATATGAAAATAACAACAAAAAAATCAAATATCTTGACCTTTCATTATCAAGAAATAATAACATGATAGATTACAAGATGATAATTAAGCCTTTTGAAATTAGAACCTGTATTCATCCTAAATCTAACTCACCTGCATCACACAAATTTTCTGGTTTAAATTCTTTCTTATTTAGAAATTTGCATCTCTGCAAATATGAAGCAGATAGAAAAAAAAATCTGAATAATTTTATTAAAGACTTAATGACAGCAGGTTTTAAATTTAAATCTATTAAAAATAAAATTACTAAATTCCATAATAAAATAAATAATATTATACCACGTATTCAACTTCCTAGAATTACCATTCCTTACATTTCCAAAATATCTAGCAAATTAACTAAAGCATTAATAAGTTTAAAATAGGATTTAGAATCCTCCTAATTCTAACAGATTGATCAACAACTCAAAAGATCATATTGATCGATCATTCACCCCACATGGAGTATATTCCATTTCATGTCCTCAAGAAAAATGCCTAGCTGTATATTATGGTGAAACTAAAGCTACTATTAATACTAGACTTGCTCAACATGTGCACACTTACAATAGAGCTCAGAAGAACAATAATACATCTTCTGTATTTTTGGAGCATGCCATGAAATCTGGACACAATTTTACACCTGCCAATCCTGTAATTATATGCACAGAATCAAATGATCATAAGAGAAAAATAAAAAAAAGCATTATACATTAATAGAAATATTAATGCTATAAATAGAAAAGGCACTTACTTTGATATATTGAAGAAATGGGCCACGTAACATGTGCTAATTTAAATATCTTTGCATATATTTTATTATATATTTTTAAGAAAGCTATTATTATGAGACATGGATCCTCAAAAATGTTCAGCTTATTATTATATTTATTTATAACTTCTCCTTTAAACTTTATTTATAAGTTTTTGTGTTTATTTATATATAACGGGAAATAAATTATTTAACATATAACCACCTTCCACTCTTTTGACACTTTGAGTGTCAAAAGAGTGGAATGTGTTTATTATACGTTATATATTAGAAAAGCAAAAATAAAGAAGGAAAGAGGAAGAGAAATTATTGAAGTAAATTATTTTATTAGAAAATAAATAATAAATTAGCAAGTCATATCTGACTCAAGAAATAGGAAACATCCTAAAAGTAACCAATAAATTAACTTAAACACAAGTGAATATTGGGAAAATTACAAAAGTATCTGCTTTATTTCACGGAGGTATACTAATATACCAGCCAGGTCACATTCATAACAAACAGAACAAACAGTAAAATTTAATATAAGTTTATTATACTCATAATAAAATATATTTATAAATGAATGAAACTAAATATTTATCTTCTAAGAAGATAATCTCTATATGCAAACATCTTGTATAGTGTGTGTGTGTAATACTTCTATATACACATGACTTAAACAGATTTTATTTCTGCATTCATTTTACATAACTTTTGCACACATGCAATAAACTGCATTTTCTACTGCTCTTCTTGTGTGGCTTCTGAATATATAATTAATTAGCATAAATTTATTTAAAATTCAGCGCATGTTAATTATATAAATTTCTTAGAGTGAATAGAATAAGAATAATTATGCAAGTGCTGAGTGGTAATAATTTACAATGGCAAATATTTTATTTATAATAACAGTATTCATAGTGTAATGGTACAAAGAGAGGGATGAACCTGAGGTGATGGAAAATCAACATTATTCCCACTTAATACATTAAATTTAAACATACAGTGAATAAATGAGCATGAGAAATTAGCAAGAAATAAATTAACTATAAGTTCACCAGTATTATAGGGAAGAATAATAATCATTTATCATCACGAATGATCAACAATAGAAATAAACAGTCAACTTTGTAATTGGATTTGAAAGTTGTCAACTGTAGACCAGGCTAATTATTTAGCTACTAGATGCACATACTTAAGTGCTAATCCATAAAAATATTTTTAAAAAATCAAATAATAGTGAGGTACTGAAACAAGCTGATCTTCATCAATGCTCTGGCCATTTAGTACCATTAATGTTCTGGACAACTTACAAATAAAATTAAAAGTAATGCATGGATTTTAAAGGATATACCTTTGTGCCAACCAAGATCATTGTCAATTGGATGTCCATAACCTAAACCATAAACCGCAATCCATATAACTGACTGTCATGCTCTATTATTGTTACGGTGAGCAAGAGATAATACTGACATATAAAATTTTAAACATATTTTAGAATTGAATAAATTTACTGTAATAACTTAAACAATGAAATATAAATTTATTAATTAGAAACAATAACAATAAAATGAACGATCTGTTGAGTACATTATAAATATGAATTAGACATTCTGATTTTGATTAAAATAATACAAAAAGTATGCTATTACATTGTAATCTACAGATATATGTTAGAATAAATACACCTATATATAAGCACACAAGATGAGCTATATAATAATATAAAATTAACATATTAAAAATTGTCATAAACTAATAAAAAAATCATTTTAATAATACATAAATAATGACTTTTAACATACATGTGGTCCATTCAAATGTGTGCACACACTAGCATTTATATCCTAATGATAAAACATAAACATATTAAATCCATATTATAAAACTCAATGTTTAAAATATACATAAAATGCACTTGTATGTGTGTATATATATATAAAAAATTGATAGTATAAATTTTAAATAAATAAAGATTATTAGTCCATTATTTTTAATTGTAAGTAAAAAAATTTCCTTTTTTAAAAAAACATTATCATTAGATTCAGTTTGGAAAGTTCTTTTAAAATTCAGGCTTTTGTTGCTTCATTTCCAAAATAAAATAAAAACTGGAATCAATCCTCTATTCTTAGATGTATAATTTAAGCAAAACTTGTTTACTTTTAAAACTTGGACATTAAAGATTTTAACTGCAAAGTTATCTATTTAAAATAATGTCATTTTCAATAAATTATTATTTTACTCACCAGCTGTATGCACTTTATATATTTGACTGGTAGTACTTATATATTTGTGCTTCTTTACATATAGATTAATCAGCATACATATAAAATCATGGCACTGTAATCTTTTAGTTTTCTGGATAGTATTGGAATCTCTTGATAATATGGCCTATTCTAAAACAGTAGAATGTCTTAGTGATATCTTTAGAAAAGGTATAAATCAAGTAACTGTTGACATTTAGTCAACTCCATTCAGTCTACAATTTGATTGACTTCAGGCAGATAGAATATCTAGTACACATATGGAATGTGAACCCCAGAAAAGCAGGGCCATTACTTCCATATGAATTCGAACTCTATGGTTGTGACCTTAGCAGCAGTTGACTTGTCTTCAGTTATAACTTTATAATAATCTAATGATTTTTTTAAATCCACATTTTTATAGTATATCATGGAATTTATTTATTTATTTTATTTATTTTGATCAAAAAAAAAAGTTAAAGATTCTTTTCAATTCACCTTGAGTAAAACAATTTTTTTATATCAAAGTTGTCTTAATCCTTTAAACAACACCAGATTGTAGGATTTTATTAAAGTATATTATACCAATTTTATCACAAGCTTTAATTAAAAAAAATTCTCAATCTAATTAAAATAGATATGGGAATTTTATAATTACTGACATCTATTTTACATGAAAGCAAACTTGTTTAAAATTTTTTTTTAAATGTTTAATTTATAATATTTTTTTAAAATTCAAAATTATTATTTAACCCTTAACTGTTATTCCACTTTATATATTTTAAATATTTACAAAAATTTTGTTTGTGTTCATTTCTACTTTTTCTTACTTTATATATATGTATATAAGGACATTGCCTTGACAAGTTTGAAATTGTTGATTGTTATCTATATTGGGATTGTCAAAGTGTTGACTGTTTTTTTAATGGTTTTATATATATATATATATATGCACACATACTACTATGTTGTGTATGCTATGAGATATAACCATTTCAGTAGATATCCATATATCCCATACACCTATACTGTAACACTGTAATACATTGCAATATCATTAACACAAATTAACATGTTAGAATCTTCCAGCTGAATGACCGTTAACATTTTCTCTAATATCGTTACTAAAATAGTTATTCTATTATGTTGAGTGAATCAGAAAATGGTAAAAGTCTAGAATTGTTTATGCAAAACTTAAAAGCTGAAATAATGAATAAATTTGAATAAATATTGTAATGTATAATTGATAATGCATATAGTTCATTTACATTTTTTGAAATAGAGACCAAACCAAAGGATAGAAGATCTAACAGCATGATACAATACTGATTTGTCTAGAGACAATGATGTATGGAGATTTTCTGAAAGAAGTCCTTCTAGAACAGATATTACAAGAAATGTATGATGAGTCATTAAGGAAACAATTGCTACCATATATACAATATTCAAAATACCAATATATAAAAATAAATAATAGCTACAGTCATCTTATTGTATGTCTGCCATTCTGAGTAGCATTACACACACACACACACACACATATATATATATACCAAATTACTTCTATAAAAAAGCTTTTATATTTCAACCAGCAGCATTTTGCTTTCTGGTGAAAACCAATCTGCTGGTTGAAATATAAAAGCTTTTTTATAGAAGTAATTCTGTGTTTTTATTGTTTTTATTTTTCCTCTAGTTAGTTTGTATATATATTATTTATATATAAGGTCCTTGTTGCACAAAGATAGTTCATTAGTAGTTGACCCATTTTAATCATCAAACATTGTTTGGTAAATGGATATTCAGCTATTATTAGCTAGATGTTCTTCAGTAAGCTATTTATTTAAAAAAAAAACTTTTATCTTTTATCTATATGCAGAACTTAAGTTATATCTAATTGCTTACTTAACAAACATCTAAATCACAGGTGGAAATCTTTTTTCTGCCAATCGTTCGCGACTATACAAAATTATTGATTTAAAAATTAACCTGCTATATTTGATTAAAAAATTAATTTATTCCTTATTATTTGGGGTGAGCAATCTTTTCAAATGGCAGTCCAATTTCAACTTTATCTTTTTAAACAAGAGTCATAATTTTTTATGAATCAAAAATTAAGTAACATCCTTATTATAATAACCGTTTTTACTAATGACAATTTTTCCAATTTGTCTTGAAACTATTCTTCATGATAATATTTATATTTTCAAATTTCTTTTTATATTCTGGGCAGATAAATTTTACAACAACTAGGATGTGGTCTTTTATAAACTCTCTTTCAAAAAATGGCTCAAATTTTCTGACTTGTTTGTACTTTTTAATCCATCACATGATGAAACTTCATTTCTAGTTTTCTATTTAAATATTTCTCTTTTTTTATTTATTATTTTCCAACAATTTTGTTGTAATCAGAATGTTTTGATAAATAGTGTCTCTTAATCTTGTGTTCTTTATTAACTGAAATACTTTCCAGACATATCCATTTTTTTTGACAGGCACAATTTTCTGTATCAATTTTTTTTATCTTATTTAGTGTAATGGACTCAATAAAAAAAAAAAGGTAAAATAATACTAAAATGAAATAAAATTTGAATCTTATTTTTGCTAGTATATCTTTGTCTGCAAAATCATTATAAAAACAAACAAAATGCCATCACTGTCATAGATTAAATCTGTAGTCAGATAGATCATACTATACTAATAATTTGTTGGAATATTGCACTTCTAATAAAATGAACTAGAATTATTACAAAGATTGGAGAGAGAAAAAGATGTAATTGATAAAATAAATATTTTATTTTACTTAATTCTTAATTCAATATTTGCACTATGCACATTTAAATACAAGTTTATACAGGGTTATTTTATATAGATTTTGCAATTGTCTGAGGGCTGGATTGAGAGTTTCCAAGAGCTTTTTTCTTAATAGTTTCACTTATTATTAATATCGAAACACTACTTAAAAAATAACCAATGCAGAACAAAGTGCATTCTTTTTGGACCTACAATACTGTTGTTTAATGGGATACATAGGACATAAATATCATTATAGTATCAAAACACTTTTATCATATTTCTAGAGATATTATTGAACATCTCAACAGTTAAAATAAGTAATCTACTAAATAAAGTTGTAATAAATAAAATAGGAATAAATATATCTTATCTCTTGCTTCTTGTATCAAATTATAATACAATGCCCATGATAATGTAAAGTTACTATGCTATCTGCATTATCTTTGTTAATAATAAATCAAAATATTAATTTAATAAAACATATATATATATAAATTAGTAATCAATGTCTGTATTCCAATTATAATCAAATATATACATATAATTCTTCGAAAAACAATGCAATAATTAATACAGTAAACAATATTTAAAAATATTGTAAAAATATTGTTTACTATATTAATTATTATATTGCTTTTCGAAGAATTATATATATATATTGTAATGGTACAGATGTAGGGTGATCATGGAGTAATAGGAATCATTATCAGCCCCAAATATCTCAATCAATAAAAATGAGCAAAGGGTCAATATTCAGCAGTGGAAGTAATTAATTTATAAACATAAACACTATATAAATTCATATTTATTAAACTCTTCTTTGCTTTCCTCATACACACCTTAATGCAACCTTTATATATAATTACTCCTTTATTTTACTTACAGTTTTGGCTATCTTGCAGCCTTCATCAGAGCTACAACATTTAAAAATATAATCATATAACCATTAGTTGAAACTATAAAAAAATAAAGAAGCACTTATATATAAAAGTTGCATTATATGAGGAGAGCATAGAAGATTTTAATATATGTAAATATAAGAAAGATGCAAAGAAAGTTAAAAGAGAAGATAAAATAATAATAAAACACTATATAAATTATAAATTATTTACTTCCAATGCTGAATAATGACTCTCTGATCATTTTTATTCATTGAGATGTTTGGGGATGATGATGATTCCTATCACCCATGACCACCACTCATCCAAACTGTTAGACTTATATTGAAATGTACTTCCTACAGGATACCATTACAATATATTAAATCTATTTAAATTGTTTCATTACAATCACTGATTAAATAAACCAATAGAATATCAGCAATCTATAACTTTATTTAAGCATCTGTTGAGATGATGTGATTTACATATGATAACTAGTTATCTCTGGCATGTACTGTTTACTGTATTTAAAATATTGAGTAGTAATTTATTTGAAAAGTTATAAAAATGATTATTTATTAATCTACCTTCAAACAGTTTGTCTTTCTTGAATAAAATTTGTTAAAAAAAATTTGTTAAAACTTAAACAGATTTAGTCAAGTGTTGTTAGCCGAGAGGTCATCACACCTGCCTTGCAAGCAAGTAGTTGGTTGCAGACAGGTGTGGGTTTGCGTCCTGGCCGATACTATGACATATGGAAAAAAAAAACTTAAACAGATTTAATGAATATCTGTTTCAGTCATTCCTTTTATTTATTGTCTATTTACACATCTTAAATCAGGATAAGCAGATTCAATTTATTATCTGAATGTTGCCTTGAAAATAGATTGCCGATATTCTATTAATTGTGATATATATTGACATTTATTTGGTTTTTACCAAAGTATTTTTCATCTCAATTATATTGTATTATAATCATTCACCATTGTTTGCATAAAGTCAGATTATCCTTTGGGAGCATTATTCTCAATTACTAACACTGGCTGCATCTCATCTTTAAATAATGGTTTTGATTTGATATTCCCAAAGCACTACATAATATATAAAGAAAATAAACATTGTTTATATAAATGATACAATGCTAAAAGTTTATATACTAATATTTAATGTGTGTAAATATATATGTAATATAAATAAAATGTCCGTTAATTAAAACAAAATTGTAATTATAATTGAAATAATAAATTGAACGGTTTACAAACTATTATACACAATCCTTAAATCCGCAGAAGTACTTTTGGTTAATTTCTTGAACCTGCCTCAACTGCCATTAAATTCAAAAACAAAGTGGAAGCAAATGTCATCAATTCAAATTCCACGAATCTCATATTTTAATGTTAGCAGCTTGCCTATTTATTAACTGCATTTTATTCCTATTTATAAAAATTGCCTCTTTAATTTTTCTTTTATTATGGTTTCTCTCTTCATGAACATTGTTGCATCTTTTGAAGGTCAATATTATAAAATGTCTAAAGGTTGGCCTATGGGTCTGCCTGTAGTTGCACAAGTTTGCAATTTTGTTTTATCTACATATGAGAGTAGTATTTTAAATGTGTGTACTTTTGGAGATATTAAAATTTACAAAAGATATGTGGATGATATTTTTGTTTGTGGAAATACTAATACTATAAATTTGCTTGTAGAGGAATTAAATAAGTTGAATGGCTTGAAATGGACTATTGAAAAGGAATGGGACAAAAATATTAAAAATTTAGATTTGATTATTACAAGAGATAACGGTATATTAAATTATAAATTAATTATTAAGCCATTGCAAAAAAGAGGATATATAAATTGTAAATCAAAAGTACCAATGATGCATAAGATGGTAAGTTTTAGATTTTTTTTGTTTCGGAATGAAAAATTATGTCACTACCAAAGTGATAAACTGAAAAATATTGAGATATTTGCTAAAGAATTGCTTGATGTTGGTTATAAAATGGAACAAATAAACAATACTTTATGTCAATTTAAAAAAAGGTATAATGATTTAAAGGAAATGAAGATTAATAGTAAACAATGGATATCTATTCCATTTATTTCAAATCCCCAAGTGAAATTTTTTAAGGATATATATAAGAATGTGTTTAATGTTTCATTCTACGTTCCAAACAATATTAATAAATTAGTCAATAATTCTAAGGATGTCATACCTGTCAAGCAGAAAAGTAATGTCATATATCAAATTTTTTGTGATTGTATGCTATCATATATAGGTGAATCTAGGTGCAGTATTGAAAAGAGATTGAGGGTGCATGAATTGTTATATAAGCGTGTGAAAAGTAAAAATAATAATAGTGATTTAATGTCTCCTTCAGTTTTCTTTGATCATGAAAAAACATGTAAATTTAAATTTGATTTTGAAAATGTGAAAATTCTTTATGAAAAGAGAAACCATAATAAAAGAAAAATTAAAGAGGCAATTTTTATAAATAGGAATAAAATGCAGTTAATAAATAGGCAAGCTGCTAACATTAAAATACGAGATTCGTGGAATTTGAATTGATGATGCTTGCTTCCGCTTTGTTTTTGAATTTAATGGCAGTTGAGGCAGGTTCAAGAAATTAACTGAAAGTACTTCTGCAGATTTAAGGATTGTGTATAATAGTTTGTAAACCATTAAATTTATTATTTCAATTATAATTATATATATATCCATTAATACCAAAATCAAGAAATTTATACATGAGTGCACTAGCTGTGACAAATATTGATCTATATCTAACTAGACTAATAACCATCACATATAATGAATAAAAAAAATTGATGGGGATTTTATGCATAAGCCTTCTGGCATCCATTGATTACTCTGGTTGGCACAGGGTGGCACTACTCTATAGAGAGTTTTGCCTATTTAGTAACAGTTATGTGCTAGCATAAGAGATGGTGTTCATGTGATGTTTAGTGATATAAAGAACATTTATGATCTGGTGTAAAAAAGTTATTTCAAAAAATGTCTTCCAAAGACATTTATATTCAATTTATCATGTGAAATAATTCAAACTGTACTGCATTGAAAAACAATGCTTCACTTTTTTTTGAAAGATGTAGACTTTTAATATATAAAAATTACATCACCAAATTTTTAAAAGATTTTCAATTGACTGAAATATATAAAATCTTTATGATGTATATGTACTAATTCTTGCACTATTAACAAACTGTTGTCTTAAATGACTTAGCACAATGATAGCTTCACTAGTTAAATGTTCTTGGATTAATTCCCATTTATTTAATTAATTGAAACTGTTGTTTTCAATATTCATTTAAATAATCATCAAAGAAGTGAATACTGATTAAACGACAGGCAATTAATATTATATGATAATAATATTCAAATTGCTTTTTAATGGTTTAAATATATATTTTTATTACAGATTCTAGTATCAGGCCTTTGTTTAAAACCACTAAAATATCACATGATCACCAATTCCTATGCTTACACAAGCTGTTTAAACACTAGCAAACTCTCGATACAATAGTGTCACCCAGTGCAAGCCTTAATAATCAATGGATGCAAGAAAGTTTGTGCATAGAATCCCTATCTAGTACTTATTCATTGAATACCCCCAGATTGGTTTCTAACTTGTGGCTTTCATCAGTGAAGAGCTTCAGATCTAGGTGCAGTGCTTTCAGATCCACGGCTCCTCACTGATGAAAGAGACAAGCTAAAAACTTGTCTGGAGATATTCAGTGAATAAGGGCTAATAGGGGTTTTATACACAAACCTTCTTGCATCCATTGATTACTAAGACTTGCACTAAGTAGCACTATTGTATAGAGAGTTTACCTTTGTTTAATTAGTTAATTGCATAATATCTTTTTAAAATCATAGTCACATCCACACTTTTAAAAAAAATTATAATAGCATCACATAAAAATTGAATAATCAAATATTTAGTCGCTAGGGATGTCATATGGCGTTTGCGCGCGAGAAGAGCCAGATTGAGATTTGATCCATGAATATTTAGCTTTTGAACCGTGACTCGTATCACTAGGTTTTAAATGAATAGCTTATCATCACTTCACTTTATTTAACGCATTCCAAATAAAAAGAAAGAAATGTCTATTTTGAATAACTAATTATTTAGATATTTCTGAACTAATACAGTGTATTTAAATTAAGATGAATGAGTAGCAATATTTTGGTTTTTTTTTTTACTCGTTGTTGATAAACCAACCTTTTTTTTTTTTATCTTGTAAAGCAGCTACCGATTCAAAGGTTATTTTGAAATTATATTTACTTATCAAATTGTGTTACTGTTGCGAGTAATAATAATAATTAATGTATTTATTAAATTTATCTAAAATTTGGAATAAAAACAATAAAAATCACTATTTTACAAAATCAGTGAACTAATTAATAAATCTTAGTTCAGAAGAATATGAAGGTGAGATTACACTGTCTGTATATTGTGTATTAGATATTTTTATACAACTTATAAACAATCGGTATTGTAAGAATTACATAATTATATGTTCTTTTTTTTTTTTTAAATGCTATAAAATGCTTAAATTTAGATATTTTACAGAATCAGAAAAAATTAGCTTCTTTTAATCAATATCAAAGGTAAGTTTTGAAATAGAAATATTTAAAATTAGTAATAGAAGGCAGTTTAAAAATTGAAACATTTTAAATTTATTTCATCAATACAGATATTGCTAGTTATTAAGATTATACAAACTCATGTACAATTTATATCTTTTAACAATGAGATAAATTAAAAATCTTACGATTTTCTGTCTAAAAACAAGATCAAATAATAGACATCATTTTTAAAAAACATACGAATATTCCAAATTTCCTTAACATTTACATTGCCTAATCCAGAATAAATAATAGCAAAATAATATTGTATTAGTCTTGATAAAAATTATTCTACAATTCAGCTTGGACCTAGAACGTCGACAAAAATATTATTCTCTTAGCAAATATTTTATATATTTTAAATTTTTGTTTAACTACTTTGTTTTATGTAAAATCAATTAATTATTGTTTCAAATATTTAAATTATGTATATAATAATGTGAAGCAATATTAACATGCCGATATTTCAGTTACATTGGGAGAAAAAAAACTAACGTATTTCAGAAAATTCTATATTTCTTCGATCTATCTAAAATGCATGAAGACCATATTCTATTAAGATCTATTGTAAACTTAAAAAAAAAAAACATCGCAATTTATCAAGATTTTTTTCTCAAGACTTTTAATCCTTTGACAAATAAAATATATTCCTGTGACAGTAATTCTAAGAACTTTGTGAAGTTAATGAAAAAGATAAAATAATAAAAACAGACTATAAATAGTCAAAACAAGAGTCATAGATCACATGACCCTATTCTCTTAAGCTTGTAAGTTATAAACAATGAGGATTGCCAATTCCTCAACAAGCTTTGTGATAAATGCTTAGCCAGAGAAAGCATTTAAAATATCTCTGTCAGGAACCCCTCCCCAAACCCCTGACCATGGTTTTGTGCTTTGGCACTCCTCAGAGAGGTGTCAGGTCATGGTCAGGGGTTTGAGGAGGGGTTCCTGACATTTTCTACCTGACACCTCTCTGAAGAGTGCCAAAGCACAAAACCATGGTCAGGGGTTTGGGAAGGGGTTCCTGACAGAGATATTTTAAATGCTTTCTCTGGCTAAGCATTTATCACAAAGCTTGTTGAGGAATTGGCAATACTCATTATTTAATAAAAACAGATATCTTAATAAAATTTGATATGGAGAGTTTATATGCAGATTTATCTGTGATGAAACATTGTCTATTAATAAATACTAAATGAAAATGATAGCCTATAGCCCATGACAACTTTGCTTTCTGACAGTATAATGGAATTGTTAATGTCCAGCATAACGACAACAAATTTTCAACACAACACAGAATTTTCTAATAAAATCATGATTGACTAGGATTTATCATCGACACTTTTGATCAGCAGGATTTATATGAAAAAGCTTGAAACCACAGCCATAAATACTTCTCAATCTCCATTAAAGATCTAGCTTTTCTGGCTTGATAATATATTCCTTACATAGCCAAATGGTAAAGCACTATTAACCACATTATGGATACATGTCCTTAACATATATCTTTCATTTAAATTACAAAGAAATTTAAAACAACATCAAAAATGTGCATTCTTAAATGTTCTTATATCACTTTCCAACAAAATCATACTATTTATTACAAAAAGTTCACATAGAAAAACAGAATATACAGGTATGTCTACTCATTAACAGAATACAAAAAGTGGATTTATATTATCACTATAAAAACAGTGCAAAAGAAATATGTTCAGAAAGTTAGTAATTTGAAGAAAAAAAATCTAACATAAATTAGACTCCCATAAAGTATAGCTATCTATTGTCGATCATAAGAAAGCCTTATACAGATTACAAAAAGAAACACACACAAAAAAAAACAATCATAGATATTGCAATGTATCTATCTATCTTGGGTAAAACAAAAAAAATTAAAGAAAATCTATAATCACTATAATATCAGAACCATTCAATATGCCACACTATGAGAAATCTTAACTTTTAAAAAACCTATAGTTTAAGTCCAGAAAAACAAAATTTGAATCTGCCACTCCAACAAAAAATGATTAAAGGAAAATAAAATAAAAACTAAAAAAAAGGCAGAAATATTTAAAATGTAGATCATGCATGTAGTTATAAATATATATTTGATTTAGATGATATAAGAATATTTAGCAAAGAAGAAAATATATCAAGAAGTAAATTTGAACACATAACAATAGCAAATATCCGCACAAGTCAATGTAATGTGTTAAATTATGATGTTTGAAAACAACATTTTAACATTATTCTTTAACAAATCAGGACAACTTTCATAGATAAGTATAGACAATTTTTACTCATGGTAGACTTTGACAGAATAGCTTAACTGATTGGAGAAGCACCTTAATTACGATATTCACAAATCTACAGATCATCACTTCAATATCCATCTTGTTACTATCAGTAGCCAAGCTAGAAGCACCTAAACAAGAGAAGGGCATAATATCACTTGAAGTGTTGTATTCTATACCAATCAGTGCATTATTTATTAACAATTGAGTTTCTTTGAAAATATATAAAAAAATATTAAAGTTTCAATGAGATGATGAAAATAATCCCACATATACAACAAATAATATGCTGTCATCAAAAAAACCTCATACAATCATTGAATTACATCAAACTTTAGATTTTATGGGAAATTATATTTAGGATGTTTTTTTTTATTCTTAATAAAGACACACTTCTGCAAATTATAAAATATAAAACATACAATATAATAATCAGCATTCCAAGTTTTATGCAAATATATCTTTTTTTTTTTTTTTTTTTTTTTTTTTTTTTTTTTTTTTTTTTAAAAATTTTTTTTTTTTTTTTTTTTTTTTTTTTTTTTTTTTTTTTTCCCCCCGTTTCTATTTCTTTTTACCCCCAGAGAATCCTCCCCCCCCCCCCCCCCCCCCCTTTCCCCTTTTTTTTTTTTTTATATCCTTTTTTTTTTTTTTTTTTTTTTTTTTTTTTTTTTTTTTTTTTGGTTTTTTTTTTTTTTTAGTTTTTTTTTTTTTTTTTTTTTTTTTTTTTTTTTTTTTTTTTCCTCTTTCCCCCCCCCCCTCCTTTTCTCTTGCCCCCCTCCTATACCTAAAAAAAAACCAAAAAAGAAAGGGGCTCTGCCTGCCTGGTATCTAAAATTGTTAATTGGTGTTTTGGAACTCTATTGCCTCTTTCGTTAATGCCATTTGTAATTACTTCTATCATTTATTATTAGAAATATTTAACAGGAATCAATTCTATTACTCTATTCCAGCACCATCTCTTGTGAGCTTATGTTTGAGAGTAGTGATTTATCTATGTTTTCACCTCCTAACATTTTGAAACAAGTCAATATGCACTCCAACTCATTACTTCTAACTAAAATTTCAGTATTCAAAAACATTTCTGATGATTAGTTAGAACAATCATTTAGTATGTCTTGATTATCCATGATTACAATAGAAATTTGCTGAAAAGAGTGGCTTAGTATTTTAATTTCAGGTAGTCATGCAATATTTTGTCCGAAATAATTTTTCAATATATTTAAATTTTTGTTGTCAAATTGCATTTTATGGAATAAATTGACTCAAGATGGAGATTTATTTATGTTGTTTCAAGGCTTGTCATTATAATTCTTATATTGTTCAGCATTTTTCAAACAATAGCTCATTTATGTCAAGCATTGGTGGCCGAGTGGTAAGCACAGCTGCCCTTACAATGAAAAAAAAAATAGCTCATTTATTTTATTTTCCAGATATAAAAATTTATTTTGAATCAATTGTGAGAAAAACATTGGTTTATTATCATATACAGTCAGTCAGGAAGTGTTTAGTATGCATTGTTGTTTCAATATTTTGTCAAGTGTATTGTAATTAAAAGAGTAGTCCATTGTCGTACTTATTATTATTATTATTATTTTTTAATATAAATTATATTGCGAGTCCATTTTATAATCCTCATAGGATATATTGAGTTAACATATAAATGGACATCAAGACCTTATTCACATGGTAAATTAGTGAACAATATGTGTAGAAACATTATACAAAAATATTTTTATTCACATGATCATCATTTCTTATGCTTGCTTATAACTGTTATTAAAACAGGAAAACTCACTATACATGTTGCCACACACAGATCTAGTGCCTACTCATCCAATATCTCCAGCCTAGTTTCTGGCTTGTGGCCTTCGTCAGTGAGGAGCCTTGGATCTGAGAACACTGCACCTAAATCTTAGGAACTAATGCAACCCTCCAGTAGCCACCTTTTATCTCCACTTAACTACAAAACTATGAGTCTTAAATTGAAAACACCATAATATTTTCAATTCAAGCCCATCCGCTTATATAATCATATAGCTCTGAACTCAGTTCAGTACCTATATATTTTGGTGTCTTTGGTTCTTTAATAACCATAGCCACCACTATCCTATTAGGCAGGATTGGTTTTAAGCCAATAAACCTCACATGATCACCATTTCTTATGCTTGCAATAGGTATAGTGAGTTTTGCCTGTTTTAATATTTTTATTCATACAAAGTTGATTTGATGTCTTGATTAGAAAAGATCAAGTTCGGATAGCTGATCATATTTAATGTTGCTAGTTATTCAATATCGGTCAATAAAGAATTATTTAGCTATTATTAACTGGAAAATAAAATAAAAATAAAAACCTGATAAAACTCTCATCGCCTTTATTTGAAAGCTATTGCATATGTAAATTGGCATAATGTTTTGCATACAAAATCTATTACTTACAGTCAAGTAATATCAATACAATGCAAATAACAAACGATGAGATGAATATCACTTATGTATGCTTTAGATATTAGTTGTTGTTGTTTTTTGCTTAATGATACGTCTAGAAAATTTAACTTTGAAGTATATTTAACTGATTGATGCATTCATTGAAAATTTTGTTTTGATCATTTCAATCAATGGGATAAGTCTTATATTTATATTTTCAATTTTATTTGTAACAATTTATTACTGTTTAATTTAAATTTTGACAGAACGAATGGGATTTCAAGATATGTATTAAAATTACCTGAAACATTTTTCTCAGTAGCTATTTGTCAGACAATATAAGTATTATTGAGGAATCTATTGATGATAAACTTTTTAAAAATATTCCTGATTAATAAAAAATTTGAATATTTTGAGCTATAAGAATATCATAAGTAATATGTGCATATAATATTCACAGAAATTTGATAATTTAATCATTAGATCAATATATATAGAGCAAATAAAATACCAACTAAAAGAAATCCTTGAGAGTTTCCTCATTTCACTTTAAAATTATAAGAAATTTGTCATATAATTTTAAAAAGCTATTTTATTTTTACAGAAACCTACTTACGCTATATGGATCTCAATTTGTATCTTTATTTTTTTTTGAGAACATTGAAAAATTATGAATAATTGAAGAGATAAAAATATATCATGCAAATTGTATTTCATTCCCTAAAAAAGATAGTTCTTACTACATCAACATGGAGTAAGACTAACTCTTCTTTTTTCCATTGCATTGTGGGTTGGATTGGGAAGGAGAATTTAAGTTCAGTTCAGCTGTTCTTGAGAATTATCTGCAGTTTTTAAGATTTCTTTCTCATACTATTTTTGGATATTATAAAGCAATTTCTTAGATCCAGAACTAACTTTTTAATCTATAGTACCATTATTTTTATTAACAATAATCAACTTGTTGCAAGCACTTCTGATTAATAAAATACCAAAGTATGTACATTAACATATCACATGATTACCATTCTTTATGCTTACACAAGTTGTTTTCACAGAGGCAAAACTCTCCATACAGTAGCACCACTCAGTGAAAAAGTTAAATCTATAACCTAATAAATGATAAATAATAATCATTATCATATAGGATTAATGATCTGAGCCCAGAAAGTTTGACACTTTTAGATCAAATTTTAATAATTTAGTGTTGATATTATAGTGAACAAATGGTGAAAAAGTGTGTAAGAAATTATGAACGGAGCCAATCCAAGAATGCTGGTTCAATATGAAATGCATTTGGGAGTCGTTTATTTTTTCAGATGTCTTAATTCAGATTTTTTAAGAATTGTGATGGAATGATAGTTTTAAACATATCTAATACATATTTGTAATTGCTTATGATTATTTAGTGAGGATTGGAAATTATCATATACCTGAAAAAGATGATGATTTGAATCTTTCCTTTGCTGTATTGTTTGGATATTATCGCATAGCATTTTATCAAAATACATGGTTCCAATAATACAATAGTTTCTTAAAGAATAAAAATTAAAAAAAATTTACAATTGATGTTCAATACGATAGCAAGTCTTCTTCTTAGAACTTCTTTCTCTTTAAATTATGAGAATGTGTGAAAAATTGCAACTCATTATTTTTTACTTTTTTTCTGTCATCATTTAATTTTATTTTAATAACCAATAGAATTTGAATAAGTGGAGGCAGGGTGGGGATTTCAAATCTAGTACACATTCTTATCCATTTAGGCAAAAAGAAGCTTTGAAGATAGTATTTGTTATTGTACTGAAACCAACAGTTATAAAATTATTTTCTTTGTGTGACTGGAAGTATGTACTTTGATAGAAAGTTTGTGATCATTTCCAACAACCAGGAGAAAAAAAGAATCAAATGAACTTTTCTTTAGTTATACGATAACTCTGGTCAAAATAGTTTTAATCTTACATGGAATTTCACACTAAATAATTAATACCAAATATCATAAGCAATCATTGCTTTTCAATGAAAATATTAAAATGAACATAAAGTACTTAATTGATTACTAAGATCAACAATACAACAAGCATTGGAAGAAATTGTTACAATTTGAAAGGCTTGATTAGTTATATATATATATATTGTGCCCTTATCTGTAGGTCATAATAAGGTAGAAAGGTCAATTATTAAAAAATTTTAAATTTTAAGTTATATTTGTGTGATATATAAATAATAGTAGGATAATTAGATTTTATAGTACAATTTAAAGCTGAAAATACCTGGTATCTAAAAATGTAATAGATTATTTTAAAAGAAAACAGTTAAATAAAGCTTAAATATATCATTGCTTATGGTTGTAAAAGCTGGCCATATAAAATAACACAGCTATAAATAGTTAAAAGTATATTAATAGTTTGAATATAATATTTTTAAAACTAATAAATTAAATAAATACTATATGTAGTGTATAATTATATTTAATAGTCAAATTTAATAGAGTATATTTTAAAATAAATTTTAAGATGGTGAGAATTATATTTAGTTCAACATTTTAAAATTATTTTCCAAATTTTTTATAAAAATATATTAGTTTTGGTAATTTAGACCGAGACGTAAATAAAAAATCATTTGATAAAGTTAGTAAACACGTGACTGTATATTATATACCTTCACACACACGCTTGTTAAAATAATAATAAAGTTTGTGAATTTAAAACTAGATATAATTGCCATCGATCATTAAAGTAAAAGTTTAAAATATTAAATATTGTTTTAATAATTGTTTTTAAAGTTTAAATAATTTTGGTAAAATTAAAATTGAATTTAAAAATATAGTCTAAATAATATTTTGAGACATTACGTCATCAATTCTTTATTTTAAACGTCTATTCTGTTATAAAACTAAAATGGATAAATTTGTTCGCGCTAAAATAAAGTTATTAACCAATCAACGGAGGTAAATTAGCAGACAAAAATAAGAATTATACAGAGCGGGGAGAAGGAATGTGTAAGTGAAAGGAAAGTAACACATTTTTGTAGCTGATAACACCGTAGCTGGAAAAGTGATATAAATTTAAAATTTTGTATTTATTTAAAAAATTCTTTTGTAACATATAATATATTTTGACTGTATCGATATGAATTGCTAATTTTAAAAGTTATCTTACCAGGGAAATTTATTCGAATTTAACCAAAAACCTACAGTAGAGATGGAAGTACAAGGGAAAATATCTAAATTTATTACCGAAAGAAAAATATTTGGAAATTGTCTTAATACAACTTTATTTATGCTCAACCAGAAACTTATTGTTATAACTCAAAGAAATATAATTGGGACGCTACATGAAAACTTAAAAGAGAAGTTATTTGCCGTCAGAAAAAAATTTATGACGCACAGAATTTATAAGGCTACTTTAAAGTTATTTGATTCTTCTCTATGAAAAAATTTAATATGCGTTTTATTATAAAGAAAATAATGATGAAGAAAGAGTGTTTATCTTTTAAAGGAAAGCATTATTAAAAATATGGTACCAGAATTTTAAAATAAAGAAAGTAAAAAAGAATATGAAAGTGCTATTATGTATTTTATGGAAAGGAGCATAAAACTTTATCTAATCAGAGAAAAATATTATAAAGAATTCAATGGAGAAAATGCTTAATTGAATGATATAAAATTAAATTACTTAATGAAAATGGATCCATGGAAACCGAAAAATTTTACTGAATCTTTAAATAAAAGTACGTACAAGATGCATCGGAAAGGTCGCGCGGGAAAATATTAGCAGACAATAGTAAAAGAGAATGCCATGAATTAATAATTGTATACAATATTGTGAAAACCAAGGATTGTCGTCTATGAAGATTTATTAAACAGAGCTATTGTTTTACTTTAAAATAGAACATTAAGTGACTAAAAGAAGAAATAAAATATTTTTTTTTTAGCTTAAATATGAACGGTTCAAGAAAGTCTGGTGAAGAAGTATCGTAAATATAATTTAAATATTTTATTAATTTATTTTTAAAAATAAAATGCTATATTAGATTAGGGAAAACATATAAACATAAATTTAATAATAATGAGATTTAAATATAATAGCTTAATAGAATGATAGAAATATTGTTTTAAAAATAAAAAGTATGTATGGAATTTTTATATCTACAAGAATTAATGGAATGGTGAAGCCTACAGAACACGATTGAGAAGATCAAGATCGTTTTGGTAATTTTGGTATTTATTCATAATGCATAATGTATTTTTTTCAGATCATCTATTGATTAAGTATGATGTGTGAAAGTTTTAAATTTATAAGTACACATTTTTATACAACATTAAAACATATTCTGAGATAAGAATAATTTTAAAATATGCATGCAATAAGTTATTTCAAGTATAATTAATAGTATAAGTTGTCAAAACAATTGTGTGATTCTTTTGAACTTTCATGTAACAAAGTATTTAAATGTTTTAAAATAGTTTGTATATGATAAATATACGAGAAAAGTAGTAAAAGATTTTCTTAGAGAACAGCTGTATAGTTTTGAAATAAAATGAATTTTATTATTGTTAGAAAGGCAGATAAGAATTTGTCGATGTACTGTATAGAAAAATCTAGATAAATAAGATCGGATAGTGACTTGGTAGTACTAGTGTAGAGGAAACCAAGATGATGTTTTGCTAAGAAATAAGAAAATAAAGTATTTGGATCATAGTTAGTTTGTGTGATTTCAGTATAGCTAACTAAGTCCTATCACTGAACACATATATTTTGGACAGTGTCTTTACGTATCTTTTAAACTCTTTGATGTTATATAAAGCTGAAGAAATAGCTTTAGCATCACTCCTATAATAGAGGTGGGTAGATAGACAAAGGTCACTCCTCTATAGTGTCTTTGAATTCACTGTGCCATTATTGTCAAGGTTTATGACGGATAATATTCTAGTTATTTTGATCCTGTGCATCTATTTTCGCTATCCTTGTTTCGTGAATCTGCATCGTCAGAAAGATATATTTTACAGAAATAATGAATAAAATAGAACTGAGGGTATGTTATAGTTTAAGTAAGAATAGTTGGTAAAAGTTCACTATAACGGTCTATGGTTGTTTGCCCTCTATTGTTTAAAATTTAAACTAAATTGCTTGAGAATCTGACATGTATGTTATTATATTACAAATAAATTAAAATTTAATCAAATGTAAAAGATAATAATAATAAAAAAAACCTTTTGAATGTTGGATTAATTACACGACATTAATTAAAATAATTACTTTTAATTTCTTTGAAAGTTAAGATTTTAAACTGTCTACAACTTAAGAATTTAAAATAAAAAAGTATATGCTACTGTCTTACAATTACATGAAAATTTATTCAAATGTAAAAGTTAATAAAAAAAACATTTACCTTTTAAATATAATTACGTCCTATACAGACTAGGAAGTTGGAGACTGCTGATGTTATTGTACGCAGCCCAGCCATCTGAAATAATGTGCGTACACTGTCTACAACTTAAGAATTTAAAATAACTACATTTATAGCACATGTGGCAAAAAAAAAAGACACCTTATGTGTTCAACGGCGCGAATTACACGCATACGTGTACAGTTTTATAGTTACAAAAGATGTCTGTTACATGCTTAGTACCTGATAGTGAATTTTTAAGCGTTGCTGCTATTCTGGCAGAAGAATGGAATGCCACCATCGCATCTCAATCAGAAAGGGGTCTTTCTTTTTCCAAAGTCATCTGCCTCTGGCTGGGCTGCGTACAATAACATCATCAGTCTCAACAATGGTGTGTATTTGCATTCGGTTGTCGTCCATCAGGAAAACTTCGTGGATCCCGAAGACCGAGACATACACACCCAGAATATTGAAAACATGTGGATGAGAGCAAAGCGTAAGCTGAAATTCCAATGTGGCATTAGCAGAACTTTGTTTTCATCATACCTGCATGAATTTGCCCCCCGGAGTAGATACAGCAATACCACTTTTTTCTCCAACTTCCTAGTCTGTATAGGACGTAATTATATTTAAAAAGGTAAATGTTTTTTTTATTATTTTTTACATTTGAATAAATTTTCCTGTAATTGTAAGACAGTAGCATATACTTTTTTATTTTAAATTCTTAAGTTGTACAGTTTAAAATCTTAACTTTCAAAGAAATTAAAAGTAATTATTTTAATTAATGTCGTGTAATTAATCCAACATTCAAAAGGTTTTTTTTTATTATTATCATCTTTTACATTTGATTAAATTTTAATTTATTTGTAATATAATAACATACATGTCAGATTCTCAAGCAATTTAGTTTAAATTTTAAACAATAGAGGGCAAACAACCATAGACCGTTATAGTGAACTTTTACCGAATAGTTTATTTACTGGAATGTGTTAGAATTGTGTAATTTTAAAAGTGAAAGTACAAAAAATCATAAAGAGAGAAAGAATCATATAATACAGTTTAAAACCAATGTGGAAACGAATATCAGATTTTTAAAAGAGAAATCTAAAACAAAGTTTTTTTTTTAAAGTGATAATAAAATTTGAATATTTTTTATAATAATATTTAGAAAATAAATATTGCATGTTTGTTAAGAAAATAATTCAATAATGTGTAACAGACACATATATTTGTGCATGGTGTGTTAATAATTGTAGTTACCATCCGAAGTAAGGCTTGAATGAGTATGTTAAATTAATAAGCATTGTATAGTGAACAATAAAAAGTAATATCAAATGTAGAAGAATGTTTTTGAATCTGTAGGATTCCATATAACTAATATAAAATTAGAGTTTTATGATTTTGTAGAATGTTTACTACGAATGTAATTTTATAAAAATATAATTTTAAAAAAATAGTAGGGATACAAAGTATTAGTGATAATTATAAATAAATACATTTTGTAACAAGCTAAACTAAAATAAGAAATCCAATAATAATAATACTGTACTTTCTTAACTATTTAAACGATAAGAATTAACTAGTAAAATAAGTAGAAGTTTAATTTTCATTTTATAAACTAGTAAAATAATTTTGTGATAGGAGAGTAAGGATATCCAATGTACATAATGTAAAGATTGTTATTTGTTTATGTTATTAATAAACTTTGTTGTAAATTTATTATAAAGCTTTGTGTCTTCGTTATTATTTCTCCACATGGATGCATGATATCACAATACACATTTATAATTGAAACATACATATAGTTTTGCACAAAATAGGTAAACATAAAAGTGTTATAATAATTTTGAAAATTGATTTGTATGATAAAATTAAAAGATCATAATTATATCATTTATTGGTCATAAGTTGGTTACCACAATATTAAAATAAATTATATGCTAATGTTGCCACACGTATTTTGTTGTCGGATTATTAAAATACTGCCACGTACGTAATTATTTATTTCATTTAGGAAGTAATAAGATTATATTATACTATTGTTGTTATTATTATTATTTATTATTGTTAGTTGCTGCGTAGTGAATTTATGACATAAAATTCCCTTTTCATAGTTTACTACCGTAATTTTAAATCAGTTAGAATACAATTTATGAACCTGAGATTTTATTTTATTTTATTTATTCTATTTATTTACTTAATCTTATTTAATTGAGCTAGATTATTGTTACAAAGAATATTAAGACATGATTATTATTTTAATCATAATGAAAAGAGCTTAGAAAGTCATAAGAATACTATAAGTTAGTTGTTTAGTATAGTAAAAGGGGGAATAGTGTTCTTATGCCATTGAGATAGTATCATGTGGATAATATCTCAATGTAGTCTGTCTCGTTCTCCGTGTCGTCACTCCATGTCTCATGAAAATGATAAATATTTATTAATTCATTTACAAATATAACTGTATTTGTATTTTAAAAGTTAGAACCAGTAATCATTTTAATTAAGGCTGAACATTTCATTTATTTATATGTTAAACTGAGCTAGAACCTGGAATTTTAAACACTATACGAAATTATATGGAGAGGACGTGGACGGAGGAGGAGGGCAGAATATATATATATCCAAACAAGTAACTAGGATAGCTTAATATATATGTAATTTAAAAAAGCAAACCATTCTTCCTCCAACTGTAAATAAATAATATTCTGGCAGATCTATCTTATTTTTGATTCTTCCCTAAACATATTGTAATGGACCAAAAACCATTTAGGATGGTATGGCCAAAGCCCTCTCAACTTACAGGTTCCATTACATCTCAGAATTCAAACTCAGTGAAGAAATTTGCCTTTAACTCTACTCAAGGATGGATTTAAATAGGATGGCAATAATGTGACCTCTATATAGGTCTCTAATGGCTATTTACTAATGAATGTATTCTTAAGTCCTCACATACAAATATCAAGAATATGTATGGAAGATGTGTGAACTTGTACAATAGATATCCCGGTGAGTGAAGTGAAGTATAAATGATGCTTGATAATATAGAGACCAGAGAAACAAAAATTTTAACTTCAAACAACTAATATTTATTGACAAAACCTGGGTTTTAAATTTTTACATTTATAATTTAATAAAATATATACATGAATATAATAAAATATGGATCTGTCTCTACTATAATACTACTAGTTGTAAGTTAAATCTTAAACATATCAATCAAAATAAAAATTATAAAATTACAATGCACAATGTAGAATAAAGTAACTATTATTTTGAGGATCAAACTATATTATTAGATGTTCAATGTTTTCTTTGATTGTATCATCTGAATGTATATTAAAGTTCTGTCTATAGAATGCTAATTTATGTTTTATAGCTAGAGTTCATTCATAAGACTGTTAATCATACAAACAAGAAAATTTACTTATATATAATTATTTGTTAATAAGTCTAATTAATAATTAATTATATATATTAAATGTTTAATTAAGTGTAGATGTTTAAAATCTTACCCTTTGTTTCTTAAGTCAATGTCTAATATAATGCATCCAATTATGCTAATATTTTATTTACAAACATATAAAATGTATCTATGTATATCTTGAGTTGTGTATTTATATTTTTCTCCTCCTATAAAAATTTAAGCAAACTGAATTCTTTAAAAAAATGTTTACTGCAAATGAGTAAAAGGGTGAGAAAAATCTTAACTCAACTCTCAGTATACACTAAAAAAATACAAATACAAAATATTTAAGAATATCAAAATTAAACAAAATCTTGAACTTCTTTAAAAATAACTTAGTCAAAATTTGTAAGAGTGGCTTCAGTATTTTTTAGCAGATAGTATCTTTATTTTATTCATGCATGTTGAATGATTTTAAAATTCCAACCACTTAAAACAATTCCCACGATGAAATTGAACTCTTAAGCTCCTGATTTTGTAGCCATTGCCTTTCTGATTCCATCTCTAAATCATCCCACACTAATTTAGACACTAGGCATACCAATGGTTAGACTTGATCACCATCTGATGACACAAAGAAGGCACAAAGATCCTGCGACAATTAAATTAGCAAGATTGCATCATTAGATTATATATATGCAAATAAGTAGTTAAATATAGGTTTTTTCAAAGTTCACATTATAATATAAATAGAAACACTATTTATAAGCAGTTTATATAAATATGTGTGATAATATAATTTGCTTCAAAAAAAATTCAAATTAGTATTTTAAAATTCTATTTCATTATTAGTTTTTTTTTTTTTTTTACATTTTCTTTTTTTTAAAAAAAGCATTTTATAATAATTATACTTTTGTAGTTGATAAGCAAATATAAATCTCTCAGAATTTATTCAAACAAAAGAAAGTTCATAACTTAAATAAAGAATGTCTTTTTCTTTTTAAAATATTCTGCACTAATAGATAAATGCAATTCAAGATATTAAACAGTTTTTTTTTTAAAATAAAATAGAGTCATGATAATTAATATAATAATAAAAAATTTTATTCTAAATCTTTACTTCAATGTATTCCATTTTTGCCAACAAACTAAAACTACTGTTGCTTAGCTTTTTTTTTTTTCATGTTCCAAAGTCAACAAATGTTTTTTCTTTTTTTTTACATTTTTAAACAGAAGAAACTTGGTTAATAAAATTTAATATCGGATTTTTCATTATTTTTGTCAGTCATGATTGAAAATCTTAAATATTCATGTATGAATGTGTGTATGTGGATATTTTATTCCACATTTAATAAAAAAATAAATTAGTTCATTCGTTTGTGAATGTATTATATATATATGCCTCAAGTTATCCTAAAATTATGTTTTAAAGGTTGGCTGCCCTATCTAATCTTCATACTTGTTATTCCAAAACATCAGTTATTTATTATTATTTTTTTATAAGGTTTGGTCATCACCTTACATTTTCCTTACCCTTAGAAGGCTAAAATTTAGACTATTGTCAAATTTTAGCACATGAATAAAGGTTTGGATGGTTATTGCGTTGGATAATTTTATTATTTCTTTTTAAATAAGGGAGAGTTCTAATGCTTTCTTACTTATTTTAATTTACTCATTAATACCCATTTTTTATGACTCATTTTTGTTGGATTCCTGTCCTCATCTCTTTCATCTTGAAATTGAACTGCTGTTATCATTAACATTGTTCAGACTATCTTTAACAGAATTTACTAACCATATAATAGTTGAATAACCTGAATTTGACTGGTTAAGTGTCTCTGTTCCAGAAGGCACATATTTGGATTCGTCAGCCTATACCCTGCTCCTTGGAGTTTTATTGGATTTCTATAAGGACAATGAAATATGGGGTACCCACCACATTGTATGGGTCAACTCCCACATCTCAGCCAGTTCTAAGATACCTCAATGAATGTTTCCACATTAACTTGAGTGTATCCTCATCACATCTACCTACTCTAGCCATTTACTCATGTACAATGCTATCTTTCTCTTATTACAATATACTATAACATGTATATTTACTTTTTTAAAAATTCCACCTTCATCTCATATTAGTCATATTCATTAATTTATGGACAACTGAGCTTCTGCATTTGGCAGTTCTTCTTGATAACCAAGGTATGGCTTCAATATCCGAGCATTATAACTTTCTTTTAGTTCTCCCTCAATGTTTAACCAAAATGTATTTGGGCCAGCTTGTTTCACAATAGCATATGGTCCAGCATATTGTTGACAAAATTTATGATAAGCATTATCCCTCAGTTTACTTGGGTGATATGTTCTCACAAAAACCTTGTCCCCAATCTTAAAGTGCTGTCTACTTTTCCTCTTATTCTTATTCCTAATATGAGCTTTATCAATTAATTGTTGGCAAGCCATTTGAATTTTTGTTTCTATGTCATATTGATGACATTCAATTGGAGGCTGGTATTTTACAAATAACGAAAGAATAGGTTGGTCAAAATGTAGTTGAAATAGGTGTGAATCCAGTAGATTCATTTGCATCCCAATTAATGTAATTCACTACATGTTTTGTCTTGTTTCCCATCCTCTATTACCTATATAAGATTTACTGTTCAAAAATAAAATTTAATGTGTCTTTTTTCCTTTTTATATACATATATACTCACATAACATTATGTATAGGGTTCAATTATTAAGAAAGTCCATTTTTATGTTCTAGGGTTGCAATTTATGAAGTCCATCCCTTAACATGTTTCCCTCTTTAAGAACTTTCATTCAAATATTTAATGAATGTGAAGGGACCTTCATAAGTGTTGCAAAGCTTGTGGAACTTGGAACCTTTCTATTTTTTTGCAGGGAGTATGATTGTCTCCAGTATCATCTGGCAACTTTTTATGACTTGGTCATCTTCCTGATTATGAAGAGACTTCATGTGCCATAGTATACACTTAAGATGAGCAAATCCATCAACTTCATTTGTCCTTCCAAAGTTGGCTTTAGTGATGGGACAGTTTTCTTTTGTGAAAAGCCTTTGAACATATAGTAACCTTTCTTGGATTCTGCTACTATGTTCGTGAATCTTGTATTTAGAGCAAACTTTAAGTTCTGAACATTGGATGCTCACACTAACTTGCATTGCTCAGTCATATATCTTACTCATTCCCATACTCTTCATGGACAGGGTTGAACCAGTGTCACTCCAACATGGTTTTGGGCTCACTCCTCCCAACTTAAAATTGATGGAATGATTTTTTATTTTGTCTTCAGGTACTTGATGAGTCCAACTAACAAAAGATTCAGGTTCAAGAGAAGTTTCTGCAGTAAAAGAATGCTTAGTACTTTGATTGGATTCAAAAATGAAACCAGGTAGGTACTTCATATCATTAATATCACTGCTCAATATCATCAGTTTTAGCTTCTATACTGTCTATATTCTCCTTTATGCATTCCATCTTTGTTTCTAAAGTATTATTTTCTTTTGTTCTCCGAATCATCAGTATCAATTTTGGTCACCATGGTAGCCTTCATATCCTCTATCTTAGTGGATTCCTGAGCTTGTTGAACCTCCTTAATTTTATTATCAATTCGGGTAGTAATGCTTTCTGTAAATCCAATGAATCACTCTTGACACTGCGTGCTCCCTATGTCTATCTCTGTTCTCATCTCTTCTACATCTCGTCACATCTAACTATAGTCAGACTTTGAGTCTTCTTATAATATAGTGTTATTTGTTCATAGCCTAAGGGAAAATTGGTTTGCTTCCTCTAATTATATATATATATATATGTGTGTGTGTGTGTAAATAATGAATAAATAACTCAGATTATATGTAACTGAGCAAAGAAAGTAACTAAAGCTTCCAATGATTATATAATTTTTGCAAGGAATCAGACTAACCTCCTACACTATAGATACATTAGAAACATACACTTTTTTAAATAATTCACATAGCACTTGTTATAAATACTTTAACCTTAGCATGATATAATATGTATTCAAATGCATTTCAAACCTCCATTCCATCACACATCACTGAAACATATAATCAAAAACATGTGAAAAAGATAAATGATCTTCAAAATGTGCATTTTATCCTGAATCAGCACTCATCATTTGGCTAGACCACAATCTCTTACACATATCTTCATCATTTGTTCAGTGTATATATATATATATATTGAAACAGTAAGGTCTGCTTTGCAGATCTTCATTTCACCTTTTCTTACCTATTTCCTACCTTCATACCTTAGTTTGAACCCCAATCTATTGTAGTGTGTCTGCAATACGCTTATATACCGAAAATCCCACCTAATTTTAAACCATGAGTACAATGCTCGTATTATATATATAAGTCATTCCCAAATAAATAAAAGGTTATAGATTATGTATATGTTCACATAATTTTGATTTATTAAAAAGTAGGTTATATAAGTCGTAATTGCGCACACACTATGGTATGCATTTTAAAAACATATCAAAATTATAAATTGTTAAAGTTATTTTGTTTGAATCTATTTACAAATATATTACTGTCATAATATATTTTGATTTAAAATAAAATTCATTTAGTAAATATTCGTTTAGTAAATAGATTCAAATATTGCAAGTTAAAAGTAAAATAATTTTCGTTTAATTTAATAAAAGTCATTCCAAATATTTCTTTAAAATAAATGAGGGACAATAGTTTAATTAGCTAATATTATATAAATTTTATCTAAAAACAGCAGATGTCCACTTAAGGTTTTCTTTAATTAATAAAAGTAATTTTTAATTAAATCTAGTTTGTAATCCGAATGTCGACAGGGAAATTAACAAAAGAAATTAATTAATGTTGAATTCCTTTAGACATTGGGATAGATTTAATTACAGCTGATAAGTCCGATATATTTTTGTAATGCTCCAGGGCAGTTCTATTGTTAACGTCTACTATAAAAAGAATGTTTTTCTTTTGTTCTCCAGTTAGTTCTTCTAATGTTTCTAAGAGAAATCATTCTGAGGTCTAATGTGTCTAACCAAAATTATTGTAGTAATTTGTAAATCTTGACATGACAGAGTAGAGTGCAAGAAGTCTATTTCTCTCCGAAATGGTCATATGCTGCCATAGACCATCAGAAGTTATCACATGGGGAACCCTGGAACTGCTGCTGCTGCCAAAAATATGAACATTTCCAGATTTTGCTGTTAAATTATATAAAAACCTGCCGACCATCAATCTGCCTAAAAATGCTTTTCCAGAGGTAACCCTAAATTAACCCAAGAGCTCATGTGAATCCTAACTAACATGCTATAGCTATTTAAAATTGTTTTCCTTATATTTCACATAACTTCATTATGTATTTCTTTAACGTGTTAATATAATATAATCAACAGTTTTGCTCTATCCTTGGGTTAATATTTTATATTTATAAAGCTTTCTTTTATTTTATTATGATAATGTGTCAGAATCGTCTTTGACCGAGTGAACTATTCCCTTTATTGAAAGTATGACACCGCTATTAAGGCATATTTTAAATTTATAATTTTCCAATTTTATTATCTTGCAAATCACTCGTTCGAGGGCGATTCTATTCTTTAATATATAATATAATCATATAGTTTAAAATCTACATGTTATTGATTTTAATCTAATATGAGAGTATGTGCGAGGCCAATGATTAAATGTGTCCCCTAATGCATGATTGCATATATAAATCTATACTTACTTTTCAAACCCGCAAGCATGCATTTTCCTATTTTAATTACCGTGTTCTACTTTAATTATAAAGTTCATCATTGACGTCGAGAATGTGCGGACCCTTTTAAATGAATTTTGGGGAATTTGATTGGGCATTTCTCTTAATCCGAGTAAAACCCATTTAGTATGTTTTTATATACACTAGTCTCATATTGCTGGTAAATGAATTGGTTGTTGAGACCGCTTTGTTTTATTTGTCCAAGGATTCTTTACACGGCAAAGTCCATTCTTTTCACTTATTGCAAGTTTCCAGGCAGAGGGTGTCCCAAATGACACCCCTGGGAATTAAACGCAATCGTCACACAGTCGCTAAGTTTCGGCTGTTCATAAAATACTTTCCTATGGGTTAGCGGCGAGATACCCTCCGTAATTATTCCGGATCTTCAATATTGTTTTATTTTATATTTATTTTACAAAGCATCCGTGACTTAAACGTGTCACACCCTCCAACTTTAATAAATTCATTATCAGCAATACTGACCTCCCAATGTAACTCTATTATTATTATTCTCAAATAAATGCCTTGATCACATTCCCACTTTATTGCTTAGTAAGCTTTTGTCCGTGCTATTCTCGAAGTCAATAAATATTTTATATTTTCTTAAACTTGTATAATTGCTCAAAGCACCTCGCACATGTTCCTATCTCGTCAAGCACATTATCATAATGCTATTAGCCCGAGGAATAGAATACATCACTTTGTTTTAAAGTCTTTTGTCAGTTGTGGGAATATAATGCCTACAATTATTCAATATGCGTCCCTGTCTCATATAAGCAGACAGTGGCATTATATATATAATTTATATAAATAAATTGTGTGAAATTATTTAAAACTAAATTTGATCTCTTATTTTATTTGATTCCTATCACTGTCTCGGTCTATATATATATTTTCTGCATTTCTTTTGTAAATCCATAGACGTTAATTAGCCACCCAAACTTCTTTAGTATAGAGTCTTTTGTTTCTCCCTGACCACCAGGCACCGGTCAAAGGTCATACTAGTAGTGGCATCAGATGCATTGTCATGTAGATGGCGCTGTGAAATTTGGGCTTTAGATTTGAACTTAGTATATCTAGAAGGCAACCCCTCCTAGAATGTTCAGTTTCGTATCTGGGGTTTGAATTCTGCAGTGTGTTAGCAAGATAGACGATTCTGACTGTTACAATATATATATATATATATAGCACATTACTATAGTTTAATTATTAGCTTTCATATTTTCTGCTGCACAGCTTTGATACAAACCACTTTGTAGAAATATACCAGTAACTGTTACTAATCCTTTATTAAGAACAACATTATCCCTAGCCCATATATATACTTTAAATCTTACTTAATGAACAATGTATTGGAAGTGCTATAGAGGTATCAACATCAGATTTCTTTGCCAATGTTGTCAGTTTTGATAACTTTCACACTCTTACATAACGTAGGGACTATAATCCACTTTTTAACACTTTATGGAAGCCAAATTAATACTAATGATTAATATTATCAAATAGTGGTAAATATTAATACATTTATTGTAATAGGCAGAGCTTAGAAGCAAAATTTTTATTTTAATTCAAAAAATTTGAATTTTATTAAAAATCAAATTTATACTAAGACATAACATTTCTAGGTAATAGTAGAAATATACACTTGAATGCAGGATGTTAATTTTGATTGAATGTATGCTGGCCTAGATATATAAAATTGTAGGTATCAAGGTAATAATATAGGTGAATAATTTTCCCACAATTCATTCTGAAAGTAAGATAGCCTACATCTGCATGTCAAATCAATCTTTCTACTTACACAATAGACTTTATCTTATGAAAAAACCCAGATTAGTAAAAAATATACAAAATATAAAATCGTGAAAATTTATCAAATGTTATTCAAATTTCATTAATTCCATTCAAAATTTGATTATGTAGTCTTATGCTTTTTCTTTAAAGCTTCAATGCCTTCATTTTTATTATCTATTTTAGCTTATATCAAGCCGGCAGAAAAGTTTAATACATATTGGTATCAATATTCATTATAAATAGAATTATAGAAAATAGAAACAAAAAATGTCGAGCAATCTTAAACGTAATGAATTGAATTAGTATAAAGAAAAATATTAAATAAAAGAATATGCAAGTATTATGAGTTTTTAAATAATAAAAAAATTATCATTATATTGTTTTTAAGAATATCAAAACTATGGACAGTGATTCGCGTGACGTAAGTACAGATGAAGAACTAGAGATACTAGTTGATGAAAACAAGGGTGAAAAGCTTCTTTATAATGTTGATGATTCACCTTCAAATCAAGTAACATTATTTTTAGCTATTCAGGTAAAAAAGAATCCTACATATATTTACATTTAGTTGAATATATAATAATAATAACAATAATAATAAAACTATATAATTTTAGCAATTGTTAACCAATTTTTCGGGCAATATAACTTTACCTATAATATTATCTGAAGTTCTTTGCGCTCGTCATAATCATTATATTAAAATTCGCCTCCTAAGTGGAATGCTTATTACAAGTGGGATCTCAACTTGCTTAATTGTTATGTTTGGAATAAGGTGAGTGATGTTTAGTTTTTATATAATTGCGATTATATATTATTTATTTTTTAATAAAAGTGCAAATGGCTATTTTTTATTTATTTAAGAACATTTATAACACAATGTAAATAAGTCCTTCATAGCTGGCAGCAAAAGTAAAGTAAATAAAACATTTCCCTGAGCTGCTAGCCCATTTGAATGTTGCAAGACTAAGTTGCAATCTATTCAGTATCAGACTGAGAACAGTAATATAAAAATAAATTATTCAACTTGTTTCAAAAATTCGGCAAAATCATTAAAGTTTTCTAATGTAGATCTCCAAAGATTATTAAGCTATCTTGAGATATTGTGGTTTCTAATACCTGTGCAATAATAATAATACAGAAAAGCCTATTCAAACAAAAACAACAGTGAACAAGAATCTAAAAGAACAATATGAAATATGGATTTCACACAGCTGAACAAATAAATAAAACTTTTGATCAATAAACAAAGACAATAACAATATTAACAAAAGATTGAAGGAGGGATACTAGCTAACAACAAGATCAGAAACGAATAACAGTAAAAATTAAACAATGGTAGCAATAAGAAAAATATCAACATGAAAAATCTACCATGTACATCCAGGGTATCTAAAGTATTGTATTTGAATAGGTTGACAGATGTAGACCCCTATTCAACACTTTCATAATCTCAGTCAAACCAAATCTGTAAAATCATCATGCCACTGTAACCAACGCATAAGTATGGAAACATCATGTAACCTTTATTGACAATAAAGTATATTATTGAAACATAATAATAATAATAATAATAATAATAATAATAATAATCATCATCATCATCATCATCATCATCACTTTGAAATATACTTATGCTTGTAAGTATGTTGATATGAACTAAACGATTTTTATATTGAAACTAAATATATTATTAGATAAATTAAGCACTTATGTTCGTTCACCCATATTTATTAAGTTCATTTCTAATGGTAGGCTTAGAAGTCAACCCAAGTGTGACATATTTGATACCAATTATCAACCACTTCTAGCTCATTATTTATTTTATTGCAGATTAGTCGTCTGGGTTTTCTCAGTCCAGTTTAACCATGATTTTTTTTTTTTGATATTTGAAATGGTTTTATTTACTTCTATGTATATATATTAAATTCTTTGCTCAAAAGTAGATGGATGAGACAAATACAATATAACAGTTTATCGTCGTTGATGAATGTTTGCCATTGTTTTCTAAGATTTTAACACAATTTAAAAAGATATATTATATACCTTAATCGATTTTACATCGCTAAGATTATGTAATAATCAATGATTTTTATAAGCGCAGTGTTTTGATTGTAATTATATAGAAGGCGATCATCCCTCTTCACTAGCGCCGTTAAACAGTGAGATTAAAACTGTACGTAACTGCTTAAAGGCGCTAATGGAGCAGGATGATTACCTTCTATGTAGTACTAGGATTAGTAATTTTCTTAAATCAATTTTTATTTATGACATTATAGTGAAGTTATGTCTAGAATGATATAATACTCATTAATTTAGAATAGAATTTCATTACTTATTTTAAAGCTTCAATTTTCCCCTGTGAGTATATACGTGTCTGATATCATAAGTAAGGTAGGAAAGCGATTGCCTCAGATGTTGATTTGAAATGAGCATTTAAATGAACCATTATGTTAATATATTTATATATATAATTATTTTTACTTAATTAGAAAGGGATTTTCAAGCTCTCTACAGCTATCCATTCTATCTTATACAACTGATACATATGACCACATACATGTGAAAAAGATAAATGATCTCCAATATACATATTTCATGCTCAGATTTTCATCTGCCACACACATTTATATTAAGAAATTCAAAACAAAGCAAAACTCTCCTTATAGTTGTGATGTTTAGTGGTTTAACACATTTATATTAAGATAAAAAATCTTCAAACATTAATGGACCAGCTTCAATTTTCTCCACTCTCCAACTTTTCAGCCACCCATATCAATAAATATCTGATGATGGAATACTCAAAAGCCCTTATTGATGCCAATATAATTGTCATAATCATGTAGACTTTAAGTCACTCTGACCCAGCACATACAGGAATTTAACATATTCATTAAAATAGATAGAAGAGGGACGGGCAGGGTGACTTGAAGTCAACATGGGTAAGACAATTATATTGGCATCAATAAGGACTTTGAGTATTCCATTATCAGATATTCAATGATATGGATGCCTGAAAAGTTGGAGGATGGAGAAGACTGATGCCTGTTCATTAAAGTTTGGAGATTTTCTATCTTAATATAAAATGAGCACTGATTATATATGTGTGTGTGGGAGATAATGATCTATCTCAACTGATGAGGGCTGGTCAGCAGGAAATACATATATTGGAGATTATTTATATGTTTCACATGTATGTGGTCATATGTATCAGTTGTATAAGATGGAGTGGGTAGCTGCAGGGAGCTTGAAAGTCTCAGTTCAAATCTCTTCTATTACATTTAAATATTATTTTTATTTAATACATATTTTTATTATATCCATTGCATTAATCAGAAGATGATTTTACGTAGTTTTTCAGACTTCTTTAGATGTAAAAATTCTCTCTGAGTTGTTATTTTCTTTATGATTTCGATATATATGTTAATGCACATCTAAGGAAACAAATTCGAATAAGTTTAACTAATCGTCTGTGCATTATGGATGCTAATTTATCTAAATGATTGTTTGACATTTCAGTTCCCCTCTTTTGCGTAAGCTTGTGGCTAAAAGACCTGTAGAGGTCCCTACTATCGCATTTTATACGCATATTTTCGAGATCATAGCCTTGGTAAATATTACTTACGTAGTCCATGTGCATTTAATAAATTTATAAGTACCTATTATTATATTTTTGTATTATTGTTTGTACAGTGATTTTACTTTCTAATATATAATATCTTTGCGTTTAAAAATTTTATCAAAATAAACCTTGAGCAGATAGCTTTTATTAGCTTACTCTGCATGAAAAGAAAATCATGGGTCAACATCCATAGGAATATAAAACTTATTTACAATACTAAAGAGTAAATCATATAAAAATTCTGTTTTTGTTTATTCAGTCAGTGTATTTATACGGATTGATTGAATCGTATTAATGTTAAGTTATTACCTTCATGATAATAATTAGCTATTCATTTACTGAACAATAGTGAATGACTAGCTAAATTGTCTATGAATCCGTTACCTGAAAACAAAAATGTAAGCCAATTTATAACTTAAGAAGCAGGATTTATTCAACTTGGATTTGAATCCCAGGTTATGAGAATAGCAGGATATGCTAATAATCATATAATGAGAGGTCTTTTCACTATCATAATCTATAATATTTTGGTTTATTAAGCAATTAATTTGTGTTAGCTAATAAATCAATTTTAAATTTTGTTGTTAATGTGTGTGTGCAATGCTGAAAGTCAAATTTATACCCTCTACTTCAACAAATTGTGTATTACTTTATTTACACTGTATTTGTTTTATTATCTCAAAGCAATTCTCTTTATTATTTTAATTAATGATATATTTTCAAGAGTCATCCATAAACATAAAATTTTTTTTTGGCTTTTTACTTGTTACTAAGAAGCTAGTATTAATTAAATATCTATCATGTAGAAAGTATATTTCTAGAAATGACGTGGGATTTATAAATATTATTACAGAATTTTAAAATGTTTGATTTTTTTAAACACTATCCTCACCAAATAAAATTTAAAAGAGTATCTAATATTTCTACTTTATCATCCCTAGGAAGATGTTATTTATGATTAAAACTTTTTTATTCACCAAATCTGCACATTCTACCAGATGAGATAAAGAGTTTGCAACACTCATTACTCATAACTTTTAAATATGAAGAAATTATGATTTCATTTAATGGAACATTTATTAAATTCTTCTCTCATCTATTTCATTCATGAAATTGCAAGATTTTATACTAAAGCATTTTTCAAGGCCTAGGAAATAAAATTATGTTAATATTCCCCTTACCTGCAGCTAACATAATAAAGACATGTTGCAAAATATGGTTTTCCGCTTTTCTCTGTAAAACCTTTGAAAGAAATATTATTTGCAAGATACAACGTCTTTCCACCAATGTTCTAACATACAAAAGTACTAAGACTACAGAAGTATTTATATATTGGACTATTTCCATAATCTAATATAAGTATTGAATGTCTTTAGAAAAATATTTATTTTTCTAAAGACATTCAATACTTATAAGCCAATAAACATCACATGATCACTATTCCTTATGCTTGCTTATAACTGTTATTAAAACAGGTAAAACTCACTATACGTATTGCCTTCTGGCATCCATTGATTACTCTAGCTTGCAGTGTGTGGCAATACATATGTGAGTTTTGCCTGTTTTAAGTCAATACTTATGTTAGATGATGGAAATAGTTCGAATATAAATACCTAAAACAGAATCATCACAAACCTCAAGGATATACTAAGATTACAGATATTGATCACCTTATTATGATGAATATAAAACTCATGGCACAAGGTGTTGTCAGTAAAATGCTAATAATATATTAGCATAATTTGCATCAGGCCATTTTAAAAAATGTATTCAATTCCGGGATCATAAATTATTGACACAAAATAGTTTTGATAAATCATTAACCATTAGACAATTCAAAACTACAAAATACTTAAAGTAATAGTTTTTATTTTTCTATCTTCACCTCTTCCTCTGTTAAAACCTTTGTGACCCACTAACTATTTTTATGTCTAAATTATATTGTGTGATATAACAATATAAAGGTATTAGAAATGTTTTGTTTAAAAATGCTTGTAATTTTTTTGGAATACAATGGTAAGATCATAAAACCAAACATTATATTTTTTAACTTTGATGGAATTGACATGTCAAATGAATGATCAATGAAAGTCTTCCTGAAAGGGTGTTTTATGATGAATTTGAACCTATTTTTGTAGGAGAAGTAGACAAGTCTATATTAGAAGGACTATCTCAAAGATATTCTAAAGAAGGGCAAATGCTGATTATTTTCACTGGAAGGATATGTCAGAGAATAGAATACATTGGAGAACAAGTAGACATGATGTTGAAGTATTTCAGAAAGAAAAGTTTTCTGCTGGACAAATTAAAAGACAATATTGAAAATATCAAATAAATAGTAAAATAGTGGCAATATATTAATAATTCTTATTATCCATTCATTAGGCTAAATATTATCCATTTATTGAATAATATATTTGTAGGTAAATTTCACTACACCACTGTCACGCAAAATAGGGACTGGCTTATATCCACTTTTAATACCTTGTGAAAGAGTGTAGTCATAATAATATGACCAAAAACATGTGAAAAAGTTGTATGATCCCCAAAATGTAAATTTCATGCTGAACCAATACTTATCAGTTAGCCAAGATGACATTCTTTTACAAATTCTTTTTCAGGGCTTTTTTTTTTTTTTATAAAAAAGGTGTCAGAACTCACTTCTTGTCAAGCTTTTTATCTAAAGAAATTTATATTCAAATATCACATTCAAATGTAATTTAAAGCAGCTTTTCCAATGCTATGCAGCATACAAAAATTAAACAAAATTTATTATAATCATTTTATTTTAGACTTGTCAAATCTAAAGTTAAATAAATACAAATATACAACTGATAACTAAATGTAAAATGAAATTGTAAAATTTTAAAAAAGTTGAATAAAAGTTTATAGTGATTTCCAAAGTTTTGTCCAATTTTCATCTGACAGTGTCTCGATTCATTTTCTTAGTGTTAATGTCTATGTTTAAATGATGTCCTTTGACTAACCACAGATCAACATATTTTAAAGGATCAAAAATTGTCAAAGGTGGTCCAACAAGTTTGATAAACAAAAGTGCTGAAACTGTTTTGATCTTTAATGAAGACCTTATTGGGGTAATAATTAGATTCATTTGAAAAATCCCATGTTCACATTCACTTGAAGAAATGGGAATAGAATTTAGAGCATATATTAAATACAATAGTTTTTCTGGATATGTCTTTTCAAATGTATTCATAAAATCCATGAATCATTTCTCTTTTGTTTAGTTGTAGTCTGATTGACATGTTTCTATTTTCTATCTCTCCAAATGTCAACTGAAAATCCAATATCTTCAGGCCAATATTTTTGGTTAAATATGCAAGCCCAAAGTGCAAACTTACCATCTTTGCTATCTAGCATTTCTCTTTCAATATGATATAAAATGTTTTTGGGTCAATAGGAGGATCATTTTTTGAAACTTTTTTATGAAGTGAAATTCCAAAAAAGTACAGATCATGTACAAAAGCTACATACAGCATATTTATAAAAGGATCCAAAATTCTCATTTTTTTCTTCAAAAACTTGAACTAGTGCATTTATTTTTCCAATTTGCAATGTAAAGGTTCACATTGCAATCTTGTAGGTTTAAACTTAGTTTGACAATTATTGGAGAGCATTGCACATCAATGCTAGATTCAATAAAAAGGGTAAAGATGTTTTTTTCTTTAAACCATCATAAGTACATTTATCTTTTTTATCACTTGTAGAATCATCCACTGCTTCTTCAAAATGATGCATGAGATTTAAAATTATTTCACATTGTCGAAACTGAATGAAAACTATATATCACCCATCTAGTAATTAAAAATCTTCCAATTTTTAGCAGCCCAATATCTAGTGGTTCTGCAAATTTATGTAACTCTCTATTATTTTTTGGCAGGAAATGGTATAAAACATAAAGTTTATTAATAAATGATTTGAATCTATTGATTCTTGAAATTATCTTTACAACATCACTTATAATAATTCTAATATATGATTAGCACAATGCCAAACTATAATGGATGGGAATTTTTGTGTCAGAAATTCTTTCGCTCCACTTTTACATCCTAGCATCACAGCAGTATTGTCGCATGCTACCGAAATTAAATATTTTTTTAAATAATCTTTTATCATCTATAAAATTCAAGACATTGCAGTAAGGTTTCAGATATACAAGTCTAAAAATAAATTAATCTGTAAATTCATTTCAGCACATTTGATACAGCATCGAACAAACACAATAAGGGTGGGTTTTTTGCTTATGGTAGTTGATTCTTCAATTATCAAATGAAATTTTTTTTCCTCATTTCATCACTTATATTTTTGCACATTAATTTCACTCTTAAAAATAGAGAATGATTGATTTTTCTTTGATATTTTATATGCAGTTCAAAAATTTTTTGCTAATATTATTTTTTGTGAGATAATGATTTTCAAAAAATGTTTTTAATTTTTTTTGGCTTCAAAAATAAATTGTAATGCTACTGTGTGTGCAACAGATTCTCTGTGATTGAAATTTTTTTCTGAAGTGAGCTCAATTGTAATTTTCTATCTTTTTCAGAATAGGTGATTTTATTGTTGGACCATTCTTGGAAATTTTCATTCCCATTGTTGCTTCAGTTCCAAGAGTTCTAACATTTCTGCAAGTTGTGCAGCCAAGTTTCATTTTGAATATGTTCAACCAGTTATTTTTTGAGCAAAAATCTTTTTTTATATCCAATATCCAGTGATTGGGCCAATTATTTTGAGTTCAGCATTGTACCTCAAGATCCACTTGAGATGATTCGGAAACATAAACTTGCACTAATATTTCAATATTTTCTGTCATCATTTTGAACTTTTTATTAGTAGGACCAATGGTTAAGAAGTAACTGGAAATGTTTTTCATTTTTAAACTTGTGGTAATTTTTATATTAAAAAATAAATAAAAAACCATCAAATTTAGTTGTTTGCCATGAGTGACCAACGGGATGTGGCCGAGTCCACTTCTCACTACATGAGAGTACCAATTTCAAATGCATCCATATTTTATCTGATTCATAAAATATATTTTTTTATTTGTTCAAATTAGAAGATAATGGAACCACTCTTTTCTTGTTAAATTCTCTGTCTCAGTATTTGTGATCTGATTGGCTAAGTGCTTGAGAGGTTTGCACTCTCTCAGTTTAATTTCAATACCATCTGTGCTTTGTAAAATATATATTATTTACATATATTGCTGCAAGTTATAACATCTAAAAACTACTGCGTAGTAAATCAAATGTTTATAATTAGAACTCAGTGAATTGAGTGTGAAGATATTTAAGATTCACGCTTTCAGATCTAAGTACTTTGGACTGGCTTGGATATATAGAAAGACAAGTAAAGAAGAGAGTGGAACCATTTTATTGAACCAAAGAAATTTTACATGATTATATTTGAATATCCATGCTTGGTTACATGGCAGTTATTTGATTTGATTGAATGGGTTGATGTACACAATTACATAGGTCGGGGGGGGGGGTACAATTTTGATAATGGGTGTATAATTAAATATTTTAATCTTAGTGTTAAATTTTGATTACCTTGATTTTTATTATTTAAATATTTGCATAATTTAAATGAGAATCTTGATATTAGTTTTAATGAGTACATCTAAGAAATATAAGTCAGAATTGTTGAATTGTATCAGTTTTTTTGTTTTTCTTTGTTTAAAGTATAGTTCTGTACTTGGTAATTAAGATGAGTGTTCATTTGTCTAGCTATAGCATTGATTGTCACTGTAATAATGACCATGTGGCTGCATTTATATGTGGATTTGCTATGATTTTATCTCTATTTCTTATTAGAGTTAATTTGTTTTGGAAGATGGATGGATGCCTTTTGGTGTTGTTACCTATCAGAAAAGTACATCTTGTGCAACAGAAGGCATACAGGACAAAAGTTGTTGCTCTTATCTTTGGTGTTGATTTGCGCTGATGATTTCTTTGATTGTGGTATTCAGTTGGTGGTATGCATTACACATTATTTTCCTTATTTCCTCTAATGTTGTGCATTGTTAGATCAGATGTTGTAGTGCTTCTTCTGCATGGTGACAGAGCCCACAGAATGGGTCTATTGTGATATACATTTTTTTGTGGTAGGAAAATAGGTTGTTGGCATTGCATACAGATTAATTTTTGGAATGAAATAAAAAAAAAATTAGGTTCTAGTACCCATCTTTTGTAATCATGGAATAATTTATTATTTATTCCTAACATTGGGGGGGGGGTCATTATCTTTTTGTTCCTGGTGTGTATGTGTGTGTGTGTGTGTAAGTTTCCCAGTAGATATATTTGTTTGGGTATTGCTTGGGTATTTTGTGTGTTGTCTATATTGATATACGATTGATATGTATAAATGTTTTGGAGATAGCATGTCTGTTGGAGTAATTTGTATTAGGCATTTCAATTTTGGGAGTTATTCTATTATAGTGATTTTCAGGTTTCTTAGTTTTTGTATATTAGATGTCTATATTGTGTAGTCCCAGACCTTTTTTACAAGGGGTTGATTAAGTCATTTTGGTTGATATTGCGATCGTTTTTTGGACCATAAAAGTTGGTTGTAGATAGATTTGATTTTTTATTTGAATATCTGTGAAAAGGTAGGCAGTAAGTAATTTTTGTTACAATAAGTTGGTTTATCAGTTGTATTTTTGAGTATATTGAAAGATAGGTTTTTGATAATGAATAGTGACAAAGCAGTAGTCATGGTTGTTTTGAATTTTAGCTTGTATTGATTTGTATATTCTTGTAGTATTTTTTGCAATTTGGGTATTTGATTTTTTGAGTACAGGAAGACTGTGATATCATTCATGTATGCCGTGCATGCTATGCATTGTGTGGTGCCAGGTATCTGTATTCTGGTGAAAGTTTGTTGTATTTTTTGTAGTAGGGGTTAAGATATAGTATAAATAGTAGTGAGCTGCGTGGGGATCCCTGCGATATAGATTGCATGGTAACAAAAGATGGTGAGTTTTTTCTGTTGAGTGTTACATGGATTTCCCATTTAAGTGCAGATTTGCTATCAAATATAATTGAGTTTTGGGTATTGTAGTGTTTACCATCATATCCATAAGTATAGAGATATCTATTGAGTCAAATGCTCCTTCAATATCAAGTTGGACTCCTATTGTTCCATATTTTTTCTTTTCTCTTACTGAATTCAGAATTGCTTAAAAAAATAGTGCTGCCTGGATTGTTGATGAGTTTCTTCTGGAAAACTGTGTGTTTTTAAGATTAATGGCATTATGTGAGATTTTATTCTTTTTTTAACAATTTTTTCTATGATTTTTATTGGCAGGGGTCCCATGGATACTGGGCAGAGGTCACTTAGAGAGGGAATGTTTTTTGCCCTTTTTTGAATGGTACTATTGCGATTGGATAAATTTCTTCTATGCTTTGAATTTTCTGTGACAAATAATTGGCTAAGTTGCAGAGATATTGTGCTATGTATTGACTGAGGTGTTTTAGTATAAATAGGGAGTGCTAGGGCTTCCTGTGTTGCACGTGTTTGGGATATTTGTCAGTTTTGTCAGGAAAATACTTGTGTTAAATGGGGTTTTTGTTCTGCTACACCAAATAGATTATGTGGCTTTTTGAGTGTTTGTCTCAATTGCAACTTTTGTTTGAAATATTCATATATAGGCAATATCATATTATGGCCTGAATATGTTCCTGGTTTATCTGTATTGCAATTGGGACCTTGATGTTGGATGGGTTCCCAGTGCCTATTTTATGTATTGTCTGTTCCATGTGTGCTGCTGTGTGAGACATATTCTCTTTTTAGCACTTTATTTTTAAGGTGTTGCACACAGTGTCATAGGCATTCATGAGTTTATATATATTACTGTGTGTGATGTCATGGCTTAATCATGAGTATTTGGCTATGAAGCTCATTTGCAAGTACTAGTAGTTTGAATGGCAGTGGTTGTTTTATTGTTATGTGGTTAATATTGGAGGAGAGTATGTTTATGTATTTCAGGTATTGTTGTATAGGATTAAGATGCAATTTTATATTTTATTTAACACAATATAGGTTTCTGAGAATAAGAATTCCAGTGTGGTTGTTTATAGTAATACTCTTATTGTTCTTGTTAGTGGAAGTATTGATGTTTGAATTTTATTGAAATATATTGCTATTATTTATGATGAATGATCTGTGAAAGTTGAGGGTGTAATTTTTATTGTAATTAGATGGTGCAGCTTTACAAAAATCAATGAGTGAAGAGTAACTGCTGTTGTGGAAAGTTATTGTGTTGCTTGGTAGAAAGCCCTAGGCACTCATCACTGGTATTGATATGCTATGTAGCCATTGCTTTGTAAATTTTTTGTATGTCAATGTTGTGGTTTCCTATTATTATGGTTGGATTTGATGTGGTGGTTAGTAATGAATGGATGTTTGCAATTATGGTATTGAACTTATTGTACTGTGGGGGGCATGTATATAAAAATTAAATTGATTGTTATAATTGTCTTGGAAATTTGTTATTAATAGGTTTGAATCTATGATTATTTTAAATGATGTGAAGGGGAATTTCATAGAAATGATGAGTCTGGTACCTGTGAGGGGGTTGAGGAGTCTCAAGAGCATGCACAGAAACCTTCTTTGTTTATGTGTTCTGCTGGATCTGTTTGAGATCTGGCATAAATTTTGGGTTCTAGTAGTTCAAGTATATGTTGATGTGTGCTTTTATCCATTATTTCAATTTGTTGATTTTCAAGGTTGAATTTAAATCCCTTACCTTAGATGTGATCATGCTTGTGGTCCATTCTGTTGTTGTTGTTTGTTCTTGTGCATCTTCATAGTTTGGTTCTATTGCTTCATCAGTTGTATCAGTTGAGTAGTATGTTTGTTCAATATTCTCTCTGGATTAAGCCCTTCTGTCTTCACCTTCTTTGCTTTTTTGTTTTTCTTTGGTGGTCATGCTGGTCATTTTTGTCTATGGAATTGTTTGCATTATTTGAGATAGGCATGGTTTAATTGTTTCCATTATATTGGATGACATCAATTAATCAATAGTAGTCTGTCCAATAGACAGGTCCAGAGAGTAGTCACTACATCAGTTCATCCATTCTTCCATTCCATTCTCTTCCTTGCCCATTTCCTCAATTCCACATAATCCTTTCCATCTCGTATATCATCCAATAATGTCAATCTCTTCCGTCCTTTCTTTTTATTTCCACTCATCATTCCTTCCAAAACATCTTTCATTAAACTATAATCTTTTCTTAATATATGTCCAATCCAGTTTCTCTTTCTCTCTCTGATATTTTCAATCAATCTTTTTTCCTCATTAACTCTTTTCAAAACTTCATTTGTTATTTTATTCACCCAACTGATTTTTTCCATTTTTCTCCATGTCCACATCTCAAAAGCTTCCAATCATTTCTTAATTCTATTACTCAATGCCCATGTCTCACAACCATACATTAAAACACTCCACACATAACATTTAATTAATCTCTTCCTTAATTCTCTTTCCATAGGTTCACAAAATATCTTCTTTCTTTTTATAAATGTCATCTTTGCCAATGCTATTCTTCTTTTAACTTCATCTTCACTTCTTCCAGCCTCACTCAACCAACAACCCAAATATCTAAATCCCTTCACCTGTTGAACCATGTTATCATGGATTCCAATTAGCAGTCTTTTTGCATCTCTCCCTATCCATAAACACTTAGTCTTTTCAATATTAATCTTCATTCCATATGCCATACATCCTTCTTCCAATTTATTCAACATATTCTGAAGATCCTTTTCTTCCTCAGCAATAAGAGCCACATCATCTGCAAATCTTACATACTTTATTACTCTCCCTCCAAAATTTGCTCCTCCACAGTCCAAATAATTATTTAGCATATCGTCTAAATAAATATTAAACAAAACAGGTGACATACTACAGCCTTGCCTAACTCCACTTTCTATATTCACTTCATCAGTCTCATTACACCCAAATCTAACTCTTATACTTTGACCATTATACATATTCCATATCAATTGTCTTTCTTTCCAGAATACTCCTTTATCTCTTAAGATAGACATCAGTTTATTCCAGCTTACTCTATCAAATGCCTTTTTTAAATCTACAAAACATATACCAATTCCTTTATCTCTTTCAATATATCTTTCTGCAATTGTCCTAACAACACCAATAGCATCTCTTGTGCTTTTCCCTTTCTGAAAACCAAACTGTTCTTCATCAATATTGTTTTTTATTCTTGGTGTGCATTCTGGCTGTGTTTGGTTATTTTTGTTCATAATGTTGCTGGTATTTGTTTCTTCTTTGCTTGCATTTGTTTCTCTGGCATTCTCACCGATTTTATTCATTTTTTTGATTGATGATTTGTTGCTATTTTTTCCACATTCTTGTTGAATGTGGTCCTGCTGCATCAATGAAAGCAAGACATCATATATAGCCCTGACTTCTAACCATAAAAAATATCAAAGAAGGATACCAGCTTTATAATAAAAGTAACAGACAGCAAGAGAATAACAATCACAAGTAAGAAAAATAAAGTTTCATAATATAAAATAAATAACTTGATTTACAAAAGAAGAAATTTTTGATGCCAGAGAGAAAAAACATGGTGTCAATGCAAAAAAGTGACAAGCTGAATAGCGCCAAAATAACTCATAATAAAGCAAAGATAAACAACACTGCCAAAACCTATGCAAATGCTGCAAAACCAAATGAACAAACAAACAACCCAGAAAATGACTCAAACCTAGCACAAACAACTAGATTCAGAAGAGCAAATCAAAAAGATATTGATGCACTAAGCCTTAGAAATGAGAACAACCTAAAACCCCCATCAAATAATTTAAGAGGAATTGCAAATGATTACAATTCCCATTTGCCAACTGCCAAAAAACTGACACTATATAAATTCAGAGAATTACTGAGGCAATAACTGCAAATGGAATATGGAACACAGTATTAAGCATTGGAGACCACCCTAACTTGTGATATCTGGCAATAGAATTCTTGACAAATATCAAAGAGCCAGATTCCAAGCACAGTTCAAAATGCTAGGAAATTATACCTTGATAATGTTAGACAAAAACTTACAATACTATGTCATGGGCATTATTAAGAATATTTAATTTGGGTATAGCATTCAGGCCTTTCAGAACATGATACAGCCATTTGGTAAAGCAATATATTTAAAACCAATATACCTAAAAGATACACCCATAGTATAAACCCAGAAAACATCCCAACACAAATTATTGACCAGGTAGCAATACTCTCACTCTACATAAGCAGACTAAATCCACAATGCTATTTGTATGAAAACCACGGTCATCTGGTGACAAACTGTAATACAATCCAGATCACACAAAGTCAAACCAACATGAAATAATGCAAAAGCAGGACCAAGCAATAAAAACCCTCCAAGCTAATGATGAGACAACCACAAACAAAAAAACTACAGAACAACCCTGACTGGAGAACACTATGAATGAAGACACAAACAGAAACATGGAATTTTTAGACCTATCAATTAAAAAGGGATAAGCAAGAATCAAACATTCAATGAGGATGTGGAAATAATAATAATAATAATAATAATAATAATAATAATAATAATAATAATTATTATTATTATTATTATTATTATTATTATTAATAATAATAATAATAATAATAATAATAATAATTATTATTATTATTATTATTATATTCTATCATGTTGTCAGGTGTAAAGGTAATTTTTATTGCTATTATTATTTCAATGGGTTATACTAGAATGTACTGGTATATCCACACATTCTCAGATAAATTTTATACATTTCATTACGTTCTGGTTTTATTAAATTTTGCAATATTTTATCTAACAGAGATATTCGTCTCTTACATTTATTTTATATTACAAGATTTATGAGTATTTCAGTCACTCATTGGTAGAACAGTCTTAAAAGAGTTTATCAGAAATCTAGTATGCCAATAGTTTACCGCTATATACCAATTTAATTGCATATTTATCTACTTTAAATTACTACACTTTATTTTGCATTACATCCACTTATTTATTTAAAGTTTATACTATATAATTTATATTTGTGTGTATTTTGTTATTTATTGCCAGAAATTTTATTGTGCTCTTATTTTAAAATAATTTAATAGTCACTTGACTAATCTCAATTGTTGGTTTCAGAGATTGCTTATTGTTTTGAATAATTTTATGGGTATCTTAAGTTAGTCATCTTATTAGTGTTAATTTGTTATTTGCCATTGTTTATTTTGTATGAGGTGTTTGCCTTAAAAATGAGATCTGTTATAATGATTTATTGTGCTTTGTGGGATGAGGTGCTTTCCCCATGGCTTATATTTATTCCATGAGCTTGATAGTGCTTTTGTAATTTATGATAGTTATCACTTACCATTATTATTGAAGGTACCTAGATCCCTAGAGAGGATCATTTATATTTGATGTGTCTTTCCACATTTTCCTGATATGCTGTGATAAAGTCCAGGCATCCATTTGTTTGTCTGAGAGAGGTATTTGGAGGCCACCATTTCACTGATATTTTCTTGCTCTGCAGAACCTATGTTTTGCCTATCACTCATGATGAACTTTCATATTTTCCACCATGCTAGGTGAAGTTATCTTTGTATTAGAATTGACATGGCAATGATTAGGAAGTTTATAAAGAGTTAGTTCTTCAGGTAACATTATGTACAATTCTTTGTGGTGTATAACAATGTCTGTATTGTGTTGCTGAGTCATCTACCCATGCACCCAACTACTTATCCACCCATCTACCTACCCACCCACACATTTACCTACCTACCTACCCACCTACCTACTCACCCACCCACCTACATACCCACCTACCTACCTACCTTTTAAATATTTAGTATTTAGCACTTGGCACTTAGATAATACATACATCTTATGTTAGCTGTCTACCCATCTGGATCACCTCACTGATGGATTTATAAGTCATTTGATATTTAAAATATTATTATGTGGATAGTAATTTGGTATGATTATGTGTATGACTTCTGGTAAATGGCACACTTTTAATTTCAAAATTTATGTCGAAGCCTAAAACAGTATTATGAAATTTTAGTCAAGTTATCTCAATTTTATTAGTTAGTGATATTCTACCAGTCTATTTATTCAAAACCAGTTAGTGTAGAATGCAGTGTTAATCTAATTGCCTAGACTCCATAATTATTAATTTTGTAATAAGTTGATGATTTATTTAAACTCATTTGATTTTAATTTAGCCTAATAGTGTACTAATTTGCCTTTTAAGGCTATAACCAAAAATTTAGTTGACCTAAGGGTGTATTTTAAATGAAGGGTTAGATCAGCTTAGTATAAGCTAACACTTTAGTATTATTTTTCTTTTAAATTTTAATTGGCTATGAACTAAATTAAGATACCAGCTAATTTTATTGTTAAATCAATCTTGTTGGAATATTTGATGTAACAACCACCTAAAAATTTATATTTTAAACCTTAGAGTTATTGTCAGGAGAAGGTCTGGATGCCCTTATGTGCCAACTAATGTAATCAAATTGTAACAGTGCTTCTGTGGGCAAATAGTTCCGAATATTTAATGTAAATATAATAAAAAAAACTTATATATATTTATATTTAATCATTAATAAATTTAAGTATGATTATTTTAAAAGTATTCAGTTTGTTTTTCTATATGTCACTTGTCTTGAGTTCACACAAACCTTATGTGTTTATTAGAGTTATTAAATTTTTTATTCGCAAAGAGTATATTATTCACAATTGTGATTTCTATCAAAAATCTGGGTAACAGATAATCAAATTTTGCAGTTCCAAAACTTGTCATTTTCCAACGGAAATCTTTTACAAGAAACTTCTCAATTCCAAAGACTGGAATTTCTTATGAGAGGAATTAAAATTGAATATTTTAAGAGAAATTCAGATCAATACAATTTTGGTGAAGATTATTCTAGATATTTTCAGACCGCACTCATTATTAACCATTTCTTTATAATTTGAAGATACAATCATTGCACATGATAATTTAATTTGTGTTGTTTATGAGATAATAGAAAGACATAAAATGTACCCTTTTTTTGGTACTGTTTTCGAGTGATATCCTGGATAAATGGCTATGATTACTCTAAATTTAATATATTTTATTATGCCATTATTAAGCAAATTAAATGTTTTCTTTGTTTAATTATTTCTATTGTGATAAAATGTTAGGAAGCATCTTCTTATAAGGAAAGTCTATGCCTCTAGAATCTCCCAGGATATTAGTCATTCATTGTCAACCAATTATTACGGAAAAATTTCTAAAGATATTCAGAACCCTGAGATGATTATAATTGTTATTTTGTTCATATTATTGAATAAGACATTCATTTAACTTGTATAGTGTTTTAGAAAAAGACACTATAATTAGTCTATATGCTATTTAATCAGTACACAGTATTTTATTATTATTCTGCAAGAGTTTTAATTCATGCTCTTCTTTGACATTCTGATATAGCAAGCATTAAATATTAAGATATTTTGAGATAAAGAATAGTATGTTAGGTTTCTATTATTACAGATAACTTCTATACTCAGAGAATATATTTTGGTAGAGGGGAAATCATATCTTAAAAGTATTTTATGAATAAGAGTGAAGTTTTTCCTCTTCTTAATTTCATTTGTAATTATTTATCTGCTTAATAAATATTATTATTACTTTTAAATTTCCCTTTATCTTAATAGATGTCTCTGAAGTATTTTTTCTTTTATTATAACCACCAGTGAGTTTAGTCCATGCTTCAAACATAAGAATCTCTCCAATTAGTCATTATTTTATAAAGATGAGTGGTCATCATCATTTTACTTATTCATTAATTGCCATTTAGGTTACAATTGGCACTCCAACTCACCCTCCCCACTCCCCTCTCTTTTAAAGGCTACAATATATATATAAAATAAATAAAATATCCGTTAATTAAAAACAATATTGTAATTATAATTGAAATAATATTTTTAACGGTTTATAAATAATTACAAACAATCTTAAAATCCGCAGAAGTACTTTCGGTACCGAAAGTACTTCTGCGGATTTTAAGATTGTTTGTAATTATTTATAAACCGTTAAAAATATTATTTCAATTATATATATATGGCATCTCTAATAATATATAATCATGAGAATAATTAATTTTTCCCATGTTATATACATTAATGCATTGCCCCTTATTGTCAAAATTTGTCTTACAACTGTGAAACGAATCCAGTTACATATGGATTTTTAGTTAATGAACCTGACAAGTGTTATTAATAAAGGCAAACTTCCAATCACAATCAGATATTAACCAAGTCTCATTCAATATGGCAACAAAGTTAAATTATTTTTTGTAGTACTGAGGCTTTATGACATCTGAATATGTTTGGAAAATTCACTCTTAATTAATAATACTTAAATTAAAAACAGGGCATGAATTTGAAAAGGATTGTATAAGGATGATACAATTTACAGATAATAAAAGGGATAGAAAAATAAAAGAGGCTATTTATATTAATAATATTAAGCCACTTTTGAATAGAGGTTTGGTGATCTAAACAACATTTAAGAAGAATATGTATAATTTTATCCTGAAAGAACCTTCATTATAGCTCATCATCAGTTACCTCAGAAGGGGGGGGGTATTTTCTTTTTCTTTGAATTGCGTTTGTCACAATCATATCTATTAGTGGTTTCCTTTTATCATTTATTAGTTCTAAATAATTTATAAATTAGTTTTCTATAAAAATCATCTATTTTAGTATTCACATCAGGGGTATTAATTTGGAGATATTTTTTATGTAATGTCACTCTAATTAGGTACAACTATGGCCTGTTCACTTGAATGTGTCTCTATGCCACAATATAAACCTGAAAACTGTTGGTAATAATGAAGATAAAAAATCTCTTCTGAATTATAAATGATGCAATGCCTATTCTGTTATAATGTGTGTATATATATATAACCATTAGAAAACAGTCAATACTTATATAATCCCAATATAGATAATAATCAACAATCTCAAACTGTTGTCAAGGCAACCTCCTTTTAACAATAAAGATTGTCTTGATAACAATTTGAGATTATTGATTATTATTTATATTGAGATTGTCTAAGTGTTGACTGGTTTCTAATGGTTACTTATAAACCCATTTAGCTTTGAGCATTATTACACTTATTATTTATATATATATATATTAAATACTGCCTAACACAATAGTAGTAATAATAAATAAAATTTATGTAACATTATAATATTAGCCAAAAAAACTAAACTTTATTAAAATTCTTCCACAATCATGGTTTTCATGGGTACCATATGGTTTGGAAGCAACTGTGTTTAATAAAGTGAAATTAAATAAAATATTAAAGTTTCAACAAGATATCATTTGCTCTCAACTGAATGGAAAAGAAACAGTAATAATCATGTGGTTGTAGCAAAGATAATTGTATCATGTAGATGGATGTGGATTTAGTAGTGTTTTAAAATTTTTATTTATTTGACAAGGAAACTCTTCCATATACTTGGTAATTTTATTGCTTCATTACATTTGTTAATGTAATTTGTTTTTTAATATTTCTATAGCTTCTCTAAACATTCTTTGATAATGGTTGTTGCATATAGATATGATTTTAGTATTTAAGAAATCTATGCAATAGCCAGTATAGAGTGATCAAGTGTTGAAGATGTTGAGTGTTTTTTCACTACATTAAATGTGCTCTTCTCTTACTCCTTCCTATATATGTAGTTGGACACTTGGCACATATATGGGTAAATAATAAAAATAGGACTTTAAATAGAAACATCAAGGCAAAGGTGTCTTCAACTATTCTACTACAGAAACTGTGCAAAAAAAAACATTATTCACCAGTTATATAATGAGCATGAATAGCTCTTAACAAGCTTTTCTGAATATCCCTATGCCCAGACCGGTTTCTAGCTGTTGACTTTCATCAGTAAGGCACTAGAATATTCAAGTATTAGATCTATGTCTGAATATCCTAGTGCCTCACTGATAAAATTCAATAGCTAGAAACCAGTCTGGGGATAGGATATTTGGAAAATATTGTTAAGAATTCATGCTCATTATATAACATTTTTAGTACAAGCTTATTAAATTAAGTCACATTCCTTGTAATTATTTTCCAGTTTTAAAAAGTAATGAATAGTGAAGGTTCTATTTGTGAATAGCTAAATATTCATTTATATTATCCAAAAATATAGACTATATAAATAGGTTATTAACTTAAAAAAATAAACACTAAACCTGTTTGGAACTTTATAAATTCTAACCTTTATATATCCTTTATTCCAAATATAGATAGAAGACAGTGCAAACTTTAAAAAAATCAAAGCAAAATCTTTAATGTCATAAGTTTTTAGTGTTTGGTTATTTTAATATTCACATACCAAACAAAATCAGTAGCTTCTCATTAATATATTTACATGACAGTCTGTGAATATAGCAGCTTTTATATGTGAGTTTGAAACTACAAAACACTACAATAATTGTTCTTTAGAAATCTAACATCCAAGAATAAAATTGTTTGCTCATTGGAGATTCATAATAGGATGTTTTCGTTTTAGTATTGTTTAGAGAAGAATTTGAGAATTAGCAGAAGTAGGAATTTGTTTATATTATGTTCAAGAATATAACTAAATTGCTGATGCATAAATCAGTCTTATAATTAAACAGAAAAGACTTTTGACCGATTGTATAATTATCAAGCAAGTTAGCAGTAAAAAATAGAAAAATTTAAAGATCAAAGTTTTGGACTTAATTTTCTATATAATGAAGACTTTATATTTGAATACCTATAATCCTAGGTCATTTTCAGATATAAGGGAAATTTTACAAATCGAAAAAACTATCCTACATTAAACAATAGATTGGTGGAAATTATGACGTAAGAACAAAATATAAAGAAAAATATTTGAAAAATGGATGTATATTTTACTATGCAGATAATAATTTTGAAAATATAAGTTGGTTTTATTAATAGAAGTATCATAGCAGAAATTGTAATTTAGTTACATCATTGTGTATTAGTTATAGTACAGATAGTTAATATTTATTATTTATATATATTTAACTTGCCTTTTGAATATTGTTAGCAGTTTAATATTCTTTAATAATAAAGAGCATATACACACATTATGCACTTACATTTTTACACAAATGTGTTTTAATGTGTGTCTATATATGTATAAATATATACACTATCTCAGGTAGCCTGTTTATATGTATATATGTTATTTCAGGTTACCTGTTTTCCAAGGCTCAAATTCACTTATTATTGCACCTATTATTGCAGCAATGGAAAAATGTCCAGATTTTGGTAAGTTCTATGTGCTCTACAAATAGATATATTTATGATAAGAAGTTATTTAAGCGGGTTTGAACCCAGACTTTCAATCTCTTTTCAGTCATCCACCCTATCTAATATAACCAATGCACATGACCACATACATATGAAAAAGATAAATAATTTCCAATAAACGTATTTCATGCTGAACCAGCACTCATCAGTTGGTCTGGATCATCATCTACACACATTTATAATCAGTGCTTGGCTTATATTAAGAAAGAATATATTGGTGATCATTGATCTTTTTCATGTGTAGTCATGTTTTTCAATTATATTAGATAGATTGGATGACTGGAGGGAGCTTGAAAGTGTGGGTTCAAATTCCCTTTAATTACATCTAGCTTATATATATATATAATAGTAACTTCCAGTTATTATTATTAACCAAACATACTTTTATCTCTAATGAAATTATTTATAAACATAAAATTTATTTGACTATTTTATTATGTATACATATATACTATTTATATATACATGTGAACTTTAAATAATACATAGCTTAAGCTTTTGAGTAAATGCCAGATTTGAAGTTGAGAAATAAATAATTATATATATATTATTATTATTATTAAATCTTAATGTATATTGGACAATTAATATTTGAATTAAGCATGAAATTGTAACAAAACACAAGGAGATTCATTTCTTTAGTTATTGAAGAGAAGAAAAGAAAATCATTTCTTTTTAAATAATTTTTTCTTTTATAAATATTATTATTCAACATTTGGAATTAAATATTAACTCTTCCAAATTAAGATAAATCTATGGATTAAAAGACTATAAGGAAAATATTTAAATTTTCTATTAAATCTTAAAAGAAATAGCAATATAAAAGAAAAGACATTTGTTTGAATTTTTGGAAACTACATTGTTTTAACACTTCGTTATTCTTCAGATATATATAAATTTAAAGTAATTATATATATATAAAGAATATTACAATGTGGAGCGAGTAGAATAATTATTGTATCGTAAAGGTTTCGAAACCAACTGCCATGCTATTTTGAAATATTAGTTGCAAAGAACGTCTAATGATAATAGAAAAATGGAGAATAAGAACATCATTATTCAAAGAATATTTACTTTATATTATATCAATCAAATCATTGGATATTATTAACAGTTTATCAATTAAGGATAAATAAATCATCATTATACCAATGAATTAATATACTTCATAAAAGATCTTCATTAGGATTATGAACTACAGACTTAAATACCAACTCTTAACTCTGGAAAATAAGTTTTTCTTTATTTATTTATATATATTATAATAATACTTATATTATTTTAATATGTTTATTATTATTATTATTTTTATTTCAAATTTGGCATCATTATATTTTAATAGGAATATCTAAATTTAATATTATAAACCCGAATTGAAGATTTAACATAATTCATCAAAATTAAATGAAATATATAAAAATGGTTATAATTTAACAGATATTTAAAGTAAATTTAATATATTTATAATATAATAAATATTTAATGTATTTTATTTATTATAAATACATATAATATATAAATTATACAATTTGTAAATAGTACTTATATATATATTAATAATTATGAAACATATATAATAACTGTAAATAAATTAATAAGTTATATAAATTATTAATTTTTGAATCTAGATATTGTTTTTATATATCTGTTAATTTAAATTGTTATTTATTTTTGAATAGTTTATTATAACATAGAATTTTATCATAGCATGTTAAATGAGAATATTAATTATTAATATTTTAAAATGGTAAAATTCATCCTTATTGATTTATTAATATTTTATTATCTTTTACATTATATTTTTTATTGTTTATTAAATATTGAGTTATTAATCTGATCTCTTTGTCTAATCATTATTAAATTATATTATATATATATATGTTAATATTATAAACATCATATGAATATCAATTATTACATAATGCTTATATAGAGGCATATTATATAATGACTTATTTTGAAATTATCCCTGAAAAGAGCTAATTGCAAATTCTCCATGAGTTTGAATATCATGGCATAATGGTGACTGAAAGAGGAATGAAAGATAGATGAACTAGTCTAAATTATGTCAAAATTTATTTAAAAATTATTGAGCTAGTATAATAAAGATAGATATAATCATGGACTTAGTATTTCATCGATTCATTTCTAGCATTCTACCTGAAGATCCAAAGTCCGATTGTAGTGAAATGCATATCCTCTTTTTGGTGAATTTAATCATCCCATTATATTTAACAAGCCCAATTTAGACTTTAAATATAATTGATTCCGTTATATTTGGTGCACAACATTTTGGACCTTGAACATTTAAGTTCATCAGAGGTATAATTGATTCCGTTATATTTGGCACACAATGTTTTGGGCCTTGAACATTTAAGTTCATCACAGGTATAAACTACATACTGTTACATATTTAGTGTCAACTGGGGCCTTGAGTCAATCATTTCAAGGCATTGAATCTAATTATCCCATTATATTTGACATATTAACTAGGGCTTTGAATCAATGATTCTATATTATTACATATAATGAGAAAGTCATGGATAGATTAATTGGTGATTCTTAGTAACAAGTATGTTGTTATGAAGATTTATATGGTGTTTATAATTGCAAGATTAAAATAATATTAAAAAAATGATAATATATATAATATGATTTGGAGAGATCAATATTTAAATAACTAATTATTAAATTGTGTTTTAAATAAGAGTTAAGTGGGATATAGTTTTTATATAGACATAGGCGTTTAATATATATATATATATATATATATATATATATATATATATATATATATATCATTAGAATATCATAAGTATATATAAATAGCATGAAGTGGTAAAGAACTTTACGATATAATATTTTGGTTATAAAAATATATAAACTTGAGTAATATTTGAATTAAGTTAAAATTTGTTATGCTTCGGAGTGGGAAAATGTTTTCAAACAAAGGTACTGAATGCACTAATTAAATGCAGGATGATATGCAAAATGAACTAACTGATGATTTTAATAATATTATAGAACAATCATCATTGGTACATGCACCTGGGGGTTCTACAACCATAGTCGAATACCCTCAACAAACACAGAGTTTAAATCAAGTGTTATCTCAAACACAAAATATAGTTGATGAAGATTTAAATCAATCATCTAAAATTGAGATTAACCAATCACTTAATGTTGGTACAACAAAGGTTATAGATAATAACACAACTATGATGGAAATGTTACAGATGTTTATGAATGAAATAGACAGTGACATTAGTAGGTTAAAAAATAGTTTTAGAAGTGATATGTGTAACTTAAATCAAAAATTGGATGATAATAGTACTAGTTTTAGAAGTGACATGTCTAACTTAAAAAGTGATTTGAATCAAAAATTAGATAATGATTATAAAAAATTAGATAATAATAGGACTAGTTCAAAAAATGAAATTAAAAGTGATCTGTATGATAACAAAAGGGAAGATAAAAAAAATTACAATAGGAGGTGAAAAAGAATTTTAACCTGGTAAACCTTATCATTGGCATAATTGGTATATTGTTTGTAGTCAAAATTATTTTTATATTTGGAATAAATATACAATTTTAAAGTTATTTAAAAACAATAATGGATGGTTTGAAATTATTTTGGATGGAAAATTTGCTACTATGTATACTAGTGGTGATTTTTTGTGAGAATAAAGGTCTGGAACTATGTTTGAAGGAATTGCAGAATGCATGTAATCAAGTTAAACCTGGTACTCCTAGTCAATCTATTTTATCTTTAATTGATTCAACATGTTTAGCTATTGGAAATTGGTCTTTTATGTATGAAACAGATGATAGAATTGTTATTCGTAATTCACATAATCAAAAACAAGCTATTATCTTACAAGAAGAAGGTTTTATTTTTGAATCCAATAAAGGTAATAAACATTCTTTTAATGCTGAAACTTTGGTTGACACTGAATTTTCTACTGGTTGGATATCTCAGATTCCTAATGATGGAATAGAAAAGTATCCTATTAACTTTATTTTAGAGGAGACAATATCAGCTCCACAAATAAATTCTATTAAAACAATCATGAATGATACAATGCAGATTAAAGTGAACAAACAACAAGAAAAACCTCAAACTTATATTGAATGTAATGATGATATTCAGAGTAAATCATTATTAGTTCAGTTGACTACTATAGAAGAAAATTATCAAAACCACTATGATATTATACAACAGAGTAAAGATATAAAAAGTCAGCATAATATGTTTGGAATGATTAATTTAAACTCATTCAATTCAGAAATAATTGTGGAAATGAATGAAGAAAAGAATCTCCAAAACACACAAGTCATAGAGATGCAACAAACAGAGATAAAGTATAAGACTCAAGATGGTAAAAAAATAGAAAATGAAGTAGTGAATAATTTGGAAATTGTTGTTAAAGATCTTGATGGGATAAATGAGCCTAATATAAAATCTATTTTTTTCACATCAGATATTGTTTGAGACAAGGAATGATTCTCTTAAAACTAATATAGATATCTATGATAATAGTAAAGAACAAAGTTTTAGACAAAATCATTTAGAATTTATTAAAAAAGATCCACAACAAATAATTATCTCTAATAATAGATTAAATTTTCAGTATTATATAATGCCTGAAACTGAAAATTATTTTATTAATATTGATTTAGAAGGATTAAATTTAAATATTTGTAAATTTAATTATGAAAATCAATCATTAATCTCTCAGATGAATATTTCAGAAATTATTCCATAAGTTATGTAATACTTACGAAGGTTCATTTACATTCATTAAACACATGAATGATAGTGCTTAATGAAGATTAGCACTTATTATGGAAGGACTTTCAAGGATTGTGACCATTTGAAAATGAAAATAGATAATGAATAATGATTGAACCCATTATAGTTTGTTAAAGAAAAAAAAATGTATATATAGAAATTTTGATGACATAAATATTGATGTAGGAACTAGATATAGAAAAATTAAATTAAACATGAATACACTTGTTTAATGAAATTTAATCTTTGATTACTTGATCTAGAATAGGAAGTATACCAAATGGTTAATATTATAAAGTAATAAAATGCTAACATAATTTATAAATCTATAAAGTATAAATATACAATTATAGATGTGTGTGTGTATATATATATATATATATATAGTATGTATAGGAAGAATACTTAATAGTCTTAAAGAAATATTCTCACCCATACGACTACACTTTCATCAAACTATACTTATACAATGTAAAAAATATAAACCTATATTTAATGAACCCAAAATAAATGAAGAAAAAGACATTTTACAAGCTCATAAACAACTTGTTAAAATGGCAGGTAATAGAAGTTGGAATAAAAAAAAATGTATTTATGAATTTAAAGTTGGAGATAAAGTTTTGATAAAGACTTTCCATCCCAGTAATCCATTAGAGAATAAATATAATAAATTCTACAACACATACAAAGGACCTTATACTATTGTTAAAAAGGCAGGTCCAAATGTATTTTGGATTAACCAAGAAGGAGAGATTTGTGGTACGTATAATTCACGAATTTTAAAACCTTATTTTGGCTGTTTATAATGATATATAGTGAAGTAAGGTGAACATCAAAATAAATATATGGGTAGTCTAAACCACACGGTAGTATAAAAAATAATAATAGTGATCAATGTAATAAAAAAAATAGTTAAGAACATTAGCTTTGATGAGGGTATTCTTTAATGCCTTAATATAAGTTAAAACAATAGTCAATTCATATTAATAAATGGATACTCTAATATTTATTTAGTTCTTTTCAAATTCATAAGTCTTAAAGAAGCAGGAATAAGGCTAATAAATAAATTTGTGTTGTCCCAGAAGGAAACACATTATTTTATTTTATTTTTATTTATTTTTAAATTTTAACCATCAAAGTCATTAATTTTTGATCATTATCAAAATATATAGCCCAAGTATAAAGAAAATATAACAGTTAAAAATTATTCAGCTCTTCATAAAATCCAAGTATAAATGTAATTAAATTATAAGAACATACTAAAATATTTGTAAGTATTTAAAATTTTAACTTAAATTAAAATTTTAATTCCCTAAGGGAAGGAGAAATATAATAGTAACTTCCAGTTATTATTATTAACCTAACATACTTTTATCTCTAATAAAATTATTTATAAATATAAAATTTATTTGACTATTTTATTATGTATACATATATACTCAATTATATATACATGTGAACTTTAAATAATACATAGCTTAAGCTTTTGAGTAAATGCCAGATTTAAAGTTGAGAAATAATTTTATATATATATTATTAAATCTCAATGTATATTGAACAATTAATATTTGAATTAAGCATGAAATTGTAACAAAATACGAGGAGATTCATTCTTTCTTTAGTTATTGAAGAGAAGAAAAGAAAATCATTTCTTTTTAAATAACTTTTTCTTTTATAAATATTATTATTCAATGTTTGGAATTAAATATTAACTCTTCCAAATTAAGATAAATCTATGTATTAAAAGACTATAAGGAAAATATTTAAATTTTCTATTAAATCTTAAAAGGAATAGCAATATAAAAGAAAAGAACATTTGTTTGAATTTTTGGAAACTTCATTGTTTTAACACTTCGTTATTCTTCAGATATATATAAATTTAAAGTAATTATATATATAAAGAATATTACAATGTGGAACGAGTAGAATAATTATTGTATCGTAAAGGTTTTGAAACCAACTGCCATGCTATTTTGAAATATTAGTTGCAAAGAACGTCTAATGATAATAGAAAAATGGAGAATAAGAACATCATTATTTGAAGAATATTTACTTTATATTATATCAATCAAATCATTGGATATTATAAGGCAGTTTATCAATTAAGGATAAATAAATCATTATTATACCAATGAATTAATATACTTCGTAAAAGATCTTCATTAGGATTATGAACTACAGACTTAAATATCAACTCTTAACTCTGGAAAATAAGTTTTTCTTTATTTATTTATATATATATTATAATAATACTTATATTATTTTAATATGTTTATTATTATTATTATTATTATTATTATTATTATTATTATTATTATTATTATTATTATTATTATTATTATTATTATTTCAAATTTGGCATCATTATATTTTAATAGGAATATCTAAATTTAATATTATAAACCCGAATTGAAGATTTAACATAATTCATCAAAATTAAATGAAATATAAAAATGGTTATAATTTAACAGATATTTAAAGTAAATTTATTATATTTATAATATAATAAATATTTAATGTATTTTATTTATTATAAATACATATAATATATGTTATACAATTTGTAAATAGTACTTATATATATATTAATAATTATGAAACATATATAATAACTGTAAATAAATTAATAAGTTATATAAATTATTAATTTTTGAATCTAAATATTGTTTTTATATATCTGTTAATTTAAATTATGTTATTTATTTTTGAATAGTTTATTATAACATAGAATTTTATCATAGCGTGTTAAATGAGAATATTATTTATTAATATTTTAAAATGGTAAAATTCATCCTTATTTATTTATTAATATTTTATTATCTTTTACATTTTATATTTTATTGTTTATTAAATATTGAGTTATTAATCTGATCTCTTTGTCTAATCATTATTAAATTATATTATATATATATGTTAATATTATAAACATCATATGAATATCAATTATTATATAATGCTTATATAGAGGCATATTATATAATGACTTATTTTGAAATTATTCCTGAAAAGAGCTAATTGCAAATTCTCCATGAGTTTGAATATCATGGCATAATGGTGACTGAAAGAGGAATGAAAGATAGATGAACTAGTCTAAATTATATCAAAATTTATTTAAAAATTATTGAGCTAGTATAATAAAGATAGATATAATCATGGATTTAGTATTTCATCGATTCATTTCTAGCATTCTACCTGAAGACCCAAAGTCCGATTGTAGTGAAATGCATATCCTCTTTCTGGTGAATTTAATCATCCGTTATATTTAATAAGCCCAATTTACTTTAAATATAATCGATTCCATTATAATATATATATATATACACTTTACTTGTATTTTGGTATTATAATAAGAAGTTATAGATTCTTGATTTAAACATATTATAGTGTTCTACTAAAGGCGTGCATATATATAAATGTATGAAGTGAATCGTAGTATAATAGTTAGTACATCTGCTGTTACACTGGTGATTTAATTAATAAATCTGAACGAAGTAAAAGTTGGACTTTTTTTTATCTTCAAAAAAGGTGTTTTTTTTTTTTCAAGTAATAGCCCACAGTCAACTTAGCTATCTATCTATAATGTTTGGTCAGTAAATAAACGTCTGGCTAGTTTTATGTAGTAGAGAGTAGAACAAAAATTAAAAACTATTAAAACACTCAGCATTTAAAAATGCCAAGCCCTAAAAATACTCTCACCTTCACTGGTTGTATTTGAAGTTGTTGAAAAACATCTGATTTGAATACTTTGAAGGTTGTTTATATATATAATATTAAAATTCCATTTGAACTTACTTGTTGTTTTATGTTTAAGAAGCTTTTTTACTTTTTAGTAAAAACCTAGATTTTATTCTTGGATAAATTAGTCAGTTTTATTATTTAACTATATCAGGGTATTTGGCCCCATATTGAATTTTATAGTATGCAAAGCACATAAGGTTCCATTTGCCTTAAAACTCAAAGTTGAACAGACTATTAAAGATATAGTCAATAAAATGGTTGTGTCTCCAGTTGGAGATTCATCATGAACTACACTAGTTGTAAATAAAGGAGTATATCTAGTCCCAAGTGTATGTAAAGTTTTAGCATCACTTCAATAGGTAGTGTTCTTCACACAAATCAACTTAAAATCAGCTTTTTATCAAATATCCATTACAGATAGAACTGCTGAATTGCTAATGATCAAGTACTCCTCTATAACTTTGTAAGTGCAACAAATTGCCTTACAGGATGCTCCAAACATATTATAAGAAAATATGGATTGTTTATTTTAAGGCATGGAAGGAGTTATTCCTTATTTAGATGACATTTTAATAATTGCTCAAACAGAAAGTGAATTGGAAACATGCATGTTGAATGTTTGTGCAAGACTGGACAAAATTGGAGGTAGAATTAATCCTTCTAAATATACATGGGCTACATGTGAAATTAAATTTCTGGGTCTGTTATAAACCAGAAAGGAAAATACTCTAACCCAAAAAAAGATAGAGCTGTCAAAAATGCTCCAAAGCCTAGGAACATAAAAGATTTGCTTGCTTTTCTAGAATTGCTCAACTTTTTTTGAGTTTCCTGAAAGGGAAGTCACACATCTTTACAATATTAATAAGCTAATGTATAAAGGACAACACTGGAAATGGACTAAAGAACATGATTTAGCTTTCCAGAAATAAAAGATTTACTAACATCTGTGAAAGTTCTTGTACATTATAACAGTGGTTAGGAAGTGATTATTACAAACAATGCTTCAGATTTCGGAGTTGGAGCTGTCATTTCACATCATTGTTATGAGAACACCATATTGCATATGCCTTGAGGAATTAAACAGCTTCTGAAAAAAGTTATAGTCAACTTGACAAAGAAGTACTGGCTATAATATTTGCTATTAAAAATATCATCAATATGTATTCGGACAGAAATTCTTTATTTATATGGATTATCATCCATTACTGGTAATTTTTGGACAAGATAAGAAAACTCCTGAATATACCAGCCAATGTATGAGTCTTTGGATTTTTTTTTAGCAGCATATAATTAGATATTAATTTATAAATCTGGAAAAAAAATTACTCATGCTGATGCTTTGTCATGTCTGCAGGATGCTTGTGAATTCCAGCAAAATATATAGAAATAAATTACTTTCATACTTGAAAGCAAAAAAACTGTAAATAGCTCCAAGGTTGAAAAATGGACTAATAATGATCCTGGATATAAAAGCTTGAGAAATTGGATTCAATTTGGATGGAATAAAAGTCAACAAAATTACATTGCAATACCTACCTGGAATGCTCATGTAAGTCTATCTATGTGTAGTGACTGTAATTTAATGGTGGATTGAGTGCTCATACCCACCAGAAGGTTGGAAGCAAGTACTCAGTTTGCTATACCAAGGATATCCAGGTATAGTGCAAATGAAATTCTTAGCTCGTTCATGTATTTGGTAGCTTAATTTAAATCAGGACATTGAACAAATGGTTAAAAATTGTGTTGAATGCTAGTCTACTACTGATTTTCCTCCAAAGACTTTTGATTCATGGGAAGTAGAAACACTACTATGGCAACACTTACATTTAGATCATGCGGATCCAATGAATGGATATATTTTTCTAGATGCAATTGATTCTTATTAAAAATGGGCAGAATATAAGCTTTTAAAAACATGATGAGGGTAGAGTGTTCTACCCATGCCCTAAAAAGAGATATTTTCAGGCTATGGTTTTCTGGAAACAATAATATTGGACAATTAAACAGGATTTACATAGTAAGAGTTCCAGGAGTTTTTATCTGATAAAAGGATAAAACACATATTCACTGCTCCTTATCATCCAGAATCAAATGGTTTCACTGAAAAGGTGGTGCAACATTTAAAAGCAACACTGAATAAAACATCTTGCAAAGACATACATGAAGCTTCAGTTGATGTGATGTTTTATCAACATTTCACTTTTATTGTGCCAATAATAAAAACACCAGCTGAACTGTTGCTGTGTTACAAGTGTTGCACACTCTTAACAAAGTTGTTACTGGATAAAAGTTATTGTGAATAATAATTTTGATATTGAAAAGTTTAAAATAGGCAAACCAGTGTGGAGTCATGATATTTTAAAAAGGAAATGGTTTCCTCCTGCTGTTATGGAAGTTCTCTCTAAGAATATATTTGAATAGTTAAACTGAATAATGGACACATTCTGAAGAGGCACATCAATCATTTACAATATTGGCAGAGTGAAATAATAGATGCAGATAACACTCAAAATACATTATGAAATGAACTGTGGACTTCTAATGAAGAAGAGGAGAAATGTCCATAACTAATTAATCTGACCAAACAGTTCTAGTGGGAACAATATACAAGCAGTTGATTAGATTATACAACCAGATCCAGTGGATGTAATGGATAATCAAGAAGAAAGAGATTTACCTCCCACCAGACTCACTAGAGTTTGATGACAACCAACAAGATTGCAAGAATATTTTTTGTAACTAGAAAGAGCTATTTTCTAGAATGGGGGAAGGGTAACCTGTTCTGTGTGTGTATATGTATATTTAGAATAAATAAATTTTAATAAAATCTTGTATTATATGTACAGACAGTACATTAAATAACTCTAGAAAATTAGCATAAAGCTGCAAATCTAGATTTGATATTGAGCAAGGTCATTATATTTAAATGAGCCCTACTACGTATTCTGAACTGCATAAATATCACCAGATAAGTTTTAGCAGAACAGAGCAGCATTTTATACAATCACGTGAGCAGCAATTGTGCAACCTTATAAGCAGAAAAACACAATGTGTGTGTGTGTGTTAATTGTAGTAGAAATCAATGAAATGGTTAAAGACTGATATTAGAAATAAGATTAGAATATCTGTGTGTTAAAGCTAAAGTAAATGAATATACACAGATAATTGGATTTGTATATAACGTTTGTGCATAAGAATAGTTTATTATGTGGCCAATTATTGGAATTGCTTAAAGAAGCTAAAGTAGTTTCATTCATTTGCCTCAGGGTGGCCTTTGAGTGTTCCATCACCAGATTTTCAATTGGATGGTCAATTGAAGAGTTGGAGTGGATTGAAGCCTGTCCATTAAGGTATGAAGATTGGCTATCTTAATATAAGCACTTATTACATATATGTGTAGAGAATGATAATCTGGACCAACTGATGATTGCTGGTTTAGCATGAAATACGTATATTAGTGATTATTTATCTTTTCGACATATATGTGTTCAAGTGTATCAGTATTATGAGATAGAATGGTAAGTGGTGGGTTGTGTGAAAGTCTATGCTCATATACCCTATATATTATTCTTTTCACTATTAGCAAGTGAATAAACTTTTTTATTACTTTAGCTAATGTTTTGTTTTGATTAAATTATTGTAGGTGCATATACAGCCGGCGAACATAAATCTCATCCCTGTATACAGCAAATAAAGGATAAACATATTGTTTAAAATTATAAAAATTATGTTAAATCGATATTCACATGCTTGATAACTAGTTATAACTATACTTATAACATATAACTTCAAATTTCATTATTGTATATTAAGACTTAATAATAAAAAATAAAACTAGACAGTTCTGTATCAGCCCCTAGGGTTGTTTTGAAATCTCCATATTATACATCAATGCTTTCTGGAGATTATCCATACTTTGTTTGTCTATTTTGATTAATATTGGATGAGGAGAATATTACTTCGAAATGGTAAAGCCACTGACTAAGAATTTCTTCGTAATCAGATTTTATTATTTTTTTCTATTAATAGGATATGTATAACATATGTTAATATATTTTATCTTTCACATGTATAATATATTGTATGTACAATATATGCATGGCACACAACAATATATCATATCCAACGCATTAGAATTATTTTTTAACTTTATAAGCAGAATTAAAACTATTAACAATCATATATATTTTCATTTTGTTTTTGTTTGTTTATATATATATTTTAGATGAAAAGAATCTCACGACAAACCTTTCTCATATACTCGATAATATATTTTATGACAAAATTTCTGAAGTAAGTTAATATTTATAATATCATCTCTTGTATTATAGTTATTTAAAATCTAAATGATAAATTATGGAGTTGGTTGACAATTATAAATTAATACCACCGGTGATTCAATGTTATCATTTCGTCAAAGAATCCTATAGCCTCGTTAATTCTAAGCGGCCTTTGGCAAAGAACTTTTTATATACACGTTATTATTGATTACATGATTATTATTATTATTATTGTGCATTTTCAAACCGTTATTAATGATTTAAAAATGAATCATTTTAAAATGTATTATTTATCAAAGAACTTTATATTATTATCATATATTTGTGCGTGTAATTAAACGTAATTTGATGTCGCTTAGGTGATTATGTATAGCCATAATATAATCTATTGCGACTTTATATTGAATATAAAAAAAATCTCAATACCAAGCCCTTGTTTTGTACAATTGCATGATTATATATTAGACTGGATAGTTTCATTGAATTAAGTTCTAACATGTTGCCTCTATCATTTAAGGACGTTCAAATTAGATTACTAATGGCTGATTTCCAAAGTTTTTGAGTTGTATTTGCATGTTAAATCCGCAGTTCTATATTTAATAATATCTACTTGTAAAGCGTCAACATCTATAACACATCAAATTAAAAAGAGATTAATTTTTAAAAAATATAAACAAAAAATTCTAACTCTACCATATCTAGGTAGATAGTAAGCAGGTACACACATATTCTTTTCTATTTTTAAAAGTTAGGCACTTTGTTTGTTTCATTGTCATTAAGGTAATCATGTGACTGCTTATTTAGTGACAGTTTAATTATTTAAATCAAATCTATGCTATCAAAAAACTTCTGAGATCAAATGATGGCAAGAGGAAAGGGATAATTGAAAATACCAAAAAATTAAGCCAAAGGCTTCAATCCCAAAAAATGACCCGTAATTTATAAATAAATATATATAAACAAGAGAATATAAAATACTATAATAATAATCTCACTGAAATGATTAAAGATTCATCTAATTTATCTAACTTGATCAATAGTCCAAAATCTATTCCATTTTTCATTTATAATAGTAGTTCTATACTCTTTTGAAAATTATATTTTATTCATCACAAATTAATATTAAAAACGAATATAATTTGAAATCTTATAATAGTTATATAAAATAAAATTTACATACTGATAAATAAAGGTGCTGGTATACAGAAAAAATATACTTTAAGAAGAAAATAAACTTTGTTATCTTTAATTTATAAAATAAAAAAAAAGCTCATGTCCTACTGGATTAGTAGTGTACATTTTGTCAAAGAAACATATGTTGTTTTTTCTTCTTTCAGCAGCAAAAATTATTGCAAGTTTTGAATTGTTTACTCTTAGTTATTACTGTAAGATATTTTGAAATGTATAGATCCATACATAAAATAACAATAATAATTTCTTACTGTGTCGATGCCAACTAATATCCTATTATGAATAATTAGCAAATTAAAACAAATTGTGCTTAAAAAGTCATATGATAGAATAGAAAGTAATAAAGACCATCTACTTAATCAATTATTCTGAATATCTGAAGGCAATCATATTTGCTTGGGGTTTTATCATTTCCTTTTTTTTTTTATAAGCCAGCTATCTGAAAATATACTAAGCTTGTTTAAGAAATGTTTAGCTATCTGAAAAAAAGTTTAAACTCTCTCTAAATTTAAATTCCATATTATCCTACTCTATGAGAATATGTTTTCATATAAAATAATAGAATGATTCAATACCGAGTGTAGTTCACTACAAATGAAAGATTAAAAATATTACAAATTAACTACAGCTTAGCACTTTTTTCATTTGTGCAGGTCATATTCATAACACTAGATTCTGACTATATCTAGTATAACGAATATGACTTTCCCAATTGAAAGCATAGCTAAGCTGTAGTTAATTCATAATATTGTCAGTTTTTCTTTGTAGTGGATTATACTTGAATTACACTTGATATTGAATTACAAAATAAAATGGAAAGAAATGAAGTTTATAGAGTAATAGAATGATTATTTTAAAAAATATAATACCCACTATGATACAATTACCCTGAATTTTTATTTTGTATTATTGTTATTAATTTATAACAAAATTATTTTAACTTTATTATTAATATTTTTCTAAATTAAGTTTCAGGGAGGTCTTATTATAGCATCTATTGTGGAAGTTATCCTTGGTGCAACTGGTCTTGTGGGCTATGTTATGCGCTTTGTTGGACCCTTGACAATTGCACCAATTTTCTTTTTAATTGGTCCATCTCTCTTGGAAGTTTGTGTATTATATTCCAAATCTCATTGGGGACTCACTTTTCTGTAAGTTTTATAACTATAATAATAATATTAATTTTTGTTAATTTTACTAAATATTAAATTTACACAGACAATGATACTCTTTTTTTTATAATAACCTTTAAATTTTTTAATGTAAAAACTTAATTCAGATCAGTTGTTAAAGATTTCACATGTATAGGTTTATTCAAAATTAATGTGGTCCACAGAAAGATTAACAGGGGGTTTTGTTTAAAAAAATTTAATAAGAAACTCTAATAATTGCAGTAAGAATATTTGCACCTGAACAGAGTAAGAATACCAAGAACAAATGCAAAATTGGGCACTTTCTGATCAATTAGTAAGTCTGGAAAAAAATTCATCAAAACTTCTTTTTTTTTTTTTTTTTGATAAATGTATGCTGAAATTTTAAAGCTATTTCTGATGCCAAGTAATAATTGTATTTTTAATAGTCGGTTTCACTACATGGAAAATTTTTTAATTAACTTAAAAATTATGCTCTAAATAAAATAAATAGTCTAATGGTTTATTGCTGCAAGTTCTTAAAAGTTCTAGCAACTTGAAAGAGTTGGGACCATTTTGTGGACAATGAATTCTATAATCTATGACTCTATAACTGCGTCAAACTACACAAGATAATAAACCCTAAAACTATAATTATCACCGATATTTAAATCATCTGAAAAAGTTTATATTTTAAATATTATTTTTTTAACTATCCTTGACAAAGAAGAATCTTTGATATTTTATCTTTAAATAAATGCACTAGCTATATATTTATGAAAAATTATTACCACCAATAATGATAAAATATTACTAGGCGGATGATATTCTGTTACTTCAGATTATATACATATATCAATCGTAGTTGTATATCTACAGACAATTGTGCTTTGCAAGAAACATCAAATTTTTATTAACATTTTGTTCTGATTTTTCTCTAAGTTATGTATATTGTTTATTATGTTCAATATTTAATTAAAATGAACAGAACAGTTATTTTGTATTTGTTAAATTGCACTTCTTTGTTGTTTATTTTTATTTTCTTCACCACCATTGACTTTTCAAATAAAAACTATGTTTTATATTCTGTTGATTTACAGTCAGCGATTGCTTTGTAATGATTTAACAATGAATGTTCTTTAGTGCACTGCCATTTTTTATCATGAATGAGCAGATTAAATTATTTGAATTTTTGAAAAGAAAGCCTTTCCTGGACAAAAATATAAAAAAAGTGAGCAGACCAGTAGATGTAGTTCAAAATATATTAAGCATCATTTTACATATATTAATGATATAAATATTAATTATCCCAGTGCGATATTGAAATCTATAAAATTAGTCTCAACATATTTAAATGTAAACAAAAGATATTGTTGATAGGCTTAAAATCTTTTTAAACATAAAGAATTTAATCAAGAAAGAACTAAATGGAAATATTTTTCAATCCCTAGCAAGGTATTCTCAAAATACCTTATTATATTTTTGAGAAAATGTTCAAGTGAAAACAAATAAAAAATTGATATTGGAGGTTTAATGTTGCATGCATTCTTTGCCATAAAACAATGTAGCAATTCTAAAATATTGAAAGAAAAGCTTTTCCAAAAATAAAATTCACGCTCTTTTTAAATAACACAGCTATCTAATATTAAGAGATAGGGTCATGTGATCTATGACTCTTATTTTGACTATTTATAGTCTCTGCTATAAGTCTTAAGCAATTTTATATTGCTAAGACTACTAATATATGGTATAGCTGAAGATCTATCAGCCCCATATAGCTATTTGAGTTGGATAGCTGGGTTTGAAGACATGTAGATGTCTGAAAATTTCAGATTTTCCACTCAATAGATAACTTTTAGATAAGTGCTTGGCTTTGGGTTGGTATTTTTAGATCTAGTGTCTGAACCTACCCTGACACCTCTCTGAGGAGTGCCAAAGCATGAAACCATGGTCAGGGATTTGGGGAGGGGTTCCTGACAGAGATATTTTAAGTGCTGGCTCTGGCTAAGCATTTATCACAAAGCTTGTACAGGAATTGGCAATCCTCATTGTTTATAAATTACAAGCTTAAGAGATAGGGTCATGTGATCTATGACTCTTATTTTGATTATATTTAGTACTTTTATTCTGTTTAATAGTTTATTTTAAACTGGTTATCTTGTTTAATTTATTTATAAGATACTTTATATTATCTTCATATCCACAAGTGCAAACACCATCAACATATCTTTTGTAAATTATAATACCTGTAAAATTACTATCATAAAAAATCTTATTTCATATGTAGACAAAGTAAAATTACAAAGTCATGCAATTATAGATAGATTCACATGCCAACATTTAGACATCTTGTTATATTCACTTTCAAAAGAAGCAATAATATTATTCTTAATAAATCTTAACGAATCAATAATGAACTTTATAATATATTAGCAAATTTCTTCATTTACTAAGATTTATTGAATAATTTTTATGGAATCTAAATCTATCAATGGAACCATACATACATTTTTGTTCCATTCAGTGAAACAATAATATCATTTGCATCAATAGCTTATATTCTTAATTTTGTCTACGAATTCAAAAGGTAAAGTAATAGTGATTTTACAATTTCCTAAAATATTTTCGAGATATTAGAAATGTAAAATATAGATTAGATTTTATGTAAATTATTAAACAAATCTTAACAAGTAAAGGAATTTGTCAACATATATTAAACTTCATCATTGCTTCTTTTGAAGGTCAACGTTACAAAATGTCTACAGATTGACCTATGAGTCTTCCAGTAGTTGTGCAAATTTGTAATTTTACTTAGTGTACATATGAGGATAAAATTTTCAATAATTGTAATCTTACAGTTATTAAAATTTACAAAAGATATGTTGATGATGTTTTTGTCTGAAGGCAAGATTATCTTAAATAAATAATCAATTGAAATAAGATTGACATTAACAACTATTAATAACTATATTATAATATTTATCAAACCAGCCTTCATATCCATTGAGACCTTCTCAAGATATTATCTTGAAAATAAATGAGTTAAACAGTTTTAAATGTTATATCATAAAAGAACAGAATAAAAGTCTTAAATATTTTGATGTATATGTGACACGGTAGCTGTTTTAAGTTATAAAAAGATAATCAAATTATTAAAAGAAAGAAGATATATAACTATAAATTAATAAGTACCAATTATGTAAAAACGACAAGTCTTAGATCTTTTTTATTTTGTGAGGAGATAGTGTGTTGTTATGAAAGCGAAAAATCACAAATATTAAAAAATTTACAAAAAAGTTGATTGAAGTTGAGTATAATAATAAACAAATTTGCTATAGTTTATGCCTTTTTTAAAAAAAAAAGTGTCTAATTTAAAGGAGCAAGAAGTTAATGATATATGTTTCAAATGTTCAGGCTAAATTTATTAAAAAAAATAGAGAGAGGATTATATAACATTTCATTTTGTCTTCTACTTAATGTTATTAGATTGGTGAATAATTAAAAAATATATATCTTTGAAACAAAAAAGTAATAGTATATATCAATTTTCTTGCAATTGAAACGTTTTATACATAGGTAAATAAAGATAAAATATTGAGAAATGGTTAAGAGAATATCAACTGCTATATAAAAATGTAAAAAATAAGAGTAACAATGATTAAATATGATTGTGAGAAAATATGTTATTCTACTTTTAATTTCAATGTAGAAAATATCTGAATTTTTCATGAAAAAAAAACTATAATAAAAAAATTCAAAAAGAGAATTGTGATAAATAGGAGTAAGAAATTTTTAATTTAGAAACAAATCGTCTTTTATCATAAGATAACCTTTACTTCTACCAAATTTACAAGGTTTCCAGATGAAGATGGTTATGAAAATAACAAAGTACATCTACATTTTATAATGGTTATTTGTAAATTTATTACCACTATTAATACTTTATTGTTTTCCTATTTACATATACTGTATAATGAACCAGGTCCCTCTGAATAAAATTTATTCTTGCTAGGTTTAAAATACTTTTGGCTTTAAAATTTTAATAAGTTTTAACATTTACTTTAATAAGCTTATTATCATGCTTATATATAACTTCTTGCTAATTATTATTTTATATCTTTAATATTATGGGGATGGACTAGCCCTTCAAGCAGAGGGGAGAATGCCATTCATAGCATAGCCATCAGTGATACCCATGGCCAGATCGAGCTATACAAAGCACAATACAATAACATTTCCTGTCCACAGCCCACCTCAGCTGCTGGAATCAAACCTCTGCCATCCAAAGTTTTTTATTTGTTTTGAAGATCAAACTCAGGTGCCAGTCAATCGTAGGTTATATAGTTGGCATGCTTCATATGACAGACACACTATCCAGTGCTTGATATATTCCAGGCTAGCTCATACTCTGTATTAGGGTCCAGCACATTTAACTTAACACATATAACATTTATAACTTGAAATTAATGATGATGCAGTGACAAGAGAGAGAGAGAGAATAGACCAAATAATATTTAAGCAAACATTAATATTTAATATCTAATATAATATAACAATTAATATTTTACATAAAGAAATATTAATCAAAAAATAATAATAATTCTTTACAACAGCTATATAATCAAATAATAATTTATACATAAAAAGCTTTTTTCAGCACCTGCTTTGGTGCCTTTCAAATGTTCCAATTTTGATAAAGAAATATAAATGATTAGTTTCAGGCTAAATTTTATAATAGTTCTTCATTAATTAAAGTTCATTTAAAATAAATATAAAGTGTCTATAGACAAGTATCAAAATATCTTTACTTAGGTTTTCATGATTGTCAGTTTCCAAACAGTTGGTTTTTTGGTCTCCACCAAAGTTTTCAGGACTTGTTTTCCATTTCTTTGTCTTGACAATGGGGAAAAGAGAGAGAGTTTGTGGCAGCATCTATTTCACCATTTTGGCATTAGTTTCCAGTGAGGGTTCAGGCTTTAGAAATGAAAATAGAAGGATATTAGAAGTAAATGGAGGACCAGATTGAAAGTTTGAATGATAAATTTTAAAAAATGGTGGTTATCTTAAACAAAACCTTCATAATTTCATGGACCTGAAGTTAAAGGATATTCAAAAATCATACAAATGATTTTAAAAAAAGAATCAATGGCACACTCAAGTATGGGAAGCAAAGATAAATACTAAAAAAAATGTTTCAAAGAAAGTGAAAATGACATAAATAAGCATTGGAAGGAAAAAGTAAATGGTGTCAAAACTAAGCCAAAGGAAATGATGAATCAATACAAGCTGGAAATAATGAAATGTAAACAAGTTATCAAAGCAGCTTCTGAAAATAGAATTTAAATGGACAAAGAACTCAGTACTTAAAGATTTTTCTACTGTTAGAGTGAATGATGGTCAAAATTAAAGAAGGCATGGAAAGCCTAATAGGAAACGTGAAACATCTTAATCTTTTAGTAGAAAGGAAAGCATCATTGGGATGTATAATGAAAATAATGGAAAAAATTTGAGACATTATTACAAAAATGCAGAAAGAAATCCAAAATTATAGTCACAAGAAATTCCATGTGGTTTTAAATAAAGTAGGTGGAAGTAAAAGCATAAGATCCACATATGGTAAGCTTGTATACTTCATCTGCAATATAATCTGAAAAAATATCTATTTCATAATAAACTACTGAAGTTATGCTGTGAGAGAGGGGGATACCAAGATAATTTGGAAAACATTAATTTGAGGGATATTGGATATTGTGAAGATGTAAAATTAACCAATAAATTTATTAAAATGAAAAATAAACTAATAAATTCATAAGGATTATAAAATTTCAAGGAGAGAAAGGGGAAAACTGCATGGAATATCTGAAAGAGAAGATTTCAGTAGCATGTAATCACATTTATAAAGCTATTAAAGACTGTTGGTATTCATAATTTAAGAGGACCAGTGCATTTGTAGATATCTATTATATGATCTTGTAGAATTTTTGGGGAGAGAAAAAACCGAATGCAGTACAATATATTTCAAGAAAAGTATTAACATAGTTTATGCATACTTCTTTATCTGAATGGCAGATTATTTGCTTAGTTATAAATAATCTATCCAAAAACAAAGAGCAAATTGTATTCACAACTTATGGGTACACAATACAACAAATCAATGAGATCATCACCATCAAGATATAGATCAGATATACAGCATAAATATGTGATCCCCTAGTGGATCATAAAAACACCAAGATAAAATATTCAGAGATTCCACATAGAGATTATGGTGTTAAGTATAGGGTTACTCAACTAAAGATTACAGAAAAAAATAATCTCTTGAAACAGAAAAACTTGAGAGGAACTTTATGCTAAATGCCTCACAATAAAGGCTAGTAAAATCAATGAAAAATATTGTTTCATGAAAAGACTGTTTAATTGATCTGTAATAATACAATTTTTTATAATAATCAAAAAAGCAAGTCATATATAATGTGACATTACTTTTATAAGCTTGTATTTACAAAAATGTAATACAGAGAGCATACCAATAGCTCAAACAAGCTCTTAATTGATAAGTGCAGTATGAGAAAATATTTAAAATCTCTGTCCAGAACCTTCCCATCTCCAGATCATGAAACCAGTTGATCTGGAGATGGGAAGATTCTGGATAGAGATTTTAAATATTTTCTCATACCGCGCTTATCAATTAAGAGCTTGTTTGAATTTTTTATAATAAATATCTATTTAATGTAAGTAATTAAATGGTTCCACAGATCAAATAAACACAGAAACATAATTACAATGACCACAATTTTTTTTTGATTTGAGACAATTGAGAGATAATCCACAAATAGAAGAATTATACTCAAACACAACAATAATAAAAGACAAAAGGAATGAATAAATAAATATATAAAAGTACCAGCAAAAGTATATTTATATAGAGAGAGCCACTGTTTCAGGATGTATTCTTGTCAAGTTGATACTTTATTTTTTATAAAAGGAAAAATTAAAAAGGTTTCCAAAAGTAGATAACATTAAGCATATATATATATATATTAAATTTATTATCATGTTAATACTTTACGTGAACCAAATAAAAATTATTTAACCAAAAGTTAATATTTATTTCTTTTAACTTTTTAATCTATAGTTCATATTTTTTAAGCTTTCACTATCTAACAATATAAATGCCCTTTGTGTATGAGGGAATAGAGACTTACATATGTATGCACACACAACTTTGTGTTAATTGTCTATTATAATTTTTCAATTGTAATCTAATAAAATATACTAATACTATTAATTTTATTATGTTTTCTTACTTCAATTAATTATAATTATAAATTTTATTAAACGCCCATTATTATATTAAGTAATAATTTACTAAGGCTGTAACCTTAGAAATAAGCGTCTGAAAATAAATAAATAAAAAGTTTTTATTTTTTGTGACAAATATATTTCTCTACTATATTTAAAACATTACAAAAGAATCAGATTAATTTTTTGCATATTTAATTAACCAAAAATTAAGAATTGTGGTTGATTGATATATCAGGAGTTTTCTGGAAAAAAGATCATACTTTTTAATAAAAAGTAAGATGTTTGAAAAGGATTATTTGGGGAAAAAACCTTGATACAGTTTTTTCTTTGAAAGCCTCTACTATGTTGTATCATTTTACTAATAGTACTAGCAATAACTGAAATACAGGGCTAATTCATACAGAACTCATAAAATAATCTTCTCCGTAAAAAAATTCATTTTTTAGCATTCTAGTGAAGGAAATTACCAAAAATTGTCAATTACAGAACAAGTACCTCTCTAAAAAATTTACCAAGAGTAGTCCTACGTATTGCATACATGGGTAATGAAGGAGAGGAGGAATGACAGCAAACCTATTTCTTATGCTCAAAGTAAAATATCCAAACTGATTGCATACTAGTCTTTATTAAAACAAAAATGATGTAAACTGGAAACAATTGCACTCGAATACAACAGAAATAAAAGTAAGTACTGGAAATACAAAGAAATTTTCAGTATAATTTCAAATAATATTTTAGCCTAAAATTGCAGAAATAAAAATATAAAAATAACCTCACTTAGATGAATATTTCAGATGTAGATATCTACATTTAAAATCTTTTAGTCCATTGACCATTTTTATTAATGAATGAAGAATTATCTCATAGTCTATAATATGTTATCTTAACAAGAAGGAGTGTTTAATATTATTATATATCATTTTGTAAAATAAATGTGTAATTTAAGACATAGTTATATTTATATTTGCACTATTATACAAAATAATAAAGCAATCCTTAGAGAAATATATTACTATTGATATTTTATATATTTTTATAAAAGGAGAAAGTGTATATAAGCTTCAGATAAATACTAAAATAAATGAAACTTTAATCTTAATTAATATCTCTAATAGCTAACAAATTATACATGTGCCCAAACTAAATGTTTTTAAGTTATTTTATTTATTTGTATTTAGAAAGAATAAAGTAATTTTGACCAGATTATAATTATTATTATTAGTACTAGATTTGTTATTAAAACTATGAATAACATTCTCATGAAAATTCTATTTTTATAAATTGCAGTTACAGACTTATTTTCATCTCTTGTATATTATGTATTGTTTTTAAACATTTGAATTAATTGTCTATTTAAAAAATTTCCATTTGAAAATGGATTTACTTTTGACTCTAGCATATATATTATAAAAGTACTTTCTGACATTTTATGATCCCATTTTAGCTAATATTTCTTACTGAGTGCATTAATAATAGATTGTTAAGCAGAGAAACTTAACATGTATATTATTATCTAAATGTGATTAAATTTATTAAAGAAAGAACTCTTTATTATATACTTATAATAAGTCATTCATGGAATATTTTTTTCTCCATTTTCTTAGTTATATTTGTCACACCTATTATTTGTTATATTGTTATTAAGCATTACTCCAAGAGTTTTAATAAACATTATTAGATGTTAAGAATTATTTATTTATCTATGAACTTAATTTGATATTAGGACTAGGTTTATGGAATATCAATTTTATAGAATGCTATCTTATGTTTTACTAGTAATATGTGGATGGTATGGAGCCAGTATAACTAAATACATAACTGATAGTGAAAGTAAATAGAACTTCATCTAAATCTTAAATAAGGGAGGATTGATTTGTATAAACTTGAATCATTATATATATATGTAATAATATTATTATTCGATGTCTGTATTTTTAAAGCAATATACGTAATTATATAACTGAATATTTTTAAATACAGTAACTAAATAATTATAAAAAAATTATTCACTTAGGAGCACTTTCGATTATCCCAGTAATCTGTGTCAACTAAAGCTTTGAAATGTTAACTTTCCCACAATTCCGTGATCTTAACGTTTGCTGCTTGCCTGTTAATTAAGTCATGTTTATATTTGTATATTAGCATAGCTTCCTTTATTTTTCTTTTATTGTTATTTTTTTCAATTTGCAATATTTTTACACTGTTAAAATTGAAGTCAAAGCCATAAATACATGATTTATTATGGTCGTAAAAAACAGATGCTGAAATATTATTATCTACTATGCAATTTTGTTTCGATTTCTGAACACATTTTAATAATAGCAAGTGTTCTTTAGTTCTTTTTTCCAACATACATCTAGATTCACCTATATATCCACTGCCACACCTACATATCCATTTGTAAATGACACAATTTTTATTTATAAATGAGGTTTTATCTTTGGAGTTATTTATTAATTTGCTTAATGTAGGAGATGTGTAAAATGCAATACCACATATATCTTTATAAATTTTCCTTATAAACTTTACTTGATCATTTGAAATATATGGGACTGATATCCATATTTTTTATTAGCAGGAAGTAATATTATTTAAAATAATAGTCTTTGCAAATATTCATCAGATAAAGGCAAAAATAATGAAATATATTCGAATGAATTGTTAAACGTTGGCTACAGTTATAATCACATATATAATGTTATTAGAGATTTTAATACAAAATATAAAAATAAAAATTTTAATAATAATATTTATTCTCCTGCTAATAAAAAAATATGAATATCAATCCCATATATTTCAAATGATCAAGTAAAGTTTATAAGGAAAATTTATAAAGATATATGTGATATTGCATTTTACACACCACCTACATTAAACAAATTAATAAATAACTCCAAAGATAAAAACTCATTTATAAATAAAAATTATGTCATTTATAAATGGGTATGTAGGTGTGGCAGTGGATATATAGGTGAATCTAGATGTACGTTGGAAAAAAGAACTAAAGAACACTTGCTATTATTAAAATGTGTTCAGAAATCGAAACAAAATTGCATAGTAGATAATAATATTTCAGCATCTGTTTTTTATGATCATAATAAATCATGTATTTATGGTTTTGACTTCAATTTTAAGAGTGTAAAAATATTGCAAATTGAAAAAAATAACAATAAAAGAAAAATAAAGGAAGCTATGCTAATATACAAATATAAACATGACTTAATTAACAGGCAAGCAGCAAATGTTAAGATCATGGAATTGTGGGAAAGTTAACATTTCAAAGCTTTACTTGACACAGATTACTGGGATAATCGAAAGTGCTCCTAAGTGGATAAAAAATTTAATTATTTAGTTACTGTATTTACAAATATTCAATTATATAATTGCACACACACATATATATATATATATATATATATATACTACATTACTAATTTCAACAGCATGTAAATAACTTTTACTATTTTTGCAAGGAAATTAAGTCATATATAATGTGACTTAATTTAATAAGCTTATATTACAAATGTTCTATAATAAGCATGCCAATAGCTCTTAATAAGCTTTTCAGAACATCCCTATTCTCAGACTGGTTTCTAGCCTGACTTTTGTCAGTGAAGCACTAGGATATTCAAACATTAGATTTAAAATAGCAGGTCAAACCCAACACTTTATCTAATGTTTAATTATTAAGTAAAAAATCTAAAATTTTCAGACATCCATATGTCTTCAAATCCAGCTATCTAACTTAAATAGCCATATGGAACTGAACTAAGTTCTGATACACTATATATTAATAGCTTTAGCGATATAAAATCACCAAAACCTTAAAAGCAATAACAATAATTGCAAGGAAATCACATCATATATCACATGACTTAATTTAATAAGCTTGTACTAAAAATGTTATATAATGAGTGCCAATAGCTTTTAACAAGCTTTTCAGAACAGCCTTATTCCCAGACCAGTTTCTAGCTCTGGCTTTTGTCAGTGAGGTATTAGGATATTTAAGCATCAGATTTAAAATACCAGGTCAAGCCCAGCACTTTATCTAATGTTTAACTATTAAGTAAAAAATCTGAAATTTTCAGACATCCATATGTTTTCAGTCTAATGCTTGAATATCCTAGCACTTCATGATGAAAGTCAGAGCTAAAAACTGGTCTGGGGTAGGGATATTTTGAAAAGCTTGTTAAGAGCTATTGGCACACTCATGATTATATAACTTTTACTATTGTTTAAGTATGTAACATTTAGGATTATAATCACTAAGAATTACTTGTAAGCACACCCATAAGGAATCATTTTTAATAATCTTGCAAATACAACTTTACTTTTCATTTATTAATGCCCATTCATTCAGTCTGATAAAAAGAGACTGAATAAATGGGGCATTGATAAATGAGAAGTAAAATTGTATTTGCAAGATTATTAAAAATGATTCATTATGAGTCTTCTTACAAATAATTCTGAGAACATATTTGAATGAGAATGTTCTGTGATATACATATTAAAGGCAAATTTATTCATTAATGCTAAAAAATTCAAGGTAGCTTTGAATTGTCATCAACTAACATTATATTAGAACAGATCAAATCCTCATCTTACAATACATATGTATATTTGACAAAGAATTATTTTATCATTTATGCAAAATATAATAAATAAATATTGTTTTCAGAAACCATGCTATAACAACTCTGTATATACATTCTACTTTGAGAATAGAAATATTCAAATCTTAGCATTATATAATAAATTTCAAATGATGGATTTTTTTAAACAATGTATTTTCAAGACACCAATTGTACAACTTTTTTATTGATTAGCTTTAAATTAAATTATCCATCGTACATATTGAAATATAAAAAAATTGCACTGAGATGTGCATGAAAAAAATGCAAAAGAATTTCTTTTGCAGCTCTCAAAAATATTTAAAAATGTTCAATCCAGAACAACACAACATAAACAAAGCAAAACTCTCCATGCAGTAGTGTTACCCTGTGCCAACCAGAGTAATCAATGAATTCCAGAAGGCTTGTGCATAAAATCCATCTAATGCCTACTCATCCAATATCCCCAGACTAGTTTCTGGCTTGTGGCCATCGTCAGTGAGGAGCTTTGGATCTGAGAGCACTGCACCTAGATCTTAGTATAAGAGATAGTGATCATGTGATGCTTAACAACACAACATCAGAATAGACCAAATCATCATGATATTTGTATATGTTTTAGGTTAAAGTAGTCAGTTTATCATGTGTGATAGAATTCCAAAAACATGCCCCTTATAGAAAATATATGAACAGCAATACTGTATCGAAATTATGTATATATGTGTGAGTGTGTGTGTGTGTTGTGATAAATTTTATCTGCTATGGTGCAATATTGCTTTGACTGGCAAGAGATTAATATAAAATTATTTTAAATCTTTTAACACTATTGAGATCTTAATTGGTGAGAGAAAATCTTTTATCTTTTGTAATGTATGTCTTAATGCAAAAAACTTTTATTTCTCCACTATATAAAGTGTACAGAAGATGAAAAAGTATATATATGCAGCTTTAAAATCTCTCTCTTTATTTATAAATTAATCTGCATATTTTTTCCAGGACAATGGGATTGGTATTTATATTTTCATTAATTTTAGGAAGAATTCAAGTTCCCTTTCTGTCTTTTGACCGAATTAAAAGATTTCATATTATACGTTATCCTATATTTCAAACAATGCCGGTAAGTTCCATTATACTGTACAACTATGTTAATGAATTACATATTGCCATTTTTAGAAAACTAAATCTCGAAAATTAAATAAAAACTTATAATATCGTAATATACAATAGGATAATATTTCCTTACGTGTTTTCATATTAAATAAAAATGTATTTTTGATAGAGAATTTCATTTTGCATATTAACTATTATTTATTTATTTACCTTTTCGATATATGTGTGTTCAAGTGTATCAGTGTTATGAGATCGAGTGGAGAGTGGTGGGTCGTGTGAAAGTCTGTGCTCATATACGCTATATATTAACTACCACAGCAAATTAATATACTTAATTTAATTAATAATGCCCAATATTATTTGAAGATAGCGTGGTTAACATATTTATTTAAAATAGGAGTTTAAATAACGTATAACTAGAATTATTCAATTAAGACACAATTTCCCTGCATCCACATACACACAGACACACACGTTGCGACAAGAAAACAATAAAACAATGTCTCAATTTAAGCTTAATTTATTAACTACTTTTAATTTTAAATAATTAACTATAATTGACAACTTAAATACTCAAAAGTTATTTAGTAACAAATTTAACCTTAATACATTTTAAAACCAATTTAAACTAACTTTTATTCCCTTACTTTTAAAAATGTACAAAATTAATTCCAAACTAATTTTTTTATATTCCTATTTTCTACTATCATATAAGTTAACTTATCACATTATTAAAAATAACTTAAACACACAGGCTTATTATATACCTGGGTTTATATATGTAATATATAGGGTATATGAGCACAGACTTTCACACGACCCACCACTCTCCACACTATCTCATAACACTGATACACTTGAACACATATATGTTGAAAAGATAAATACTCACCAATATACGTATTTCATGCTAAACCAGGAATCATCAGTTGGTCCTGATTACCATCTCCACACATATATGCTATAAGTGCTCAGATATATATTAAGATAGCCAATCTTCATACTTTAATGGACAGGCTTGAATCTACTCCACACTCCAACTCTTCAACTGTCCATCCAATTGAAAATCTGATGATGGAACGCTCAAAGGCCACCCTAAGGCTGAGATTCTTGTCACACTCATGTTGACCTAAAGTCAATCTGACCCCTCATACACTGGACAATCCATTTAATACAAGGGATGGGCAGACATCTCTACTATGTAATAACTTAAACACACAGGCTTATTATATACCTGGGTTTATATATGTAATATATAAGGTATATGAGCACAGACTTTCACACGACCCACCACTCTCCACACTATCTCATAACACTGATACACTTGAACAGCCCATCCCTTGTATTAAATGGATTATGTCCTGTGTATGAGGGGTCAGATTGACTTTAGGTCAACATGGGTGTGACAAGAATCTCGGCCTTAGGGTGGCCTTTGAGCGTTCCATCATCAGATTTTCAATTGGATGGACAGTTGAAGAGTTGGAGTGTGGAGTAGATTGAAGCCTGTCCATTAAAGTATGAGGATTCGCTATCTTAATATATATCTGAGCACGTATAGCATATATGTGTGGAGATGGTAATCAGGACCAACTGATGATTGCTGGTTTAGCATGAAATATGTATGTTGGTGATTATTTATCTTTTCAACATATATGTGTTCAAGTGTATCAGTGTTATGAGATAGTGTGGAGAGTGGTGGGTCGTGTGAAAGTCTGTGCTCATATACTCTATATATTATTAAAAATAGTATTTTCTGGCACATCTTTGACTATACCTCTATTATTCCACTAGCAAGTTTAATTTACTGAAACAATTCTAAACAGTTAATTAAAAATAAATAGGCACATAATGCTTTCACTTTAATACAGACTGAGTTAACATCATGTAATAAGACTATTGTTTACTATTTATTCATTAACTTTTTTTTTTATTTAAAAAATTATCAAGTGTGAAACTGGTTAAACTAAAGCAAGCAATTGGAACAAGTCAAACAACACTTGGTCATAATATAAATTAGAAATCTTTTATCAAGTGCTTTATAAGTTTCAAAATATTAATAATATATTATTGCCATTACCTTTTTAATAATTAAATTTAAAATTATTTTACACAATATTAAAAATAACCATATATAATATTTTAAATATCCTTAAAATATATTTTTATTATTTATGTATAAATAATAATAAATTTTATGTATATACACCATGTATTTGTATTCAACATAATACATGCCTACCTGTTAGTATTACAAATTGATTACTTCTCAAAATATGTTTTGTTGTTGTTGTTGTTGTTGTTGTTATTATTATTATTATTATTATTATTATTATTATTATTATTATTATTATTATTATCATCATCATTATTATTATCATCTTAAGTCCTCATATTTATTATGCTATGCTGATGACTGCAAAATTTTCAAATGGATACTTACATTAAATGATCAAATTTCTTTTACAAAATGATATTAATAATCGTAGTGAAAATAAAATAATGATTAATATGGACAATTTCAGTAGTTTCATATTGTAATAAATCTGAATGTCTAGGTCTCTCATATTATATTGAAACACATAAAATTAAATTTAAGATTTTGCATGGAAATCTTGGTATTTTATTTACATATAATAGATCACTTCATACACATATTGAATCCATAAATAACAGAGCTCTTAAAAATTATGGGAATGATTCTTATATGTGGAAGATTGTTTAATAATCAATTAAAACATAAATTGTTCAGAGTTCTTGTCCTTTCTATTATTATATATGGATCGGTTGTCTGGAATTCACACACAAAAAGGGATATTGCTAAATTCCAGCATTGGAGGAGAAATTTTACAGAAATGTCAGTTTAGATAAAAACAGCATATTATTTTTCTATTCAAGAAGGATAAGAGACCCAAAGTTTTTGCACAAAATTGTAAATAAAAGAGTAATTTCTCAAAATCTAACATCAAATGTTTTATTTAATGTAGTAGAATATAAACCTAGGATTTCAGGTTGTTGTTGTTTTTTATCTTAAAACCTGTTACTCAGTTACTCTTAAATTTTCTCCATTGTTTCAATTATTGGACTCTTATAATAAAGATTTTTGCAATAATAATTATTTTATTTTATATGATAAAAATTATAATGATTTTTGTTAAAAAATATAACATTTAATTTATTATAGTGATGACATATGGCATCTTTGTTTCCCCGCTCCCCTATATTTGTATTCTGCATTATTTATATATATTTCTTTTTATAATCTTATATGTGTTACTTAATTTATGTGCAATCTATAATTGACCTATAGTGCTGTGGAATTTTGTATTAAATAAATAAATTTAATTGAATTATTATTATTATTATTATTATTATTATTATTATTATTATTATTATTATTATTATTATTATTATTATTATTATTATTATTATTATTATTATTATTATTATTATTATTATTATTATTATTATTATTATTATTATTATTATTATTATTATTATTATTATGATGATGATGATGATGATGATGATGATGATCCTCACCTTGCTTATCCTGTAATATCTTCTCTATCCTATTCCCCTTCCATTTTTGCTATAAAATTATTAGTTTTTGTAATTAGATAAAATGATTATATCATTTCAATATGTAAAAAATTGTAAGTGTAATGGGAAAATGTCAAATTGTCAGTTTGGACATGGGGATTCAAGGATTTAATATTTCTAATTTAAATGGACAGTTATTATTGAAATGAAGGTATAGAGAGGAGGATGTGATGGGTTTTTATATTAATGGATATTTGCAATATGATAAAGGTGATGAAAGATGCATTGATAAAAACTAAAAAAAATTAAATTATACTTGACTTTTTATAAGGAAAAAAATATATATAGAAAATAAAATAAAGATATACTTTTCATAAAAAATCACTTTTACTAATTAGCCACTATTAATTTTAAGAAAATTTCTACTTGTATATACTTTAAATATGAATAAAAAAATATTGTTTATTTCAAATTACTTATTTCCAAAAATATATTGGGATACTTTTTGCTACTGTCATTGTTATTGTTATTGCTATTGTTGTTGTTGTTGTTGTTGTTGTTATTATTATTATTATTATTATTATTATTATTATTATTATTATTATTATTATTATTATTATTATTATTATTATTATTATTATTATTATTATTATTATTATTCTAATCCATATTATTGTAATATAGGAGTACCTCAGGGCAGTATCCTTGCACCATTATTGTTTAACATTTCTATAGATGATTTGGGAGAGAGTTTAGAATTTTCGCATATTTTATGTTATGCAGATGATTGTAAAATTTTTAGGAATATAAACTCAATTAATGATTGCATATTATTACAAAAATATATTAATAATTTTGTGAAATGGTGTAGAGATAATCCAAAAAATCTGAAATGATAATTTGTCCTTATTATATTGAAGATCATAATATAAAATTTGTTGATATTCAGAAAGACCTTGGAATTATTTGTGCAAGCAATGGATCATTTCATCATCATATTGAAAATGTAGTAAATAAGGCTTTTAAAATTATGGGTGCAATTTTAAGGCATGGTAGACAATTTAGTAGTTTTACAAAATATAAATTATTTCTCTCTTTGGTTTTGCCAATTTTAGAATATGAATCTGTTGTTTGGAATCCCAGTTCCAAACGAGATATTATTAAAATTCAATTGGTTTATGACAAATTTTCTAAGTACAGTACATTAAATTAAAAGACCATTATCTATCCCCATCCATTAGAAGAAAAATGAGAGATCTTAAAATTTTATATAACCTTGTGAATCAAAAAATTATATTAACTAACAAAATTTCAAATATTACTTTTAATAATTGTTTATATAAAACACGTACTTTTACTTTATTTTATATTAAGGTTTGTCACTCTAACATATTAAAATTTTCACCTTTGTTTCGTTTGTCTAATACCTATAATCATGATTTTATTAATGAAAATATTTTTTCTTTAGACTTTAAAAAATTTGTTACTTATCTTATAAAAAGTATGGCATATAATTATATTATTTTCATCATTTTTACTCATTTATGTATATTATTTATGTATATTATTGTATAGTTATTGTAGTGCAATTCTGTAATTGGCTTAATGCTGTAGTTTTGTACGGTAAATAAATTGAATTGAATTATTATTATTATTATTATCATCATCATCATCATCATCATTATCATCATCATCATCACCATCATTATTATTATTATTATTATTATTATTATTATTATTATTTGATATAGAATAAGAAAAAGTTTTAATATTGTGTTAAACTATATCATTCGTTTTTTTTTTTTAAAGTAAATTAGATGTGAAACACAGATTTAGTTAAAAAGCAAAAATTAAATAAATTGTGAAGAGCTATGTTAAAAAAGAGTGATGGTATTGCAAGTTTAAATTAAAATTAGAAATTTTTTATATATAAAGTTTAGAAATTTGAAAGTTAATTTGTCTATTTTCTTCCTGCAGAAACATAACAAAAAGGGAAGAATAATGGTTAGAACAGGTTTTAGTTTGACATCAAAAGTTAAATGTCATTATAACAAAAAACTTATTTGGAGATAAGATTCCAAATTTTTCCAAATAATTTAACCAAAAGCCATTTGTAAATAAAATATTGATGAGATCTTTTCATTGCAGTAAACTGATTATGGTGGTGGTGGTAGTAGTAGTAGTAGTAGTAGTGGTGGTGATAGTGGTGGTGGCAGTGGTGGTGATAGTGGTGGTGGTGGTAGTGGTGGTGGTGGTAGTGGTGATGGTGGTGGGAGTAGTGGTAGTGATAGTGGTGGTGGTAGTAGTAGTAGTGGTGGTGATAGTCATGGTGGCAGTGGTGGTGGTAGTGGTGGTGGTGGTAGTGGTGGTGGTGGTAGTGGTGATGGTGGTGGGAGTAGTGGTAGTGATAGTGGTGGTGGTAGTGGTAGCGGTGGTGATGGTGATAGTGGTGGTGGTGGTGGTGGTGGTGGCAGTAGTAACAACAATAATAATAGTAGTAATAGTAGAATAGTTTCTTGCATAAACTTTGAGTAGCTAAGGTAAGTGATAGAACTGGAACTTTATTTTTACATCTATTAGACTTTTTGCTCTAGAGTTCACTGTTCTTTCACTTCATTTATTAATGCAGGGCAAATGTATGTATGCTACAAAATGTAATAATGCTGCTACTTTAAAATAAACTTATATATTGCAGAAATAAAATATTTGTATTTTTTTTTAAAAAACTATTAATTATTTTTCAGGTGTTTTTTTCAATAATTTTGGCATGGTTTGTTTGTGGTATTCTTACTTGGACTAATGTATTAAGTGAGAATCCACAGGATGACCAATATTATGCAAGAGTAGATGTTTCTTCAGATGTTGAAAAGACTCCTTGGTTTGTTTTTCCTTATCCAGGTAAAATCCAGACACTGATTTTTTTTTCATATAAAAATTATGCAGACTTTTGGGAGACTATTTTTTTCTGAGTCATAAGCTGATATTATAGCTATAAAAATACTATAGCCAATGTTCCAAGTTTTTTAGCTTAGTGGTAGACTTATAGATTTGGAAAACCAAAGATATATGAATCAAAGGTAACTGTCAAGCATTGGTGGTTGAGAGGTCAGTGACAGCTGCTTCCCGGCTGATGCTATGATACATGAGGGAAAAAAATCAGGTAACTTCCCTGTTACATTTACTAGGCAAGCTTTTAAAACTATTTCCATGGAAGGAATATTAGTTAATAGATCTTCAATCATACTTTAGTTTTTAGACTTAAGTTTTTCAATAAAACTTTGGAAATATATTAGAAGACCCAGAAAGAAACCACATGTGAGATGGGTGAGTGAAATAAAAAAGTGTGCAGGGGTGATATGGAGAAGAGAAGCTAATGATCAGAGAAGATGGATTGAACTTGGAAAGATCTTCATTTTGCAGTGGATTGGTAATGGTAGACGATGATGATGATGATTGAGTCTTTCCTAATTAAAGACAATTAAAATAAAATAGATCATATGAATCAAAATCTATTAGTTTTCCTTGTTTCAGATTAGAAACTAATATTTTTGTGCTAATTATTTCACTGATAATGATAGTAATTTTTACTGCATTAAAGAGATGAGAACTTTCAATTGTATTTCACATAAAGTTTTGTTTTTCTGCAATCTCTTTCCATTATTCATTTGATCAGCAAACAATAATTATCAGTTTGTCAACAATTTCTGCATCTTTTTGTGGACATATGTTGATTATAATGAGCTTTTATAATTTTTTATTAAAGTTTGAAAAAATTGCTTTCATGATCTTGAGGGATAGACGATTCGGATGCTGCAGTTACAAATTTGTGAAATATTCTACTCATATTCCTCTCCCAATACTATCTCATTGATTACAATCAGTTTTTTTAATTACAATAACTATGTGTATTCAGAAAATTAATAGTAAAAGATCTAATATTTATTACATCATCAATACAATCATTGACTGTTAACAAAATATACATCAGTAGTGGTCTTTGTACTCATCTATTTAAATGTAATGTTCTTTCCTGTTTAGTATCATAAATCTCCTTTTTTTTTAAAAAGCCTGTTTTATCTTTAGATGCATTTCCTTAAATGCAAATATGTCATAAGTACATGAAGAATGTGAACCAGTTCTGTTACATTTATGGTGAGATTATATTTGGCATTAGCAAACTTCTTATGTCAGAAATCATATGAAAGGCTTACTTCTTATATTTTGGTTGTAAAACTAAATCAAAACAAAATATGGATTCTGCAAGACCACATCAACAAATTTTATGAGAAAAAATGTACCTTGCCATTTGCACTCCCAATGGCATGGATGGAACCAAATAATCTTAATACAGATTATTACTTTATTATATTATTTTGTCACATAGGAATGACTAAAAAACAGCAATTAGCTATTTTAATAGCTATTCTAATATATCTTTTGTAATATGATCTTTTCTATGCAGTGAGAATGTGTCTATTTCAGAACTTTCCCTCCCTTTTAAATATACAATGGAGATTGGAGTAATTGAATCAGACAAATGAATTAGCAGGGACATCAGCAGTTGATTGTGAATTTGTGGAAAATGTTTCTGAGAAGTGATATATCACAAGAAGAAGGCAATGATTTTGTAAGGGTTCTGAAATTGTCAAGAATAAAGCAGAACTGTTATTCTCCAGATAGAAACAATGTAATCACCTCATAGAAATGTGAAAGTCATTTATTTTCATTGCTGATAACAATGCATTGGGTATTTCTAATATGAAGAAAGTGGTCTCACTTTCTGTAGCAATGTTAATGGCATTATAACAGTTTTGGGCATTACATATAACTACAATAAATGCAATTCTTTATAGTCTTTAAAAGTCTGTTTAAAGGTATTTTTGCAGAGCAGTAAGATGCTAACCTCAGTTCCATTGCATAACCAAACTAAAGAAACTTATAAAATCAAGAAAACGTCTTTTTAAACTCATATAATACAATAATCATGAGTGTCATATGTATTAATCATTTTAATGATATTGCTATTTTAGTGTATTTTGGTGTACTTTTGTGAATGTAAAAATTGTGGCCAATTAAATCATTACCCAAAGAAGGATTGACTTCATCAATTATCACTTACAGCAGATCAGAAAAATTTAGTCTCTTGCCATGTATGAAGAATGATACCTTTACCTATTTGGGTCAGCTATTTTTAGGATCACTACTGAGAAAATCAAACAGGGAATCTTTATTGGTACCCATATCAGACTTCAACATGATTAGGAATTTGTTAGTTGAAGAACATTAAAAGAAAAGGATAAAAGATTTTGAAAATTATGTCAAATAATTTATTAGGAAATGTCATAGCAAAAATTTTCCAGTAGCTTGTAGACAAACTTCTGTCATATGAGAAAATGGTTTGCAGTATGCTTCTGTAACTGAATATCCTTTATTTTCATTTAGATGCATTTCCTATTAATAATGGTGTACTCCCTGACAAACATAGAGAACATTTTCACCAGGATATTATAGTTATTGAGAAGCATAACAAAAGTAAAAGAGTCCTGCAATGTCATTGAATTACTGCTGGAAGATCAAAAGAGATATTCTGGAAAGAGAATACACAGACAAAAATGTTATATTTAAAACATAAATGAACATTTTCTCTTTTTAAACTCAGCATTCTTTTCTTTTTGCTCTAACTTTCCAATAAAAAATTATTTTCATGATTTCTATTGTCTTGTTCAGCATGTGAAAATTATGTAAGATAACTCAATCATATCTATGTTGAATTATATTGAATTGTTTCAATTTTTTCCTTAATGTATCTGCTCTATGTACCAAGATTTAATATTTAATATTGATTTACTTTTTAAGTTATATAATAATTTGAAAGACTGACATTTTAATTCTAATTAAGCAGAAGAGGAGAGAGAATGAATACACTTCTAATGGAGATAATATATACTTACGTATTAGACCTGCTATGATATTCATGTATATATTTGCCATTAATTTTCAAATCAAATAATATGTACATTTGAATTAAATAAATTGAACATCAAAAATTGTTTTTATTTACTAATTTTTTTTATCCAGAAAATCTTTTATTTATATCATATTCAGTTTATGTAGTTTTTTTAAGCTAATTTTGCTTTAGAGTCCATTTTGTAATTTCCTACCAGAGTTAATATACTATAGTTTTTTTTAATTTTGAGTAAAATTTGAAAATTGCTACCTATGTTTGCGATGGGCCGAATGCTGTATTAAAACCTCAGAACTACCAGTTTTTATTTAGTATTGTAATGTTTTTATTATTTTTGTGTATAAATTTATATCTTTCATAATGCTAAAAAGAATTTTTTTCAAGTTTACATATTAGTATCAGCGAACTGATATGTATGTGAAATTTCATAGCAGATCTAATAAATAAGTACCTTATTTTATTATATATAAAATTATTTTTGATATATATCAACAATATTCTTGAGTGCTTTATTTTCACATTCTATTATATAGACCCTTTTTTAATACGCATGAATAAAGTCATTTTAATATTTTATTGTTAATACCATTTTGTAATCATATATATATATTTATCATACGAAAAAGAATAAAGAGATCATTGGTTTTTTCAGATTTCGTATAAGCCAAACTCTTTTAAAATAGAGGGAATTTATGTTAAGGTCTGAAAGTATGATACAAACAAATATATTAAAAATTGGTAAATGTATGAATAAACTTTACATTAAATCTACATGTTTAATATGTACTTCATATATTATTTGCAGCATAAAAGTTATCTAAAAAAAGCAATAAGAAATAAAAATCATATACTTTTTAAAAAAGTTACGACTGTTTTGATTATATTTACATATAATATATTTATTTCAAGAATATCTCATAATATAAAGAATCACAAAAGAATGCTCCTGTAAATTAAAGAACTAGAGATTGAAAAGAGTAATGAGGAATTTTTGATTAGAATATGACTAATTCTGTATTGAAACAAAAATTGTGTATAGTTTTTGTATAGACTATTTGGACAGATGGGTAAAATCTATGAAATATTTCTAATGTTTTAATAGTTAATTCTGAATACAATATCAGAAACGAATGATCTTCGAGTCATAAATTGTTGAAAATATTAAGTTTGTGATTAATAAAAATTTATTGCAGCCTATACAAATAATATAGATTTGTGTTTCTACTTGAAAAAGAACAAAATGTTTTAAAAACTTCACAAATTCCATTCAGAATTGCTGTAGATTGAAATTTTTTTTCTTCGCTACTTCATCCCACAATAGTGTGAAACAATTTTAAAAATTCAAAAAATCTATGCCTCTTTAAAGAATAATAAATAATTATTGAAAGAAATACATTTAAAAATAAGTTTTAGAGAACTAAAAAAAAATCTGAAAAAAAAAAACCCTTAAGACAGCAAGATAAGTAATTAGGAAAATAAATTAATTTCAGGTTTTCTTTATCTTGTATAAAACAAAGTACATATATTTATCAATAATTTTTATTAGTCTTTCACTAGACTAGAGATTATCCACTTAATGAATATTTCTGTAGCGTAATTCACGCAAGGTAGGCATTAGTTTTTATCTGCTTTTAACACCTTGTGAAGGATGTAGTCATTAACATATGAGCAAAGACATGTGAAAAAGATGTATGATCTCCAAGATGCTCATTTTGTGCTGAACTAGGACTCATCGGTTGACCCAGATTACAATCTCTTACATATATCTTTATCATTGTTCAGTATAGATGGATGGATGGATGGATGGATGGATGGGTGGGTGGGTGGGTGGGTAGGTAGGTAGGTAGGTAGGCAGGCAGGCAGGCAGGCAGGCAGGCAGGCAGGCAGGCAGGCAGGCAGGTAGGTAGGTAGGTAGGTAGGTAACCAATTACTACAGTTTAATTGATGTGTCAAATTTACTGCCTCCACAATTTTGATGCAAACTACTTAATGAAAGCATATTAATAATTTTTGTTAGTCATTCATTAGGCTAGAGATTATCCACTTAATAAAACATTTCTGTAGTGTAATTTTCATTACACCACCACTCTCACGTAAGATAGGAACTGTTTTCTATCTGCTTTTAACTTCTTGTGGAGGGATGTAATTACAAACGTATGACGAAAGACGTGAAAAAGATGTATGATCCCTAAAATGCACATTTTGTGAGAATGGTATAATAAAAATTACACTACAGAAATATTATTCATTAAGTGGATAATCTATAGTCAAATGACTAAAAAAATTATTAATACTCTTCCATTAAGTGGATTGTGTCAAAGTTGTGAGAGTGATAAATTTGACACATCAGTTAAATTGTAGTAATTGACTATGTATATAATTTAAACAATGATAAAAATATGTTCAAGTGATTTTGGTCTGGGCCAACTGATAAGTGCTGGTTCAGCATAATGCACATCTTGGAGATCATACATCTTTTTCACATACCTTTGGTGATATATTTATGATTACATCTCTCCACAAGGTATTAAAAATTAATAGAATCCAGTCCCTACCTTGCATGAGAGTGGTGTAGTGAAAACTATACTATAGAAATATTCTATACAGAAAAATAAGATAAAATTTTGATATATAGTTATTTTTTATGTAATGAATAAAAATACATATAAAAATATTTACCATATATGTATGTATATTAAGACAACTTGGGTTAATGAATATATTGAAAAGCCATTTTCTGTTTTGACAGGTCAATTGGGACTACCTCGTTTTACTGTTATTACCATTATTGGTATCTTGATAGTTATTCTGTGTTCAGTTTTGGAATCCGTTGGTGATTACACTGCTGTTGGAGATGTATGTCAAGCATCTCCAATTCCAAAACATGCTATTAATAGAGGTATTATGGTGGAAGGATTTGGGTGTATTATTGGTGCACTGATGGTTGGAGCAGGAATGACAACTTCTTACAGTACAGCCACAGGAATAATTAAAATTACCAAGGTGAATGATATATATATGAAATATGTGTAATTTATAGCTCTGCCAATAAATTAAAATTACCAAGGTGAATGATATATATATGAAATATGTGTAATTTATAGCTCTGCCAACTAAATACAATGCTATCAAATCACTTTAACTTCCTTTCTCATTATTAGACCATAAATAAAATGTAAAATAATTATTTACATTTGCAAGTCAGAGATGATGAAAATGTTTTCACAGCATTCAGTTATTAAGTAGAAAATATTATATTTAATAAAATATATAAACCCAAACATATATCATGCTAAACTGGAAGTAATATGTAAATTAGCTAGTCAAACCAAGTTTAAACAATGAAGCAAATCAAATTATTAAGAATATATTTTATGTCCTCTGATGCTGAAATAACCAAACAATTAGTTCTCCCAGCATAATTGTTTTAAGACATCAATTGCTCATCTTCTAGCTATAGGCCCATTACTACTTCTTCATAATAATACCTGAAACCACTTTTATATAAATACTCATTTCAGATTTTAAACTGTAAATATCAGGTTGGTAATATTAAACATTTAAATATTAACCACTAAACATCACATGATCACTATGGAGAGTTTTGCCTTTGTTTACATTTAAATATTACTTGAGAAATAGGTTAAACAAGAATTGAAAACTACTATACTTTATTTAAAAATTAATTCAGGTAGTAGATTAGCTAATATTAATTAATCTTTAAGGCATTATATATTGAGACAGTTTTGAGTCCCATGGTATACAATAACATAATAATGTGTGTAGTTAAAAGGAATAAAGACAATTTTTTTGTAAATATTTTTTATATTACACTGAAATAGCAGTTAAGAGTTAAATAATAATTTTGAATTAAAAAAACTATTATAAATTAAACATTTAAAAAGGTCTATTTAATGTTTTCTGATTTTGATAATTAAAAAAAAATGTAACATTAAAAAAGAAATCTAAATCTTGTTTTAGGTTACATTAGATATATTGGTAATTATAAAATTTCCCTATCTGTTTTTGATTAGATTAAGGCAGTTTTTTTTTAAATTAAAGCTTGTATAATATATTTTGATAAAATTTGGTATAATATAGCAATCTGATGTTGTTTAATGGATTAAGAAAACTTGTAGATAAAAATTTGGTTTTAATTAAGGTGAATTGAAAAGAGTTATTAACAATTTTTTTCAAGATGAAGAAAAAATTTACTAATTGTTTTTTTTTTAAATTTCCATGACAGTATAAAATGTGGATTTAAAAAGATCATGGGGAAAGAATTATTACAGTCCAGTTTATAGCACTATTATTATGAAGTTATAACGGAAGGCGAGAAGTACAGCTGCTGCTAATGTCACAATGGTAGAATTTGAATTTACATGGAAACAAGGGCCAGATTTTTTTTGTGTTTCATAGCCTATATATGTGGGTATTAGACAGCATTCCTGAAGTTACCAAATTACAGTTCCTGATTGTCAATAGGTACTGGATGTATATCTTTCCCAAAATGTCAATAAGCCAGTCTACTGTTTTACAAAGGATCAGCTTACCAAGAGATTCCATCAGCTTGCTGTAAGATCATGCTATGTCATATGCTGATTAATCTATATGCAGAGAAGCACAGATAATTGCAGATGGTCATATATATATATATATATTGTAACGATATATAAATATGTCGTTACATTAATTACAATATATATATATACATAAAATGCATACAGTTGGCAGAATATTTATTAAAATAACTTCATAGTTAAAGTCTTTAAATTACAAGATTTAAAAATAAATAACTTTTGTCTAACTTACTAAAACTAAAATACATTTCTAGTTTTATTTTATTAAAAAAGGAAAACCCAAAAATCTTTCTATATTAGAGAACAAAAGAACATGTTAGAATATTTTTAAAGATGTTTACAATTAAGAGTAACCTGAAAAAAAAAAAATTTTTTTTATAAAAAGAAGAATCAATATATATTTTTTTTAAATTTTTTCTCTTAAAATGTACTAATAACTTTGATTTGTAAGAAGATAATAGTAATACACACATATGTGTGCATTGGTTTCATGTGTATATGTTTTTTGACATTGAATTAATTATGTTTTGTGAAAATGTAATATGGTTTAATAAATTTATTTTTTGAAAATGAAATATCCTAGGGCAGGGGTGGGCAATTGTTTTGGCTCGGGGGCCGTATCGGGGGCCACTTTTTGGAAGCGAAGGTTAACGGAGGGCCTCATCTTTTTTTCATGACACAATAAACACACTGCTTTATTCCCTGTATTACCAAAGAAATATTTGTTTGTCCATTCTTCACTAAACACATGACATTCATTACCAATTTTACATTTTTTTGGAGCATTCATGGTTTCACAAAAGTTGGAAATATATATATTTGCTAATGCAAAGACAAAATTGAAATTAATCAGGTCAACTGGAAAATCATTGCACATCGTATCTACACTGCGCATGTATATTGATGTGGCCATTCTAGTGGAAAATATGAGATGAATATTTGGTCATGCAACAGGAAGGAAATCTCAGTCCAAGGTGGATTTTTCTGATTGTCTTGGAGGGCCGCATAAAAAGTCTTAGCGGGCCGCATGTGGCAGGCCACTATTTTCCCACTCCTGTCCTAGGGTATAAATGCAATGTGTGTGCACACATTTAAGTGCATGGCATATAGACCATATATATGTTAAATCAGTCATTATTTATATATTATTAAAATGAATTGATTTTTATTTTATTGGTTAATGACAATTCTAATATGTTAATTTTAAATTATTATACAACAGACATATAGGTGTGTTTTATGTAAACCTATTGAGATTGAGATATATGTAAATTACAATGTAATAGCATATTTTTTTGTATTATTCTGATCAAAATCAGAATGCTGAATTTATAGTGTACTCAACAGACTTTAATTTAATTTTATTGTTATTGTTATTAATAAATTTATATGTCATTAAATTATTCCAGTGAATTCATTCAATCCTAAAATAGGTGCTTGAAATATTATAAATTATTATATGTTGGTATTATCTCTTGCTCATAGTAACAGTTATAGAGCTCTTGCTTACTGACCTGGATTCATACATAATGATCAGTTATATAGATTGGGGTTTATGTTTAGTGTTATGGACATCCAATTGATGATGATCCCATTACTTCTCTAATACTGTATGGCACAAAGGTATATCCTTTATAGTACATGCACTAAGTGGCCAGAGAGCATTGATGATGATTAGCATGTTTCTGTATCCCAGCATTAGTTTTTGTAATTTTTATATTCTGATGGATTAGCACTTAAGTTTGTACATTCAAATTATTGTTTAGCTAATCCTCCCAAAGTTTGGCAAGGGCCAAATAATTAGCCTTTAAATATTATTATAACATTGATTCATTTTACATTTTGAATTCATAATAAATAACATCTCTTTTATTTTTAAATTAGTTTTCTTAGTTCCTTTTTAATCATATTGATGCTAATAGAGAAAAACTTTCAGCTGTGGGCATCTCTTGGTCTGGGAAAACAGAATTGCAATTAAGGTCAGGCTAGTTTCTGTTATATAAATATTTATGCTGAGTTGCACTAACTTTCAAATTTTTCTTGGTTTCACTGACATATTCAAAACCTATTATTATAAAGTGCAGAAAACTTTGAAATTATTCAAATGGAAGTCAATCTCCAATACTGTGCTATTTTTTAAATATTATAAATCTTCGCGCACTCTCCTGCTGGTAAAAATTTAAAAAACTTACGAGAATCATTTAAGTTTAGAGCATACTTTCTATATACACCAACTCTTATAGATCATGCTTAAATCAGGACTTGAGTCTATTGTGTGCCAGATGTTATAATCAAATATTCAATTGTACAAAACTATTTAATCCATTTTAGGAGAAAGACAGTGTTTCATTTTTAGCCATCTATAATTAGACAAACATGAGTTATAAATGTAAACATATTATTATAAAGCACTGAAAACTTTGAAATTATTCAAATGGAAGTCAATCTCCGATAATGTACTATTTCTTAAATATTATAAATCTCTGTGCACTCGCCCACTGGTAAGTATTTAAAAAACGTAAGTGAATTACTTAAGTTTAGAGCATACATTCATTATACACCAACTCTTACAGACTATGCTTAAATCAGGGCTTGAGTCTATAGTGTGCCTGATGTTATAATCAAGTATTCAATTGTACAAATCTATTTAACCCAACACAAAGACAGTGTCTCATTTTTAACCAGTCTATGACTAGACAAGTATGACTTATAAATGTAAACCTATTATTATAAAGAGCTAAAAACTTTGAAATTATTCAAACAAAAGACTTCTGTTTGAATAATTTCAAAGTTTTCAGCACTTTATAATAATATATTTACATTTATAAGTCATGCTTGTCTAATCGTATGTGGTTAAAAATGAAACACTGTCTTTCTCCTGCAGTGGGTTAAATAGATTTGTACAGTTGAATATTTGTTTATAAAATCAGGCACACAATAGTCTCAAGCCCTGATTTAAGCATGGTCTGTAAGAGTTAGTATATATAAAATGTACGCTCTAAACTTTCATGATTCACTTAAGTTTTTTAAAATCTTACCAGTGGGAGAATGCATGGGGATTTATAATATTTTAAAAATAATGCATTATTGGACATTGGATTCCGTTTGAATAATGATGATATATTCAAAAGCAAGCAGACTCAGAATAGTTAATTTTATATGCAGAACATAGGGAGAGATGCATAATTTGTCTTTTCTGTTATTAAGAATTCTATTCAAGCTTAATGAAGTTTTTAAATCTATTCTAAAAGCACTAAAACAAATGTTTTTAATAACTGTATGATTTTATATATAAATGATATGCTGATTCATGGTGTTTATAACATTATTAATGATATGTTAAATGATTTAAATCTTAAAATAGATTTAAAATTTACATCAGGTCAAAAGGTCAAATATTTCAATTTATTTCTTTTAATGAATCAAAAGAAAATACTATAAAATGAGAAACCTAGATTCTCTCTGTATATAATCTAAACCTATGCTAATATGATAGAAGACAAAATATTGCTAAATATAAGGGCCTTAAAGATATTGTGAATAACAGCAAAGATTTATGTAAATGAATTAGGTACATTAAAATATAATTGTTTAGATCATCTATATAAAAATTGGATTTCTCTACTAAATACTCCTAAAATTAATTTATGAAAATTATTTATTCCAGGGACTTTAAAATAAGTTTAATCACACCATTAAACTTGAATAGAATTTTCACCTGTAAAAAGGATTAATTGCATACCCTTAAATAATAATCTGACATTATATGTAAATTAAGTGTACTAGGCCTAATTGTTCTTGTGAACATGTTAATGAAACCATAGAAAATTTGGCTGCCAGAGGGCCCCAATATAAACATTTATGCAGAGTTTAGTCTCACCCTATTTATCATTCAGTTTTTCTGGACCATAAGATATAAGACCAAGCATTTTGTCCTAATAGTGTCAATTCAATTTGTCATAAAAGAAAGGTGGAATAGTTTATGATAAATTCAAAGTGCAAAATGAACCAAAGTTAATATGGCATTAAAAGGAACAAATTTAGAAATTTTAACTAAATGATGTTAATGTATAGAATCATTTAATAATTAGGCTTTATAATTAATTATAGCTTAAAAATGATATGAAAATGTTGAAAACGGATTGCTAATGATATATTAGTAAAAAATATATACTTCTTGTAGTTATAATTATTTATGTCTCTGCTGTTTAGAATTAGAATATTTTTATGATATCAATATGTAAATATTGTGAATTTAATAAATTTTTGGGTGTATTTTAAAAAATAAATTTAGGTCATATATAACTAGCAAACAACCAATTACTGATGCTGCACACTAAAATTTTACCATCTAGTAATTGTATTTGTTTGATCCATCTTTAAACTAAAAGTGGAACCACTTTTATATTACTAATCTAGATTTTATAAGGATTGCAAATCAAATGTAAATATTTTATGTGTAACAACTGGAAATAATTTTCTAAATAAATAAGACTCTCTTAAAAGATATATATATATATTAGAAGATTTTAATATTTAAATATTAGATCAAACTAATAGTATTATTAAGTAATATGATTTCAGGTTGTGATACCAATTTTGGATTTTGTTTGTTTGGTTATATCATAACTGAAATTTTTCTAAAAAAGACATGGAAATATCCCACCACATTCATAGTGTTTACATTTTAAAGTCCATGAAAATCTTCTAATTATTTTTATCACTCTTTATGGAATAGGTTTGTTTACTTGTGAAAATAGTTAGGAGATTGTGATGTCCCAGTTCTCACACATACAAAGCATTTACATTTGACTTCCAGTGAATCTTTATATAACTTAAAATAATAAATTAAAAGTATTTCGAATACAATTATTAAATGGCATGATTTTATTGTGCAATTAGTTATTTGCTTAATTACATTATAACTGAAATTTATCTAGAAAAATATACAAAAAAATTCTCTTAAATTTACAATATTTGTTTATATACAAATAAATGCATAATACTAAATTAGAAATATTACAAACATATTAAAAACATTAATGCTGTGTGGGATAGTATATATATACCTAAAGCCAAACTAGTCAATAAAATAATAAAAATTACCCAAAATTCACAACTCAACCAGACTAGCCAAAAAAATAAACTCTAAAACACAACCAATGGTTTCACTGCTACAAGCAACAACAAATTTAAACTAAACATTACCCACAATTCCACTTACATCCCATACACCCTTAATATTAAAAAAAAAATTTTAAATAAGTTAATTGCTTCAGAATTATACTTTTTTAATAATAAAGATAATTCTTTTTTTCATTTCTCTCAAAGAAGCAACCTTAGCCTCATCAAAATTAAGTGTGGTCTGTATATTTTTCACAGGTATATAAAGCAGAACTGTGATATTTATTTCTAACCCTACTTTTATGTACCTTTATTCTTTCATTTAAGCTTAAGCTACTTATTAATATAAGCTTAAGCTACTTATTAATATATATATATATGTGTGTGTGTGTGTGTGTTTACTGACCTCATTGAAAAAATTAAAAGACTGAAGTGGAGTTGGGCTGGATATATTGCTAGAAGAGATGATAATAGATGGACAATTGAAATCTTAAACTGGATTCCAAGAGATTGTAAAAGACTCAGAAAGAGACCACATGTGAGATGAATGGATGAAATAAGAAAGTGTGTAGGGATGATGTGGAGAAGAGAAGCTATAGATCAGAGAATATTGATTGAACTTGGAGAGACCATCCTGCAGTGGATTGATAATGGTTGATGATATATATATAAATACACACCTTCTTACAAAAACAAGGGATAATATTCACTACAGGAATAGTCTTCCTATTAAAAATTTCCTATGTATTATTTAACCTCTTATTTTTAAAATTCTAATGAGGTAGCTTTGTTTCAAAAAGGTCACTTTTATAAAGATTATTTGAGTGTTGGCTATTCTGATAAATTTGTTAAAAGTATTTTATTTAATAGTAACAATATTTGTAATAATATAAAGGATAAAGAAAAGTATGATTTTATTTCTTTGCCAAATTGTATATAAAAATAGTAATTTGTTTGGAAATAGAAAAGGATATTAAATTTTTGATAGAAAGAGTATTCCCTGGAGTAGTATATTATCCTTGTTTTTGTAAGAAGATATGTATAGGTCAGAGTAGTTTGAATTTAAATGAAAGAATAAAGATATATAAAAGTAGAGTTAGAAATAAATATCTTAGTTCTGCTTTATATTGAAACAGTAAGATCTGCTTTGCAGATCATCTTCGTTTCACCTTTTCTCACCTCTTTCCTATCCTCTACCTTAGTTTAAACCCCAATATATCATAGTGTGTCTGCAATGTGCTTATATGCCGAAAATCCCGCCCAATTTTAAACCACGAGTACAATGCTCATGTTATATATAATTGTAAAACTGATGCCCAATAAATAAAATATTATAAATTATGTGTGTTCACATAAGAGATTTATTTAAAAAGTAGGTTATATAGGTCGTAATTGCGCACACACTGTGATATGTATTTTAAAACTTATGTTAAAATAATAAATTGTTATCTAAAATTATTTCGTTTGAATCTGTTTACAAAATATATTACAGTCGTAATATTTGTTTTTGATTTAAAATAAAATTTATATTCGTTTCGTAAATAGATTCAAATATTGAAAATTAAAAGTAAAATAATTTTCTTTTAGATTTAAAATCACACCATATATTTTCTGTTTAAAATAAATGAGGACTGGTAAGAACAATAGCTTTAATTATTTAATGTTATAGGAGCTTATCTAGAAATGCAGCAGATGTCCACTTAAGGTCGTTTCTTTCAATTAGCAAAAGTTTGTTTTAATTAAATCAAAGTTGTAATCCGAATGTTGACAGGGAAATTAACAATAGAAATTGATTAAAATTTTGTTGAATTCCTTTGGACATTCGGATGGATTTGATTATAGCTGATAAGTGGGCAAATTTTGGAATATTTTGTAATGCTCCAGGGCAGTTTTATTGTGTAATTTCACTATATATAGGATGTTTTTCTTTTGTTCTTCATTCTAGTATTATTCTATTATTCTAGCGATATTCTAAGAGATTCAAAGATATTCTAAGATTTCTAAGTACATTGCTGAGCTTTCTAAAATAATTGTTGCTGAACTCTCTGAGACTTTCAGATTCAAATAGCTATGTGCCTGCAAATTTAAGTATTTGAAGCCAAGTTTCATCTTCAAATAAATTTTACCATGTTGTACAATATCACTTGAAATATCTATGAATTACCCATCCTTTAAAATTGTGATCTTTGAAATGATGGAGTAGAGTTGGCAAGAAGGCTATTTTCCCCTCGGAAATGGCTGGCCACTGCTCTATACCATCTAATGCTGTCACATAGGAAACCCTGAAACTGCTGCTGCTGCAGAAATATGAACAATAACTAGAGTTTGCTGCTGAGTCATATGGAACCTGCCAACAATCAATCTAACTGAAACTACCTGCAAATGCTTCTCCAGAGGTAACCCCAAAATTAACCCAAGAGCTCTTGTGATTCTCTCCTATAATTAATATGCTATAGCTATTTAAATTGTTTTTCCATTTTACTTTATTTTACCATTGCTTTCCTTTAAAATATTCCAATGTAATCAGTAATTTTGCTCTCTATCCTTGGGTTAATATTTTACATTTATTAATCGTTCTTTTATTTTATTATGATAGTGTGCCAGAATAGTCTTTGACCGAGTGAATTATTCCCTTTGTTGAAAGTAAGATGCCAATATTAAGGCATTTTAAAATTATAAATTGTTCCCATTTTATTATCTTGTGAATCACTCGTTCGAGGGCTATTCTAATCTTAGTCAATATGTATAATAATTTCATAGCTTAAAACCCACATTTTATCGATTTTAACCTAATATGAGAGTATGCGCGAGGTCAATGATTAAATGTGTCACAAATTCATGATTGCATAAATAAATGTATGCTTTCTTTTAAAACCCGCAAGCATGCATTTTCCTATTTTAAAATATATTTTGCTTTAATTTCAAAGCTTGTAATTGAGGTCGAGAATGGGTGAATTCTCTTTAAATAATTATTGGGGAATTGATTAGGCATTTTCTCAATCTAAGTAAATCCCTTTTGTATGCTTTATATACATTAGTCGAGTGTTGCCAGTAAGTGTATTGGGTGTCGAGACCACTTTGTTTCTCTCCAAGGGATTTAAACGGCCAAGACCATTTCCCCTTTTACTTTCTGTGGTTCCCAGACAGAGTGTGTACTCTAATGTCACACCTGGGAATTAGATGCAGCCATCACCCAGTTGCTAAGTTTTGGATGAGTCCAGACTTTGGCTGCCCATGATACCACATTCCTACAGATCAACGGCAAGATACCCTCCGTAATTGTTTCACATATTCACTATAATTTTACTTATTTATATTTTACAAAGCATCTGTGATTTAAACATATCACACCCTCCATCCTGTATGTAAATTCCTTATTGGTAACACCAACCTCCCAATATAATTTAATTATGTTTATAAAATAAATGCCTTGATCATGTCCCCACTTTATCGCGTAACAAGCATTGGTCCGTGCTATTAAACTTTAATGTGCAAATGTTTTATTAAACTTTTTATAATTTACTCAAAGTGCCTCGCACATCTTCCCATCTCTTTTAAGCACATTATCGTAATACTATATTAGCCTGAGGTATAGACTATGTACTTAACAACCTTTTAATGTAATTTGTATAGAATGTTGATTTAACAACCATTTTTAGTAAGCATCCCTGTCTAATATAGGCAGTTAGTGGGCATTATATATATTTCTTACTATGTAAATAAATCTTTTAAATCTTATAACACCAATTTTGATCTTTTCTTTTATTGATCTCTATCACTGTCTTGGTCTATATATATATTTTATACATCTCTTTTGTACCATCCATAGACGTTAATTAGCAACCCAAACTTATATCTTAGCATAGAGTCTCTTTGTTTCTCCCTGATCACCAGGCACTGGTAAAGGGATATATTATTAGTAGCATCAGATGCATTATCATGTAGGTGGTGCTGTGGAATTTAGATTTTAGATTCAAACTTAGTATATCTAGAAAGCAACCCCTCCTAGAGTGTTCAGTTTGGTGTTTGGGGTTTGAATTCTGCAGTGTGTTAACAAGATAGATGAATCTGACCATTACAATATATACAGGAAAAAGATGCAGGGCAACTATTAATTTTGATGAGGCTAAGGTTGCTTCTTTGATAGAAATAAAATAAAAATTAAAGAATCTTTATTATTAAATATTTATGATTGTGAAGCAATTAACTTATTTGAAAGTTCTTTTAATATTAAGGTTGTATGGGATGCAAGTTTAATTGTGGGTAATGTTTAATTTAAATATGTTATTTGTAGTTATTAACATTTGAGAAACCTGATTATAGCAGTAAAACCAGTGGTTATGTTTTAGAGTTTATTTTTTGGGGCTAGTCTTGTTGAGTTATGAATTTGGGGTAATTTTGATATATATTATAACGATCCAAAAATAAGAGACTTAACGTAATCTGCACTACAAGGGCGCCATCTAGGCATGTGAACCTAGAAAATTTTATAAAGTAGGCAGATACGCTGTTAAAAAAAATTTATATTGGTTGATTCCGGTCATTAGCCCATGTCACTAGCTCATGGGAGACACAGAAATAATAATCTATATCTTTAATTTCTATCTTATATATAAAAAAATAAAAGTCACTGCCAGTAATTAACACACAAACATTTATTTACGCACATATAAATTTTGAGTCATTTAAAATTTTGAGGAATAATATTTATTATTTTAGATTTTAACATTCTTTTAATTTAACTTATTATTTTAAAATTTTAAATCATCTACACAGATGAAATTTATATTTATTTTAAGATTGTCCATACAAATGAATTTAATATTTTTTATTAAGATCGTCGAGTATGAATAGACTACATAGATTGTATGTGAAAAAAAATATTCTAGCCCTTATTTAACCTTAGGCCAAAAGTTCGCAGTCAAACTGGTGTCAATCCATCTGATACATTAATGTATTCAATGTAGCATGAAAATACAACAGCACTAAATATACTATACTGTCAGGAATGTACATCTGAACAGTATAGTTAGAGAAGACATTGTCTCTCAACCAAACAGGAATGCTACATCTGTTGGCAAGAAGAACAATAAACAAAAAACTCCATAGGAATGGACCACATCTTCTGTCTTACTATCCAATTCCATTAGGCAAACAGGGGGTGTGCAGCATATATATGCAATCCTGCCCATAGCGGATCTCATGCTACATTTACTAATTACATCAATACATCCAATCCATTGACCCAATTTAGCTACGAAACAAATAACCTAAGATTACCCTCCCTTAAACTATATATAACTTTACAAATCTATATAGCCATTCATGCCCGACTTAAATTTAACATTTATATACGTTCACACAGATGAATTTTATAAAATTTGCTTTAAAACGTTGAGTATAGATCAGCTGCATAGATTCCACGGTTAAAAACATTCCAAAATAAACATAACCGATCAAAATACAAAGTCATCAATAATGTCAATTGCAGAGGGAATACAAGAAACCCAATGGCATTCATCATAAGATGCCACATTGACATTGATGACTTATATATTCTAATCGAATATGAAAACCACAACCTAATTAACCGCTAACGAATCCATGCAACATCCATACCCAACTTAAATTTATGCATTTAAATAATTTATACAAAAATATTAATACAAATAAAAAATAATAAAATGGAAATGATTTTTTTTAGCAAGCAAATATGTAAAAATTAAACATTTATAATTAATTTGAAACATAAGTCAGATATATATAATTTAAATATTAATTGTCAATTTGAAAATCAGATAAGAGTTCATTTTTTTAATTTTAGGTTAGCTGAATCTTAAAAGTTTGAACAAAAGTTCTTAATTATTTTTAAATTTTGAAATTGTAAATTTCATAGCTCATGATAGAAGAGTCCAGGTTCCTGTTTTTAATTCCCGTGGCATCTCCATTGGAAGACCGATCTGATGTTATGGAGGCGATCTTAGCTGGTTTCATTTCGGAATCACAGTCATTTCATTTTTTTTCTAAAATAGAGAGTGTGATATGTGCATCCTATCACAACTCTCAAAAACAATCAAGCTGGCACTGTCAGGAAACTCAATATTTCTCTTTTTATAATCCTCCTATGGATTCAACGAACAAAAATGTCACTGTTCCATTTTTTCGTTATGGTCCGGGCCTTTATTTGCTGCTTCTATATTGGACAAGCTAATTCTTTTTATTCTCTTATCTATCTTATCCTCTGACTTTTTAATTACAGTATATAAGAGCCCAAGGGCTAGCTTGCTTTTCAATTAATTTATAAAACAATCATTTCCATTTACAAAAATATTTTATCTTTAAATCTTGTACTTTTTTATAACAAAGTACGTTCAAATACTTTTATTTATTAAAAAAAAATATTTTTAAAGTTTTGCATCTGTGCGAATATATATACGTATACACATTTAGCTTTTAGTTTTTAATAAACTTATTTTTATTTGCGAACTTAAAAGTTTTTATTTTAAATTAATGTAACGGCATATTTATATATCGTTACAATATATATATATGTAAAATAACAAGTTGCCCATTAAAATATACTATATGTAAATTTTAAATTATAATACTAGTAGATAATAACAATAATATATATATATATTAAACAGAACTAATTTTGATTATATTGTCATTATCAACTGAAGTAAGTAGATAAAAGAAAACAGACATAATAAATAGACAAACTACTAATATCAATACACATAGTTTTTGGAAAATTATGTGATGTCTGATTTCTTTGTGCTTATGATATTTCAGTTGATAATGATTACAACATAATCAAAAGTTCTTCTGTTTAGCTATATATATACAGTATTATTATTATTTCCCAGTATTATAATTTAAAATTTATATATTATATTAATAATCCACCTTTCAATATTTAGTGAAGTAAATACTAATAACATCATCAGGAATTAAGAGCATTATCAATATCATTAAACTACCAGGCTTCAACATATCATTACTATCTGTGTGTATATGCATACATGAGTATTATAAGGGACTTGAACTCAGACTTTCAAACTCCCCAAAGCTATCTAATTTATTTTATACAACTGACACACATGAGCACATGCATGTGAAAAAGATAAATGATCCCCAATATATGTATTTCATGCTGAAACAGCACTCATCAGTTGGTCCAGATTACCAACTCCCACACATATACAATCACTGAGTTCAAGTTCCTTATAATTACATTTAATACAGACAATATACATGCATTTAAATATTATATAGTCAGACTATATTCTGCCCATTCCTTTTCTGTATGACATATTAAGAGTCTATGTATGAAGGATCAGATTGACTTAAGGTCAACATGGGTTTGACAATAATATTGGCATCAACAAGGGCTTTGAGCATTTCATCCTCAGATTTTCAATGATATGGATGGCTGGAGAGTTCTGGAGAGAAGAAGATTGAAGTCCGTCCATTAAAGTTTGAAGATTTGCTATCTTAATATAAACTGAGCAGTGATTGTATTTATGTGTGAGAGATGATCTGAATCAACTGATGAGTGCTGTTTTAGCATGAAATATGTATATTGGAGATCATTTATCTTTTTCACATGTATGTGATCATGTGCATCAGTTGAATAAAATGGATTAGATGGCTATGGGGAGTTTGAAAATCTGAGTTCAAGCTCTTTATAATTACATTGAGTTTAGTATACATGTATTTAAATATATATATATGAGTGTGTGATTATTTTTTTAAGTATAATATTTTAATCTCTTATTTATACTATTTAAAATTTACATCAAACGTTTTAGGTTGCTAGTAGGAAGGTTCTCGTGTGGACTGGAATACTACAAATAATATTAGGATTTTTAGGTAAATTTGGTGCTTTTATGATGACAATGCCACATCCTGTTATTGGCGGTATCTCAATAGTTGGTCTAAGCATGGTCTCATCTATAGGATTGTCTATGATTGAACATATTAATATGAAATCATCCAGAAATTTATGCGTTTTGGGAATGGCTCTATTTTTAGGAATCATGATACCTGAATGGTTTTCCAAACAACAACATATAGTGACAATGACAGGTAACTTGAATATTATCAGATTAATTAATTGTATATATATATTTCACTATTTATGTAATTAATGATCTTTCAAGTGGCAAAGTTTGATAACAAAATAAATCAAGCAATCTATGACATAGCCATTTAAAAAATTGTATTTTTTTTATGTAGACGCATAACTTAAATTAATTTTATTCATTACTGTTATACATTTATGCGCTATTTAATTTTATATTATACAACTCTATTTATTTTTAATATGCAGTAGTAATAAATCACTGAAATTAGAAGCAAAAAATATTTAAAAAATTTTGAATTTAAGAAAATCAAACAACCATTTTATTATAATAAAGGACAATTAAAAAAGAGAAAAATAGCAAACATGAATTTATCAAGTGATGTGAAATTGCCAAATAAATTTATTTTGCAAAATATTCATCATGACAGGTAAGTTGCAAAACGATAAAATATTCAAAGTAGATGGAACAAAAGTCTAATAATCTATCGAAAAAAAATGTGAATGATATTAAGGAAGATCCTAAAATTTAGTATGGTGAGATGACTTTTTTACTACTTTGAGATGACTTTTTTACTACTTCAATATAGCCATCACTCATTCTTTTAAAAGATCAAAAATCAGAATATAGCTGAAAGTTAGAAATGAAGGAATGTAAAAGCATAATCTTTATTACCTTGCAAGATTATCGGCATGCATGTGAAAAGAAATATAACTGATAAATGTAAGAATAAACGGGAAGCAAAAATAAAATGGCATTTTGAAAATATTCTCCAATCTATCCAGAATTGCTAAAAAGAAATTTGTACTTGAAGATTTTTTTTAATATAAATTTTTTAGCTATCTTTAATTTTAAGGATAAAGAAATTGCCACTAGGCACATATAGTTAACTTTATTGAATTTCAGGCTCTATAAAATTTTAATATTTCTTGTGGTTTTCAGGAATTTTCCAAGTGGAAATCTTTTTCTTTTAAAAGTGTATCCCCTTACTCTACTACTCAGCCAAAGGGGTATAAGTCATTCAATATTGAAGAGGCTTACAACAGTTTCAAAGATTCATCAATGGAATAAGTTGAGAAAAAAAAATCTTTGAAATTCAAGATAACTCAACATCTAATTCCCAATAACCAACCACACCATCCAGAGATGATACAGTCAAAGAGGAAATGACTCATTTTCAAAAGCACACACCAAAGGATCCCCAATCCAAATTTCAAGCCAAGCCTGTAGGAAGATTGTTGGAAATGTGGATTATCCAAGCTTGGGAAATAGCAATGGTAAATTTTTTTTAGTTCTCCTCATAATTCTACTATATCAAATAATCCTAACAGTAAATTTGTTAAAAATGGGAAAACTAACATAGTATCTTCCAATTTAAATGTTTCCTCTTCCAAAAATCAACCTAATGTACTAATTAATAACAAGCCTTCTTATGCTAACATTACACAGGTGGGCCTTAGTGAGCCTAATGTTACAACATGGGAAACTTTAAAAAACCACAAATTTTCCAACTTAATTAACAAAGAGGTGGAAGAGAACTTTGCTTTCAATTCCAACAAGCCCAATCTTCTTAATTTAAATTTGGAGCAAAAAGATCTTGATTTGATAACAAATAAATTCAATAACACCATCTCCCCTCCCCCAATTACATAAATCCTTTCTCAATTTCTACAGTAAAAACACTACAATCTTAGCTGTTACCAACCCGTCATGTGATTTATATAAATTCTTAATCAATGAACTTACCATAAAAAATTATGGAGGCTGATCACAATATTTTGCAACATCCTAATAATCGTTATGTAATAATAGAATTTAACAATCTCACTCAGAAAAAATTTCAGAAAATTTTCAAATAGCTTGATGGGAAAATCATCTGCAACATCAACATGAATTGTCCCACAATTCTATCTGGCATAATCAATAACTGCTATCTTAAATTTAAAGAAAATGATTTGCGCAATTACTTAGGCCCTATGGTAAAGTCTCAAATTTTAGATACCAAATGATTAAGGGAGCAAATCTTCCAGTATACATTAACACTGCCTCCTTTGAAGTCACCCTGAATAAAAAATCAAACCCCACTGACCTTCCTACTCTCTATTATGTGGAGACTTTCTCCACTTATCATCACTTCCTCCACAATGTTTCTTCTGCTGTCAGAGGATCCACTTGTTGAGGGACTGCCCAGCCAGAATTTGTTACAATTGTAAAAAGATTAAAAATGGAATGCATCACTGTAACACTGTTTCAGTGGTGCCAGCCACAGATACATACATTACTAAGTCTGTCCTTGCAATGTCCAAAGAGGTGAAGAATACCCCTTACCTTCAATTGGCTCCAATCAATGAAGTTATGCCTAACCCTTTGCTATCTCATACTCACTCAATGAGTGCTGGCTCAATCTATGAAGAGGAAGGCAAAAAACTGAGCAATGCCTCCAAATCAACTGAGGGCAAAATTTTCTCTAATAAAGTAAACAGCCACACTGTTAGCTTTTTGAACACTGAATCCCCTGTCTCTTGGCAACCAGGGGGAAAACACAGGCCCATTACCAAGACTAATAGCTAAGAAAACAATCATGACTTGTCCAATAAGAATCCTGGTAAGCCATTTCAATCCCTTCATCCTACCAATGATAACAAGTTACAGCTACTGATGGACTCTTACACTCATCCACTGATGGCTTGTGTTCTGGGGCATCAAAAGATAAGACCTCTGGCCAGCCTATGGATTCTCATGTAGCATGTACTGGAGTATCTTCCATGGAGGTCCTGTGATCCAGGGCATCAAGAAGGAAGGCCAGTAGCTGTCCTCCTAGCAGGACCATTAATTGCTGAGTCTGAAAATGCTTATCCACTAAAGGCTCATTTCTTAATCCTTAAAATTTCCACCACCTGTTCAATGAACAGAATTTGTAACTCTCAGATTCAATTAAGACCATAAGAAGCTCAAAATATCAGAAATGAATATCCAGGGTTTTAATTCCCTGAATAGAATAGATGCATTGACTACATGGTTCAAGCAATACTCCCCCATATAGTGTGTCTCTCTGAGACCAAGTTGCACTAATTTTCAAGTTCCAAAATCCTGAACTTCCTTGGTAATCTTGGCTACTTCTGTCAGTGTCTCCTTTATCCACAGCTGGTCTAGCAATCTTAATTTCTAATAGCAACCCATTTGAATCCTTCAAAATCAACTATATAAATCCACATATAATTATCATGACCTTATTCCAGAAGGCCTTCATTCTGAACATAATGTATTAGATCCTAAGATCTAGATGCAATGCTCTCAGATCCAAGGCTTTTCATTGATGAAAGCCACAAGCTAGAAACTATTCTGGGATATTGGATGAATAGGCACTAGATAGGCATTTTAAATAATATGTAATCTAAAACAAAGTAATTATTTAAAAGTAAACCATTATAACCAAGAAAAAAATAAGATAAATGTTTATATATGTTATATATTTTATTTTAAATGAATATTTATTGCTTCTAATAATAAAATTGACTTTTTTCTTTTTGTATTTCAATATATTTATGTTTGGTATAGGTGGTGCAGTGATAGAATAGTAAACTTTGCATTCAAAGTTCATAGATTGGGATTAGATCTGACACTTCAATAAATGCTCAAGTTTTTGAGGAACTTTTTAGCATGCATATGCATATCTTTTATAAAATGGAACAATAGAAATATTAAATATGCATTGCACCGATATTTTTATGACAAATTATATTATCTTTATATATAATACAAGGATATATTTTTATATTTCACAATTATCTTTATATCTAAAACTAATATATATATATATATATATATATATAGTGAAGCCGTGATATATGCTGCATCAATATACATGACTTCAGTTATATTCTATTTAAAAAATGTACATAAACCAAAAACATAATCAAATAATAAAAACATTGAAATTTAAAAACTTATTAAATATCACAAATCATGTTATGGCAGCACACTTTTCTTGATCTTGATTTAGTTTGCCCTCATGGCCATTTTAAAATCTAAAAACCAAAGTGCTGGAATTTGTGGGGAGGGGGAGGATGGTTTGGCCAATATGAAGTATCGGCCAAAAATTGCACAAGTCTGATCAAACTAAGCTTATAATTTTCAAATACTAAAACATGTGAAATAAAGAATATTATTTTTACTAGCTTATAATTTCTAAAATATGAATTTAAAGTACTTTTATTCAATATTTATGCCATTTATTGGTTGGAGGTGTCAGTGGTGTTTTTGGCTGGTCTTTAGATTTCAAAATGGCCATGAGCACAAACTAAATCAACACCCTTTTTTTCTTGTTAAATGTAGCATTCTCAAATATCAAATATAAACTACTTAATCAAGTTTTCTATGCAATTTAAATATAATTCAATATCATAATTGTAAGTGAATGTAAATAAACAAAAAAATTTAAAATAAAAATATTTAACAATTTTCTAATATGGCAGCAGGTAATTTTCCATCTCAAAGTGCCACTCATGATGACATTTAGAAAACAAAACATAAAAATTCATAAATTTAATACATTTTATAATATAGCAATAGCTACTTTTTTGTCTTGGAGCACTATAAATGAGCAATTTTATTAATAACATTTCTTTGGCTTATGCTGAAAGCTTCATTTTATTATTGTTTGAATTTGGTTTACACTATTTGGCATAAACTTGAAATTAAACATAGCTCAATGTATATGTAAACAAAGGGAGTAAATTACCTTCCTCCAGGCTATGACTTAAAAACATTCTAAATGTTGAACAAAAAATCAAGAATAGAATGAATCCATCTATTCTTGGTAGCTCTGATGATTATAAGCATACCTTTATCAATGTTCTTGGTAATTCAGAATGAAATTAATTTATCAACCTGATGGAATATGGCACTTAAGAGTTATTAAACTCATAATTGTTTATACAAGGCTGGAGGCAGCATCTCAACATTAGCACCTTGATTGTAATAATTAAACAAGATTTAATATGAAAACTTTAAATTAAATACAGCTCAATGCATATGTAAACAAAGGGAGTAAATAACCCTGTCCCAGGCTATGACTTAAAAACAATCTAAAAGTTGAACAAAGGATCAAAAATAGAATGAATCCGCATATTCATTAGAGGTTTGATATTTATAAGCACACCTTAGTCATGGTCTGTAAGAGGATGATTTACTCATTTTGTTTATGTATACATTAAGCCATGTTTAATTTAATGTTTACATATTAAATCTTATAATTTCATTCTGAATTACAAGCAATGTTGACAAAGATATGCTTATAAATATCAGAGCTAGCAAGAATATGTCGATTCATTCTATTCTTTTTTTTCATATGTCATAGCATCGGCCGGGACGTGAACCCACAACCGTCTGCACCCAACTACTTGCTTGCAAGGCAGCTGCGATGACCTCTCAGCTAACAATTTTGTTCAGCATTTAGAGTGATTTTAAGTCATAGCTTGGGGGAGGGTGATTTAGTATTTAACATAATAAAATATTGGCTAAGCATAATCCTAAATGTTTTGCAAAATTGAAAAACATTTGTAAAGTTGATATGGACTTAAAATAATAAAATAATTATAGACTACCACTACATAGGGGCAATAAGTTATTGAAGAATATTGCCCAGAAAGTACTTAATTGTGATGAAATTTGGAATTTTGCTATTCATTTTATTTAAAATACAGAAAGATATGGTACTTTGTGGATGAATGCAAATGAATAAACTCACACACACAGTAAAAACATACACACTAAATATATAAGTAAATTTACTCTTTAAATTTATTATTAATAACTATATTAATGTTATTTAATTTTGTTTATATTATAATTTTACTTTATATATATATGCATTCTATACATATAAAAAAAGCATATCTTTATATATATATATATATGTGTGTGTGTGTATGTGTTTGTTGGAAAGTGCTGTACCCTTGCAGCTGTTATATATAATATACAATCTGCATGAGGGGTTCAAAATAAAATATAGCAGCTATTATAGTTTCACTATATAATCATATATAAAAAATATAATGTTTGATAAGAGTATCAATGCATTTTAAAGGTCCTTATTGGTTTATTTCCTTTTATAGATTTTATATCTATATATGTATAAGTGGTTTCATTTTTAGTTTAAAGATTAAGTCTGATAGAAATACTATTGGTACATAATGCACTTTCAATTTACATTTGTCAGTTTTAATTGGTTGTTTGCCAAATTACTTAATTGTTGAAATTTATCTAAATAAATACATGGAAATTTCTATTATATTTTCAAGCTTTATATATATATACCCAGATGTGATAATCTCTACCAGTGCAAAATTAGAGAAGCCATTGAGATAATTAAAAGGCCAGATTGTATCAATAAGTAAGATGATACATGCAAACTTCCTCCTATTTGGAAAGATTTTTTTAGAAAAACATTCTTAATTTCACATTTTTGCTATTGGTGGAACTTTAATGTTTTTTTTTTTCAAATCAGTGATTGTAGCGCCTCTATAACCATCTTTCTATCCTTTATCACCTAGTAGATGACTTGTGTGATCAAGTCGAAATGTTGGATTTTAATATTTAAATTTTTTAACATTGATGAACCTGCAAAATATGTCTTTCATATATATATAATAGTTGCATTTGGTATTATTGTGTTGAAGCAAAGTTAAGAATTAATATTTATTACAGATATTCCTTACTTTAGATTTTTCAAATCAAATGCTTTTGCACATGCACGCACACACCCAACAATTTTTAATGAACTACCATTTCTCTCACACTAATTGCAAGCTATTGCTTTGCTTCTACTTCAATGACGTTTTTAATGTTTTATATTTATATTTGCACTTTTCTACTTCTGTTATTTAAAATGATAATTTCTTTTTCATATTAAAATTTCCTTCATTTCAACTTCTTTACATACAGGTCATCTTTATGGTTTTCATTGTATACATTCTTGTTTAAAAAATTTTGATGGATAATTTACCAAAAACAATACTAGGGATTTTAGATAATGATTTAAAGTTGAATTAATGTACTTGTTATATATATATATATATATATATATATATATATATATATATATATATATATATATATATATATATATATATATATATATATTCAAATTTATGTAAATTTGTTTTTGTTTGTAGGCATAACAAAGTGGTTTTTTCTTTATAATCTAGAGCTGAGTGCTCTTTTGGTGAAGCTCACCATAATCAATTGATTTGTGATGATTGAAAATGCACTCACCTTTAAGTTATAAAAAACAAAGAAAACACTTTGTTACACATATAAACAAAGGTATGCAAATTTGAATTATAATACAAAGGAAGAGGAAATCAATATTATGTGTGTGACTAATGGCACACTGAAAATGATCTATGTTCAATAGATCAAAACCTAAAAATAATAATATATTTCACTGAATATTTATTAAAGAAACAATGAAAGCACATCTATAAAAGAAATATAACATTAACAACACTTGAAATAGAGGTAAATCCATAGATTTCAGAAATGAAAGAAAAAATAAGATTCTGATAAAATTATTGACAAATAATATGCATGTGTATGTTTGTGAATATAGGCTTGAAGCCATTATATATATTTTATGACATTAAAATGATATTAAGAATATATTTTAGGTAATTCTGATTTTGATACAATAGTCCAAATGCTTCTTGCAATGCCGCTGTTTGTGTCTGGTTCTGTTGCATTCATTTTAGATAATTCTCTTCCAGGTAAGTTTGTATTTTGGTTTTGTTGTGACTAAAATCTTGATTTGTCTATTTATATATATATATATATATATATAATGTGTGTGTGTGTGAATATTTGCATTCATAGTCTGAATTTAAACAGATTTTAGAAATTACTGTGCAGTAGTTCATAGTGGAATAATTTATTGTTTATACCAATAGTAGTCAACCTGGTCCTTATACCGCCCAGTTTCCAGCCTTCATGGTGGGTGATAGGGGTTTTGTCCTACACTGAAGCACTTTTTTTTTTTAATTTAATTGACTTTTTTAAAAAAAATTCATAGAGATTTATATGCTTTAGCTTGCTGTAACTCTGTTTTATAAATTTTATAAAGTAAAGTTACTTCCCTACTTTATAAATCACCATTACTGTGGAACCGTGGGCGGTTAGAAAATTTTACTACTAACAGAGATACAAAAGTGGGCGGTTGATATAAAAAGGTTGACTACCCTGGTCTATACAATGCAGATCAGGTTGTTGCAAATTTTTAAAACAAATCTGATCTATTAGTATAGAAATTTCTCATCAGAAGTGATTGGCTCAGATTTAATGAAATCTTATTTATCTCTTTCAGAAATAATGTTATCTTAAGGGATGTTGTAATAATATTTTAAGTATAGCAAGGGTGTATGCATTTTATAATCTCATAAATCTTCTTTTTTATTATTATTAATACTTTGATGAATCATTAATAAAAAAACAAAGTCGATACTCAACCTCTAAAATGTCTCTACTTGTTATTTATCTTTATAACATAGTAAAATTATTGATAGGAATCTGGGAAAGATACTAAATAAGAGATATTCATAATTACTTAATCTTTTTTGTTATCTTCAGCAATTATTTTACTAAATGAACTAAAAAGGAAATAAAAATAATATACCTATTTGTTGATGACTTTTTTTTTCTATAATATAACGAAATGAAATGAATAAATATACCATAAAATGCACACATTTTTATTCTTTTACAAATTATTGTAATAGCTTTCACTAACATATAGCAGAGATCAAAATCTTTTTAAAGACAAAAACTATAAAAGACATTTTTCTATAGAGGACTTTAATATAGTATTTTTCAAAACCTGATTTAAACTCAACTTTCAACCTTGAAAGTAATATATACACAAACGTAAAAAATTCTAAAAGTAAAAACAATTTATATATTCTTTAATATATCTATTTCATATCGGACTCTTTATAAGTCATATTAATAAACTTTCAAATAATGCCTTCTCAAATCAATTGCTAATTATATGAAAAAAATCCATTTTTATTCAGTCACCACTATCTTATATGGACAGCATACTATTAATTAGTATTTATGAGGTCAAATGTTATATTAGTTGATTTAATCAACATTTTGAAAAAAAATCAATACTAATATAATGTTTCACTCTTATGCAATATCAGTTAGTTAGTCTTCTATCCATATCTTGTTAATGGATTGATATGAAGATGGATTATTTGTAAGGTAATCAAAATAATTTCTAGAAAGTCTTATTTAAAAAAAAGGTCTACTCATATGAAGATTATTCCTTCAAAACTATTATTATATATTCCTGCTGCTATGTGATTAACAGCCATTGCTTCTTTATAGGATTGATAAAATTAATAAAAGTAATATAACTAAAAATATATTTAACTTTATTACGGTTTTTCAGTATAAATAAATAAATGTTTTTGTTTGACTTTCTGTTATATATATAGTACAGTATCTGGATTCATCCATGTATAGTTAATAGTACTATTATACTGTCATTTTGATTGGATCTCATTTACCATCAACAGGGTAACTAATGTTATTTTTCAAAAATAATACAGAGATTTCTGCAAGCAACAACATGTATAAAAAGGTGAAAAGTTCAACCAATAAAAACAAAAGTGAAACTAGGAAGATGTTGACAATTTAGATTAAAAAATAATATAAAATCAATATAATAAAATTTAGTCAGAATACTTGTAAATTTTATATAATTTTTCACACCTATTTTCACCACTAGCTTTCATATTTGATGAATTTCTATTTTTGCTTTTATTGGTTGAATCTTTTATTTCACCATATGTGATGTTATTTAAACAGGCAAAACTCACTATACGTATTGTCACTCACTGCAAGCTAGAGTAATCAATGGTGATCATGTATTGTTATTTGCAGTATCTCCACAACAGTTTTTTTTTAATAATATTTGTTACTCAGTTGATGAAGCTGTGATCCAATAGAAATGTCAATACAATATTCATAGATGAATTGGAAATATAATTTTTATATCTAATGACTATTAAAATCGTCATTTTAACATCTACATGTATTGATAAAAATAATCATCCAAAATAAAAGAATTGATGAAAATAATTTAATTAATATTTTGGCAGTGGATTGTCTTTTGATAAGCATTGATACAGACTATAATTAAATGTATATAACAAAATTATTTTAATTAAAATAATATGCTTCTACATTGGATTTATATCAAAAGTAGTGGTATAAAAAAATATAATGAAATAATTAATTATTTTGTAGAAAAGTGTTCTATCATATATTATAAAAACATAGAAAATATTTTCACGTGATAATGTTTCTAAAAAATTAATATTATAAAAAAGAAGCAATATGAAATTATTGTCAAATGGACTCCATAAGCTGTGTATAATGTTGCATGCCCTCACAATGGATGCAAAGCCTCATACAACAGTGAGACCAGAATCTATAGCTACTAGGTTGGCACATCATAAATATAAATATAATAAGTTGCATACTGACCTGGAATGGACTTCAGTTTTTGCACAACATCAAAAAGTATCCAGACATAAGTTCAAACCTGCCTCTGCAAAATTGGTTTGTACTGAGAGGCGCAATGTTAAACATAAGGTAAAGAAAGCTTACTTCATAGCAGAACTCCTTTGCCATTAATTGCAAAGAATCATGTTTTGCTATATCCAAAAGATGAGCTAATTGACTCATTTGCATAAAATTTGCATATTTTACATATATAATGATTTCAATGAGTGAGTCATAACAGGCTATAATTATGAGAAATACACTTTCTCGAAAGCGCTTAGCCATTTTAATTTGTTTTCTACAATTAATTTGTTAATTTATACATCTTTATGTGTTAGCGCAACTTTATTATTATTATAATATTAAGAAAATAAAAAAATAGATTAGACAAAAAAAATATTAAAATAATAAAACAATATTTTTATAAAAATTTTAAAAACTATAAATTATTGTTTCATTCATTATAAACTAAATAAAATAATTACAACATTAAATAAAAATATATGCCAAAAATAGAAAATAAAGTTTATATTAAAAAAAGCCCAATCTAAATAAATCATTAAATAATAACACTGAAAATAATTATTTAGACAATTTAAATAGAATGTTTGATTATAAAAATAAAATACAAATGTTTAATATATTGGATCAACAAAAAATAAATTAATAATGAGTCTTAAATAACATTTACAAGATAATATTTGTAGTTATACAAGAAAATGTTTCCACCCTTTAGTTAAAATTATTAAATGTTTTTACAAATTCAAATTTTATTTGTACTTTTCTAAATTATTAATAATACAAGTGTTAGTATTGAACCCAATATCTTGAATGGCATTATTTTGTTCTTTTCATTAAATAAGGTTAACCTGACCAATGACATCTAGCATATGAATTGAACTTGTGACCTTTTCATTCATGAATACTGAATTTAAAGTGAGCTTATAAACAACTAGATTATTCTGTCAAAAGCAAAAGTGATTAGAAATTTTACATCTTTGTCTATGAGGGTTCTCCTGATTTCTCCATTTTTAATTTGAGGGCAAGATTAAAGAATAGATTTCAGACAATATAGATATTGTTATCAGGTTATTTATTATTATTGTGGGATCATTAAATTTTCTTCTTTTACTTTTTCCTCTCTGTCTTAAATTTAAAACAAAAAAAAAATGGAAAAATCAAGAGAACACTTTTAGGTAAATATATAAAATTTCTACTGCATCTTTTGACAGAGTAGTCTAGTTGATTAGAGCTTCACCTTAATTTTAATATTCATGAATTTGAAGATAAACAAAGGCAAAACTCCCCATACAGTAGTGCCACCCTGTGCCAAACAGAGTAATCAATGGATGCCAGAAGGCTTGTGATTACTCTGTTTGGCACAGGGTAGCGCTACTGTATGGGAGTTTTGCCTTTGTTTACAACAAATTATGTGCTAGTATAGAGATGGTGATCATGTGATGTTTGAATTTGAAGATAACAAGTTCAATTTCTATTTAGTGTGATTGGCTGGATGATACCTGAAGAAGGGAGGAATCATAATATCACTGAAAATATTGTATTCTGTACTATTTTATATTTTATGACTAACAGATGAATGTATTTTTAAAATTATAAATAAAATTTAAATTTTTCTAAAAATATTTAACAATTTCAACTAGATGATGAAAATAATCAAACATATAATCACAAATAAACTGTCATGATTATAAACTTTCAGATAATTCTTTTCATTATATTACTAAAATGTTGGAAAATATGAGATCACATAAAGATTATTAAAGAAAGTTTGCCTATGAAAAAAAAGCCAAACATTAAACCTGATTAGTGATAAGAAATAATAAAAATATTTTTAAAACGTTCAATTAGAAGAATAGAAAGTAGTAAAAATTTAAGTAGAAAATCCTTTAAAGGTCAATTATTTAAAATGAGTGTTCAAATGTTTGTTAGAAAAAATAAAATAACATGACAATAAAAGGTAGAAAGTTAGAACAATGAGAATAATAATCATAATTATTATTTAATAGTAATAAAGTTGGGTTAATAATTTATTAAAAAGGCAAATTTAACACTGGATTTGTATTTTTATATTGGACTATTTTCATCATCTAATATGAGTATTGAATGTCTTCAGAAAAATTTAACTTTATTTAAATATTCCAAATACATTCAACTGTTAGTAATAGCACGTCAAGCAGGTTAGTATATGCATGTTGTAACAGTCAGATTCATATCATTCATTAACATAGTGCAGAATTCGACCACCACACAGAACTGCAGCACCATCTAGGTAGTGAAGCCACCCATAGTACTGAGTTCGAACATAGTTTATCGGTTCCACAATACAATCTACGAAACAACGCATCTGATGCTACATTAGTAAATATTTCTTTAGGCATGGTGATCATGGAGATGCAAGAGATTCAAGACTTTATTTTGAGTTAGCCAATAATAACATTAATATGAAACATTTATATTTTACAGAATCGAGGAAATATTATATTGAATGGGTATCGAATAAATAAAGATGTGACAGCAGACGTATAGTTTGAAATTATTTATTTATAATATTTTATACTAAATCATCTAATTAATAACATTTTGTTATATTTAAAATCTCAGTAGCGGGATTTCCGATACTGTTATATTTTACAAAGATATACATTTATTTATTTAAAATATTTTATACGAAATCATTTAATCAATAATATTTTGTTATATTTAAATCAGTAGCGGTATTTCTGATACTGTTATATTTTACAGCGAGATACATTTATTTGGCTGACATAATCTAGTTACCTAAATTCTCAAGCAAGTATTTCAAGAACATGCCTTTGGGAGTTATATCTTTGCAATGCAAGAGTCTAGAGTAGGATTAATAATCGTAACAGCGGACATATATTTATTTAATTAAGAAGATATTTATTAATTACTATGGGCAGACATTTATTTGAGAGTGAGTTATGTCACTAATGCAGAGACGGAGTTATATATATGGAGTAATAAAGTTAATCATCAAAGACATGTGATACATCTAGAAAGGTGATATGAGGGGGTGGTATATTGAGACTGCAAAGCTGTGGATGAGTTTAGAACAACAGGCTGGCATTTGCCGTAGGCCCAAAGAGGTAAGGTGTCACATAATCATAATCAGGGGAAAGTGGTTCATGCCACAATTACTTTCTGCCTGTGTGATGGCATCAAGCCGTATGGGAACATTTATTTGTCTGCTTGTATAGGATGACTGGGATTAATTTAAATCCGATAGAATCCGGAATATCCAAGGCTTATAATAGGTCATCGCATCTCTAAAATGTAACACATGTATAATTTAAAGACTATTCTGTTAAGATTTAATATATTTTATAACTCAGCCCTACATCATCAACATTTAATAAAAGAACATTTTTGACTCTCAAAGAAATGCGATTTATGGAATTATTACTTATAATTTATTACAATATAAAAACAATAGGTAAGCTGGGTGAGTATTAATAACTAATATGTCAGCCATTTGCTAAGTAATAGACCCCTGCATTACATTAAATGAAACACTGACTGTGTGTCGAATTATATGAAAATATTAAGTAATTTATAGAAGTAAATATTAATGAGGATTTGCAGGACACACATCCACTGTTTCGAGCAATCATGGATTTGCATTTACAAAATTAGGGAGATTTCCGAGCTGACCAGCCAACAGAAGTATATAAAAGAAATATTATCTTAATGTTGCTGAACAAGATGGCAACCATCTTGATTAAAATCTATATTTAAATTTGGCGAGGTCCGGTCGGAAATGTTATAAGCATGCTATAATTAGATAATAAAAATGAAAATTTAGAAATACGTACCCAAGAAAAGATAGAATTAGGCAAGCTAGATTATTAAAGAAATTTATATAATAAATTAATCATTAAATTCAGAGTTTTACAATTTAGAGTTTTACAAGTTATATAGAGAGTGAGCTATAGCATGATTATTAACTAGAATACTCTAGGCCTTGTGATACAGGTACCTGGGCATATGAAGTTTTCAGATTCAGTAGTCAGTAGCAAATTGTTCATGATTTCAGAAGTAGCAGTTCTTTCCAGCATTTAGGTTATTCATTTATTTTAACAGCAGCATCAGCTTTCTAATTGTTTGGGCAGCAGATCTTCTTGGTTTGACTTTGTGGAGGGCACATGTGGAGTTCACAGCATATGATCAACCATCTCTGGGGGGAGAATAGTCTGGGCACTTTCTACTCGAACATACTGTGGTAGGTAAATTAATTTAAGATTTTGGAGACTCTCAACTGATCGAGAGCACAGCTAAAGTCTTACTGAAAAGTTCTTAGAAAATTCAAAATGTCCTCCTTTCTTTGATCTTATCTTTTCACTTTTGTTCTATTTTATTTCTGGATCCACTCATTTGCCCCGAGGAGAATCAATGTATTCTTGTAAGTTTAATTTATATAGAAAGCTGCATTTCTATTGTTCAAGTTTATTTTTACCTTTACATTTTGTAATTAAATCTTTTAGGGAATTTTTCTTTTTAATTAATCTATTATCTTTCACCGACAATTACTTTTAAAATTTTAAATACAAAAGGGAATATACAATTATTTTTACTTTTACTTAAATTACAATCAATTTCTAAAATTATTCTTAAATACGAAATTTAAACACAGCAATAAATAACAAACTTTACAAATTAAAACAAATGGTTAAAATTATATAAATTATTATATAACTAAAAGAGAAATACAAACTATATCATTTATTTTTATTTATTGCTTTAAATTTTGTTATCAAAATGTGTGTGTGTTTACGGTGAATTTTACATATATTTGTACATTTTTAATATTGTTACACACACAATTCGATACAAAAAAAGTTTAAATTGAGGTAGGTTAGGGTGGTGGGTGAGAGATGTTAGAATAAAGTGAAACTTAAGATTCGAATGTGAATCTTACTGTTTCGATGTTTCGAATACCTGAAGAAGAGGGAGAATAATACATCTCAAAACTTTGTGCATATACTAACCTGTTTGATGTGCTATTACTAACAGATGAATGTATTTGGAATATTTAAATAAAGTTACATTTTTCTAAAGATAATCAATGCTCATCTTAGATGATGGAAATAGTCCAATATAAAATTAGAACTAAAACACCATTATCACAAACCTTCAGGAAAACACTAATATTGGATTTAATTATATATTTTTACATGCACACATGTGATATGCAGTTATAAAAATATAGATACCTGTGATATATATATATATATATATATATATATATATATATATATATATATATATATATATATATATATATATATATATATAATGATATAATGGATGGTCTAGTATGTCTGGATTCACACTTGCCCATACACCAGATGTAATAGATGGGGAAATAACTTTTGGACTGTGATAATATGCAGATATAGCAATATGGAGACTGATTTAATGTGCTCTAATTTATTTCCCCTGATGACATAATCTGCAGAGCTCTACCAGGCTTGGAAGGGGAAAAAGTTGCTTCTAACTATTGTCAAACTTTGGGTCTTCAAGTAGAATGCTAATGAAAACCTGATGAAATGCTTAACCAATAATTGCATGCACTTTAATTGACTAGCTCTATCCCTATTTAATAATATCAAATGCAATTTAGGTTAGTTCATCCACTTTCACCCTTTTCCGATTCTGTTATGCCCTAATATTTAAGCCCAGAGAGAATATTGCTTTTGATTCTCTTAACAGGTATGAACAGATACACACAGCAACTCCTGCATTTGTTTTACTTTAAAGCTTTTATATGACAAGAAAAATAGATGTGTGTGCATGCATAATTATTTATAAACTTTGAAATGTCAGGATAACTCAATAAACCAGAGACCAGAATAATATAAACTCTTAAATATTTATTAACAATAATAAACAACCTAAAGTATAATAACAATAGTAATGATAAAAAAAAACAATAATATATACATGTGTCATGTGAACCTCTACCATTTTATTAACTAATGATTCTCCAGATCCAACCCTTATACCCCATGGTAGAAATCCATCTATGTCACTCATTCTTTACAAATCATAATTATATAGAAAAATAAACTTTAGTAATTTAAGATAATTGCAATGCTGGCTAGCTAAATTATATATTTACTGATTTTATCAATCTATTTAATTTAAGTTCCCCCCAATTTATATATATGATAGAGATAGAAATTAATACTAGTTGATTAGTCAATCATACTGGTAAAATATATATACAAGGTTAATCAACAAAATAAAACTTATAATATGTATTCTGTATCAAATGTTGCAATTTAATCTATATAAATAAATGTAGAGATTCTTACCTTACTATTTATGTGGATAACCTAATTTGAAGCAGGTGGGTTAACCTAAATTTTATTTACAATAAAAATAGAAAAATATCTAAGTGAATAATCCCCCCTTTTCTTCTTTTCTAATTCTGAAAAATGAGACTTCAGCATCAGAGTGTGAAAATACAACATAGATGACAAGAATAAAAAAATAAAACAAAAATTTACAATATTAATTTCTTGATTAAAAATCGTAATTGGAACAAAGTTCATAAATATCATGCTAATATAAGTAGTAGTTGATAGTTAGGCATGTTGTTCTCCAAAAGCAGTTTCACTTAGTAAATCATTTTCCTTACCAAGGATAGATAGGTACAATAGTGTCTCCTGTAAATGTGTATGGTAAACACCTTGATCCTTAATTGATTCACCATTAAATATTCCAATGCTTGTTTACTTTGGACTGCAGGCATCCTCTTGTGTGTTTTACAATACAGTAAAAATAAATAAATAGAGATTTAATGCACCTGTTAGGAAATAACATGATGCACAATAGCATGTTTTGCTTTAGCCCATATTCATATTAAAGTACAATTCAATAATTATTTGTAATCATAAATTTATATTGGATAATATATATATTAAAAAGAATTTTTTTTTTCTTTTTCCTATTTTCAGCAGACTTAATTTTCGTTATTCTTTTTGAAAAGATTTAAAATATTAAAAATTACTCCAACAACTTTCAAAACATGCTTTAATTATTTCAAAATTTATCAATTATTCTTACTTCTTATTTCACTTTTTTTCTTCTGAATTTGGAAAAAATTTAGTTACAGCATTTGACTTTTAAAAATTTTTATGATTTAAAGAAAAGAAAAAACAAAACTCCATTTCAGTGTTTTAATTTTTAGTTTACCTGCTGTCTATTGTTATAGCTGCTATATTATTGACAAGAAGAACAATTTGTAAAAAGTTTTTCTATTTTTATACAGTTCATGCATAGATCTCCTGAAATGCTGAGATTTTTAACTGCCTATTGTTTAAATACATTTAGGTTTTTAACTGCCTATTGTTTGAATACATTTCATTTATTACAGATAAAAAAATAAAATAATAAAATCAGTTTTATTTTCACACACAGCTACCTAACAACCTCAGGCTATCCCTAAGTCATTTAATTATAAATTAATATTCAATTTTAAATTTTTTAAAAATATATATATATTACAGTTTATTAATCAAATAGTTTATATATATATATATACAATATTACTTTCTAAAATATTGGTCATATTTTATTTCATAATAAAATAATAATTTATTGTGCATTATATGTATATATGTAATAATAGCAAACAAATAATCTTCCCATTATTAATACAAATTCCAAATCGATTGGGTTCAATAAGTAGGCCGATCTTGTTAGAAATATTTGCATTGTAAGCTACCTTTACAATCCCCTCTTCTTACAGGGTTAGAATTTTAATCTGCCATGAAAATTTTAACACTTGCACAATGTTTACATTTGAAGTTTGATGGCTTTTTTTACACAAATATAAAAAGGGTAGTGAAACCTCTTTCTATTGTTTTTTAAACTCAACTATGCAAATTGCTTTCTATTCTTATCCACTCAATCTCATGAAATAATTTTCAAGGTGGGGTTCAAACATAGGTTTTTTTTAAAACTACTGATGGTTATGGTTTGAGCTCACTAATAAAAATGTGTTTCAGATAGCACATATTTTTTTCTTGTTATCCTCCATTCTGCTCCTATTGAGTCTTATTGGATTTCCTCCATCCTGCTCCTATTGGGTCTTATTGGATATCATTTGAGGACTAACAGAAGATTGGAGCAACCATCACTTGGTGTGATTTAACTCTTTTAAATAAAGTGGCCCTAAATTATCCTAATATCTGCTTTGGCATCTATTAGGGAATACTCTCATCATAATTTTTAACCTAACATCATAATATCTATTTTTTTTACTTATCAGCATTCATCTCTCTTTTTTCTACACATCAGTTGAGTATGACAATTCTATAATTACTAAGATTGTCCATAGTATGGTTTCATAATTTGAGCATTATATGTGCCCCTAACTTGTCCTTCCATATCCAACCAAAATGCATTAGGACTCGATTGTTTATCTATTGTTAAGGTCCTTCATATAGATGATAAAACTTACTGTATTTATTATCAATTTGCTTACTAGCATGAGGGTTTTTTATTAAAACTTTATAACCTACTTTGAAAGTATGTGGAGTTCCAGTCTTATTTTTGTTTCTTTTATTAGCCTTGCTTACTAACCAAAGATATGCTTTCTGCACATTTTTCTCCATACTATTTTGTTTATATCTAGTCAAAGGTTGATATTTAGTGAACAACATGGGAATTGCACTTTATATTGCTTATTGGCCTATCCCCATTTTTGGTTGAGTGGCCAATAATTATATGTCAATAGGTAGTATTTGTACATATCTATCTGTCTTTTAATATTATTTTCCTGTATTATCATAAGTTGTATTATATATATGTGTATACAAACACCATTTGATTTATTCATTCATTTATTTCTTCTCTTAAAAAATATATACATCTCTTGAGAATTCATCCATTGTGAAAAGTCCATTTTATGTGTCCTAAGTTGCACTCTTTGAATTCCTTCCCTTATTATGTGCTTTTTCTTTTAAGCACTGTCATTTATATGCCTCATAAAGGTGAAGGGTCCTTCATAAGTGTTACATAACTTGTGGAACTGAAAACCTTTCTGTTTGATGGACTGCAACATGGTCATCTCTGTTCTCATCATATAATTTTTTATATTTTGATCATCTTGTCGATTATGGAAAGACTCTAATTTCCATAACGCACAGCTAAGATGATCGAGTTCACTGATTTTTTTAATGCCTTTAAAAATGGCATTTGTAGTGTGACAGTTTTCTCCTAAGAAAGCTGTTTGAACTTGTAATAACCCATCCTTGTTATTGCTATTATGTTCATAAATGTCTTGTCTGAAAAGCATTTTATCCTTGTTTCGATGGTAAACACAAATGTGCCACAATGATTTTACATATGAGTCCAAATTATTTACCATTATACTTCCTTTCATGAGGTTTCATCAACTCCTATGACATCATTATTTAACTCAGGATCAATATTAAGACCTTGTGATCTTAGTATCACTTGAAACTTGAGAGTATCATCCAATTGCTTTTCTCTCAACTTAAGTTCACTTACTTCAACACAACTACAGTGAGTTTGCATGTCACTGCTCTGTTGTATGACCATGTATGGTCATGACAGTTTTTTTCTGTGATAGCAATTTGAGCTAATGGTACTTTGCTTTGGAGACCATTATTATCTATGGAGACCTCATGTTCATAGGAAGTCTTTTGCTCTAAGTATTGGTCGCTCCTGCTACCTACATTTAGCTCAGTATTTATTTGTGCGGTTGGAATTTATGTATCTGGGTTAATTTGATCCATGCCTGATATTACTTTTTCCAAGCTAATACTGAGAGGATTAACTTTGGTTGAACCTTTGGAGACTTGAGACAATGAACTAGCAGGCAATCCAGGATCATGTGAAGTGTCAGAAAATGTATAATTCTTAGCATTTCAATTATGCTTATGAATGACTCCAAGAAAGTCTTGTCTAATTTTTTCATTCAATATACCATGGTTTGTGTTTACTTTTTTGTTGTTTACATCATCTTGCAGATCCATGAGGTCATTGTTCGATTTCTGACTCACGTCTTTGCTAAAAATAGTGCTTATATCAAATTTGGTTATCATATCCTCCAACTTACTATTCAGATCACTCTTCATACTATTCATATCAGTTTTCATTTCATCAACCTTGGTTGCCATATTCTCCATCATACTATTCATATCACTCTTCATGCCTGTGAATGCTTGGATTAGTTGGGCTAAGGCTGTAGGGTCTTGCATAACCTGAGTTACTTCAACTTCAGGCACTTGAGTAATCTCACTAGGAAGGATCACCTGAATTTGAGAAACTATTTGACTCCCTTCCTGCATTTGTGGAGATTGGTCAACTTCTAGTATAGACCCCGCAGGTATTTGTATCAGTGTAGATCCCACCTTATTACTAATAGTATCATCTACCATCTCACTGTCACTATTATTTTGTCTTGATTCCATAATACTTAATTGCTTACCTTTTCTGGTTATCATTAAATATTTATTTATTTGCAAACTATTTATAAAATATTTATTTATGAATCTATAAATAATCACATGCCACAGTGCATCACGCCATCCCCAACCATTGCATTTATCTTTTACCTCTTTTTCTTTAGTTTTTAATAGATCTACTTTTAGCCTATGTCCTTTACATGCCTAACTCTACTATTTTAGTATCATTTATTAATCACTTAACTGTTTATCATTGGTCTCTGTTTATTGTCCAATCCTCTATATTTCCAATTTAGACTCAATACTTTAGATCTTATTGAAAATTGATTCAAGTTTATGTGATCTATTATCACTATTACTATTATTTTTGATGAAAGTGCTAGTTGTTTTCCAAGTATATAAGTTCATTTGGGTTTATGTTGATAGAAATATAAAATGAAATGTGACAACATTTTTAAAAAAAAAAAAAAAATTTTAAACACCAGTCCGATTGTTGGATCACCCTTACAATTATAGTATATTCATACCTAACATACTGGATACCAGATTAAGTGATCATGTCCTACACATTGCATGCCAGATGTAACCATTGGTAAATACATTTGGATACATAGATCAGATTCAACAATCAGCTGGTTCGATCACAATGTTTAACCAACTTACACAAAGTCTATATGTGCTGGTCCACCTATCTTTCAAGCCCCTAAGTTGATGGTAACAGATGTAACAGACAATACTCTTCATCAACAGTCATAAGTTAAACAAGCCCAATGATGGTGCACCAGATGTAATGGACGGATGATGACACAGATGTCGCAGTCCGAAAATACACTTGGATACCTCTATCAACTGTAATATCTTCATGCCTAACACGTTTGGGCACCAGATGTAACAGATGGTCTACTATGCCTGGATTCACACTTGCCCACACACCAGTTGTAACATATGGGAAAATAACTTGTGGACTGTGATAATATGCAGATATAGCAATCTGGAGACTATGACTTAATGTGCCCTAATTTATTTCCCCTGATGACACAGTCTGCAGAGACCTACCAGGCTTGGAAGGGAAAAAAGTTGCATCTAACTATGGTCAGACTTTGGGTCTTCAAGTAGAATGCTAATGAAAACCTGATGAAATGCTTAACCAATGATTGCATGCACTTTAATCGACTAGCTCTATCCCTATTTAATAATATCAAATCCAATTTAAATTTGTTCATCCACTTTCACCCCTTTCCAATTCCATTATGCCCTAATATTCAAGCCCAGAGAGAATATTGCTTTTGACTCCCTTAACAGGTATGAACAGATACACACAGCAACTCCTGCACCTATATATAGGTTACAACTAGCATTTATTATATTTGTTTTACTTTAAAGCTTTTATATGACAAGAAAAATAGATGTGTGTGCATGCATAATTATTTATAAACTTTGAAATGTCAGGACAACTCAATAAACCAGAGACCAAAATAATATAAACTCTTAAATATTTATTGACAATAATAAACAGCATAAAGTATAATAACAATGGTAATGATATTAAAAAAAAAAAACAATAATATATACATGTGTCACATGTGAACCTCTACCATTTTATTAACTAATGATTCTCCAGATCCAACCCTTATACCCCATGGTAGAAATCCATCTATGTCACTCATTCTTTACAAATCATAATTATATAGAAAAATAAACTTTAATAATTTAAGATAATTGAGATGCTGGCTAGCTAAATTATATATTTACTGATTTTATCAATCTATTTAATTTAAGTTCCCCCCAATTTATATATATGATAGAGATAGAAATTAATACTAGTTGATTAGTCAATCATACTGGAAAAATATATATACAAGATTAATCAACAAAATAAAACATATAATATGTATTCTGTATCAAGTGTTGCAATTTAATCTATATAAATAAATGTAGAGAATCTTACCTTACTATTTATGTGGATAACCTGATGTGAAGCAGGTGGGTTAACCTAAATTTTATTTACAATAAAAATAGAAAAATATCTAAGTGAATAATCCCCCCTTTTCTTCTTTGCTAATTCTGAAAAATGAGACTTCAGCATCAGAGTGTGAAAATACAATATAGATAACAAGAATAAAAAAAATAAAACAAAAATTTACAATATTAATTTCTTGATTAAAAATTGTAATTGGAAACAAAGTTCATAAATATCATCCTAATAGAAGTAGTAGTTGATAGTTAGGCATGTTGTTCTCCAAAAGCAGTTTCACTTAGTAAATCATTTTCCTTAGCAAGGATAGATAGGTTCAATGGTGTCTCCTGTAATTGTGTATGGTAAACACCTTGATCCTTAATTGATTCACCATTAAATATTCCAATGCTTGTTTACTTTGGATAGTAGGCATCCTCTTGTGTGTTTTACAATAAAGTAGAAAAAAATAAATAGAGGTTTAATGCAGCTGTTAGGAAATAACATGACGGACAATAGCATGTTTTCCTTTAGCCCATATTAAAATACAATTCAATAATTATTTGTAATCATAAATTTATATTGGATAATATAGAAGCACTTTATGTATATATATATTAAAAAGAATTATTTCATTTTTTTCTTTTTCCTATTTTCAGCAGACTTAATTTTCGTTATTCTTTTTGAAAAGATTTAAAATATTAAAAATTACTCCAACAACTTTCAAAACATGCTTTAATTATTTCAAAATTTATCAATTATTCTTACTTTTTATTTCACTTTCTTTCTTCTGAATTTGGCAAAATTTTAGTTACAGCATTTGACTTTTAAAAATTTTTATGATTTGAATAAAAGAAAAAACAAAACTCCATTTCAGTGTTTTAAATTTTAGTTTACCTGCTGTCTATTGTTATAGCTGCTATATTATTGACAAGAAGAACGATTTGTAAAAAGTTTCTGTTTTTATACAGTTCATGCATAGATCTCCTGAACGCTGAGATTTTTAACTGCCTATTGTTTAAATACATTTAGATTTTTAACTGCCTATTGTTTAAATACATTTCATTTATTACAGATAAAAAAATAAAATAATAAAATCAGTTTTATTTTCACACACAGCCACCTAACTTAACTTCAGGCTATCCCTAAGTCATTTAATTATAAATTAATATTCAATTTAAAATTTTTTTAAAATATATATATATATTACAGTTTATTAATCAAATAGTTTATATATACAATATTACTTTCTAAAATATTGATCATATTTTATTTTATAATAAAATAATAATTTATTGTGCATTATATGTATATATGTAATAATAGCAAACAAATAATCTTCCCATTATTAATACAAATTCCAAATTGATTGGGTTCAATAAGTAGGCCGGTCTTGTTAGAAATATTTGCATTGTAAGCTACCCTTTACAATATATATATATTTAAATCACTATTTATGATGTTAAGATATTTTAGCAATGCCCTCTGAGAATAAATATAAATTCTGAACTTCAAACAGCTAATCTGAAAAGGATATTGTTTTAAGTTTAGCTGTTTGAGATTTAGAATTTATATTTATTCACAGAAGGTGTTGCTGAAATATCTTAAACATTGTGAATGGTGATTTGAATATTTTCTGTCTATTTCACTTGCAGAATGCATTATTATATAAATATAATATGTTAAACCATCAAACATCACATGATCATCATTCTTTTTGCTTACACAATCTGTTTTTCACAGAGGCAAATCTCTCCATACAGTAGTGCCACCAGTGCAAGCCAGAGTAATCAATGGATGCAAAAAGGTTTGTACATAAAAACTCGATCTAATGCCTACTCATCCAATATCCTCAGACTAGTTTCTAGCTTGTGGCTTTCATCAGTGAGGAGCCTTGAATCTGATAGCACTGCACCTAGATTTTAGGATCTAAAACACAAACCTTCCTGCATCCATTGATTTCTCTGGCTTGCACTGATTGGTGCTACTGTATGAAATTTTACCTCTGTGAAAAACAGCTTATGTAAACATAAAGAATGGTGATCATGTGATATTTTATGGTTTAATACCAATTCTTTTCAATAGGATTATGGTGACTGTGGTTTTTAAAGAACCAACAACACCAAAAAGTATGGATGCTGAACTGAGTTCAGATCTATACAACTATACAAACTAATGAGTTTAATTTGAAAACATTATTGTGCTTTCATTTTGGATTCAAAGCTTTATAATTAGCTAAAAAGTAAAAGGTGGCTGCTGGAGAGTTGCATTAGATCTTAAGATCTAGGTGCAGTGCTCTCAAATCCAAGACTCTTCACTGATGAAAGTCACAAACTAGAAACTGGTCTGGGGATATTGGATGAGTAGGCACTAGATAGGGATTTTATGCACAAACCTTCCTGCATCCATTGATTACTCTGGCTCACACAGGGTGACACTATGGTATGGAGAGTTTTGCCTCTGTGATATATAATGTGTATAAGGGATGCATTAATTTCATATATTAATTTTAGATAATTTTATAAAAAATGTTTTAATAATGATCATTAAAATGGTTGAAACATGAAGAATTAAATATATAAATATATTGATTCAGATTGAGAATAAAACAAGATTTCGAAAGAAAATGATGGCAGTTATAGTGTAAAAAAGTATTGTGTGTACTTAAAATATGTCCCAAAATTATATGACATCATATAATTGACTCTTATATCATTAAAACATAACATATTTTATCTCAATAATAAAATCCATAAGCTAGAAACTAATCTGGGGATATGGAATGGGAAAGCACTGGATAGGGATCATGATGCATAACTTTACTTCATAAACAAGGATTGCATTAGATCCTAAGATCTAGGTGCAGTGCTCTCAGATCCAAAGCTCCTTAATGATGAAGGCCACAAGCCAGAAACTAGTCTGGGGATATTGGATGAGTAGGCATTAGACAGGGATTTTATGCACAAGCCTTCTGGCATCCATTGATTACTCTGGTTGTCACAGGGTGGCACTACTGTATGGAGAGTTTTGCCTTGTTTATAAACAATTGTGCTAGTATAAGAGATGGTGATCATGTGATGCTTAATGGTTTAACTTTACTTCATCAATAATTGATTACAGGAGCTTGCTGTGGATGGAGCTATTGTGAAAAAATTTTGCTATTGTTATAATGGATTATTCTTAGTATAGAAAAAGTAATGTATCAATAGGTGAGTGATAGGAAGTTGGAGTTTGAACCCATTAAAAGATTTTTTGAGATTTTTCAGCAACGAATTATTCTAAATGATGTGGAATTTTTTTAAAAAAATATTTGAATAAGTTTTAAAAAAAAAATTGCATTGTTTTGTTAGTATTTGATAATGTATTATTATATTAGTAATTGAAATTAAAGCATATATTATTGTAAACTTAAAACTATGTATAAAGTAATACAAGTCTATCAATAAGTGAAAAAGCATTCAATTTATTAATGTATTACAATGCAGAGCATGAATTCTGTATATTAACATAATCTCAATAATACTGAAATCACAATATACAATCAGAAGTAAAGGCCATGCTTCATATTTAACAACCTCTGAATATTAAATGAAACAACAGTTAATAGATGTAAATATCAATATCAATAGCTCAAATGTAGGTGAAAATAAAGCAGAAATTACTGTAACTCCCAGCAAGTTATATATAGAATAATACAAATCTATCAATAAGTGAAAAAGTACAGAATGAGCCCACTTTAGTTTGGATTATAAAAAGCATTCTATATATTGACATGTTGCAATGCAGAGCATGGGTTCTAAATATTAAAATAATCTTAATACAACCATAACCTCTTCTGAAATCACTATAAATAGAGAGAAAGACTGTATCTCATGTTTGAGCTATTACTCAAATATTAATTTCCATCTATTAACTGTTTAATTTAATATTCATAAGTTATTAAATATGAGACATGGCCTTTCCCTCTGATAGTTTAGTGTTTTCCAAATGGCTTACAGTTGTACTGAAATTATGTTATATAAAGAGCTCACAAATAAGCTCTTAACAAGCTTTGCAGAATATCCTCAACCGCAGACTTCACTGACAAAGCCAGTAGCAGAAACCGGTCTGAGGTTGAAGATATTTTGCAAAGCTTTTTAAGAGCTTATTTGCAAGTTTTTTATAAAACATTTGTAATACAAGCTTGTTTAAATTAGGTCATGTGACATCTGACGATTTATTTGTAATTTTATTTTTTGCTATTAGGGCTTTGGTGATTTTATATTGCTAAAGCTATTAATATATGGTGTATCTGAACTTAGTTCAATCCCATATAGCTATTTAAGTTAGATAGCTGGATTGGAAATATATGGATGTCTGAAAATTTCAGATTTTCTACTTGTTATCCATTAGATAAAGTGCTGGGCTTGCTCTAGTATTTTTAATCTAATGCTTGAATATTCTGGCACCTCACTGATGAAGCCAGTAGCAGAAACCAGTCTGGAGTTGAGGATATTCTGCAAAGCTTGTTAAGAGCTTATTTGCAAGCTCTATATAAAATATTTGTAATACAAGTTTGTTTAAATTAAGTTTTGTGACATCTGACTTGATTTATTTGTAATGAAATTATATTAATATATAGAATTCCTACTCCGCATTGTAACAGGTCAATAAATTAAATGCTTACATATGATCCAAGTTAAGTACTGATGGGATCATTCTGCAATTTTTCATATACTGATAGATTTGTATTAGTTTGTACATACACCTTGCTGGTAATTTACAGTAACTTCTGCTTTCATTTTATCTACATTTGAAATATCATTATTAATATCTATATTAGTAATTAAAAATCCAAATCTTGGTGAAATAATTTTTTATTGTACAACCATTGTTGGAAATTATGGCTGGAAAGGTCACTATAAAATTTTTTAGACATTAACAAATACTATGAAAATATTTAATTTTTTTTTACTTTTACCATAGTTTTCTTTAAAAAAAATTACTCCCTGGTGCTAGAAATTTTCCCAGACAATTGATCATTTGTCCTAATAGAAGGACAATAAAATTATTCATATTGTATATTTTATTGAACATACATGTGTAAGTTTCAATACACTGAAAACCTAAAAACAAAATAATTCCAGTTGCATGATTTTGCTATACAGTGATGAAGCTATGCTCTTCATATCAAAATGGACAAGAATAAGCTAATCACAAAGTTTAAAAAACAAAAAATGCATATAAATAATATATTTGAACACATTTTTGAAGTTAATATCTTTAGCTATTGGAAAGAAACTCAATTAAGAATGAGGTCAGACATATTTAGTGATCAAGCAATAAACATCACATTACCACCATTTCTTATGCTTGTGTATAACTGTTTTAAAACAGGCAAAACTCACTGTACGTATTGCCACACACAGCAAGCTAAAGTAATCAATGGATACCAGAAGGATTGTGCATAAAATCCCCATCTAGTGCCTACTCATCCAATATCCCCAGACTAGTTTAGGTGCAGTGCTCTCAGATCCAAGGTTCCTCACTGATGAAGGCCATAAGCCCAAAACTAGTCTGGGGATATTGTATGAGTAGGCACTAGATGGGATTTTATGCACAAGCCTTCTGGCATCCATTAATTACTCTAGCTTGCAGTGTGTGGCAATACGTATAGTGAGTTTTGCCTGTTTTGATCAAGCAATGATAGAAATGATTATTTTTTATAACTGTGACCAATGCAAGGTTTCACTAATAAATTTTAGTCAAGATCATGAAATGGCTATTATAAAACCAAGAGAAAAACTAATAAAACATATTTAAAAACCAAGAAACAAACCTGAAAATAATATTTTTAACAAACAAATAATTGAAATACAGATATTTTAACTGAGTTTGATGAATGCAAAGTTTATGTAATTAATGATGATAACAAATACAAATTAAATTTCTTCCAGAATGCTTACATTAATGACACTTTTTCAAAATATTTGTTTTCTAAAAATATTATTTTCATGTTTTGAAAGACATATTACTTTCAGATTGTCATGTTCACTAATAAAATTTTTCACCAAATGTTTCCATTACTACACTTATTGAAAATGTTTATTTTCAATTGTTGTTTGTCCATTACGAATATTATGTTCAGATTATAAATCCAATACTTCTGTTATTATAAAATATAAATCACAATATAACAATACGACTATTATATAAAACAGAGAAACATTAAAATAATATAAAAACACTATTGCCAACTGCTTTCAAGTCATTTGAGTCCTTATCAAGGCTATATAAAAATTGTTATATTCTGCTAAGCAATAAATTCGAACATTTCATTATATCAGCCAGGAACAACTAATCAGAAAATTGGTTAACTTTGAATTAATAGCACCAGAAGAATTTTTTATAGCATATGTTTTTTTATTTTATACAATAGTCATATTGTTATATTGTGATTTATGTTCAGATTAGTTTTTTAATAAATTATATTATTTTTGTTTTTTATTTAAAAAACAAAATAAAACTTATCGATTATCTTATTCTCGTCTTCTTTGCTATGTTGATGGTAGCGCCATCAATGTGTAGTTCATGCATGCAACTAGCACCAACTAGATTTTACATTATTTTGATAGACAGAACTTTTTATATTCTGAAGCAATATAGCTTCATACCTAATATTAGGTATAGTTTATGTTTTTATTTTATATAGATTGTGAATGATATGGCAGTATCAAGGATTGGCTGAAATTTATTATAAATTTGTTATATATATCAAGTGGATTTATTTATGTTTTCTTTAATATTTTAATTTAAATTCAGAAAATGAAAGAAATTTTATAATAGTTATTTTGCATTTGTCCTTTCAGTATTTAAGTTTTAGAGACCGACTTAAAATAGAACTTAATTGAAAATTAGACTCAACATCAAATTTCTCATTTCTTTTTAATGTAAAATAAAAATAATAAGTTCTTCCTGTTATTTTAATTTTATTGTTTGTAGAAACCAGCTGGCATTTAATTAATTAATTCAGAATATATGTTAAATTAGATTTATCTCTCTGTCTGTGTGTCAATAAAAATTATAACTTACTCATAAAAATAAATAAACCTGAAAATAGGAGTGATTTTTAATTAAGTGTGGAATTCTGGGAAGTGAAATAAAAGGGCAAATTTATGGGAAAGTTATTCATTCACTACTATTATTCTAATACTGATTCTTTGTTTTATTGAGAGAAACCACCACATTCTTGTTTAATTGCTTAATAGAAAATGTATCTATGGAGACGTCAAGTCTAGGCTAACTATCAATTACTTATTACAATTTTTATATAACGAAATCCTGAAAATATATACACTAAATCTCATCATAAGATCATCACTTTTTAGCTATGAAATAATATGCTCAGATGTCAATAAGAAACTCTTTCTAATTAATATGTTTTGACTTATTACATTTCAAGCTTAGCATGATAGAATTTCCAATGTTAATATGATTCAATATTTCAGATTAATTGTTCAGCCTAATATTCAATGTACCTTGAAGTTTGTGTATAGACAAGTGACATTTTTAAAGTTAATGTCTGATAAGCTGTAATGACATTTTTATTATATGTGAACATTATTTACTAACAAGATCAGAGAATGCGTCAATGTTGACTTGTTCAGTTTTTAATCATTTATTTTATTATAGTACAGAATTTAGTATGGATTTTTTCCCATGTATATATGAATATATTTCTTCAAAATCTGAAAAAGAGTTTAATTAATCTTCTAGACAAAGCTTTTTATAGTAATTTTTATATAAAACTCATATAAGTTCTCTCTTCATTCAAGGACTCTCCTCAGAAAATTAAGATAGGGTTACGTTTGCTATAATCAAAAATAGTAAAAATATAAAATAATATTGCAAATATTCATCTTTTATAAAACTAATGAAAGTATTTATAAATTCTTATATTTTTTATTTAAATTAACAATGAATATGATATGCATATAAGTGAAAGTATGCATGATGTTGCAGGATATAAATAATAATCTTTTCTTTTAAATACAGAAAATGTGAATTATATTGAATGAATATTTAAAGAAATTTTATTTAGGCAAGTGGCATAACTGGTCCCATAGATGATGTAGCAAGATGGCTGTCTCAGGTACTGAATGAAATAAGGTATAAAAGTGAAACTATTTTGAAAAATGATTTTTGCTTATTTAGTTGCAAAAAAATACCTAAATAAAATATTGAAAAAGGATTTTGCAACATTTGTAATGGAAAGAAGACCCCACCATCTCTTCTTTTTAATCAAAAATTATTCTATTTCTTAATTAAATAAATTATTCAATTACTGTTCATTTTTTTAATATTTTTATGTACAAATATGTGTTAGCAGAGATGTAAACAAAACAAAGTTAGAAAAAATTAGTTGGAGCTGGAAGTATAACCAACAAAAAAAAAAAGGAAAATTTTGGCTGTCTTATTAAAAATAAAAAAAAATGAAAGAAAAGTAGGGGATGTTCAGATAATTTGTATTTTTATTTTACAAAGTTGTATATTAATTAATGATCCACTGAATGTGAGTCTTGGTCTCTTCATTTTTTTTTAAAAAAAGAAAATTATATATTCTAATACTTTATATTTTTGAAAGTTTCTATTGGTAAATATGTAGATGCATGCAGGTGAAATAAAATTTAATGGTAAAATAATTTAAAAGCTTTAAAATATATATATATCTTCGTGTTTAAAATGATTTAATTTAAATAAGTAATTGATTTCAAAAGTAATTAAATAATATATATTAAAGCTATAACCTTAAAACTATGTGCCTAAAATGCGACAGTATGGACTTCTACAAATCTAAACACAAGATAGAAGTCCCTACTGTTGCATTTTAGGCACATAGCCTTAATATATATTACTTATGTAATGAGTATGCGATTTACAAATTATTAATTACAAAAGTAATTAAATAAATCAATTATTTTATATAGCGCGATGTTTTATAAATTGTAATAGTTAAACAGCATTAAGCTGTTGCACATGCGCTTTGCAGATTTTAACTATAAATGAATGAATACTAACACTTCAACTACATGATAAAGTCTTTGGAAAAGATAGAATGGCCATCTATCTTTTCGAACCCAAACACTTTTGTATGGGCGAATCTTAAGTAATTAAAATAAAAAGCAAACTTAATATTTAAATAATTATAAGTAATTCTAAATAGGATAAGATTAATGATGGTTATCATCATATTCAATCATTAGCAATCTGCTGCAGATTTTACATATCTCCAAGTTTAATCCTGTTTCTCCAATGTATATTCTTTCTTTCCCACACCACAAATATTATTATTTCACTCATTTTATATGCGATTTTGTTTTTTAAATTTTTTACAATTTAGGGTATTCAGTTTAAAATTTCCCCTGTCTCTATTATTATCTTTTCTACTAATATTTCCGGCCTAATTCTATTTCATTCTATTATTCCTTTCAATGATGTCAAAGATACATATTTGATTTTTTATCCATGAATTTTACTTTTAATCTCTTTTTGTTTCTCTCACCACATATCTCTTCATGCTTCATTAAATAATCTGAAGTTTCAGATACGTAAAAACTGGTAAAACCCATCTATTAAAAACCTTTCTTTTCAATGACATAGTCTTGTTTTCTTTTAATATTATTTCTATCAAAAGGATTTGATTAAAATTTAATTTTGTGATAGATTTCATCCATTATATGTCCATTTCCATCAAAAATATGATCAAATGATAATTTTTACTTTCTACTAAGAAAGTCCATTGAATAATATTTTAGTGAATGCTCCTTTAATGTATAATCCATTCTCTTGATTAATCTACTTTGCTCTAAAATTGGAACTTGACAATGCAAACTTGGAATTGATAAAAAATAAAATGCTCTCATATGTTGATGAATTTATGACTAAAAAAGTTAATTAAATATTAACTTTTTGCTGTCTTTATTTCACACACATTTTATGCAAGGGTTACCTATTGCTTTATTTGATTTAATATGCATTTTTATTGCAAAATATATTATTTTCTTGTTTTATTTAAAATTTACTGGCAGCAATAAATGTAAGAATAAATAGAAGCATTGTATTTTTTATTGATTATGATACTTTTTGTTAGCTCACTGGTGAGTATTAATTACATAGATCCATAAAGTCAATCTTTAATCCTATTTTCTTATTTTTATCTGATAATTCTTGCAACATTTCCTGAAATTCTGAAGGATTATTTTCAACCTCTGTAAAATCTAGTTGACTTAAGTAAAATCCATGTAAATTTATTTCCGTAATTCCCCATTTTAATTCACAAAATATTTTTTGTAAAACTACTATAAAAAGTTTTGAAAATATGGAATCAGTCTGTTATATACATTTATAAACATTAATCTTCTTAGTGTCATTATATAATCTAATTGCTATCATTCCATTCTCTTATATATATATTTCAAAATATTACAGTATTTCAGATCTATTTCTTGATAGTCCAAAACTTAATTACTATGGAAATGCCTTTTTATACTCTACTGATCCAAAGCACAATGGCAACTCATATTTATTATAGCTTTCTATAATTTCTCTTAATACTTGGATATGATCTACTGTACTAAAACCACTTTTAAATCCAGCTTGTTTATTGGTTAGTTAAAATACAAAGTTTGTTGTTGTTGTTGTTGTAATTATTTGATAAAGATGTTACATAGACCTAATAGAAGACTGATAGGTCTGTAATTTTTGATATGTATTTTAATCACTTTTATAGAATCTCAATGTTGCCACTGCATTTTCTCTAAAATATTTTTATCATTAGATATTTGGTATATAATTTTTACACAAATTTGTCTATTTTTTCATCTTCTTTTAAAATATCAATAATTTTCAAAATGCATCAGTAGGATCGTTTCCTTATGTGTTTTCCTTCTTATATTTAATTGCATGTCTCACTGAAAATGCTTAGCAATTTAAAAGAAATACTTATAGAGATTATTTTGCTTTTTAGTTATTTATTATAATTCTTTGTAGAATTTTTCCACCTATGTTATGTCATCCTCTTTTTTGTAACATTTACATCTTTTCTATTGCTGAAATAAGTTTCCTTCCAATACCAAAATGTTATATTTTTAAGGCTTTTACTATCTTCCATACCTTACATTTCCAATTTACAATTGGATTTTCAATTTTGTTATTTTTCCATACTATTTTATAATATAACATATATGCTATACTTTTTAATAGATTTTTAAAATACCTACCCTGGCATCTCTCTGAGGAGTGCCAAAGCATGAAACCATGGGTTTGGGGAGGGGTTCCTGACAGAGATATTTTAAGTGCTGGCTCTGGCTTAGCATTTATCACAAAGCTTGTAGAGGAATTGGCAATCCTCATTGTTTATAACTTACAAGCTTAAGAGATAGGGTCATGTGATCTATGACTCTTATTTTGACTATTTACAATATTTTTAAATTCCTTCTTTTTTATATACATTGTAATTGTTTTAGATGAAAATTGTAGCGATCCAAAGAATTATGTTAACATCACTTATATGTGCAATCATAACCAAAAACAATTTTCTTTAAAAGAAAATTTAAAAAAAATTATTATACCAAAGTCTGCAGATTAATTAAGTTATCAAGAAATAATTTTTACAAAAAATATATCTAAACAAATTACAAAGAAGCTGTCAAGTTATTTTCTATAACTAAAGCCAAATTGTAGGGAGGGGGTTGTAAATTTTTTATTTAATTTTAATTGTTTTGCATTTTTTATATTTTATAATTTTTATTTGTGTGTATGTGTATGCTTTTTGATAAATATATATTTTTTTATTTAATAAATATTTTTTTATTGTTATTCATTACTTTCTTCAGTAGGATTGTTTTAAATTAATAAAAAAAAGTTTTTAGAACAAATTAACCCACTGCAAAGGATAAAATAATAGTAAAGGAAAGGGTAATTTTCACCTGGCTTGTCAATTATCAGATGATAAGGATTTGATTCTTATTTATCTTGTAGTTAAGGATAGCTAAATATCCATTTACCAACCAACAGTCGATAGTTAATTAAACTGGTTATAGACTAGCTACCTGACAGAAAATTTTTAAGTCTCTTGAAAAAATTCCTTTGATCTGGATTTAAATCTCGGGTTGTAAACTTGATTCTGCATCTTGCTCAAATGATAAAATTGATGAGATCAAACCTGGATTAATGTTTTGAATAATAATAGTAATTATTACTCTTAATATTAATAATTGCCTAATGTAAATCTTTTAAGCATATACAAAATAAGTTTTGTTTTTTATTTTGCTAATATATATATATCACTAGATGGAGTTTACCAATAGCTCTCTCTAATCAAGCTTTATTTTATAAGTGCTGAAAGAGAAAGAATTCAAAATCTCTATCGAATAGGGACTTCCGATACAGATTTTGAATCCTTTCTCTTTGATTAGAGCTATTGTTAAGCTCCATCTAGTGATCATTAAATGCAAGCTTAAAAGCAAGTTATGAAATTTATGATTTGTTTTATTAATTATTATATATATATATGCATAGATTTATGATATATTTTCCAAAGGGGTCATTCCAAATATAGTAATAAAAGTTAATATAATACTTTTATACTCAACCGTAAAAATTCTTCTTAAATAAAAAATTCCAACAACATTAAGTGTAATCTTGATGCATTTTCAATACAAGCATTCTTTTCAACGGCAAACAAAAACGATATATTGTTTTCAATCAGATTAAACTAATATCGAAAAGGACATTATTTGGTAAAATGTTCATGCTGATAAGTAAATATGTAATTTGAATTGTAATAGCCAACCTTGCATTATAGTTTAATATTATATTTACTTTCCTAATAATTAAGACATTTTAATTTCGTATTTATTTTCATATTCAATTATACAAGTTTTCTAAGAATTTATAATTTTCGACCAACAAAATATATTTATTACACAATTTTGTGATTGTTTCTTTCTTTCAATAACACCTTATTCCTGATCTCTTATTGATCACTTTGAGTTTGATGTATAATTTGGAGCTATTATAATAAATTAATTTGAGTATAATTCCAATTATTAAAAGAATTTATTGTTACAAAGAATCAATTCATAATTGTGTTAATGACTTAGATTACATATTTAAAATACAGATTTTGAATAGACAAGTTTAAAAAACAAATAATAATAAAAAATTAGGATCAGTGAGAGGAAGGATTTAAAGTCTTGACTTGACAGAGTTACTGGGCTGTTAAATATTTAATCACTGTAATATATTTACTAATTTACCTCCATCTGATTCTTAAATAATAAGTCTAGCAGATTTAAGAAAGATCAAGTATATTACAAAAGTCTATCTTCCTTAATATCAAATTAATTAAGCATAGGTCAAAATACATTATGAAAGACATATTTTAATAATACAATAAGAATATTGTATATAGTACTAAAAGAAAAGACATTTTAAAGGACAGTTAATAAATAAATTGTGTAAGCAGAGAAAGTAGGGTATTAAAGAGGATTTAATTGTTTATTGGTAAATTGAAATTTATAAAGTTAAAATAAATCACTATTTTGACAGCCCTTCAAAGGATTTTGGTAGATAGTAAAACACTATGCTGAACTTCCTGTCATTGGTCCTGTGGGGTAGTGTGCTTGGATATTGACTGGCTGGTTATTCAGTGATATTGTATACTGGAGCTATCTTTTGACAGTGATGGCATAGCATGTCAGTTAACTTTAATAATCAGTTATAGGCAGGGATTTTAGCAACTTCACATTTTATAGTACCAGGGCATTCCATACTCATGCTCCTCCAGATATGGCCAGAGAAATTGACATCATAGTGTGACATAATCTAACAGCTTAGAAAACTTTACAAGAAGTTTACAAGAACTAAAACTCTTTCTTTCCTACCTCTCTCTCTATATATATCCCTCTCAAAACAAAGGCATCCAAATTTTTTCCAAATTGATTAATTAATTTTAAAACTTAGAGAAAATCCTTTTCTTTACTATCTAAAAAAATCTTACTGATCGCAATCTCGATCTAGTTTAATTTTAAAATGTTACTAATTGCATTTTTTTTAATTAAATTCCAAATACCTTTGGTTTTTTATCTAATCTTTTATGGTAATTACATATTTCTTAACACCTTTTACCATAATGACAATGATACACTAAATATAAATTCAAAAAATTGATTTTAATTTATACATTGTTTTGAACATCAGTTGATTGTAATTAATTAATTAAATTTTCTTTGCTGACTCGAACCTCCCTTTATTCCCACATAACAACATTCAATTTCATAATAACATTAAATTTCTTTTTACATTATTTTTTTTAAATGCCTTAGAATTATAATGTAATGGCAACAATAAATACATGAATCACATATAGATACGCATGTATATATATATGACCACTTCAGTATATGTATTTCATGCAGAACCAGCACTCATCAGTTGGACCAGATCATAATCTCCTTCACATATATACAATTGGTGCTTGGTTTATATTAAGACAGCAATTCCTCAAACTTTAATTGTCAGGTTTCAATCTTCTCAACCCTTCCAATTATTCAACCATCCATTTCATTGAAAAACCGAAGATGGAATACTCAAAGCTCTTGTTGAATTTGGTATTATAGTCATACCCATGTAGACATTATCCCCAGTCTAATCATTATGTTATCATATATATATACAAGAGAGGGATGGACTGAACTTATACTAAAATGTAATCTATTTACCAAGCAATATGCAATTTTAAGGCAGTGTATAATTTGCTTATACTAAGGTTCAATTCCTTCTATTTATATATATATATAAGATACAGTCAGTATAAGCAAATTATATACTACCTTAGAATTATATTAAAAACTGTAATTGACAATGAATGAGAGTTTAAGATGAATTGATATAAAAGAAATTCTTATTAATTTGTGACCTTATTAAATCCCTTGATATACTACAGCTTTTAAGATACTAATCATCAATCAATCATAACTTTAATAAAAAAAAATCATATTTTTTACAATAGAAAGTATTTTTATCATAAAAAAGGTATTGATGCAAAAAAAATAGTATTACAAGTTTATTACAACAAATAATTAAAAAAAGGGAGATTCTACCAGCTGTCCAGATTATATAAAGCTTTCTACAGTTATTATCCATTAAAGTTTGCTATTTTTTTATTTATATTGAAAGTGCATACATTTTTGTTTTGTACAATAAATTTATGAAGACAATATAGTATTTATATCTATAAATATGTCATATTTATATATACTCTATATGTATATTTCTTGATTTTTTTAGGAACGTTGGCTGATAGAGGCATGATAAATTGGTGTAAATCTTCAACGAATACAACAAATAAACTTAAAAGGAAAAAATTGCAACATATTTATGCAATTCCTTTTATTACAAAATATCTTATTAGATGTCAATGGGCTCGTTTTGTTCCTATTTTCCCTACCTCAGATCCATCATATCGAAAAAGTCTTTCTAGAAAAATGAGATTAAAAAATCTAAAACAAGAAGCTGCAAATAAATTTGGTTAATATATAAACAAGTTTACTTTCATCTATTTTTTTTTTTTGTGTGTGTATATATATATTAAGGGAGATATTGACTTTTTATAGCAATATAAGTTATTTAACAGAATAAAAAAATTATGGATTACCATTTTGTTTTGTGCACATACTCACACAGTTATACTAAAAATGTATGCATAAATAAATGTACTGATGACAAGATTTTTATTTTGTACAGGTGGGGTCTTCATTTTTTATGTTGATTAATTTTATAAAAATTACATGAATAAACAACAGGAGTCAAATTCTTATAGGAATAATGTTAATAATGTTTAATGCGTACTGTGGCACAAAAACACTAATATATTTACTTAGAGGGGATTTGAATGCAGATTTTCAAAGTCCCTTCAGTGATCCACTCTATCTTATACAACTGATATACATGGTCACATACATGTGAAAAAGATAAATGATCTTCAATATACATATTTTGTGCTGAAGCAGCTCTCATCACTTGGTCCGGATCATTATCTCCCACACATATATATAATCAGTGATCGATTTATATTAAGCTAGAAAATCTTTAAACTTTAATAGACAGACTTCAATCTCTTCCTCTCGCCTGTCCATTAAAGTTTGAAGATTTGCTATCTTAATATAAACTGAGCACTAATTATATATATTTGCGTGGGACATGATAAATTTGGACCAACTGGTGAGTGCTGGTTCAGTAAGAAATAGGTATATTGGAGATCACTTATCTTTTTCACATGTGTGTGGTCATGTATATCGGTTGCATAAGATAGAACAGATGACTGAAGAGAGTTTGAAAGTTTGGGTTTAAATCCCCTCTAATTACATCTAGCTTAAGTATATATACTATACTTGTATATATATTTACTTTATATATGAGTATAAAATAGATTTAATCAATATATATATACCACCATTGTACTATATTGTACATATATTTATTTAATTACATAAAGATATAGAAATAATTGAGAGAGTGCAAATTTCTCAAGCGCTTATGACTACAACTAGCCAATCAAATCTTAAGCACTGGGACAGAGAATTTAATAAGAAAAGAGCGGTTCCACTCTCTTTTTTACTTGTCTTTATATATATCCAAGCCAGTCCAAAGTACTTATATTTGAAAGCGTGAATCTTAAATATCTTCACACTTAACTCATTGAGTTCAAATTATGAACATATAGGTGAAATCTTTCGATTTACTATGCAGTAGTTTTCGATGTCATAAATTTGCAGCAATATATGTAAATAATATTTAAAGTGCAGTCGATATTGAAATAATTGAGAGAGTGCAAATTTCTCAAGCGCTTATGACTACAACTAGCCAATCAAATCTTAAGCACCGGGACAGAGAATTTAATAAGAAAAGAGCGGTTCCACTCTCTTCTTTACTTGTCTTTATATATATCCAAGCAAGTCCAAAGTACTTATATTCAATATCGACTGTGCTTTAAATATTATTTACATATATTGCTGCAAATTTATAACATCAAAAACTACTGCATAGTAAATCAAAAGATTTCATGCTGTATGTTCATAATTTGAACTCAGTGAGTTAAGTGTGAAGATATTTAAGATTCACGCTTTCAAATATAAGTACTTTGGACTGACAAGTAAAGAAGAGAATGGAACCGCTCTTTTCTTATTAAATTTTCTGTCCCAGTGCTTAAGATTTGATTGGCTAGTTGTAGTCATAAGTACTTGAAAAATTTGCACTCTCTCAATTATTTCAATATCGACTGCTCTTTAAATATTATTTACATAAAGATATAGAGTAATAGGAAAAAGTAAAAAAAAAACAGTTTGAATTAAAAAATACAGAGTTAACATTTACTTTTCCCATTCCATTTATCAACTTTTAAAGAGGAAAAAAAGTTAAACATTTATTGAAAACAAAGTCAATTAAAAAATCTTCCATTCTGCTTTCTTATTTTCTGCCATCTCCACTCATTTATTTACTTTCTCATTTAAAAACACTCTTCTTCTACAATATGATATCTTTTTAATCCTCATTGCCAATTGGCTGGTAATACAATACTTTTCAGGATCTTCATAGTTTTAAAAATATTTCTTTTTTAAATAAAAAAAAATTCTAATTGAGGTGTTACCATTAATCTTTCATCATTAAATGCTTAAACCAGGTAAGAAACTTTTTTTTTTACTTCATGGTTAATATTAAAAATTATTTTATAGTAATCTCAATTAAACAGAAGTTTATTTCATGAAATTTCTCCAACTTAGCTTTTTTTTAAAATTAAACATTATTTAAAAAAGAAAAAATATTATATTGCTTAAATTTGGTTAGCAAATAAACAATATCTTTTGTATTTAATCTTCAAAACAAAGCAAAACTCTCCATATAGTAGTGCTACCTTGTGCTAACAAGAGCAATCAATGGATGCCAGATGGCACTACTATATGGAGAGTTTTGCTTTGTTTTGAATTGTTTAATAACAATTATGTGCTAGTATGAGATAGTGATCTTCTGTTAACTTTTCATTTGGTCTATGGTTTTTATTTTAGGATTTCAAATATAGCCTTTTGCTTTTAGATAATTACTAAATATTTTTTTACTGTAATTTCTAATACCCTTCTATTATATAATTTTTTAAAAATATTCTGCATAGGTTATTTTGTAAACTTCCCATTTGTGAAATTATTAAATTTGTGAAGCAGAGAGAAATTTTATCACATTTTCTAACAATTGATCACCTATGATCATGTTAAAAACATACATAATAAAGACAACAAGAAAAAGAAGTTTCTGTATATTTATTATCTAAGATTTATTTACACACACATATATATAGTTTAAACTACTCTAAAAATGTTCTTTATTAAGAAAATATTTTCTTTCTTTTTTTCAAATCATGTAAAAATTTATCTTTAATTAACATATTTTTATCAGTGTTTTTTAAAAATTAGACAATTGAATAATGCAAATATATTTTTTAATATTATAAATATTTTATTGCATTTTGAATTTTTATATTTTGGAAATAAAAAAATTAATATTTTAAAATAATTTAATTACATAATATTTTTAAATAATTTAATACTAACATTCCGTAAATATTGACGTAATGTAAATTCTTTGTAAATAATTTTTTTTTAAATTATCATGGCTAAAAGAATTCCATGTCCTTTAGTTTTATCAAAAATAAAAACGGCCAACAAAATAATTTTTAAATTTTTTTTCCCCCATGTGTCATAGCAGCAGCCGGGAAGCCAACCCGCTGACCTCTCGACCACCAATGCTTAGCAGCTGTTAATCATAAATAATAATTTAAAACTTCTCATATATTATTCTTTTACAAGCGCACTATTTAAATTGTAACTACTGTATATAAAAAATAAACAAATCTCCACAACATATACTGAATTGTATTTTTGTAAAATTTTGGATTAGTTTTGAAGCATTTTCATTTTTCTCTTTAAAGTTTTAAATAGAAAATAGTATTTTTAAACAAAATTGTACATACAGATTCAGCCAATCATTTAAAAGTATTTTTGAATTCAAAAGTGCTAGATCTTTAATTCCCAATTTAAGATACGCTGACCCCTGGAAGTATGCAGTAAGTTAAAAAAAAATGAATAATGAAAGGAAAAGGTATATACATCAATTAATAGTTTCTATATAATTTGTGATGTATTTACTTGAATTCATTATATCTTTTGTGTTTTTAATGTAAATATCTATGTATTGTTTGTTCAACATATTATATTGCTTTTTAAACCCATTATTAGGTTATTTATTCATAGTTGTAAAACATAAACAGCAAATATATAAATAATAAACATTTTGTTAGTACAAAATATACAGTTTATGAAAATGAATTGAAAGGGTTGCATAAATGAAAAATGGTTGGAAATTATTGCATTGGAAGGTAGTGAAATTCACATATGAATACATAATAAATAGTCTAAAGAAAAATATCCACAAAGTAAAATATTTAATGTTTATAATAACTAAAGAATAAATATGTATTTATTCAGAAAGTTTCATTTTATAATGTATTTTGTTCATTTTAACCAAAAAAGTCAATAAAATAAAAAAATTCTGTTTAGCTTGCTCAGTTCATTTATTATTTGTTTTGAAAGTATTTTTTTTTTTTTAAGTTTCTTCATATATGCAAATATAAATTTTAATCTAATAATTATTATCTCATATGTTCACTTGAATTTATATCAGATTAATATAAACATGATCATTACCTTATATAATATATATTGCATTCACTTAAATTGTTAGAGAAATAAAATAATGCTTAAATTAAAATAGAAATTGTATTTGTAGAGTGACTGTTATTTACCCAAATGATACTTGGCTACTTATTTTTCTATTATGTGAAGTTGGTTAACATGATTAATAGAATTTATTTGCTATTTTCATATGGTATTATATATGGATAAATATGGAAGATGCAGTCATTCTGATCCTTCTTATCAGAATTTTAGACAATCTTATTCTTATTTATAATTTTTTACATGCAATTGGCTATTAGTTGATATTGTATTCATCAAACAAGTATTCTTTTACCTTAAATATGTGAATCTATATCTCACAAAATCTCATAACTCCCAATAACAAAAAGGACTTTGAGTCAATAGTTTTTATCAAAAAGTGAACAGTTAGCCATAGATAACATTAATAGAGTTTCCACTGAATTTATTTATAGAAATGTGTTTATTTTGGAAAAATTTTCAAATCTTACCTGCTTAATTTTTTTTTCATGTTTTTTATAAGAAAATGTGAGATGATAATCTGGGCAAGATTTTATTGAGAAATAAAGATTATTTTAATATTTGAGTATTTTCATAAATATGTAATAGGAAATGCATTAAAGAATGAAACTATTTTTTAAGTTTAATGTCATATGATATTTGGCTCACTTTGGGTTTATTTCTGCAATCATTTTCTTTACAACAGATCATATCAGAAATGTTTCTCATTACATTGTTTCACTCTATCTTTCATTTTTAAACACAACTGCTATGATTTTTTTTATTATTTAATTTTTATCCATTATATCATTTTCATTTAAAACTTTACCCTGAGTTATTAGGAGTAGATGTAAAATCATAGACTCTGGAGCTCAACATTTCTTTTGCTTATATAAGCTGTAAAAAACAGTAGCAACCCCATAAAGTAGCACCACCCAATGCAGTCCATAGTTATCAACGAATGCTAGAAAATTTGTGCATTAAATCCCTATGTACCTACTATATTATTGTGCTTTGATTTTGGATTCATTGCTTTATATTTAACTTAAAAAATAAATGGTGGATTCTGCAGGGTTGCATTTGATCCAAAGATTTAAATGCAGTGCTCTCAGATCTAAGACTCATCACTGATGAAGTTCACAAGCTAAATACTACAATGGGAATATTGGATGAATAGGCATTAAATAAGTATTTTAAGGCAGAAACCTTTTGGCACCCATTGATTATTATGGCTTGCTCTGGGTGGTTGAGTTTCTTTCTCCTTTTTTCGGGGGTTGTTTTTACAAACTGTCATTATGTAATCTATTTTTTCACAATTTCTACAATTTTCCTTTTCCTATTTGCAATTTTAAGAATATGTTATATCCTGATTTTCCAAAACAGTAGCATTCAATCATTTCTTTTATTCATTTGTTTTTCCCACTGTTGTTTAACAATGTTTGTGTGATGCAATGAGTATTGTATTAATCTGAAACTGCCTTTATTGGTCAAGTATTGTTTAGTGGGTGAAACCCATTTTGATTACCATAATGCAGGGACTGCCAATAGCTATTATTCACAGTCTCCCACCAGTCATGCACCACAAGAACAGTCACAAAAGAGCTTTTTTTCAAATAAACAAAAACATGAACTTTTACCAGTTGTTACAATGCCAAATCAAATTCATGAATATTTTCACCTCTCTTTTGATGGCAAATCTGAAAATACAGGTGTCATACAAGTCCAATGCACTTTGGATTAAAATAATTAATAGTAACTAATTTAACTTTGAATATGTGACTATCAGGATTTTTTAGGGTTCCTAAAACAATTTGCAATTTGTATTACTTATTGAATCACAAAGTACAACAGGGTGTTTGTTTGTTCATCCTTCTTGATATTTATTAAGTATTACTTTTCCATGTGATTAGTTTAAGACAGTTATTCTAAGGCTTTATGTATGTCAAACTCTCCTATATTTACTTGTGACATTGTGACCAGTTACACTGCTCAGATTTGTTAGGATGTCATGTATGTAATTCTTTATACCAACATTTGTTGAACCACACCAATTTATATGTTTGTCTTTTGTAAACATGTAGGTCCAATAGGTGTTTTGTCACAAGATAATGCATACAAAGTAATAAATAAATATCCATCTAGAAATTAGTAACTAGTGATTGTTTATATGTAATATGAATGAGTTATAATTTCATTAATATATATTCTTATTTACTTGCAATACAGTGAGAAATCATAATATTAGCAATCTGATTAATTTCAGAATCATTCTATCATGATCTGAGTTGCAAAATAGCACATCCCTCAGGCTTATCAAATAATGAAGTTGGACTAATTTATAAAACCATGGATTCACTTTGGTATCTACAGTGATGAACTGCACTAGAAACAAATTAGCTTCTTTTGTGGAAGTTCTTCAGTCACCTTTTGTCTTAACTTTTCTAGCTTCAATCTTCATGATTTAGTGATTGAATATTGTATACATGAACAGGGATTTCGATCAAATTTTTATTAGTCCACCCCATATTGACTATTGTTATTGTTCTCTGAAGTTACCATATTACATTTTTAATTAACAATTTCCATATTGGTAAGCAAAACAATTATTGGTTTTACCATTTATTCCTATAATTAAGGATTTGTGTTTATCCTAAATGTAGTTAATTACTTAATTAAGAAATTAGGATTAACCTAAGCTTAATAATTAGTTGTTTTTGAGAATATTAAATTATATATATATAATATAATTTATAACTTAAAATATACACCAAAATAATAACATTAAAATAAATAACTGCCAAAATAAATGCTACAGGGTTAAGCTCAGAGAGGTTATTAAATGATATATGCTACAATAACAGGACCATAAGGGTAATAATAGCAATTAATAAGCATTGTAAATATAATAGGCAACATTTAACAAATTTTAAGAGAAAGAGAACTCTCAGTTCACTCTCATAAATTCAGAGAGGTTCATAATATGGAAAGCATACTTCATCAAGTGGTTAGGATATATTAAATTCTCTTTCACAATACTTTTTCCTATTCCAATGCATCTAATTACCATCATCAACACATCATTGCTATAATCAAATCCACATTTAATTTTTGAATGAATAAAATATTTTTTCTAATATTTGTGCTACATTCCTTCTCAAAATGAATTTTTTTTTGCAAAACAATTTCTTTCATATTCATTTATGTAATATTAAAATCTCAGAGTTCTGTGATTGAAATTTTATAACAGTAAAAACTTGTATTCTTTTCGTATAAGAACTATTAAGCAATCAATGGAATCCTAGTAATAATACGAGGAGGTATACTTTTACCCATAAGAGAATGTCTACTTCAACTGATATTAAATTTTAAAGAAAATATTTTATTTGAAGTAAATACATGAAAAACTCTTAATTTGTAATAAAAAAATATACGAGGATAGCATTCAGATATAATGAGTGGATAAGGGATTTTAGGGCAGTCAGGGTACCACAGTAATAATTCCTACTAAATCTTTCTTTATAAATTTGTGATAAATATTTTTATCATTTAAACTTATGATGTATTAATCAATAATAATAATCTTCTGAAAAGTAAACCACCAAAACAGTCTTTTTTTAAGAAATGCAATTAGTTGAAGTGATCATTCAATAGTTAAGAAAATGAACAACTTATTTCTTAGTTGGTTTCTTAATATCTACATGAAAAGTTTAACAAAGTGATTATTATACTAAATTTCATATGTTCATGTACTCTTAATGTTCAACATAAAAGATAACTTCATAATAAATTTTGTGGTATCATGATTTCTGGACAATATATCAAGATGTTGATTGAAAGACTATGAAACCAAAATTAACAATAAAAACATAACAATTTTGGAAATCTATAATCTCACCAAAAAGATGAATTATTTAAACAATTTGCTGCACAATCCAATTAGAGAGGAGAAATATAATTTTTAAAGCTTACAGATAAAAAATAAATTTACAGATTAAATAACTATTGGCTATTGTTAATTAACTTTATCTGTTTAATGAAAACCTTTCTCGGTATTAGCATTACCATAAGAATTTTTCCATTTTCCCAATACAATAAGATCATTTAAAATACAAGGAATAAATCCTTTATGTTGCTTTTGCAAATTGAAAATAAATCTTAGATGTAATAAAATATCTTTAACAACAATATATATATATTCTAACCTCCCCCCGCGCGTCCTCACCCCAAAAATATACTGTTTATCATGAATATTACAGGTTCTAGCTCAGTTAACAAATAAATAAATGAAATATTCAGCATTAATTAAAATGATTACTAGCTCTAATTTCTAAAATACAAATACGGTTCAATTTTAAAATGAATTAACAAATATTTACTATTTTCATGAGACATGGAGTGACAATACGGGGAACGAGATAGACTACATTGAGACATTATCCACACGATACTACCTCAATGGCATAAGAACATTATTCCCCCTTTTTATTATACCAAATAACTAACTCATAGTATTCTTACGACTTTCTGAGCTCTATTCACTACGATTAAAATAATAATTATATCTTAATCTTCTTTATAACAAGAATCTAGCTTAATTAAATAAAATGAAGTAAAATAAAATAAAATCTCAGGTTCATAAATGGTATTCTAACTGATTTAAAATTACGGTAGTAAAATATGAAAAGGGAATTTTATGTCATAATCTACTACACAGCAACTAACAATAATAAAATAATAATAACAATAATAAATATAATATAATCTTATTTCTTCCTGAAATGAAATAAATAAATACGTACGTGGTAGTATTTTAATAATCTGACAACAGAATACATGTGGCAACATTAGCATATAATTTATTATGATATTGTGGCAACCGACTTATGACCAATAAATAATATAAAATTATGATCTTTTAATTTTAACATACCAATAAATTCTCAAAATTATTATAACACTTTTATGTTTACCTTTTTGTGCAAAACTTATATGTCTGTTTCAATTATAAATGTATCGTGATTTCATGCATCCATGTGGAGAAATAACAACGCGGACACAAAACTTTAAAACAAATTAAAAAAAACAAAGTTTATTAACAACATAAATAAATTAACAATATTTTTACATTATGTACATTGGATATCCCTTACTCTCCTATCTCAACTTAGTTTATTAGTTTATAAAATGAAATCAAAATACTATTTATTTTTCCTAGTTAAATCTTATTTTTAAAACGCTTAAGAAAATACAGTATTATTATTTGATTTATTATTATGGTTAGCTTGTTACAAAATGCATTTCTTATATGTTTATCACAAACACTTTGCATCCCTAATATTATTAAAATTATATTTTTACAAAATTTACATTCGTAGTAAAATTCTACTAAATAACAAATTTTAGTTTTATATTGGTTGTATGGAATCTTACAAAGTCAAAACATTATTCAACATTCGGTATTAGGTTTTTTTATTGTTCATTATCCGATGTTTATTAATCCTAATATTCTCATTCAAGCCTTACTTCGGATGATATAATTACAACTATTAATATACCATGCACAAGTATATGTTTATTATACATTATTGAACTATTTTCTTAATAAATATGCAATACTTATTTTCTAAATATTATTTTAAAAAAATTCAAATTTTATTATCACTTTTAAAACAAAATTTTTAAAATACTTGGTTTAGATTTCTTTTTAAAATCTTATTCATTTCTGAATTAATTTTACAATGTATTATATGATTCTTTCTCTCTTTATGATATTTTGGACTTTCAATTTTAAAGTTACACAATTCTATACATTCCAGCAAATAAACTATTCTTACATAAACGATAACTTATCTTCAGTTCTATTTTATTCATTATTTCTCTGAAAATATCTTTCTGAACGATGCAGATTCACGAAATAAGGATAGCGAAGATAGATGCATAGGATCAAAATACAACTAGAATATCACTCGTCATAAACCTTAACAATCATGGCACAGTGAATTAAAAGACACTATAGAGGAGTGACCTTTATCTGTCTACCAACCTCTATTATAGGAACGATGCTAAAGCTATTTCTTCAGCTTTATTATAACATCAAAAAGTTTAAAGATATGCAAAAAACACTGTCCAAACTATATGTGTTCAGTCATAGGGCTTAGTTAACTATCCTGAAATCACACAAAACTAACTATGATCCAAATCCTTTATTTTTCCTATTCCTTAAAAAAAACATCATCTTGGTTTCCTCTCCACTAGTACTTCCAAGTCACTATCCGATCTTATTTCTCAAGATTTTTCTATACTGTACATCGACAAATACATATCTGCATTTCTAACAATAATAAAATTCATTTATTTTAAAACTATTCCACTGTTCTATAAGAAAATCTTTTTACTACTTTCCTCGTATATTTAATCATATACAAACTATTTTAAAATATCTGAATACTTTATCACATGAAAGTTCAAAAGAATCACACAATTGTTCTGTTAAATTATATTATTAATATACTTTAAATAAATTATTGCATGCATATTCCGAATTACTCCTATCTCATTATATGTTAAAATGTTGTATAAAATGTGTACATATAATTTAAACTTTCTCACTCCATTTTTAGTCAATAGATGATCTAAAAAAAAAATACATTATGCATTATAAATAAATATCAAAATTACCAAACGATCTTTATCTTCTCGATCGCGTTCCGTAGGCTTCACCATCCATTTGATTCTTGTAGATATAAGACTCACATACATACACTTTATTTTTAAACAATATTTCTAATAATTTTATCAAGCTATTATATTTAAATCTCAATATTACTAAATTTATGTTTATATGTTTTCCCTAATCTCACATAGCATTTTATATTTTTAAAATAACTTAGTAAAATATTTAAACTATATTTACTGTACTTCTTTATCAAACTTTCTTGAAAACCGTTCATATTAAAGCTAAAAAAAAATGTTTATTATTTCTTCTTCAGTCACTTAATGTTCTATTTTAAGGCAAAACAATTATTGCTCTGTTTAATAAATATTCCTGGATGACAATCCTTGGTTTTTTATAATATTTCATACAATTATTAATTATGATATCAATTAATCCCGTAAAGAAAACGTCTACATATTCTTTTCTAATATTTTCTGCTAATATTTTCTCCCGCGCGACTTTTACGATGCATCTTCAAGGTACTTTTATTTAAATATTCAATAAAACTTTTCTGTTTCCATGGATCCATTTTATTAAGTATATTAGATTTATATATTTTCCAATTTCTCTTAGAGAAAGTTTTTCTGTTCTTTTTTTTTTTTCATAAAAAACATAATGACTCTTTCATATTATTATTTGGTAAATTTTCCTTTCTTTTAAAGTTCTGGTAACTATATACTTTGTAATGTTTCCTTTAAAAAGGACAAACATTTTTTTCTCATTATAACTTTTACATAATTCTTTATAATATACAGCATCTTAATTTTTTTTTTCATAGAGAAGAATAAAAAAAAACTTTAGAGTAGCCTTATAAATTTGTGCGTCATAATTTTTCCTGACGACAAATAACTTCTCTTTTAAGTTTCCGTATAGTGTCCAAATTATATTCCTCTGAATTACAATAATAAGTTTCTGGTTGAGCATAAATAAAGCTGTATCGAGGCACTTTACAAATATTTTTCCTTTAGCAATATTTTTAGGTATTTTTTCCTTTAGTACTTCCATTTTTACTGCAAGGTTTTGGCTAAACTTGAATAAAATCACTGGCAAGAAAACTTTTAAAAATTAGCCCTTCATGTAAAGGCAGTCAAAATATTATATGTTAAAAAAAAAACTTTTAAAATAAATACAAATTTTAAAATTATATCACTTTTCTAGCTTACGGTCTTATCCAGCTAAAAAATATGTTACTCCCTCCTTCACTTACACATTACTTTCTCCCGCTTCGTCTAATTCTTATATTTTGTCTGCTAAATTACCTTCGTTGATTGGTTAATGACTTTTAGCGCGAACAAATTTACACATTTTAGTTTTATAATAGATTAAGCCCTTTAAAATAAAGAATTTATGACATCATGTCTTAAATATTATTTAGAATAGTATTTTTAAATTCAATTATAGTTTTATCAAAATCATTTAAACTTTAAAATAATTATTAAAACAATATTTAATATTTCAACTTTTACTTTACGGATCGATAGCAATTATATTTAGTTTCATAATTCACAAACTTTATTATTATTCTAACAAGCGTGTGTGTGAAGGTATATAATATACAGTCACATGATTACTAACTTTATCAGATGATTTTTAATTTATGTCTCGGTCTAAATTACCAAAACTGATATATTTTATAAAAAATTTGGAAAATAATTTAAAATTGTAGAACTAAATATAATTCTCATCATCCTAAAGTTTATTTTAAAATATACTAGATTAAATTTGAATATTAATTATAATTATAATATTACATATAGCGTTTATTTAATTTATTAGTTTTAAAATATTACAATTGGATTGTTAATATACTTTTAACTATTTATAGCTGTATTATTTTATATGGCCAGCTTTTACAACCATATGCAAGGATATAATTAAGCTTTATTTAACTGTTCCTTTTAAAATAATCCATTACACTTTTATATATCAGGTATTTTCAGCCTTAAATTGTACTATAAAATCTAATTATCCTACTATTATTTATATATCATACAAACATATCTTAAAATTTAAAATTTTTTAGCAATTGACCATTCTACCTTATTCTGACCTATAGATAAGGGCACAATATATATGATAATATCTGTAATATAGTCATATAATCATAACACATAAAAATAACATAAAAAAGCTCTTTTCAGCAAATTTTAAATTTTTGCCCTTTTCAATATGTCATAATTACAAAAATAACCTATTTTGCATACATAGTGACATCTAACTGCTCTATATAAAATTAACACTCCTATAATTACTTAAATATCTTTATAATAACAAATATTATACAACTCTCCATTCATTTTTCATTATCCAATTATTAGTTAAATGAATTGATGTTTTATAAATGTTCATACAATTATTTCTGTTATAATCAATGTAACTGGTTTCATATATCTTCCTTCTCTTAATTTCTTTAATATAATTTAATGGACTTATATTCTTAACACAATCTATTCTATGTCCATATTTTAAGTAGTGAACATATAATGCAGATCTCTCATCTCTTCTATTAATAGCATTATTATGTTCTTTAGCCCTTTCTTCTAATTGTTTTGCTGTATGTCCATAATAAACCATACTGCAAACCCCACAAGTAATTTTATATACTATACCCTTTTTATATTTTATATTATCTTTTATTTTATAATTCCCTACCAATATATCAAGATTTTTACTGTTTGACCATCCTATTTTAATATTTTTATCTATGTAATTTTTATTTTTTAATAATGTATTATAAATTTTAGGAACATAAGAAAGTTTTACCCATTTTGGTTCACTATTATTACTACACAAATTATTTTGTTTATAATTAAAGAATATATTTCTAGTTATATACTAGTTATGGCAGTGCTGCAAGAAGTATTTTGTGGATTAAAATGGGAAACTAAAGGAGTGAAAGTAAATGCAGATTATTTAAGTCATTTAGATTTCGCAGATGATGTAGTTGTTTTTGCAAATAATGCTTCCGAGCTGCAGGAAATGTTGCAGGAGTTATCAGATGAAAGTAGGAAAGTAGGACTAAAGATAAATGTTAAAAAGACTAAAGTAATGTTTAATCGATTTGCTCAAAATATGAAAATAAAGATTGATTATGATGAATTAGAAGAAGTTAAGAGTTACAAATACCTTGGTCAGATTATTAATACAGATGGAAACATAATAGAGGAAATTAATCATAGAATTAAACTTGGTTGGAGTGCTTTTGGTAGAAATAACTTGATATTAAAAGGAAATATGCCTATGTGTTTGAAAAGAAAGGTTTTTAACAAATGTGTTTTACCAGTTCTTACTTATGGATCTGAGACTTGGACACTTAATAGAAGATCAATACAGAGACTTCAGACCACTCAAAGAAGTATGGAGAGATGTATGTTGGGAGTAACAAGAAGAGATCGAAAATGCAATGTATGGGTAAGAGAACAAACAGGTGTTACTGACCTCATTGAAAAAATTAAAAGATTGAAGTGGAGTTGGGCTGGACATATTGCTAAAAGAGATGATAATAGATGGACAATTGAAATTTTAAACTGGATTCCAAGAGATTGTAAAAGACCCAGAAGGAGATCACATGTAAGATGGATGGATGAAATAAGAAAATGTGTAGGGGTGATGTGGAGAAGAGAAGCTGATGATCGGAGAGGATGGATTAAACTTGGAGAGACCTTCATCCTGCAGTGGATTGATAATGGTTGATAATGATGATGATGATGATGATGACTAGTTATGGATATAACCCTAAAAATATTAGAAATATATTCTTTAATTATAAACAAAATAATTTGGGTAGTAATAATAGTGAACCAAAATGGGTAAAACTTTCTTATGTTCCTAAAATTTATAATACATTATTAAAAAATAAAAATTACATAGATAAAAATATTAAAATAGGATGGTCAAACAGTAAAAATCTTGATATATTGGTAGGGAATTATAAAATAAAAGATAATATAAAATATAAAAAGGGTATAGTATATAAAATTACTTGTGGGGTTTGCAGTATGGTTTATTATGGACATACAGCAAAACAATTAGAAGAAAGGGCTAAAGAACATAATAATGCTATTAATAGAAGAGATGAGAGATCTGCATTATATGTTCACTACTTAAAATATGGACATAGAATAGATTGTGTTAAGAATATAAGTCCATTAAATTATATTAAAGAAATTAATAGAAGGAAGATATATGAAACCAGTTACATTGATTATAACAGAAATAATTGTATGAACATTTATAAAACGTCAATTCATTTAACTAATAATTGGATAATGAAAAATGAATGGAGAGTTGTATAATATTTGTTATTATAAAGATATTTAAGTAATTATAGGCATGTTTAATTTTATATAGAGCCATTAGATGTCACTATGTATGCAATATAGGTTATTTTTGTAATTACGACATATTGAAAAGGGCAAAAATTTAAAATTTGCCGAAAAGAGCTTTTTTATGTTCTTTTTGTGTTATGATAATATGATTATATTACAGATATTGTCATATATATATATATATATATATATATATATTGTTGTTAGATAAAGATATTTTATTATATCTAAGATTTATTTTTAATAAGATCATTATGTTGTTCCCACAATGAGAACATTTAAACCTTAAATATGACTTACCAATTCTGTGATGGAATAAATGCTAAATGAAGTGTATATCTCTTATTGAGGCTCAAAATATAATTTTAATATATAAAATAAATGTTTATTGTTTTATGTTTCATAATATTGGCAAAGCTCCCATCAAAAACAATCTATAATCTACACTCTAAATATTAAAGAGTGCAACAGAAGAGAAAGATAGCATTCTTCAGAACTAACTACAATATTAATTGGCAAAAATAAAGTCAGCAGTATACCAAACATAACTTAACACAAAATACATGCTACAATACATTTATGATTTAAATATAAATAAAACAATACAAAATAAGTAATAGCATGAACTCAAAAGAAAGTGCCTACATTTGAAGGCAATAAATATGGTAAGACATAATGTCTAAACAAAAAAATGAGAGCTTCAAAAATATAATAGGGACAATAATAATTGCCCTAAATAAAGCATTTTATGCTTAATATGAGACATAAAATATATAACTCACAGAATATACTATAATAAGAGAGAAACAAAGTGCCAATCTCTTTATAAAACATGCTAACAAAATAAATATCCACAAGAGGGAGATAAAGTTACAATCTTTTGAAAAATACAATGGCAAAATAAGTATGTACAATTAAAAACAAGAGAGAGAGAGAGAGACAATTTACAATCTTTTAAATAAATACTGCAATAATCAACTGATGTGTAAAACCAATAATGTAAAATTATATGCCAAATCTGGTTTAATAAAAGCATGGCCTAAAATAGGCAACAAGAGTATACACCAACTTCACCTTGTTCAGCAATAGACATATATGTAAAAATAAATAACTCATGATGCAGCACAAATGACATTTTAAAAATATAGTGTTATAGAAAAGTAAATATTCTGTGAACTTCTATATAATTCAGCTTACAAATAATGCATAAAACATATCAGATAAAATGCATAAAATAAATGAAATAAAATATATGATAATTATAATAGCATAATATTAAAACTAAAATTATACCCAGATTAACGAAATAAAATAAAAGACCTTTCTGAATGTTCTACCATTCAACAGTATACAGTCTCTGTAATTACCATTCTGCAAATGCTAACAATTTCTTCTACTTGTTGAAACTCAGCAAACTTAAATTATTGGTACAGCATTCAAATATTTCTAGTAAGCAATACATTTTTTCGTGAACACAAGCACAAAATACATTAATGGCTTCAAATTTAATGAAGAGTATTTCAAATAAAGAGCAGATATTATCTTTATAGATGCATCTGCAATATTTTGTATGAATTTATTACTTCTTATTATCTCCTTTTTAAAAACACATATTGAGGGTAATACACGAGGAACATTTCTTTTGACATAATACAAATTTCATTGTAGAACAGATTTCATATTAATAATAATAATAACAATAACATATAGTAGAGCATATTTATAATGAAACTGGTGAGCATATGATAAACAATAAAAATCATAACTCTGGATTATCTGTTTTATTCACATAGGATGCATTTTGTTCCAATCATTATACAAGCAATAATTTAAGAATAATAGTAATAACTTCAAATAAATATTCTATTTTTAGATTATTTTAAAAGAACAGTCATATAATAAATTTTCAGAACAATAGAGTAAGCCCACAATCTTAATTTCACTGAATTAGGAAATATCTTTCCTGACTGTAGTTTAAAGTAGAGATAAAATGAAGTTTTTTGCAAAATAGTAATCTCTATCCCTCCCACTGTGTGGCACTAATGATAAGCAAATAAATGTTATTTTAAAATTCAGGTAAGAAATTTATAAAATTTCCATTATCATTAAGCAGGCTCTTCTATCTTAAATTAAATAGTCTATTCATGCAAAGATTAACAATTCCAAAGAAAACTATTTTTTGAAAAAATTTAAAATAAAAACATTTTTTTAAACATATGTTGCTGAAGAATATTCAAACGTTTTAAAGTTCTCCTTCATCCTTCTCTTATATCCAACAGTAAGAGAGTGAATAAGATATTTCATTTATATGGTCAGCCATATGTGCATACATCAAATGTAAAGATAAATGAGAGAATTATGTAAAAAAATCATCTTATGAAAGACTCCATAATCTTCTGATGATCATGGTATCCTTTGGACGTCAACTCTTATGAATTGAAGTGATATAAGTTAATAATAATAATAGGAGTGCAACTACACATGTTTGTATATCAAAGCTAATTTGAATTACAATATTGTTTTTCTCATCATTTGTAAATATTATACAATCATAAAAATAATAATGATGATCAAATCTAATCATTTTATTTGTAAGTGAATTGCAATTCATTCCTCTAATACTAATCTTATTATATTTTGAGATGCATCATATATCATACCAGTATTATTTGTACATACATAGAATAAAAATCTATTTACTCTAGGTCCCACATTTTTAATGGAAAGGCTATTCTTACAAACATATTTGAAACTTTCTATAAATATTATTGCATTTTTTTTTGCTATTAGTTTTAGTTGCTAGTTGAATACAAAGCACAGGTATTTCTTACATGCATCACCCAGGTAAAACCTTCCTTTAACTTATTAAATATATATTATGGTGATTATATATACATATATAAATATACAAATACTAAGCATTAATCACCCCACATGGTTAAGAAATCCAGTACCGCCCTCTGTAAACTAATATATAAATACGTTAGAGTTCGTATTTCAAAATAGCCAGCTCAAAATTTTGAAATAGGAACTCTAATGTATTTATATATTAGTTCACAGAGGGCGATATTGGATTTCTTAACCATGTGGGGTGATTTAATGCTTAATATTTGTATATTTATTTCAGTATAGCGTTATGCACTGGGATTATTTTATATATAAATGTAAGAAAATACACATTCTTAGAAACAATTAAAATTTTATTTCAATAAAAATTAATATCATCAAAATATATAATTAAATACTATTTCCAATAAAAAAAATTAAATAGATATATTTGCTAAAGATATTCAACTTTTTTTTTTAGCAATTATAAGACTGGGTTTAAATATATTATGGACTATTCATTAATTTGTAATAAAGCATTCAATTTGTTCTGAGAGTATTTAAATTAATGCTTTTTATTTCTCTAGCAAAATTTATAAGGAAAAAATAAAAATACAAGTCTATGATTGGAATGTAATAATATAAAAATAATAATTACTTTTTAATTATATAACAATAATCATAAATTTAAATGTTTCAGAAATTAAATTAAATAAATTCTTACCAGTATATTGATTTGGTGTTTATGCATATTTATAGTTATAGATTCATAATATAGCTATATCTTATCTTTAAACTGTACGTAGCAAATCTTGAAGGTTTAATTTTTCGAAATAGACAAAATATTATTTGAATTCTAGCATATCGGACTTGTTTTAATTTAGATTAATATACCAGGCAGTCAGAAAGGCATCAGAATATTATTACAGAGCTGTGTAAATTTGTTACAATACAATATCATTGCCTTTTTGATAAATTACACATTGTGAGCCAATGTTTAGCATAATTCTAGGAGCCTCTAACTAGTTATCCTATTCACCATAACACTTCAATAAGGGATTCTGCAGCTTTGAGTGCAGAATATATAAAAAGTACTTTTGGAAAGTTAACTTGATATTTTTCCATCATCATAATCAGTATCCAATATTAGAGTCAACCAACAATTTTATGGTCATTTCTGTAGGATTCTTTTTTACTTATGACTTTACTGAATTTCAGTTTAATATCATGACTCGATTTCACATCTTAGTAATAACTGCTCCAAAACTCTTCAATTGTTTTCCAGTTTCATAAACAATATTCTTTTATATTTACATATAATCTATCTGATGGCCAATAGTATATTTTCAATACTTCAAACACTAGACTACCCATCTGCTAAGGACATTGGTCACAACATCTTAATACTGATAAGAATTTCAATCCTCTTCACCAAAAGAGTTAATTATCTCATACTTTAATTACTTATGCTTTTAACTTCAGTGTGACCTTTGAGGTTTTCAACAGCATATATGAAAGCCTTAATCTATATGTATGAAAATGAGAATTAGACAAATCAAACTTTATTTTACATAATACAATTCGTATAACTCAAAAATATTGCAATCCTCTCTGCATTTAAACTACAATAGGTTGGTTTAGTGCTATCTAAGAACAGACTTTAAAACAATAAATCAAGTTTGTTATTTTTATTTTAAATTGGAATCTTATGAATAAATTTAAAAATAACCAATACTCTCACCTCATTATAAAAATTTAACCATTATGGATTAACATACAGGCTACTAAAATAATTAATATCAACATACTATTCTTTAATTAAACACATATTCAGTACACATGCTATATATTATTCATATTCATTTAATTTTATTTTAATTCTTTTAAAGTCATGACACCATAACATTCATATTCTTAATTTTTATTTAATTTATTAAATCTTGATGATTTGCCTAACTTTTTATTACTTTGCATATTTTTTATACATAGTCATTGTGACTTCCTTCTCAACAGTTATAGAATTATGTAACTATTCTACTATTAGTTATGTTATGCTTGCTATTCCTGATTGATATGTTGGCATTGTATTATTCTCTCTGATAGATCAATGAATCAATTATAAAGAAAGCAAGCTTCAATTGAGATATAACCTGCTATTGCTTCATAAGTTTGAAAATGAAAGAAATAAAAGATATGCATTTAATAAAGGGATAGTTTATTTGGCAAAAAAGACTTTACATGTGCCAAACTTTCAGCATATTGTAAGGAAGTGAAGCAAATGAAAAGCTTTGCATATGTAATTGTTTTTAGTAGTTGTTATTGACTTAATGAAAAATAATATATATATAATATAAATAAAATGGCTGTTAATTAAAACAAGATTGTAATTATAATAAATTTAACAGTAATAAACTATTATAAACAGTCTTTAAATCTGCAAAAGTACTTTCAGTTAATTTCTTAAACCTGACTCAACTGCCATTAAATTAAAAAAAACAACATTAATATATGGGATACATGGGATTTGAATTGATGATGTTTATTTCCGCTTTGTTTTTGTTTTTTTAATTTAATGGCAGTTGAGGCAGGTTTAAGAAATTAACCAAAGTACACCTGCATATTTAAAGACTGTTTATAATAGTTTATTACCATTAAATTTATTATTTTTATTATAATTATATATATATTGTGCCCTTATACTTGGTGTAGATAGTTTACGTAGGGTTTGAAGAGTAATTATTTTTAAAAAAATTTAAATTTACGTTATTTTCTAATATGTAATTGTGATTTTGTAGATAGTATGAGTTCAAGCTCTGTAAATAAAAGTCAGGAAAGAGGTATTAAATAGTTTAAAGTCATTTTAAGATAAATTAAGTAATAAAATAATATAATATATTATTTAAAAGATGAGATTAATTTTTATTTACTATATTCAAAAGATACTATAATAATATAATAGTTTAATTATAATAATAAATATTTTATATAATGTGTTTAAAATAATTATTTTGTTAAAAAATTATTTAGCATTAATGTAGAATGTTCTGAAAGTGTCACATGGTTTAAGGTATTTGTATAAGCTTTTGTGGTTGTAGACAAAAATCTTGATTTCTAGTTTGTTAATAAAATTAGACACATTTAAGCTGTTGCAAAATAATGTTTAAAAAAAATTATTATTATAGTTTAAATATAAAAATTTTACTTTAAAAATTAATATTTTAGAATTATAAAAATGTTTTAGATTGTTTAGCAAGGGGATTAAATAATTCTGATATAATATTTAATAAATGATGAGTCATAGTTTTAAAGCTTGAAATAAAGATGAAATTGATTTAGTTCATGTAAATTAGCAAGTATTTTAAAATCAGAATTAGCCAATGAAATCACTAGATTAAATCAGTATAAAAGGAGAAGTTCAATCAAGTCTTGACAGTGCAATGTTAATAAGTTTATAATTAATATTTTTTCTAATTGTTTAAAAATAATACTTTTTTATAATCATTATTATTTTCTAATTTTAAAAGTGTTAGAAATATAAGTTAGTATCTATTTTAAATAATGATTGAATAAAAAACCAATAGTTCCCTATCAGAGAATTTTACTTGAAACCTAATTTAAAAATACAATGATTTTTATGGAAGATGATAAGTTATTTAAGAGTTGCAACAATGTGTACCAAATGCCAATGAGAATTTTACAACAGGACTGAAGAAGACTTCATATTATGTAATGACTTTGAATTTTATATAACTAATATGCTCAGCGGGAATAAACATTTATTTTTAATAACTTTATTTTGTTATAATAAATCTAAATTTTCAAGGAAATTTAAGTTTACAAATAGGAAATGAATGTTTATGAAAAATCATTCTCATAGTATTATTAAGTTTAATATAAGGAAAAAGAAAATATTTTGCATTTAAGTTAAAAGCTAAGTTAGAGATGTTTCTTATGATGTGCAAGGATGATTGTTTTGTTACATGAATGCAAATGGAACATCTTATATTTAATTTATCTTTAACACTTAATTTAAATGAAGTTTATATCTGAGAATGATGTATTTGAAAGAAAAATTGAAAAAACTGATTGTTGAATTTTTTTATACTTTTGAAAAGATTTTATTATAAAATCAATTTACAAACTATATGTTTTGAGATGACTTTCTTATTAAAATAAAGTAACTATAATGCATCTGTTTTAAAGATTTATATCATAACATTTAATTAATGCTTGGACAGTAAAGCTTTCATTTTATCTTAAAAAATAACTATTTGAAATATATGCATTTTTAAGAATAAAAGTCTTGAGCATTTTAAAGATATCTACCTTAGTGAATACAAAATATGAATGTCTGCTAAAAGTATGTGATAAATGGATAAATTTTATGTTATATAATATTCTACTAATATTTTACTGATGAAATGCAAAGATGTACATATTATATATGAGTTATATTTATTGCGATATGTTTGTTATATAACTGTTGGAATTAATGAAAAATATATACATAGAAAATATATTATTCCACATAAAAATGGATCCTTAATTATAGTTTATTAAAATATTGCATGCCTGGATAAATGTTCAGTAAAAAGACTGAAATATATACTTAGCTTCCCAGGATGACCAATATTTTTTCCAGATTTCACAGGATTTAATTTCTTTAGTTATATATTTCATTAAATAGCTCTGGGAAAGGAGAATAACTTGTCAAGCATTGGTAGTAGAGTGGTCAGCACAGCTGCCTTACAAGTAGTTGACCCAGGTTCATGGGTTCACTCCCCAATCAATGCTTTGACACATGAAAAAAAAAGAATAACTTTTTTTACTACTGTCTAACCATAACTAGGCAATAAATAAAGAATTTTGAGGAACATTGAACTTGCACATAGAAGAGAGACTTTTTTGTAACTTTTCTCATTTATTTTAGTGTAATGCTAATATTTTAAAATAGAGTTTTAAACTAACATGTTTAATATAATGTATTTTTTAAAATTAATCTTCTTAAGATATAATAGTTTTTTTTGCATTAAGTAAAAAAAAAGGGTTTTTCAGAAATTAATTTTTTGTCAGGTGATTAATAATTATTTGTTTGGAAAGAGAGTCGAGGAGAAGTGGAAGCAGATCACCATTCATCATTTCAATAATTGTTGGGACCATCATAATCTGATTTATTATTTATTTCATTAATTGATAATATTTTTAAATGAGATATTTTTAAATTAGTACTTTATTATTATTATGTGTCATATTGCTTGAATATTGAATGGTTGAATGAACCGTTGATATAATTATCATCACGTGTTTTATAAAAAAAAAGAGTGCAAGTGAATGCCTTAAAATAACTAAGGGTAGTTTTTAAATATTTGTTTATCATAAATGCTTGAATATGCATACATTTTATAACATTTTTGAGTTATTAATGTATTATCATTATTAATGATGTCTGTTAAGATACAGAGAAATATAGCAGTATTGATCTCTAAATTATATAATGTAACAATAAATGAATAAATGTGTAATATCGATGTATGTTGTTGTCAAGATCATTTGTGCTTGAAAAAACTTTTTAAAACCTTCTCAAAATGAATTTTAGATCTTGTTTTTTTAATAAAGTGGTTTGGAAGTTGTATATTTTATAATGTTAATAGAGTTATTCAGTATGTGGAAAATATAGGATGGTGGTCAGAAGAATAATTGTTATATAAAATTCTAGGTGTTTAAGTATATGTTTGAAAGGATTGTTAGGTGTGAGCTATGTTGTCACACTTTGAATTTATTAAATATTCAGGTAACAAAGAACTGCATAGTATTTTTCCATGTAAATCCATGACATGAATTTTTTGATGTCTGATAAAGATGGACCTATTATTTTTAGCACTGTATCCATGGTGATGTTTTTCTTACTCATTGGAATTATTATTATTATTCCACATCTCACACTATAATTGTTGTCAATCATCACTGGAATCACATCGTAGAGGATAGTTTTTAAAAGATGGTAAAGTAATTGCTAAACTGTTAGAAACTTATAGTTTATGCAAAGGCAAGATGAGATATATGAAAATTTCTATCACAAATAAGATTGAAATGTTTAGTGCCTGTCGTAATATAAAAAATATGAGAGGAATGATTAATATTCCTATAAATATTAGAGATCATTAAAGTCAAATAAATGCATATTTGAATTGGACAGAAGTGATAGTAATGAAAGAGTGATTTGAATGCTATGATGAATGTAAAATATAAAAAATAAAGGAAATATAAAATATCAGACAATATAATTTATTAATAGTTTTTTTTTTAAAAAAAAATTGCAATAAGGAATATAAATCTATTTAAAATAAAGAAAACTTATGAAATTATATTTGAAATTTTTTTTTTATAAGTAGGTAATTGTATTAATATTTTTTTATTTAAATTTTTTGGTATTAGAATATCAGATTATATTAGAATATTTAAGATGATACTTTGCTGAACTACAAAGGAATTATTTTAATAATTTTAAAATATTTTTACTTTGTGTTGAGTTTGGATAGGTATATTTTAGATCTAAACTTATACTTAAGAATTACATAATAATAAGTATACTGGAATATTTATTATTATTTCCCACCACAAAACAATAGAATGTTATTGTTTTATTAAATAAAGATAATATATTATCATTATTACTGTAAGATTTTATTTTATTTTTAAGTAGTCAGAATGAAGGCTATCTTTTTTTTTATTTACTTATATTTTTTGTATAAATATTTTCATTTTAGATAATGTTAATTTTTTATATTACAGTTTATAAATTTTTTAATTTTACAATTTTATTGTATAATAAAATTGTTAATTGTTTTTAAACTAATCTATTGTTGAGAGTTTTAATTCATTTGAATGTCATTCATTGATTCTTCATTCCACATGCATAATCTATAAAAAAAAATAATGGTTTTAAACATTATTTGTTTGCACATGATTTGTAAAAATTACTTAGAATATTGTTACTATTATATGATTGAGTAATAAAGTGCATAATCATAATTAGTATTACTATAAAAGATATAATCATTGGAGATTATTTTAATATGATCCAACATCCATTTGAGATATTTAAGATTGCCACTATATTAAAATATAAAATATTTTAAGAATACCACATGAATAAATAAAGATTGCTTAATGTTTTTTTAAGAATCTTATTATTTTATTTGTTTTATTGCTAACCATTAATTTTTAAATAGATGTGATATTAAGAGTTATTAAAATATTCTAGTTGCTTATTGTTGTTATTTTGTAAGGGTAGTTAGATATTATATAAAATCCCTCATCATATTTAACTACAAGGTTTTAATTAATTAATTTATCTTATTATTAGTTTTTAGAAATGAACCTGAGATTTCTTTTAAAAGAATTGTAAACATTGTATTAAAAGTTGATGTTAAATTTTCAAGTAATGTTTTATTAAAGGAGTAGTAATTAACTTATTGTTATTTATACAATAAATTTTCAAATCATAGGTTTAGGTTTATTATATATGTGTTTAAAGACATGACACTATTACATGGTAGTTTTGTTATGTGAATTTGGTAGGGTAATATTCTTATGCCATTGGGAATGTATCTTTAGGGATCTATCCTCAATGTTTAAGACATTGTACCTTACTGAATATCTCATGTAAAGAGTTTCATAATTGAATTTGCTATTTTAATGAACTATATTTTATTTATAATGATGATCTAATTATAAATTAAATTTATTAGCAAAATGAATGAATTGAGTATTCTAGTTGGAACCTTAATTATTTATTGTGAGTATAAATATTATTTTATTTTAATTTAATAAGTTTTTTATAGTTAATTATTAAAGAATATTGATTTTATTGTATGTTAGTAGTGTATCTTCAGCTAGTCCTAATATTAATTATCATAATAGGGTTGTTTATGTAACTCGTTTTCAGTTTAGTATAGTTATTTCCTTTGGTGAGGATACTATATATATATGACTTAAGTAATAAAACATTTATGTCATTTTGGATCTAGTTTCTCGATGGGTTTAAAATTTATTTACTATGCTCTTTTTCTCCCAACTACATATATACATAGATTAATTAGAATTTTTTTTATAGATTTTATACTATGAGATAGAGTGGATGGCTGAAGGAAGCTTGGAAGTCTGTGTTCAAATCCCCTCTAATTACCATTAAACTCCAGGTATATGAAGTATGCCTGTATTTCAAATATTACAGTTGTAAACATTGTAAATATAATAGGAATTTACATTTTTCCTAAATAAACTATAGATATGATATAATCAGGCAAACAACCAATTAAAAATGGTAATTGCAAATTAAATACTTAGTTTAAAAGTAAGTTTGATAAAAATCTTATTACTAGATGATATGATTCTCAATTTGCAATTGCTACTTTTAATTGGTTGTTTGCTTAATTATGTCATAGCTGAAATGTATCTAGATAAATATGTGGGAAGCACTATATTTGCAATGTTCACATATATATATAACGTAGTAATTAAGAGCCAAGATCTATCAGATCTTGTAAATACCAAATGTAGAAATTTCGCCGTATTATTGCCCAAGTAGTTATTTTCCAACAAAAGTGATATCTTTTGCCAGCATCTAAAAATCTTTTTAACAGATTCAAACAAGGAACTAACTGCGAGGAAAAAATTGTCTGTTGCGAATGTAAACAACCGTCAAATATGCATTCCCTTATATGTATACACATACGAGAAAGAGAGTGAGAATAGAGATAATTTAAAACTAATAGGGTATTACATCCAAAACGTTATGAATGATTAAAAAATATTTTTTAATTCTAAAATATACTTAAGTGTATACATAGAGTATAAGTGTATATATAGAGTTCTTTAACTTAATAGTAATTGTCATTTGAGCGCGAGCGTACTTACATAAGCAATATATATTTAAATTTATTGCAGTTCATTTTTTATAAAATTAATGAAAAAGTTCTATAATTGTATTGTTTAAAATATAACTTTCAATTCATCGATTATGTAAACAAAACAAACCCCCCTTAGGAAGACTTTCATTCTGCAGCGTAAGCAATATTATATATACTATAATCCTTTATATAATCTATAATTTTTGATTATTTGTAAAAAAAAAAAAAAAAAAGTTTAAATTGAAAAAATGCATTTTAATTAAATCGTTTGTATAAACAAATTAAATTGAAAGAATGCATTTTAATTAAATCGTTTGCATAAATGGGTAAATTAATTGCTAACCATTTAAAAAATTTGAATTATTAACTTTTGATTTTTTTTCCGAGGTTTTTTTCACCCTTTAGCAGTTTAACACTTCTAGAAAAAGAAAACAAGCAATGATTTATGCTTCAACATTACCAATTGTCAGCACAGAAATCTTTCGTTGATCAGATAGGCATAATTCAACTTCCTCTCCATCCTCTTCCTTATCCGAGCTTCCTCTTCAGATGGCGGTTACATAATAGCTTACAATCAAGCATTGATTTACCCACGTTTTATAGACAAGTCCTATGAAGATTGAATTAGACTTCAGTCCGACAAGAACCGGGCAACAAATTAATCTTATCGATCGTTTGGTAAGCTCGCACCATTGACAACAATACCGGATTATCTTAGAGCCAGTGATGAAGAGGAGTAGGTATTCTGTGGGCACTGACGTGCTGAATTCTTCGCGCACGAGGTGTCAACTACAAATTGCTGAGTTGAATGACCGCCTGAGAGCTCTTTTGTCTCAACTCGCATGATATTCTGTGCGTTTCGAGAACTCTTAATTACAAACTTTGGTCTGCTTTACTGAAACGTGAATGCTCTAACAGTCTTCACTAGGAAAATGAATTGAAGTCATCTCAGCATCAAAACACTTCACTTCGGTCAAATATTACGCTTGTAATCGCTTTTCAAATTTCACTATGACATTTATTTAAGCTTTAATAAAGTTCAGAAACAGGTGGGTTATCAAAATCTAAGGACTTTATTTTAAAAAATAAATAATAATAATAGAAAGTTTTTCAAAGCTCTATAGAAGTTTAATCGAAGCTAGAAACTTTTTTTTATTCTAAAAATTTATAAGTACTACAAATCAAAACTTTTTTATTAAAAAACAAACAAACTATAAAAACACTAATTAATTGATAGCTATTGCATTTCTATTCATTGACTCATTAATAATGTGCCAAAAAAACAAAGTAACAAGCGAGAAATAAAAGTATTTCGCTTTCTTCAATAATTTTACAAACGCGCACACTTGCATACACATATATAATATAAACTTTATCACAAAATTTAGTAAATGTTATAAAAGAAGTCAATATTGCGAAAGCATTTAGAGTATGTACAAAGTATTGAACAAATTATAGGCTAAAATAAGTGGCATTAAAAAATAGGTTATATCCAAATGTATTAATAGAAACTAAATTCGATCTTAATAAACAATTGCTATTCTTAATAATTTTCAATTACTAATTTGAATTTGATGTTGGTTGTGTTTCTGGGATATGTATCTCTGTTATGCGTTGTGGACAGCAATAAGACCGCATTTTTAGATTCATTGAAAATAAAATTTCTGTTTGGTAACGAAAATACTATTTGTAATTCAATAGAAATATATGGCGTTCACTATTTAAATAATATTAAAGAGTTTTATAATAGGAATTTAAAGATAGAAAATTGATAATCGACAATAAAAATTGGATTAAGAATAATTGGTAAATTAAAACTACAAAGGAGATAAAACTATTTACTTTTCTTGATCGTTTTAGATCATTTTTTTAATTATTGAAAATAACATAGAAATCTTAAAACAATGTCTTAATACTATTGAATCAATATTTTCTCTTTAAGACCTCTCGGAGTAGGGCAAGAACCTAATGTTTATTCTATATTATATATTCTTTGAAGTTGGAGGTGCACTAATTTTATAATTTATATGACAAACAAATATGATAGGCTGCTCTCTAGCACCCAGCAGCAGTATAACTTTACTGACTTTTTACTTCTGATTTTAAGATCAAGAAACAGGATAGTCTTTCTGCTCAGTAATTGGTAGTTCTTAATAGAATTTGTAAATGAGTTTTCTTGAAGACAGAATTAAGATGTGTGAATTATTTTTTAATATATATATATTCCAATATAATATTAATATCATTTATGTTCTTTATTACTTTTACAATGCTTTTTTATAACCCAATATTGATAGTTTCGATTGCCCCAGCAGCCTTCTTCAGAAATAAGCATTACAAAAAGTAATAAAGAATATAAATGATATTAATATTATATGGATTTGGCAATGCAATAAGAAAGATAAAGTTATATATTCCGATCATGACAAGACAAAACTTAATTATAACCCTTATTCCCAGGAGGCTATAAAGTTACCAATCAGGCAAAGGTTGGTGGCTGAGGACAGAGAGTGAATAAAAATTCCTTGAATTGTGAATACAGACTTCCATTCAATGATGACTTTTTATTTAAGTATCTGCAACAGCAGATAACTTTCAAGTGAAGGAAGATTGCAAGAGTTGGAATAACTGTCTAATATTGAATGGGACATTATTGGACTTTGTGAAACTAGAAGAAAAAGTAACAGAGAACTGATTTAAAAAGTGGATATAAATTTTGTTATAAGTGTATAAATACTGGAAATAGAAATGGAATGGGATATATTATAAATAAAAAGTAGAAGAACATCTTTGTGAAGATTGAATATATTATTAGATAAGATTAGTTATTCAAATTAATGGAAAATACCAAGTGCAAATAATTTAGGTTTATACCCTTTCAGGTCTCATTGTGATAAAAAGTATGAAAATTTTGTATGGATATACAAAATGCTTTTGATCAGATCAAACAATATTTTTAAATTGTCATGATAATAATGCTAGAATTGTTTAATGATTCAAAGATGAAAATTTGGGTAAATTTTATTATGAGTACAGAAATGAGATGTGACACAGACTTGTGCAGTTCACAGAAAAAGAAAAACTGTACATTATGAATTCTTTCTTCCAAAAAAAATGCATGGATAGGGAAGCATCCAAATAAAGATACAGAAGAATATAATTATATTTTGATTCATAAAAAAATATGTATTTCAAGAATATAATGTTTCTAAAAGTTTCAATGCAGGAAGTGATAATCAATTACTGACGGGTAAGATATGTTAATGCAAAACCAGAAAGACAAAAATTATTAAGAAAAATGGTATTTATAGTAAGTATTTTAATTTTCAGAAACATTCTAATGAATTTAAATTAGAACTTAGCAAATCATTTTAAAATATTAATAGACTTTGAAGATAGTTCAGATTTGAATGAAATCAATAGGAAGATAACCAATACTCTTATTTAAAATTACAAGGAAAATAGTAATATAAAGCCACAATTTACCAGCGAGATAAGACATGAAAAAATAAATTAATTAAATGATGCATTAAAAAGTATTAAATATCTAGAGTTCTGTAAAATGGTGAAAAAGAGCTAATAATCATACAATAAAATATAACTATAAATTGGCAAGAAAAGTTATAGAAGAGAACAAGTCTCAAAAATGTAAAACAACATTTTGAAAGATAAATTGCTTCAGCAATAAGTAGAAAAGATTGAATTATTACCCCCCCCCCCAAATGCTATCATTAATTAAATGTGTGAAAAAATTTTTATGAAGAAAAAAATAAAAAAAATTCCCACATTTCCTGCATCTTCTGAACTAAATATGTTAAATGAAGAGATAAAGCTATAATTAAGTCTAAAATGAGGGGAGAGTTCCAGGGAATAATTAAATTATTATTATTATTAAAGAAGCAGGTGAAGAAATAAAAAAAATGTTGGCCAAACTATATATAAAATATCTAAATAATAAAGATGCACCAGATGATTGGAAGAATGCAATAATATTGATATTTAAGAAAGGTGATAAAGAAGATATTAGAAATCATAAACCTAGCAGAATTTTATCAGTTCTTTTTTTAAAAAACTCTTTACTACTATTCAGCTATAATAAATTATTACATTTTTATTTACAAGTGTCAAACTCACTCTCCCAACAACTTTAACACTATCCACTTCAGCTAAATGCAGTTTGATTATCACTGATCATTTTCTAAACTAGAGATTCTCTTCCATCCAGATATAAACTTTGAAGCTCAGTTAAAGATTAATGTATCTATTTTTTTTAATTAAACACCCACCCACATGGATTTATTCACATTTCTTTTTCCCTTGTGTAATATCTTTATAAATATATTAAATAATTTCCTTTATTTATATGATTTTTTAAAAATGTGTGGAAGTGTGGATAAAGGTATTACACATGGCAAACACAAATGTCAATAAATCCATTGTGTGTGTGTTTAATTTTAAAAATCAGATATAATAATCTTTAATTAAGATTTAATGTTTATATCTATTCTAGAAACTATTAACTGATTAGTGATAACCATTACTGTATTTATCTGAATGGCTGATATTAAAATTGTTGGGGGAGTGACTTTGATACTTATAAATCAAAATATAACAATTCACTATTGATAAATACTCTTCATATAAATAGAGATGTATATGAGAGATGGTGACCTTGGTCAACAGATGAGTGCTGGTTCAGCAGGAAATTCATCTTGGGGTTCATTTGTCTTTTATTATATCATTATTTATATGATTTTAAAAGAATGTGTGGAAGTGTGAAGGTTAATATAGTTATTCAGCTATAGCAAACTTTAAATCCTGATCAATAAAAGAACAAGCTGCATTTAAAAGTGATTTTAGTATAATGGATTACATCTATGTATTGGGAGAAGATATAGAAAGGACTAATAGAGTTTGGGATTTGTAAATAATGGAAAAACATTTGATTCTATAAGCATTTTCATAGTGATTAAAGCTTTGGACCATTAAGATGTAAACTCAGAATATGTCATATTCTGATCAAGATTACATGATGACACTAAGAAAATTAACATTGAGAAGATTGCATGATAAGATGCTTTCATATCTTCAATCATTTTACAGCAGTTTTACAAGAAAAAATTTTTGGATTAAAATGGAGAGCTTATTTAAGAACATCTAGATTTTTCAGTTGATGTGATTGTTTTTGAAAATAATGCTTAAGAATTTCAAAAAATGTTGCAAAAGTTATCAGATCCAAAAAAATATATGATTAAAAATAAATGTTAAAAAGATTAATTTTGAATGGATTTTCTTAGAAAAATAATAATAATGCTTGGCAATCGTGAATTAGAAAAAGTTAACAACTACAAATACTTTGTCCAGATTATTAGTACAGAAAAATACATAATGGATAAAATTAATCATAGAATTAAACTTGAATATACTTTTTGATAGAAATTGTTTAGTATTAAAAAGAAATATGATTATATGTTACTTATGGATCTGAGATGGATTACTTAACAGAAGAGCAATAATACAAAGATTTCAGATCATCTAATAAAATGTAGAGAGGTAAATTTTAGAAGTTTCAAGAGGAGATTGAAAATAAAACATGTAGATGAAAGAATAAGAATCATTGATATCAATGAAAGAATTAACAGACCAATTAACAGACCAAATGGAATTAGGCTGAACATATTATTAGAAGAAATAATAATAGATGGATAGTTGAACTTTTAAATTAATATTCCAAATGGTTGTAATTATAAATTTATTAAACGCACATTGAGTACATAAGTAATATTTACCGAGGCTGTAACCTCGAGAATATGCTGTAAAGTGCGATAGTAGAGACCACAAGCTTACACTATGGAGGGAAAAATCAATATAAAATGGATAGATGAAATTAGGAAGTTTGATGGTGTAATGTAGATAAGAGAGGCTATAGATCAGAAAAACAATGACACTTGGAAAGACTTTAATTATGCAGTGAATTGATAATAATTAAAACTGACGATGATGATCATTATATTCTTTCATATGTTGTTGGTGATACTTTGAATAAGTAGAATATTTTAGTTGTTTAAATAATACTACAACAATTTATATGACAGTATTTAAGGGTAATTGGCTTCTTGGTTATTTTAGATTTAGGTAGAAATATCCAGCATGATAAAATTAAAGCAACTTTACTTAAAGTCAAAAAGACTATGGATTCCAATGGAATCCCTGAAAAAGTTTTAAAATATGATGGTGATATTTTTCTAAACTAATGAAATATTTTGTATATAAATTTATGAAGGTATGATATGTTTAGTTTTTATCATAAATAAAGGAATAACTTGATTTTTGTTTTTGTCAGGATATTTGATTCAGATAATCTAAAACTATTATGGCAATCCTTGAAAATAGTCAATAGTCTAGTGAAGTATATTTTTATTGTATATTTAATATATGAGGGCAGGAGAGAAAGCATTGTTTCTGGGAATAAAACATTTGAGGCATTTGAAATGAAATGTGATAATAAATAAGGATGTGTACTAACTATAACTTCATTTTTATTTAATAACTGAAACCTAAATCAGTTTATATGTATCTTCAAAAAGCTGGCATAAAAATTTAATACAGATTTAATGATGAGATTTTAATTTGAGGCTATTGAAAATAAAAGCAAGAATAAAAACATAATGTGAAAATGTTTTCACTATAAACCTTAACTGAATTTAACAACTGGTCAAAATGTATATGTATTATCAATCCACATTTAAAAGAAAAATATAGTTGATAGTCCGAGATTATAAATCAACAAAAATATTTTAATAGGAAGGCAAACTTGCATGTTGAAGAGCAATAGTATTGTTGTTGCTATACAGGGGTGGCCAACTTTTGTGTTCATAAGATCTACTTTTTATTTTTAAAATGTGTTGCGATCGACTTGCGACTTGTTGTCATAGGCGATCGACTTGTTATCATAGGCGATCGACTTCTTGTCATAGGCGTAGTCTAAATGGAGGGAGGTGTGAAATACATACTATTTTTATATATCTACCTAGTAAAAAATAACAATTATTTAACGGGCCAAAAAACTCATGTCAGGGGAATTAAAGCAACATGCATAATTATTAACAATATTTATTAATTCAAAGTAGCTACATTAAGTCAAAATTAAAAATATTATTTTCAATAATGAATGATACGACTTAGTGGACTTCACCTATCTAGAATTTTAAAAAAAATTAGAACAAAAACAAAAATAACACAAAAAAAAAAAACTTGAAAATCTTGACTTAATTTGTTTCACTGTTACCTGACAGCTCTTGCCAGATTGGTCTCGCGATCGATCAAAATTGGCTTTGTGATCGACCGTTGGATCACGATCGACTTGTTGGCCACTCCTTTAATAAGTAAAAATATAGACTATCGTAATAGTGAGCCAAACCATTACTGACACAATATAAAGTCATTAGAAAAATTTTATTTAAGAAAGTTTTGTATAAGAAGATATTTTCATAAAAAATGTATTTTTAAAATATATTTTATTATAAATGTTGGAAATAATTTTTATAGAAAAAGTAGTATCTGTTTACATTATAATTGTATGAGATGCAGTTTCAAATGCTTTTATTGATAGACTTAAGCTGAAAATAGAATGATAATTATAGTTAGCAAAATTTTGGAATAATAAAGAAAGTTTGTTGTAGAACATATTTAAAATTAGAAAGACAAAGATATCAAATAAATAGAATTATTTGTATTTCCTGAAATGGTTCGTTTAATCATGCCAATTCAGCTTTAACTTTCTTTAATCTCTCTCTGTTTCCTCTTTTTTTAAAGTTAGGATGGCTATACTCATTTAGAAAAGTGATAACTAATTATATGTATATCATTTTTAATCATTGTCGATCCATTGTAACAATCTGGTTTGTTTAATCTATAATTTTTCCACAGATCTCCATAAAGTTGCTTATCTATCCAGTTCACATGTAATCTTTTTCTCATTTTTTAATAATTTCTCAAGAATCAGTGTCTATTGTTTATCTCTTAGATCAATTTAATATTTCTTATGTACAATTTAATTGGCTTTACTCTTAACTCTTTCAATGATATTAATAAAATACCTAGCCCATATATTTTATTTTTAATTCTACTTGTTACTTCTGATATTAATCTCTGTTTATTTTGTTGGGGGTCTGAAATTTCTAAACTGCTTTTTTAGTAACTGTGGCAGTTCTCAAATCTAGCATTGGTAAAAACATATGCATTAAAAAGCCTTTCTTTTCAAGCATGTAAATATATATATTTTTAATATTAACTGATTTCTACCAACGCACTCCATCCAAGTTTTAAATCTATGCTTAACTTTATTCATTATGTTATATGTATTAAGAATCATACAAAACTATTTATAATTCTAATTCATTAAACCAAACTTTATTTTTTCTTTTTATGAAATGTTATTTAACATTAATTTAATATCGTTAACATTTGTCTTTAGTTCTATTTTTTTTATTTCATCCATAGTTTCTGTAACATTTTCTGAAGGTTTGAAGCACTATTTTCAAAAAATATATGCATCACTTGCAAAATTTAGATGTCTTAAGCAATCTTCATTTATTTTATTCTGTTAGTTTTTTATTTTAATTTACAAATATTGTAAACCACTATAAAAAGTTTTGGAGAAATTTGTCTTATCATATAACTTTATAAATGTTAAAACAGGCAGAACTCTGCATGCAGTAGTGCCAATCAATGCCAACCAAAGTAATCAATGGATGCCAGAAGGCTTATGAGTTTTGCCTGTTTTAATAACAGTTATGTGCTAGCATAATGGTGATAGTGTGATGTTTAGTGGTTTATAAATGTTATTAAGAATTTGATAATATTCAGGGTCTATATTTAGATATTCCAATGCCTATAAACTCAAAGGTTATAATCTAATAATGTGAAACAAAATAGAGTATTGGACTTATTACTAAAACTTTGCTTAAAACCAACTGTGCTACAATCACTTTACAATTTAGTTTATTTTTTTTAGTTTAGTTTTTTTTTTTCAGATTCTTTGTATACTAAATGTAACAATTTTAATAAAGATTTTGTATAGAACAAATAGAAGATACAGTTTATAATTTTTAAAACCTTCCATTTAACCTGTTTAAATGCTAATATTACTACTGCATTTTTCAAACATCTGATACACTATTAGTTAGATATTTGATATTCAGTTTTGTCAATAGTTTCTCTATTTTTAGGGTTGCTTCTTTACAAATATGTTTAAGAATTTCATCATTTCTTGGAACTTTCTTATTCTACATAGATTTAATTGTATGACTTATATTTTTGATCTTTTCTATACATTCTTTAATACTCATTTCTAATTGGGTCATTTAAAAATACTTCTAAATTCTCTTTTTTTCATGCATTGCTTGGTTTTAATTAAAAATTTATTAGCAAATTACTTGTTATTTGATCTCATTCGAACCTGCGCCATTTTCTAACCTGTTAGTATTTTAAAACAATCTGCTTGTTCTGGTTTAAAATTTTTGAAATATTTTTGATGACAATGAAAATCAGCGGCTAGTATTGTTTTTTAATAGTTATTATCATTCTATCTATTTTTAAGTTGACATTTTGTCCTGATTTGAATTTATTAAGCACATCATCTTTTTTAATTCAAACAATCCAATTCTGCCATGTTTCATTTGGATGCTTTCTTGATTATTTCTGTGTTGTATTTTTCAAAACAGAAATTACTACTATACAGCTTTTCTTTTCAGAAAATTCCACAAGCATATTACTCTCTCTCTCTCTCTCTCTCTCTCTATATATATATATATATATAGTCAAACTTACCCACAGAACTTTCAAATTTAAATCATTTTCCAATTATAGCATTTAAATCTCCCATTAAAAGTAATGTCACGTTATATATGACTTGCTTTATTAATTATACTTAAAATGTTGTTTGACCTGATTAAAAGTCTTTTATATTTCAAATTAAAAATTTTCTACTTTCTCATGACAATAAGCACTTACAATAAATTGATCTACTTTATTCTCTATTTGTTATTTTCCATTAAATTGAATAATTAATCTTTCCACCTTATCTGCTACTATCAGTCCCCACATTGTTCTTCATTTATAATAAATCCTACTTCATTGGGTTCTAAATATGCTTATTTTTCAAATCAATTATCTTTTTGCCTATTTTACTGCACAAAATCTAATGTCTAATTTAATTTTATATATATATTCTTCCCATTCAAATATGTTTTTATTTCAAAAATAGTATATAATGGTAGGTATCTAGATAAAAAGTCATTATCAAAAAGTAGTTTGGGTTCATAATCATTAAATTCTTAAGATCTTCTGCCTTCAGACATCAATGGATGCCTTTACAGGTGTTGTTACAATCTTCTGAATATAAAGAGATAATTTATTTTTTATCTGTTATGGGTGTAAACATTTCATTTTTACATTTGTTATGTTGCTTATATGCAGTATTCGAACTCAGACTTTCACCCAACCCACTACTCTCAATGCCATCTCATATTGCAGACCCACCTGATCACACACACATGTTGAAAAAATAAATAATCACCAATATACGTATTTCATGCTAAACCAGCAATCATCAGTTGGTCTAGATTACTATCCTCACACAGATATATAATCAGTGCTCAGCTTTATATTAAGATAGCCAATCTTCATACTTTAATGGACAGGCTTCAAACTATTCCAACTCACAACTCTTCAGCCCTCCATTTCATTGAAAATCTGATGATGGAACGTTCAAAGCCCTTGTTAGTGCCAAGGTTGTCATCCTACCTATGTTGACTTATTAGTCATTCTGACCCCTCATGTACAGGAGAATAATCCATTTATATGTACATATGCAAGGGATGGGCAGACCTTTTACACACTATGTATATAAATTAATACATTGTACAGGCTTAAACCTGCATTTATATATATAATATATGCGGGATTCAAACTCAGACTTTCACACAACCCACTACTCTCAGTGCCATCTCATATTGGAAGGCTGAAGAGTTGTGAGTTGGAATAGTTTGAAGCCTGCCATTAAAGTATGAAGATTGGCTATCTTAATATAAAGCTGAGCATTGATTATATATATGTGTGAGGATATTAATCTAGATCAACTGATGATTGCTGATTTAGTATGAAATACATTTATTGGTGATTATTTATCTTTTCAACATGTGTGTGATCAGGTGGGTCAACAATATGAGATGGCACTGAGAGTAGTGGGTTGTGTGAAAGTCTAAGTTCGAATCCTACGTATATTACATATATAAATGCAGTTTTAAGCCTGTACAATGTATTAATTTATATAAATAGTGTGTAAAAGGTCTGCCCATCATTGCATATGTACGTATAAATGGATTATTCTCCTGTACATGAGGGGTCAGAATGACTAATATGTCAAGATGGGTAGGATGACAACCTTGACACTAACAAGGGCTTTGAACATTCCATCATCAGATTTTCAATGAAATGGAAGGCTGAAGAGTTGTGAGTTGGAATAGTTTGAAGCCTGTTCATTAAAGTATGAAGATTGGCTATCTTAATATAAAACTGAGCACTGATTATATATATATGTGAGGATAGTAATCTAGACCAACATATTGGTGATTATTTATCTTTTCAACATGTGTGTGATCAGGTGGGTCAGCAATATGAGATGGCACTGAGAGTAGTGGGTTGTGTGAAAGTCTGAGTTCGAATCCCGCATATATTACATATATAAATGCAGGTTTAAGCCTGTACAATGTATATATGTTGCTTATATTAAATCTTTAAAAAGAAACACCTTTTCCATCATACTTTAATTTTTTATATAAACATTCATTAACTTCTATATATATAATAATAATATTACAAATCGATGTCTGTATTTCTTCAAAATAATATACATAAATTTATAAATAAATATTAGAAAATACAGTATTCAAAAGTTTATAAAAATATATCTATAACCGTCACTTAGAAGCGCTTTCAACTAACTTTTAAATACTGTATTTTTTAATATTTATTTATAAATTTACGTATATATATATTGATATATTTACATTATTTATCTATCTAGGGCTTGGGTATTATTAATTTTATTATCTAAATAATACATAGTTGGAATACAGTTTGAAAGTTATAATTGACTATTTATTGGTCTGTTTTCAGAACAAGTTATATTCATCTGTTTAGTGAGGTTTATTTAAACTTCATAAAATAATAATTTCATTCTTTGTAGTCATGTTACAATCTTTAGGGTTTATACCATGTTTCTTGAAAATAAGATCCAGTCTTATATTAATTTTTACTCCAGTCTTATATTAATTTTTCTTCAAAAGACACCATAGATCTTATTTTCAGGAGATATCTTATTTTTTATGTAAAAAAATATACATTTATCCAAGTATTTCTTCTTTTTATAGAAAGCTGTGAGATTTTTTTATCATAAAAGCCTCCTACAGTTTCCTTTTTTTTATTCACTATAATAGCTCTTTCTTTTTGCATTCACCTTCTCTGGTGATCAGACTATTGTTCTGTTTAAATTTACCATTAAATGAAGTGTTAATTGAAGATTTTTGAGACGGGAATGATAACAAAAATGATTACAGTTAAGAATTTTGTCTACACAAAACAACAAAAAATGCAATCACAAATATTCAGAAAATGTTTCTGTATTTCATACATGCACATTAAGTTTGTTCATTATAATATATGGTAACATATTGAATTACAACGATGCATATATGATGCAACTACATCTTTCCATTATCAAACATTTTCAAATTAATAATTTTTATTAGTCATAAATTACTTGTAATAGTCCTGCCTGACCTTTTTTTAAGGAGGAAAATTGCTGATTTAACTTAAGCTAAACTTTTATTAAAAATCACTTCTGTTACTTTAATAAAATATTTTAGAAGGAAAAAATGCTTAAGAAATCAAACTAATTTTATTTTTATCTTGAATATTTAAAAGTTATTATGATGAAACTCTAAAACTAAATCTAAATCTAAGTATTAAATAAAATAAGTACCTACAAATATATAAAGTAAATTATAAATTGTCTGATATACTAACTTGTGATAAATAAATTATTTCTCTGTGCAGATACATTTATTGAAAATTGGTGGTGGGAAAATACAAAAGAACCATATAATCTATATTACATTTATTTAAAGCAAATAATATCAATAATGTTGTTTATTTATACATTTATTACTTTATAAATCAATATGTCTATCGATCATCTATGTGGTTGATGATCTTTATAGGCATCATTAATAATCATGCTAGAACTTATTTTTTGGTTAGGTCTTATTTTTGAGAAACACAGTATAAACATATTGGTCCATATATAAAAGTGGATTTCCACCTTTATTGTTTAAAGAAGGTTGCCTTGACAACAACAGATTGATATAGTTGATTGTTATTGATATTGTTTAAGTGTTGATTGCCTTCATGTATTTCTAAATAAATAAGTTGCCCACTAAAATATATTTGATGGAATATTTTTAAATAATACAAATAAAACAAATAGCTTATGCTGAATATAAATAACACGTATGGCCTTATTGCTCGAGAATTCATAAATAGTTCGTGCGTCAGAATTTACGCCAGAATCGTTCCTGGGACCGCCTGATCCCTAACCGGACGTTCTTCCAACTGCGCCAAACAGCGCAAGTCATGCAGAATATAATATTAATGTACCGATTAGTAGAACCTATAAAATAACTTTAATCACATTGATTTTTAAAAAAAAAAAAAAAAAATCAGTTTAGTTATTTGATATCAGTCTAAGACCATTTCGTTTTTTTGAATGTATCTAGATAAGGAAAATTAATTATCGTAAAGTATATATATATAAAGGATAAAAATAAAAAGTTAATCGAATGGTTTTATTATTATAAAAAGTTCGACCCTCGGTTATATAACTATAAAGATTTAGATTTATGGTACTTACGTATTAATTCGATGGTGAGATTTCATATACGTATTAGTCTGAAGCGATAGATAGCAAGAGAAAACAATATTTTGTATATGGAGAAAATTATGTACTTACAACGCCGGCACAAACGTGTAAACAAAGAGCAAATTTAATACATTTAAAATCTTCTAAAACCGAAAACAATTAATTTTTAAAGTGATTATTAGATACCCATATTTTGACTAATAACTTTCTTCTGATCGGATATTGTTTTCGTTTATAGAAGATTAATACATTGTACAGGCCTAAACCTGCATTTATATATGTAATATATGCGGGGTTCGAAATCCCGTTTATAGAAGATTGTAAATGTGTTTAATTCGGTCTTTATTTACACGTTTGTGCCGGCGTTTTTTATTACCATATGAAGAGTTATGTTAAATAGAAAGCATATATATATTTATTATTATTGTTTTATTTTAAGTAAAACTTTTTCCACATATACAAAATTATAATAATCGCTACTTTGGCTTCTATCATTAAAGAGCTCCCGTATTATTTGACCGATTCTTCAAAATTACTGAATTATGTTCGCCTGTTTTGAATGAGTCAGCATTTAAAACTTCTCAGATCAGAGAAAAGTCTGCTTTATGAAATCTTGAAGAAAAGGGGGAGGGAAAAATTAGATTATTAATGGGAAAAATCGATCTTTTAAAATTCTGTTCAAACGGTGGAAAATCTTCATAATTACCCTATTTTTCGATAGTTTTTTAAAAATATATTGTTTTGCAAAAGTTTTATATACTGTATATATATAATTATGGAAGGGAAAAAGACAAAATTCATTAAAAAAAATTAACTATAAAATTGCTTCTATCTATTTATTGTAACAGTAAACCTACGTTAGCTATAGACAGCAATGTTGTAGATGCGTCATAAACTAATGAATGTTTAGCCTTTTTTCCCATTCATCAATAAAAGTTATGACCTCAGAGATTTTTATTTACTATAAGCAGCTATTGTAAGATTTTGTAAAATGAGACTAAACAAACTAAGTAGAACAAATTCCTATTGACCAATCTATATGTTCTTATCATCGCAGTTTTTATTACTATATAATTATTTATGTAGTAAACAAATATGGGTGATCTGCTCATCAATACACATCAGCCAGAGTGATGAGTTTATTAACACTTTACTTCTGAGTTTTAGATAAAAAAATATGATCGTTTTTCTCAATTTCTAGATAGTTTTTAACTGAAACATCATTTGAGTTTTCATGAAGATAGGGTAAATGTTTGTGAATGATTTTTTAAAAATATTTATAATCATCAGAAGCAAAACTAAATTATCCAGGAGACTGTAAAGTTATCAAAATATTGCCTAGCAGCTGAAGGCGAAGAAAATTTTCTAATATTAAATGGGACATATGAATAATATTTCTGTAATGTAACTTCCATTACATCACTCTCACACAGGTAGGGACTGGTTTCTAAACACTTTTAACACTTTGTGGAGACTGTAATACGCTACACTAAAATAAATATACAAATATTAAATCACCCCACATGGTTATGAGATCCAGTAGCGCCCTCTGTGAACTAATATATAAATACATTAGAGTTCGTATTTCAAAATAGCCAGCTCAAAATGATACCACTTTGAACTGTATGATATTAGATCTTAAATATTGAAATACGAACTGACTCAAACAAAGAACATGAAATTTTAACAAGCAACGATCTTAACAAAGGGTGGTACTGGATTTCTTAACTATATGGGGTGATTTAATATTTGTATATTTATTTCAGTATAGCGTTATGCCCTGGGATTATTTTCTATACATTTGTGTTACGTGGTTTAAAGATTACCAAAATTACTAATCTTTCGTTTGTCTTTATATAATAATAGTAAAAACATGTTTGTTTATAGCAAAAGTTAAGATCGTTGCTTATTAAAATTTCATGTTGGCTATTTTGAAATACGAACTCTAATGTATTTATATATTAGTTCACAGAGGGTGGTACTGGATTTCTTAACCATCTGGGATGATTTAATATTTGTATATATAATACTTTACTACAAAGGTTTAAATTTTGGAATCATAAGTAGAATTGGATTCATTATAAATAAAAAGGGGTAAAAAATTGTGGAGATTGGTGATATAATAATTTTTCATATTAATAGAAGATACTAAATGCAGATAATTCAAGTTTATGTTTCAACAAGTTCTCATTAAGATGGATAAATAGGGATTTTTATATACATAAACAAAATGCTTTTGTCTGCACTGATAACATTTTAAAATTGTAAATAGAGAGCTAAACATTGTAAATGATAAAAGATTAAAGTGCTGCAGATAAATTTGCTTATAATGGCAGAAATGAAAGAGGACACAGATTTATATAGTTTACAGAAATAGAAAACTTATAAATTCTTTCTTTTAAAAAAAGTGCTTAGTGGAAACAGATATGAAAGCTTTTAAATTAAGATATAAGAGAATTAGCTTATATATTAATTAACTGAAAATATGCATTTTAAAGTTGTAATGTTACAAAAAATAAACTTCCATTTGTGAGTTGCAAAATCATAACTAATTTATAAATAGAGAGAGACGATGTATTAAGAACGCAATATTAACAATTAATATTTTTAGCCACCAGAAATACTCCAGTGAATTTGACGTAGAACTTGAAAATCATTTTCAGATATTAATATATTTTGAAGATGGTTCAGACTTGACAGATATCAATAAGAAAATAACTGATACTCTACTAAAACTGCAAGAAAGATAGCTAGTACATAAGAACACTGATTTACCAGTAAATTTTCTATGGATACAAGAGAATGTATATATATATATATAATCATTAGAAACCAATCAATACTTAGACAATCCCAATATATATTCTAACTGTTGTCAAGGCAACCTCCTTTTAACAATATATTGTAACCTCAACTTTCCTCAACGCAATCTTTAACTTATTTAACCTCAACAAACTCTCATTTATTTCAAGTAGCTAGTCAATTGAATTTAATATTAACTTTTAGGATCAAACAAGGGGTGGCTAATGTGTTTATCTGTTAATATTAACAATAAGATCAAGTATACCCAGGCACCAAATTGCAACTATAAATCGTAATGCCTACCAGAAATCATCATCATTAGCCATGTTTAGGACTATAGAAGATAATGGAGGAAGTCACTAAATTGTCTCTCCAAAAAATATAATGTTGATAAGACTATTATAATCTATGTGGTCTTAATTTCAAACCTAGCATTAGTCATGCAATTATTACATGATAAAATTTATTACTAAATTTATAATACTGAGACAATCTTCTTCCCTAACTTTCATATAAATATCTGATCTCGAGTGGTATCTACGGAAAATGTTATATACATTTCTCATTTATATATGGCTGGAAATAAATCAGTAATCGATGCATAGAACTCATAATTTATGTTCATAATATAAAATTATTATTTAAGTTAATACAAGATAAAAATTATCATACATAAATCCTCTCCATTTAATTCCATTACTTTATTTTTCGTTCTCAGCATCTATCACTTTTAATAGCTACAATTATATAACACGGAATGTCTGTGTTATGTTCTCTAATCTGAGAACCCTTAATCTTATTTCTTTAAACATACATATTAACCTGTCAATCAACTATCAATTCCTGATCACTATGCTAATAATAGTATAATAATTTTATTATAATATGCTACTTGACTTCCAAACTAGCTCTTAGACTAATAATCGAACTGCTCTTTCTCAAGGTCTAGATCTGCCAAGAGGTGCCTTTATAAGCAATTACATTGTAATGGATATGATCCCAAATATGTTAAAATAAATTTTAATACGAGTTTACTAGTGGGAATCACTCTAAACCCCGAGAGCAGGAAAGGGATTTTATATCTGCTCCCAATATTCACAACATTACAACGAACCAAGAGATTAAATTTATTAAACTTAACTTAACTATTCCCTTAATTTTATTTTATATTATATAATCTGCTTGACCAAATTTAACTACTAATTTTAAATCTATCATATTTTGCCAAAGTAAACTATGGAAGTAAAACATGGACATTAATCATATAAATCGATCAAAATTTACTTATATAAGTAAAACACGGAAATAAATCATAAAATTAGATTATGCAAATTAACTATGAAAATAAATTATGTGAAAATGAATTATGTAAAAATGAATTATATGAATCGAATATGGAAATAATCAATATAAAAACCAATACTGTAAATCAATCATGGAATCAATTATCAATATAAAATGAGTAATTAAATTTAAATATGAATTAATATTACTTTAACTATAGGTGCTGGATGTAGATTCTGGCGATATTTGAAACACTAAAACACAAGACGCAATGTAATTTTATAACAATAATAAATCTTTATTACATTAAAGATAATGATAATAAATATAAATAAAAACACATTTAAATATACTATTGTGACACTCAAATATATGATTCAGATCTACTAAAGACTATGGTTCAAATACATGTTTAAATTAACTAATTTTCTGAATGACTTATTTGCTGTTTTGACCCATTTCTTTATCAAATAAAAAAAAAACCGCTTACGCAAGGAATCAGAATTCCGTATTTTTAACTTAAGAAAACTTATAAATTCCTATTCCCTCTTTTATTGCAAACATTATCAATTGGACTATTCCAAAATAATTTATTCGTTTCAATTATTCTAACCAGCAATGATAAATAATCAATTTCTAAATCATTTCAACAAGCAATAACTTTTACATTTCTTATGAAGGATGATATGCCATGAAAAACTCCCTACTGATCTTGCAGATGGGTTTCAATTCAAAAACCACGTTCATGCCTGTCAGATCTTTACATTTTTCGACCATATATATTTTGATAGGTCAGCATGTTGCCCTAGCCTGACGACCCTCAATTTGCCATCCTTCACAATAATCGACCACAGATCGGTTAGTTTCTAAATTAAAATCTTTGTCATTCCCCATCAACACATATTCATCTGACTGAATTCTCATCCTGTCTGGGCAACTTTTATTCTGTCCTACATAAGAAAAACACTCTTCATATCCCACATCACTATGCAGTATTTATAATGTGCACACATCAGCGTCTTGGTAAGGGAAATTAAGAAAAAACAACTCCTAACTTCAAATGTTTGCTTTAGCCAGCAAGAGAGAGATCTCCTCTAAGACCTCGAATCATGTTAAGAACTCTTGTCTATACACTTATTCAATATAGGCATGCACAACATTTTCTACAACTCAACAATAACTCTATTAATAATTCCCTATCTCAACAAAATAAATGGAGTGAAACTAAGTCATCTCCTATCATGAGACAGCCATTTCTCATCTATGAGGTGGTAGGATAACTTTACCTCAATAATGACTAGCATTTATAGCTTTATATATGCCCACACATACATCGATTGCAGTCTAGATAAATGACAAAGACTAACCAGATCCCGAATCAAAACATATATGAATTATTTCAATTTTAAACAGTCAAGCCAACAACATACACCTAATATTTATATTAATAACAGATCATCAACACTTATAGCATAATTATGTTTTTTCACATGACCATCCAATCACTCCTCATATTTGATATTAAGCACAAATAAGAAATTTTGTTAAGAATAAAAAAATATTTTATATCATTTCTCTCTTTTCTTTTTTTTTTAAATTTACGTAAGCATTTATACTTCAATGGGATCAAAATCATTTCCCCTTCTTTCCTTTAAACATTTTAAAAACATAAATAAATAAAAAATTAAATTAATATAATCTAGTGGTTAAACACGCGACATATTATATAAACAAAATGAAATAAAGAATAAATGACATATTATATAAACAAAGTGAAATAAAGAATAAATATCAAACATTACGATAGTCTCTTTCCAATGTCTTTTCCTTTGATTGTTCATCAATTAATTACTGTATTCAGTTCATTTTATTTGGAGATAGCTATATAGACACACAGCACACAGTTATTTTTATTCAAATGTATATATAAATGCACAGACAGTTATTTGAATCAAAATAGATAAAAACATAGACAATTATTTTAAATCAAAATGTAGCTACAGGATAATTAATAAATTTTAAAAAGATGTTCTGTTGACTACCTTCCACTTTGATGAGTTTCTTCCTGGGTTTGAATTCATTTGTTTCCCCTTTCTTCTTTTTTTCCATTTTAAGGCTCAAAATATAGACAACAACATGAATTAGCTTTCAAACATCATACAGAAGTTTGCTGTGGTTTCTTCACACGAATTTTAACCAGCCAAATAATTATTACAATATGAATTGGTCTTTTAATATTATACAACAGTTTGATAGTTCTCTCCTTAAATGAATTTTTCATAAGCCAAATAGACGGATTGTGGTATTCAGCATAGAATATCTTATTAAAAGTTGATTTCTTCATAATTGACTTGAGGGATAAAAATGTGCACCACTTATATATGAATTAGAAATTAATATTTTGGTTATACTGTAAACTTAAACACATTATTAAACTCTGAGAAAGAAAATTAAAAAAAAAATTTCGGAGAAACCTTCAGAGAAATTATTTGAGCTAGCCAGTTGGTTCTGAATTAGCAAAAGTCCTCTTATTCATTTTATCCAGCCCCTTTTATATTCACAAGGAGGGGGGAGAAAAAATATCTGTCAACCCTTCCCTCTCAAGGTGGTTCCTCTCAAATCTTAATCAAAATTCCTTCCCAGAATGGACAATTGAACTCTTCATTACTTGTCAATTTTAACAACTTTTCTTATCTCAAACTATATCTTTTGGTTAACACATTATGGGTTAATTTATGGAAAAGCAATCAAAAGAAAATCCAATTAAAAGATAATCTTACTGACACTTTTGGTAAAACAAATGTTACATTCTTTTACTTAAATAATTTCTTATTTAGATTTACATTTTAGAGCTAGGAATAATAAATTAGAACAGATTCATTTTTTCTTTCTTTTTTCACACTTATCATGAAATAATATAGAACACTATATCAATTTCTATAAAGGAAAGAAAAAAATCAAACCCATATATCTGTATTCACATACATATGCAGAACATTCAATAGAAAACTGCTTATTCAGATCCCATGAACATAAAATATCCATTATAATTTCTTAATTACAAGCATAAAATATCCCTTATAATTTCTGATAATCATAAACACAAATATCCATTATAATTTCCTATAACCTTAAGCCTATTCTCTTGAAAAGAAACTCAAACTAAAGCCACTGATAATTAATTCAATCTCAATTCTCACCAACTTTTTAGTAATAGACATTAAAATTCATAAACACTTTATCTTAGCCATATAAATATGTATTTCTCAATTATCACATCGGCAAATTATTATAGCAGCGTAAAAAAAAAATCAATCAACCCCCCTTGCATTAAAAAATGCTAGCTATATTTTATATAAACACAAACTGTATCTCTATAGATGTTACTTTTGAGCTATATAGTTATTGATTTCTCAAATAAAACTTTTCAACTTTTCTTACGTTTAAAAAAAATTTTTTTTGCCTATAATTAGTTTCATTTTCTTACAATTGGTTTATAGATGAAATAAACCAAAGGTCACAATATATATATATAAACTTTTACAAATGAGCCATTAAAAAGTTTTGAATATCCAGAGTTTTGTAAAATGGTACAAAAAGAGTTAATAAATATAAGGAAGGATAAATGTGAATTGGCAAGAAAATCTATAGAAGAGAATAAAGTTCAAAAGTATAAATATCTTGGTATTGAACAAAAAATTCTTTCAATAATAATAAGAAAACATGGATTTATTGTTTAAAAGGAGTCATCCAGAAAATGGAAAATGTATAGAACAGTTTTATAAAGAATTATAGAATAATAATTCTTATTAGAATTACTGTGTCTTATGTATCATCAAGCATTTTAAGTGAAGAGATGAGGCATGCAATTAATTTTATGAAGAAGGCCAGATTCAAGGAAATGTTGGAATTATTTTTGATGTTTTAAAAGAAACAGATTAAAAAATAGAAAAATTGTTGTTAAAACCACTACCAAATGTTTATATGATGAAGATGTATCAGATAATTGAAAGAATGCAACAGTAATATTGATATTTAAGAAAGATCAAAAATAAGATCTAGAAATTACAGGTACATCTGTTTTTTTATTAGAGCTATACAAAATCTTTATTGCGATAATTACAACTTCTGCAAAGCAAACTTGGGATTTAAACCAACCAAAAGAAACAACTGGGTTTAAAAGTGGTTTGAGCATAGTGGATCACATTCAAATCTATTGAAAGAATTTATAGAAATGACCAATGAAAAATAGTTGCCATTATACTTTGCATTTATAAATTATAGAAAGGTATTTGATTTTATAAGCATTTTCACAATGATCAAACTTTAAATCATCAAAATATAGACTCAAAATATTATCATACTCTGAAGAATATTTATCAAAATCCAATTTCATTAATTAAATTACATAATACTATTAAAAAAATTATCATTAACAAGGATGTATAAGAGAGTGATTTCATATCTCATAAACTTTTTACAAGTGTTTTATAAAAATATTTTATGGTTTTAAATAGAAAGCTAGAGGAATAAAAATACATAATTATTTAAATCATCTAGATCAGGGGTGACCAAAAAATTGATTGCGATCGACTGGTCGATTGCGAAGCCAATTTTGGTCAATCGCGAGGTCCCCGTCCAATTACAAGTGAAACAAATTAAGTCAAGATTTTCAAGTTTTTTTTATTTTTGTTTTTGTTCTAAATTTTTTTCAATTCTAGATAGGTGAAGTCCAATAAGTCATATCATTATTGAAAATAATATTTTTAATCTTGACTTAATGTGTTTTTGTAACCAAATGCAATGCGTGAACGTAACATGCAAATGCAACAGTATGCATGCAGTTATTGACTCAAAAAAACACAGCTATTTAGCTTGAATATTTGGTAGTGTTATACAATAGCTTCTTTTCTTTAGTATTGAAGCAGTATGATTTATCTATCTTCCAGTTTCAGACTACTATGTTTCATAGTAGTATAATTTTCTCTAATTCAAATCCATCCAAGTCCATGTATATTTTAAAATAATACTAAAATATTGTATAAAAGTTCTGTTAATGAGTATGTGCATATATTCATATTGCACATTAATTAGCTAATAATGTCTGTATGCATATAACTATAATACGCAGTTCTAATTTAAAATAATAAATTAAAGTAAGTTGTGTAGACATCATTGTGTGTGTAGAAGCACACCTATGTATATATGCGAAGGAAACTGTAATGTGATAGATTTTGTGAACATTATAACTTTTCTAAATTATCTATTTTAAGTTATTATAAATTTAGTTTATAAATTTACTTGAATTTGCATATAAAATTCTAAATTCAGGTGTGATAGAGTTACACATATAAGAGAATGTTTACACTTTACAGAACCTAAATCTCTTTTTTTTAAAAAAGATTTCTTGGAAATCATTCTGACTCACACCTGGAAACCAAGAGCTGAAATTTAAAAAAAAAAAAAATTAAAAATAAATGTGAGACAAAGGTAAAATCACTGGACCAGCACTATTTATCAATTATTCAGCTAGAGTTTTTGTCTTTACTAAGATTTAATAAAGTAGTGTTAAAAACTAAAATATAAGACTTGCAGGGAAAGAGAAAGATTTGATATAAAAACTCCCAGTTTTCATTACTAAATGTTCTTTTTCTAATATTCAGAACATAGTAGTGCCCCCATATTAACAATATTATTATTATTATTATTATTAATCAATATTATCTATCGACGGTGACCACATTGAGTTTCAATTTTTTTTCTGTTTAAAATGTAAGTACATTTTCTTATGCTTTAATTTAAATTGTGGCTTTTCTTATCTATCTACTTACTTGATTAATGAGCCTTCTTGGCAACAGATGTTTAAGCTGAAGTCATTAACAGAGTTAATGATCGCAGTTCATGAGTTTTTAATTTTCTTAGAAACTATTTAATTCAATATTTATTATTTACTTTGAATATTTAATTTTTATCAGTTAAGTTTGGGGAAATAAAATTGTCATAAGTATTTCTTTTTTCATTTTAGTATACCCATGAACATGAGTAGTAAACCAAAAAAATTGAAAACTTATCATTTCAATGAAGAATGGGAACTCGACTACTTTTTTACAATGGTGAATGATAAATGTTGTTGCTTAATATGCTTTACCTCAATAGCCATTGCTAAAAAGGGTAATCTGGAGAGACATTTTTTAGCTTTATATAACAAGTATCAAACAGATTATCCACAAAGTACCGAATTGAGAAAATGTAAAGTTAGAGATCTTAAAACTCAATTAAAAAATCAATGAAATGTTTTTAAAAGCCAGGGTTGAAGTCACAAGCAATAACTACTGCGTCATTCAAAGTAAGCTATCTTTTAGAAAAAAAATGTAAACCATTTTCCGAGGATGAATTTGTAAAGGAAACTTTTTTGGAAATGTCAGATTCACTTTTTAACAATTTTCATAACAAGAGTGAAAATATTGCTGCAATTCAATATCTGCAACTGTCTCAAAACACTGTGGTGTGACTAATTGAGAAGATGAGTGGAAATGTAAAAGAACAGTTATATAATGATATTAATAGATGCTCTTGTTTTTCCCTTCAATGTGATAAATCAACAGATATAAGTGATACAGTACAATTATTTGTTTTCATTCATATGGTTTTTAAACATTTTACATCTAAAAAAGAATTGTTGGGTCTGATCTTTGAAAGAAAGAACTAGAGGTGTAGATATATTCAAAGCCTTTAAAAACTTGCTCAATGATTTGAGAGTACCACTTTTTAAATTAGTTTCAATAACAACGGATGGTGCAGCTGCAATGATAGGTCGCATAAATGGATTTATAGCCCTATGTCAAAATGAAGATGAATTCCCAGATTTTTGAGCTACCATTGCATAATTCCCAGCAAGTGTTAGCCAGCAAGAGACTAAACACAAAAGAAGTAATGGACATAGCGTTTAAAATTGTTAATTCTATTCGAGGAAGTTCCCTCAAACAACGTCTCTTCCAACTGCAGTTTGATGAAGGAAAACCTGAATGGTTAAGCAGAGGTAAATTTATGCAACAATTTCGTGAATTATTGTCTGAAGTAATAGATTTCTCCACGAGCAAGATGGTAAATGTGAAAATTTAAATGATGAAACTTGGCTTAGTCACTTAGCTTTTCTAACCGATTTTACTTCAATGTTAAGTCATTTAAATTTAGAATTACAAAATAGAAATAAAACAGTAATTGATATGATCAGCTGCATAAATGCATATAAAACAAAATTTATTTTGCTAATAGAAGATCTGCAACAAAATAATCTGAATCATTTTCCAAATATGGCGGATCACCTACAAAAGCATAAAAATATTCATTATAATATTGACAAATATGTCGTGAAAATCCAAAAAGTAATTGAAGATTTTAATGTAAGATTCCACGAATTTGAAAAAATTAAAGAAATTGTGGAATGTATATCTTTTCCTTTTAAAAAAGATTTAAATGTGAAATGCATTAGCCAAAAAATTTCAGACATATTTCATATGGAGCAAAAGGCTTTAGAAAATGAAATTATAATTTTGCAAACTGATTTAATCTTATAAGCTAGAAAATTTGAAAAAGATTTTTGTAAATACATCAACCGAGAAAAATATCCCAATATCGTCAAATGAAGCAAATATATTTATTCTTGTTTCAGATCTACATACCTGTGTGAATCTGCATTTTCATACTTAAAGTCCTAACTGATTCCCATACCGAGGATTCTTTATTATTAACTTTATCAGGATATACACCTAATTATGATTCCTTGGTTAGAGATATGCAAACACAGTCTTCCCATTAATGTTAAGATAATAAAATAAATTCTAAATCTGTCTTTATCAGTAGTTAATTTGAATTAATAAATATTGTTAATAATTAATCATGTTGCTTTAATTCCCACGGGCATGAGTATTTAAGCCTGTTAAATAATTATGTTATTTTTTACATAGGTAGATATATAAAAATAGTATGTATTTCACATCTCCCTCCATTTAGACTATGCCTATGACAACAAGTCAATTGCAACACATTTTCAAAATAAAAACTCGATCTTATGAACACAAAAGTTGGCCACCCCTGATCTAGATTTTGCAGACAATCTAATTGTTTTTTGTTTTGTTTTTTTTGCATACAATGCTTCAAAGTGTTAGGAAATGTTGCAAGAGTTATCAAATGAAAGTAAGTAAATAGGACAAAACATAAATGCTAAAAGACTAAAGTAATGTTCAACGAACTATCTGAATTAGAAGAAGTTAGCAATTACAAATACCTTGGTCAATTATTAATACATATGGAAACATAAGTGATTAAATTAGTCATGTTGGAGTGCTTTTAATATGTTCATGAATTTTAAAAGGAGTATTTTTGACAGATGTTTATTTTCTGATACTTGTCCATTTAACTGAATAGCAACATGGAGACTTTGATGAGATGTATAAAAAATAATTAGGTTAGAGAAAAACAGGTGCTGTTGACATCATTGAAAGAATTAAGAGATGAAATGGAGCTAGTTAGACATATTTCCAGAAGAGATGATATCAGATGAATGGTTAAAATCTTAATCTGAATCCTAAGAAAAATGTAAAGGATCTAAAAAGAAACCACATGAAAAATGGTTGAAATCAATCATTAATGATTAAAAATGGTAATATATGTTGTGATGGAATAAATAATATGAATAAATAAAGGAATGTGATCATAATATGATGATAATTAAACATAGCATAATAACATGATAGGTTATATACATAAGCTAAATATAAGTATTGTTAGGAGATAGCAAAAACATAATTGTATTTAACTGAATGTCATTACAGTTGTGATGATGATGACTATCTAAACTGTAAACATCAGAAGTATAAATCATTGCAATAGTTCCAATAATCAGAATCAAGGCAAAAAGGAAGATGCATTATATTTATTGTGTATGTGATTTATATAATATTATATGGGTGTTATGTCATTGATTGAACTCTTTTTAATAAAATAGTCTGAACAGGCACTAACCTGTATTCAATGCGCTTTAAAATTGTAATAATCAAGCATATTTTGCCAATAGAGGGATCTTCCAAACCATGACACAAGATAGCAACTTTTATAAAGATAAGTCTTATCTTTAGCCTAAATGTCCATTTATATAGGCGAATCTGAAGCATCTTGATTTGGAAGCGTGAAGTAGTTGTTTTCTTCACTGTTTAAATCCACTATTTCCTTTACAAATTAACTTACGCGAAATCTTGCGATTTACTGAATGTTGGAAATTCTATAAACTATTGAAAAGCAGTAACATAGTTTATTCATTTCTATTTTTAATAAATCTAGTCTGAAAAAAATGAAGACTCTAGATGCTTAAATGCTAGTATAAATCACACAGTTTAATAAATTAATAAAATACATTGCACATGTTTATTAGCGATGTAATTAAAATTATACAAATATTTCATTACTACATTGAAATAATATTAACAATGATTCAGTAATGATGGTTTAACAAAATAATTAATTATGGCAAGCGTTGGTGGCCGAGTGGTTAGCACAGCTGCCATTCGCCTCCCGGCCGACGCTTTGACGCATAAAAAAATAATAATAATTAATTATTATATAATTTAAAAGTTTTCTTTTTTTAATTTTGTCCCAAGAATAAAAAACAAATTGTTTTAACACTCATGAAACACTTTACCTAACATATAGACTGAAAGATAAACGAATTTTTTAATAAGAGTGATTAAACTAATTTTCTTTTAAAATGAATGAAGATTAATTTAGTCTATATGTTATATATATATATAATGAATATATTTGAATAAATACAGATTTACCAGAAGGAAACCTTACATTTACTGCTTAAATAAGGGAAATAAATATCTGTTTTTAAATAATTAAACTGGCAGATATAAATGAACTTCAAATTTAATACTATTACTAAGACAAATTTATCTGAATAAATTCGACAATTCTAATTAACTATGACTATTATTATAGATTGTTTTTTCAGTATCTTTCAATATGTTTTCTAAATTTATGTGTTCACTTGGCTTTAATAATTTTCCAGACAAGTAAATGACTTTAATGAAACTTTAAGATATCATTTTCTATTTCAATCTGTTAATATTTGGTATTAGCATGATAATGGGATATGGTTTTTTTCCCCCAGAAATTTATCGTTGACTGCTCCAAGTTCTTTTCTGGTCATTTAGCTAAACTATGGCTGACATCACATTTTATTTACAGGATATAATATTGATTTTGCAGCATTGTACTTTGCGACTATAATTTATCTCAAATTGAAACTGATTAATTTCTTTTCTTGTAGACTTTGTGGAAGTTCTGTATTTTGAAAATATATTTATTTTTTAACAAATGTTTTTATTTCTAATTGTTTTTATGTTGTTGAAACTCCTTAATTGGATTATTTATTCATTACTTGCCATAGTGTAATTGTTATAATTGTACCGGTCAAAACATGTTTATCCATCTAACATGAGCTGGAACTCACAAAATGTACTTCAAACCTATTCCAGCCCGAGATTTAGATCAGGGATCAGTATGAATTCGAACCCACTCTCTAAGCCCCAGATCTAATGCCTATGAATAACATAATAGTGATGGCACATGAAAATTAATTTTAATCTGGCCCCCTAGCAAAGCAGAGAAGACAATGGGACATCTATTAACTATGACTAAACTAAAATATATATAAGCATGGCTGTACGTTTGGAAGTGGAGAAAAGAGGAATTCGAACAACTCAGACAAGTTGGATAATAAAAATTAGTTTAATATAGTGACAAATTGTTTACATACATTTATAAATTAATTGCAAACATTAGAATGTGCGTGAATGAGCAAGCAATAGATGATTACATAGTGTCATTTGCTCTATTATTTCTCATATGCTCTTTATTAGCTAAATAATATATTATAAATAAACACACATCTTTGGTGGGTCCAATATTAAGATGCCAATCGATTATTAGAAAGAATTTACATAGAATTGCTATTAACGCTTTTATATACGGTTCTGAAACATGGTGACTAACATTATTTCGGGGAGCATTCCGAGATTCATTACAGATATAATACAAACTATTTTTATGCCATTACAGTCATGAAAATAAATAAAATACATTTGAAAACATATTTGATTATATGATCAAAATACTTAATGAAACTTCTTTTATTTAGCGCTGGTAAGAAGAACGCTTTATTTTCCCTGAGGCATATAGATACTCTTAAATACAGAAATAAGTTACTATGGTGGGATTGTGTAAGACTGAAATAAATTTAATTAATAAAACTAGAAGTAGTTGGCATTTATATATATTTTAAGCAGAGTGCAATTTTAATATTAGAGCATTAAAACTGGGTCATGAAGCAAAAGAAATAATAATATGAAGAAGTTTGTAGTGCTGGCATAATTAGTCAAGAAATAACAGGAAAAGTCATGCTTCTGGGTGAAAGACAAAGTCTAAGACCTCCTTCTTGGGTAATGCTTAGAGAAAAGTGGATAGGCAGGCCGTGGATGTCACCAATGTGCAGGCCTTTTGTACAAAGAAAGTGGATAGGCATAGTGTGTGCCAGACTTATGGGAATCACCACCAGAGGCCTTTTCATATGAAATAAACGGTTCTGGGAAGGTCAACTATCCTCAGAACAAGGCTTGAGAAATAAATTTATGGGTTCGAACTTGTTGCAACCCCCAGATTAGAAGATTAGCAGCACGTAATATATATATGAAGGTAGGCCAAATGTCAGTAACACAGTAATGATAAATGTCACTAACGACATTGAATAAGTTTTACTGCTTTAAAATGAATGATCCTTATTTGAATGCCATAATTTAGATAAATAATACACTATGCCACTATAATATATATATGGAGAGACAAGATTTTACTTAATAACTAAAATATTAAAATTTACCCCTTCCCCGTCTTCTATTTAAAATGATTCAATGCCACCTTTGTGTATTTCATAACAACTGAGAATATTCAAGCATATATTTTACTGTTAAGCTAAGATTAATAGCTAAGGTGAAGCTATAAGTTTGTTATTAGTGAGCCTCTATTTATGGACTTAGCGCTTTCGAAGCACCTACCGCTCCATAATCATAGTCCTTTTTACATGCTGTTGATTCTATGCAAATGCATGCAAATTATAACATCCACCTTTTCGAGATCGTGAAGCATGTGTCTTTTCTATTGATTGACTTGGCATCGCTGGTGATGTAACATGCCTCGAGTATGAAAAAATAAAAGCAAAAAAAGCAGTTATAGAAAACCAATAATAGGTCACCTTTTCAGAATTAAAAAAACTTTTTAAAAGATTTCAAAGCATTAATTAACTTGAATGGTGGATTTACCCCAGGTAGAATTACTTTATTCTATTCGGAGTTGAACAAATAATTTTATAATAAACCAACATAAAATGTTGATTTGTAAAAACAAATTGGCGAACATATATCATATAATATTTTGAGGGGATGTTAAAACCTTTAATTAATGGAGATTTAATTGAAAGACAAAATGGATTTTAGAAGTTAAGTTTGCCAGGTTGTTGGAAATTGGCATATTAATAATAAGCAAGCAGATACATAAATCAAATAATAAATACATATAAATAAATGACCACACCAAAGTTAAGAAAAGTTAAGAGCATATGAGAGAGAATTAAATATACAGAAATCACTTAAAAGCAAACTACATATTAAAACAAAAAGAAAGTTAAATAACACATTAGAAGAAATCTTGATAGATGAGTTAGGCTAAATTTAGTTTGAGATGATGGCTTGAAAAGTTACCTTGCAATTTTAAGAGTCCAATTTAGTACAGCACGTGCACGGCAATTGAAATGCAAGTTTTTCAGTGTCCGCAAGCTTCTATTAGCATACTAAAATTCTTAGGTCAGGCTTTTACTTCACTCTTGGGCAGCAGAATGGTACAACCATGAAAGATGATGACACAACAGAGCCGAGAAGGGTGGTGGACTTACTACCATGTCATTTTCAGTTTCATAATGACTAGTATGTTAACAATAGTTCTCTCAATAGTAGCTTATCTATCTGTTGGTGATTTAAAATACGGCCATTTTGTACTCTGCTCAGGTATTTCTGGAATAATTTTAATTACTTAATTTTAGCCTTAAAATCTAATCTCTGATCTAACAGAAATTTTACATTTCTTTGTCCATTGTTTTTGAAAGATGCAACGTTAGATAACGTCCAAAAATAAATTCAAATCTCTTTTCAGATTAGAAATAGATTTGACAAAATTTTTTATAACAAAAGAAAATCTTTAATCTTAATCCCCATTTTAAGTAAAAACTTTGATTAAAAATACCTTCCCCATATTAAAACAATAGTCTTTCCAACCCTTTAATTATTTTTGGACAATTACCAGTTGCATCTTCCATCTTGGATATTATCAAATACAGTTTAATAGGGGGGGGAAAAGGACTTTAAAAAGAAAAAGTTATATAAATGACATATAATAAAATATTTTTAAAATATCAATATTTTGTTAGTATTTTGGTTTTATGTATATATTTGAGCCGCACCTATGTACTTTAATAAAAAAAAGAACTAATAAATAATAAAAAAGAATTAATAATAATTTTTAAAATGTTATTGAAATGTTAAAATTTTATAACTTAGGCGCACATCTCAAATATATACATACACGACAAAAGGAGCAGGATGGCATATAGGGTTTGAATACAGGTTAGTAGGTGGAAACATGAAATTCCTTAATTGTATTATTCATTCATTACTTGTCATATTGTAATTGCTATAATAAAGCTGTTTACACAATCCTTTTTTAATTAATTAGGCTAAAAAAATCTAATAAAAAATACATTTTTTTATTAATATTCAAAGTGTAATTATCATCAACAGTATGCTTGCCATCTCCAGAAATGTTATCATTATAAAGTAGTATATACTTTGCTTATATTGAATGTTTCTTGTATATGTAAATAGATTTGAACTCAGGATTTTTTTATATATTCATCCTCCATTCTATCTCAACAACTGTACATGTATATTGGTGATCATGTATCTTTTTTGCATGTGTGTGGTCATGTGTATCAGTTGCTTGAGATAAAGTGGAGGATGAATAAATTGAAAAATTCTGAGTTCAAATTCCTCTATTAACTATGTTATCATTAAAAATATTAATATCATTATCAATAAAATTAATATTTGGAGTTGTTGAAATTGTATAGATTGCTGACTATTATCTTACAAGCAGAAACTTTTTTAATAACAAACTTAAGTTATTTATGTGTTCCCAAAATCGATAAACCACAACATTTTTGAGCATAAATTGACATTAAAAATGAAATCATGATAATTAAAAAGCACTGTCAATATTATTTATAAACTTTATCTTTCTTATTGCATTTCCAAATCCATATAATATTAATATCATTTATGTTCTTTATATATAAAGATATATATGAGTATATAAATAATGATTATAAGATAGAATATATATATATAATATATATATATATATATATATAAGATGTAAAATTATATGTTCATGTGTATTTGTATTCTTGCATTTGTATTGTGTTCGTTATAGTTCTGAAGAAGATTGCTGGGCAATCGAAACTTTTCAATAGTGGTTTGTAAAAAAATCATTGTAAAAAAGTAATAAAGAACATAAGTGATGTCAAGTGTTGGTGGTCGAGAGGTCTGCACAGCTGCCTTAAAAGCAGTTGTCCCGGGTTAGCGGGTTTGCTTCCCAGCCGATGAGAAAAAAAACATAAGTGATATTAATATTATTTATAATATCGTAGTTGTAATGTTTACCATTTGTACTATCATTACATTTACTCACATTAATCTGACTCTGCTCAAGTTTCATAGGAACGTAGAAAATTGAATTAAATTTAGAATGTATGTTTGTTTTTATGGTCAGTAGAATCAGGTGATGCTACAAACATTAGCCAAATTATATCATTGTTACTATTAAAATAGTTTTTATTTTTATGATTATCACTTAGTGATATCTGACACAGAATTAATATTATTTTTTATCAAAAAAGTTTTTTCATTGACACATTTCAAATTGTCTTTAGTTATATATTTTCTCCTTAATTCCCCCCCCCCCCCATCTTTCTATAAATGCAAATATTTTACATATCCTGTATATTCTAAGGGCCGTATTTCTGACGAACAAAATTATTAACTAAAGTTTAACAACTAGTTTTTTTTTGTCAAATAATTGAGTTTGTGATTGAATGATTTACATTTATGAACAAAAATTATATCAAGTCAGATAGAATTTTTTTGATAGCAAGTATTATTGTTAATTAACTTTCTGACATTATGTTTACACAATATGTGATTTACAAGAATTAATTATTATCACAAAAAACATTCCTGAATAATTTAATCCATTACTTTTGCACAACTATTATCATTCATAATAGAACATTTAGAACAAATATAAAATGCAGAATTATTCATATAATCTTAAGAACTGATTTCAACAAGATTTCAACATTTAATATTATATTTAGCTTCATATTTTATAAAAGCAATTCTAAGCTGCTGTTCAAATAGTATCAATTTATTATAATTAGCATAAGAAGCATCTCCCATGAATGCTAAATGCTGATAGAAAATAATAAATCAAGAAATACTCTAAATTCTCTAGATAATAAATATAAAGTCATAATATATAGCTGTACATATATAGTATTCCAGTGTTTTTAGTACAGTGGATAATATCCAAGTATTGAGAGAAGTTATAGAAAAGACCAATGAATAAGAGCTGCTATAATGCTTTGGATTTATAGATTATAAAATGGCATTTAATTCCATAAGCATTTCTTCAGTAATTAAAGCATTTGATCATCAAGGTATAGACCCAGGATATAGTTATATTCTAAAAATATTTATAAAAATGTAACAGCAATAATTAGATTACATAAGGATACTACAAAGATTAACATTAAGAAGGATGTATGAGAAGGTGACTTCATATCTCCAAAACATTTTACAATAGTGTTGCAAGAAGTATTTTGTGGATTAAAATGGTAAGCTAAAGGAATAAAAATAAATGGATATTATTTAAGTCATCTAGATTTTGCAGATAAGGTAGTTGTTTTTGCAAAAAAAAAATGCTTGAGCTTTAAGAAATGTTGCAAGAGTTATCAAATAAAAATAAGAAAGTAGGAGTAAAGGTTAATGTTAAAAAGATTAAAGTAATGTTCAATGGATTTTCTCAAAAGATGAAAATAACAATTGATAATGATAAGTTTAGAAAGTAACAACTACAAATAGTTTGGTCAGATGATTACTACAGATGGAAACATAAGAGATGAAATTAATCATAGAATTAGGGGTGCTTTTAGTAAAATAACAGAATATTAAAAGGAAATATGACAATGGGTTTGAAAAGGAAGGTTTTTAATAAATGTGTTTTACCAGATCTTACTTATGGATCTGAGACTTGGACACTAAACAGAAGATCAATACAGAGATTTCAGACCACTCAAAGAAGTATGGAGAAAGGCATGTTGGGGTTAATAAGAAGAGTTTGAAAAGGAAATACATGGGTAAAAGAACAAACAGTGTTACTGACATCATTGAAAGAATTGAGAGATTGAAGTGGAATTGAGTTGGACATATTGCTAGAAGAGATGATAATAAATGGGCAGTTGAAATCTTAAACTGGATTCCAAGAAATTGTAAAAGATCTAGAAAGAGACAGCATGTGAGATGGATAAATGATATAAGAAAGTTGTGCATGGAATGAGGTAAAGAAGAGAGGCTAGAGATCGGAGAAGATGGATTGAACTCGGAGAGACATTCATCCTGCTGTGGATTAATAGTGGTTGAAAATGATGATGATTATGAAGCTGGGAGATAAAAAAAAATTTAATTCGAGAGACATAAATAACAACTTTAGTAAAAGATAGTCTTTTTCACTCTTTTCGATATTGTATTAAAAAAAAAAAAGATATTTTAAAGCAAATTTGGACTAGTTTTTATTAAAAAGGCAGATTACTTTGTTATAAAGTTAATCTCAAAAACACTTTTAAAAAGCGTATTGCTTTTACTGGAAGAATAAGCTTTAGTAAAGCTATATATTAAAATCTTTTAAAAAGAAAAGTTTGTTGCAAAATATACTAAAGATAGCATTTCAACATTTCAAATAAACCGATTAAAAGACAGCATATATCTTTCAAATGATTTTATGATAATGCGCATCCTTAGATTCTCAAATAGTTACATAATAATAATAACAATAACACAATATATACCATTTACTAAAAACAATTTGACAAATTTTATAGTAAATAGACGGGAAAAATTCAAAGTGATTAAACTCAATTCTATATAAACTAACACATTAACTCATATTAATATATATATGAGAATATATATATGTATAGACAAACATTAAAAAAAATATTTATACACTAAATAAAATATAGATTTTTTTTTTAAACAAAAGAGAATTAAACATAATAAAATGTCCATCATCAAATTATACTGTAACGAACAAAATTAATAATGGCTCACAGCTGCGGGTAAAAATCATTAATAACCATACTAATTTCTATATTCATTTTACCTATCCGCACCCCAAAAAAACAAAATTAATTACGAGGTCTATAGTCAAACGATTACATATGAGGCCATTTTCCAAATCATCCCATCGTACAAGAGATTCAAGATTGATTTTTACTATGTAGACGCGGGTAACATTGTACTAGCCGCGTGGCTTCGTCCTTCGGCAGCAGTGTGGTGGGAGCTCATGCGAACATTGTCTGTGAAGATAGCGTCCAGGGAAACATGCAGCACTCGCTTAGTACGCTTCACTTTAATTATCTTCCAAAGTTGATTAAGCATTACTTTTGAGAGGTTTACGCTCAGCGTTCAATACTTCGGTCCCATCTTACACGGAATCGGACGCCGATCGTCAGCTGGTGCGCGTGTCTGACACGTGTCATACGATTCCGTGTAAGGATGAGGCACGTGGTGCACGTGAGAATAGGTAGAATAAAAAAGCAAAAAGAGGAAATGTGTTCTTGTTCAAAAATATAGTCTGAAACAAAAAAAAAAAAACTACTATCTTCTACTAAATCCAGCTGTGAATAGCAGTAAAGCGTAACAAAAATACACGTACAGTATTAATACAGTTTATATAAATTTTTAGTTATTTATAATTCTAGTAAATTTATTTATTTCAATTTGTGTGTATGTCTGGGTACTTGTATATACATTTTAGTTTCATGACTATTTCCAATGTATTCTCAAGTCGTATATATTTAAAAAATTTATACCCAAAGCAAGTGAATAAATAAATTTATATACAATACATATTTTTAAGTGATGTGAAGATAATCGTAGTATGTGTGAGTATATATGTATCCAATCTACGAGACAATTTAAATGAAATCAAAGCAAGTCAATAAGTATATTATTCATTTATTTAAATAAACAATTAATTAAACTCCAAATAATATTTTTTTAGAAGTGTATAAGAGCATATATATAAGAATATATTGCACAAGTGTGTGTAGAGAATTATCAAGAAATATGACATATTTGTTGATGATAATTATCCATATACTCTTGTAGAATATGATTCTTACATACTGTCTATGGTTTATGTATATTTTTTTTATTTTACACACACGTTTATATACATTAATAAATTAATTGTTAATTAACATTAAAAGTATTTCTTTAACCCTGCTATTATAATTAATAATTTAAAAGATTTATTTCTCTTTATTACTATAATTAATTTGCCACTCAATAGCAATTATGTTGTAGTATCTTGTGTTTGTATATAACGTATATTAAGAATATGTAATTTATACAATTTATGTATATATTGTATAGAATTTATGGATAGAAATCGCTTCTTACTTTGCATAAGATGGTATAATGGAAAAATATCAAGCTGTCGTTGCGGATATAGACATTAAAGGGTCTGATATCTCTAGCGTACCTGATGAGTTGGTAAAAGAGGATAGTTTGATTTTCTGCATTGGTGGAAATTGTGATAAAATTGAGACGATGGATCTAAAGATAAAAATCAAGAAATATGAAAATATCTCACCTTTTCACAAGATATTGAAAATGAATAAAAACCAATGAGAATGATGTAATGCATATCTCTACTTTATTTGATAAATAAACGTTTTTCATTAAATGCATATGTGATGGGAGAGGGTAATTTTAGTTTTTTTTTTTTTTTTATGGTGGAGTTGAGAAAATGGATACACTGATAAAAACCAAAAAAATAATTAACTGTATGTTTAAATCTAAATACATTTATGGAGATAAAAAAATAATAAATAGCTGTATTATTTAAGATATAAAAATGAAATAATTTGCCTTTTTTTCATCTATTATCAGCGTATAAAAAGAACAATCAAATATTGAGGATTGGCTGAAAATTTGTGATGTTGGTTGGTGTTTTATTTGTAATTATGTATTGAAACATTTCCAATATCTAATTGAATTATTAAATATTTTTAGAAAAATTCAAACTTTATTAAAAAAAAAAGAAAAGAAATGATAAGACTAGCTTATGGAAAAATCTAAAGTTCTAGAAAACCAATGCACTTAGAAAAATACTTAGCATATACATCCAATTTTGAGAGAAATACAAAAAGTGGAATTATATTGACACTATGAAATAAAGCAAATGAAGATTGTTCAAAAACTAGTGACATGGAAAGTAAAAGTCCAATATCGAACAATTGTTATGAAGAATGATTATTTAGATCAACTATCATTAAGAAAACTTTAAACAGACATAAAAAGAAAGAAGACTGATGGGTACTGGAATATATCTTTACATATGCGAGATAGCTGATAAACTAAAGAAAATCTGCAATCAATATAATAAAAAAACAGTTTTCTAAAGCGTTAGTACATTGTGATGAATTCTAATCTTTATAGAATCTTTACTTAAAAAGCTAATAAGCAAGAGCTACATTTATGAAAAACAATGTGAATGTGCAAGATTGTGTATCATTAAAACTAGCTATCCATCAAAAGTAATTAAAAGAATGTAATACAATAGAGAAGAATAAAAGAAGTGTGTCTAAAGTAACAGATCATGTATGTACTAATGAACATATGTTCAATCAAGTAGAAGCAAAAATATAAGAGAGAGAAAAAATAAAAATAAAGAAACTGCTCACATTATTATAGCAAATAATTCCATAATTCAATCTAGTATGATAATTCATGGTGTTTGCATTACCTTTGCATGTAAAAGGTAAAATGGGTAAACCAAGAGGTCCATCACAGATAAGTGTATAAAATTTCTATTGTCAGTTGCCTTTAATATAATGACTCAGTTGGTTAGAATACATCTTAAATTCAGTTATTTATGAACACTAATTTAATTCCATGCTAGTACTGTCACTAGTAAGACCAGTGACACCTGAAAAGAGGAAAAGAATCTCATGTGAAACTTTGTAGTCCATAAAAATCTTTGTGTTATTACTGATAGTTCAATACATAGAAAAATTTAAATAAAGTTTGAATTATGAAAAAACATTTAAAAATTCAACTAGAAGATAAAAACAGTTCAACATATAATTATAAAAAAAAGTTTTTTTGAGCAACTAGAGAGAAGTGTTTTTTTAATTCTTTATAAATTTTCCATGCTTTTAAAGGAAAACATATATACAAATGCTGTACTATAGAAATGTTCTTATTGTTGACAATACTGTTGCTAAATTGTTCTGCCATCATTCTTATACAGGTAAAAATGGCTACTGAAATTTTTTTAATCACTCTGTTTATTTGTTTTCCATTTTGGGTATTTTGATTCTGCAAATACTTAACACATATTTCATAATTTTTCAAATGTAAAAATGTGAATGCACATACATTGAATGATTATTGATGCATTTTTATATGCAAATAGATTAGTTCTCTGTATAATTATGAATAGAAATTTAAATAGTTAAAAAAAAAAAGGTTGGTAATATTTACAAGTAGATCAATTTAAAATGAAATTATTTAAACTTTGATGACTAATCTGAAGAATGATTGATAGAAGTATTGTTAGAGTATAATTATAACTTTATTCATGAAACAACTAAGTAATTTACAAAGATTTCCAAATAAATATTTTAAACAAACTTTCAAACAATGCCTACTTTTATATCAATGCCAATTTATTGGTCTGTCCAATAGATTGGCATTAAACCATCAAACAGCACATGATCACCATTCTTTAGGCTTACACAATCAGGCAAAACTCTCTATACAGTAGCTCCATTCAGTGTAAACCAGAGTATAATCAATGGATGCAGGAAGGTTTGGCTGCTGGAGGGTTGCATCTAGGTGCAGTGCTCTCATATCTAAGGATCCTCAGTGATTAAAGCTGCAAGCTAAAAACTACTCTGGGGATATTGGATAAGTAAGCACTAGATAGTGATTTTATACACAAACCTTCCTGCATCCATTGATTACTCTGGTTTGCACTGAGTGGCACTACTGTATGGAGAGTTTTGCATTTGTGAAAGTCTAAAGAATGGTGATTATGTGATGTCTGATGGTCTAATACTAATTCTACCCAATAGGATTATGTGCTTATGGTTATTAAAGAACCCAAAACACCAAAAAGTCCAGATGCTGAATTAAATTTAAATCTATACAACTATACAAGCTGATGAGCTTAGCCTGATAACATTATTGTGTTTTCATTTTGGACTCAAAGCTTTATAGTTAGCTAAAAAAGTAAAATGCAGCTGCTGGAGGGTTGCATTAGATCCTAAGATCTAGGTGCAGTGCTCTCAGATCCAAGGCTACTCACTGATGAAATCCACAAGCTAGAAACTAGTCTGGAGATATTGGATGAGTAGGCACTAGATAGAGATTTTATGCTCAAACCTTCCTGCATCCATTAATTACTCTGGTTTGCACTGAATGGTGTTACTGTATGGAGAGTTTTATCTCTGTGAAAAATAAATTGGCATTGATAGAGAATGTGGTGATGTTGCATGTTTGTTAAAAAATTGATTTTTCAGGAATCTAACTTGTGAATTATTGTAGTAATGTATTCGGGCTTAGTTGCCCCTGAATAAAGTGTTACATATTTAATAATCACAATTTATTTATGGAACTATTAAATTAAAATATATAATTATATATTTGACAATAAATTTAAATTCATATTTTTATTAAATATAATAATAAATATTGCTTTTTGTTACCTTTATTTATGTATGAAACTTACATCATCAACAACCCATTCATCAATTTCCTTGATCTTAATCTCAAAATGACTTGATTGATACATATTCTATGATCAATGATCATTATAGATTACATATATCAATAAGTTCAATAGAAACATAAACAATGAAAAAATTATATGTTCATAAACAAATAAAATTTATAAAATAACTATAACTAAATTATTTATATAATATTTCTTAATATTAAATTCCATGTTTAATACATTAACTAATACTTTAATAAAAATACATTGAAATAGACATTTTTTATATTTTCATGTTTTCTTACATGATCTTACACATAGAAGGATTGGTTACAAATAGTATGAAGCAGGATGAAATGTTAAAAGTAGTTTTAAAATACAATCAAAGGATACTATTAAAAAAAGGAAGAAATATTTATAATATAAAGAAAAATTAAAAGAAGAGGGAAGGAAGAAAATAACTACTTAAATAGATAATTGTAGTAGTGAATGTGTGGAATGAATTAATAGAATGTTTTCCAGAAGGTTTGTTATATTTATATATTGGACATTTCCATCATCTAATATTGAGTATTGTCTTTAGAAAAATTTAACTTTATTTAAATTTTCCAATTACATTCAACTGTTAGTAATAGCATACAGGGTAGTATATGAACAACATTCTGAGAAGTATTATTCTCTCTTCTTCAGATATTTCTGGCATAACTAGTGTTACCTTAAAATTCAAAATTCAGGAATCTAAAGTTCAGATATGATTACTATTCTAGTAGTGTCACTAGTCAGGCCAGCAACACCTGAAGAAGGGAGAATAATATCTCTTGAAACATTGTCCATATAATAACCTATGTGCTATTACTTATAGTTGAATGTATTTGGAATATTTAATTAAAGTTAAATTTTTCTAAAGACATTCAATACTTATAATAGATTATGGAAATAGTCCAATATATAAATATAACTAAAATGCTATCATCACAAACCTTCAGGAAAATACTAGCATGAGAATTGAATCTGGATCCTTAGATTCTTGAAGTTTTTTTAACATAATGCTCTAACCAATTGAGTAATCCCACTAAAGGCAATAGTCAATAGAAATGTCATATTAATTATCTTTGAGGATTCCTCCTGATTTCTCCACTTTTCTTAAGAGTAAAATGATTAATGGTTTCTATACATTATGTATAGTCACAATAAGTTGATTTATAGGGTTATTTACCATATGTTCAATTGGGTATATACACAAATATTGAATAGAGAGGAAAAGGCAAAAGAAGAAAATTCAAAGAAGCTGTTCACATAATAATGGAAATAGCCCTATAAGTCAACCTATTATGACTATACAAGTATATGTAAACCACTAATCAATTTTGCTCTTAGAAAAAAATGGAGAAATCAGGAGGAACCTCATAGATAAGTATATGAAATTTTTACTGACTGTTGCCTTTGTCAGAATGACTCAATAGATTAGAGTGTTATCATAAAAGAAAATTAATATTTAAAAATCTAAGGGTCCAATTTAAGAATAAAATCACTTAGGTTCAGAATATTGTTTATAAATGACACAAATACAAGACTGATCACTTCTAATGAGTATTATTAGTTCCACAGAATGTATACATATACATTTTATACCATATGTTTAACCAAAACTATACAGGAAGTGTATCATAAAACTATATTTGATTTTGAGTATATATATAGGCAATGATGATGAATACAAACATGGCTAAATAAAAGGATTACATTTTAGAACTATATAAAATTATATATTAGATGCAATAAAGTTCTGAGTGGTTATTTACTACAATAAATACAAACACTGTGATGATAACATATAAACATTAGACATACTTTTAAAACAAATCAGTATAGTAGAGATTAGCTATTTTTTGCAAGTAAGCAATATAAATAGATATTCATTAACATCCATTAGTATTTAAAATACATCATCAACATTAATATATATTTTATTCAGTAGTCAATTTTTTTCATTTATGTTTTATACATATATAAAAAAAAAATACCAGTAGCAACAGAAGAGCTTTGTAATCAGCTTTTATTATATGTTTAAAGGTATGCAGCAAGTTTCATTCATATGTACTTCTTCAATATGTCTATCATAGCTCAACATGTATCACTAAAATTTATCATTATTAGGTTAGCTTTTTGTGTAGATTGCCAGATAACATGTCCTGGTTTATATAAGATAAATGCTAATGGTTTTCAACTTAGCTTTATAATTTTTGACCTTCAAATGTAATACAGTAAGGAGAGTCAACTACCCACATATTGGGACTTGAAACATAGAAAAGTCATTCCACTTCACCAGGAATTCAAAGTCAATCAATTTGGAGACTAGCAGCAATGTACTTATTTAAAGCTGTTTATAATACTTTTATCAAATATGAATTCATTATTTATAGGTAATACAATGAAATTTAGAAGCAAATAGATTAATAAATTATAAATTACAATATTTCTGTAGTGTATTGTTTTACTACACCACTTTCATGCAAAGTAGAGACTAGTTCCTATCCACTTTTAACACCTTGTGGAAGGATATAATCATAAACATATGATCAAAAACATGTGAAAAAGATCTATAATTCCCAAAGTGCACATTTCATACTGAAATAGCACTAATTAGGTAGCCCTGATGACAATCTCTTATACATATCTTTATCATTGTTCAGTATATATAAATGGGGAAATATTACAGTTTAATTGTTAAGTGTCAAAATTACTGCCCTCACAACTTTGACTCAAACCACTTGATATAAGTATATTATTTTTATTAGTCATTCATTTGTGTCAAGATTGTGAGAGCAGCACATTTGGCACTTATCAATTAAACTGTAGTTATTTAATATCTACATATATACTGAACAAATGATAAAGATATGTGTAACAAATTGTAATCTGGAACAATTGATGAGTGCTGGTTCAGCATGAAATGTGGATTTTGGAATCATACATCTTTTTCATACGTCTGTGGTCATATCTTTATGGTTACATCTCTCCATAAGATGTTAAAAGTGGATAGAAACCAGTCCTCATCGTGCATGAGAGTGGTGTCACTTCAGAAATATTATTCATTAATGGATTTATTTCTAGTCAAATGAATAACTAAAAAAAATTGTAAATATAAATTATACATTGATTTATAAATTAACTTGTAAATCAGTATTATTTAGTGTTATGAGAAAAAATGTTACTTTTTACAAAAAAAAAATCTTAAATTTAATCAACTAATTATCTTAGTATTCTTTCAAGTTGTCAACACAGTATTTAAAGAATCAGTTAAAATCAAATGTAAATACCTGAATCTCTTGGTATAATAGATTATGATTTTAACAATCTTATAACTTTAACAAATTCCTATTTTAAGTGAATAATCAAAGTTTAATCATAATATTGCTGATTTTTTGCTTAGAAGAACAATCTTAAATAGAAAGACTTTAGAAGTGCAATACATGCATCTTAGTTTGCAGAATATATTTTATAAAATTATCTTGGCACAGCAAACTAGCATTTTACATGTGCAAGATGGCGATCATTACACAGCTATTGAAATACATTCATATTAGTTGTTTTACAAAGAAATAAAGATGTTATTAAACATATGTTCAAACAAATATTATCCATATATCTTTAGTGATATTTTAAATACAAGTATTTTTTATATTCCTGGAGTCTACATTAAATATAGAGGATTTAAACACAGACTTTCAAACTCCCTTCAGTTTGAAAGTCTGTGATTAAATCCTCTATATTATACCTTCAAGTAGGATATTTATATTGATTGGAATAACTCGATTGGAAGCACTTCATAGACTTCTTTCTTATGCAGCTTGGAGATCAAGTAATTTTCTTCACTCATTACTATTCTTTTAGTATGTTAGCATTCACATTCCAAATAGATATTAATATATACATAGAGTAATCATGAAATCTTATTAGCATTTAACACTCATACTAAAAATGAATAATTAAATTTGATTAGGGGAAACTGTTTATATGATTCAGTTTTGTTCATTGCATTCAGTAATTTTTATTTTTGTTTGTTGTTGTTGCTTTGTAATATAATAAATTGATATTTTTTAAAAAAGCCTCTAAGTATTTTTATTTCATTGCATGAATAAGGCTAGATTTGATTTGTAAATGTCTCATTCATAGATATACACATTCACAAATCTAAAATAAACAATATATGCAAATAAAAAAACTTAAATGAACAGCCACTTGTAAATATAAGTAAGATGTCACATAACATGTTTTTGTAATTTAAAATGCACCACCACTATTTGCTGTTCCTATGTCTGGAAAAAAGTCATAATCAGTGGAATCAGGATATACTGATAATAGGAAGATGTAGATGATGGAAGATTATTAAATATTAATATGTTATGACTGTGTGTGATTGCAATTTTCCTAACAAGCAAAGATATTCATAAAGATTAATCAAAGTTGAAATAGATAGTTGTCAATAGTGGATACTAACTGCATCATTATAATGTGTGGTTATATATTAGAAGAGACTTGAACTCAGATTTTCAAACTTCCTATAGATATGCACTCTATCTTATACAACTGTTACACATAACCACATGCATGTGAAAAAGATAAGATTATACACATTTCATGCTGAACCAGCTCTCATCAGTTGGTCCAGATCACCATCTCCCACACCTATATACAATCAGTGTTCAGTGTTTATATTAAGATAGCAAATATTCAAATTGAGTTCAAGTTCCTTTCACATTGTTTAATATAGACAACATACTTATATTTGAATATTATATATATATATATATTTGAATATTATATATATATATATATATTAATATTCTACCCACAATCTTGTTCAAAGAATTTAGTGTGTATATGTTATTACCCTAAGCTTCGAGCACGTATATTTATGAGCAAAGGTCGAAGTCCCTCTCAAGCACCAATCTTTTATACGTCTCAAAAGTGCAAACAAAAGTTCCAATGGACACTCTTTGGGTATTTTATCCGAACTAGCTCAATCTTGAGGATCTGGGTAAACAATGTTTATCGGGAGAACAAAGCTATGGATGATCTCACTAGGAGACGCCTTATATCTCTAAATATAAATTCTATCTAAATCCAATCCTATTACAATCGCCCATCAGTTAACAGAAACCCAGAATGTAAATAATATATATAAGTTGTAATTAATTATAAGATTTATTAGCACACACACACATATATTAATATCTTAAACATACAATTCATTCATTCCGCTACATATATATATATATATATATATATATATATATATATATATATATATATATATATATATATATATATATATATATATATATTAATACACATATTAATGAAAGAGTGCGATTACACGTAAGAGTTGTATTTTTTTAAAAAATTTAATAAATTATTAATTACTTTATTTAAATTGAAATAACACATGTTTCTTTAGCCATTATTAAATGTTTATTTAAGGCAGATTAAGAAAAAATCAAAGTTACCTCTTAAGAGCGAATGTTCATGTGGCTGAGGCTAATAATCTGTAAGCTTACAGCACAGAGGAGATGTTGGTTTTAACGAAAGTCGCTGATCCGAACGATGATGACAAGCTCTGAAATATTCTGGCCAAAACAATCCCTACTAGAATTTAAGTAGATGAGTTTGACTTGATTGTGAGGTGGGTCTAGTTGTTAGAGTTCCGTGGCCATTATGCTTGGTTGACTAAACAGAAAATCCATAAAGTTCAGGTGGGTCCCACAATAACTGTCCATTGAGCGGTCTAATGAACCACATGATTATTTTACCCCCACATGTAGATGGAGTACATTATAATAAAAAAAATTATTAATTAATAATTAGGTTGATCAGTTTATACATCTTTCTCTGCTTTCCTATATCACTTCACTGCTTTTTCTAATTTTAAAATCGCCACTAAAATCACTGAAAACAAATATAGTTCTATTCTTTAGTGCTCTTTAACCTTACTTTTCCTTTCTATTTCTACACTGATGACCTGATCTCAGGAATGCTTTTAACTTTCATTGTTCTAAAAATACTCTTGACCAGTTCTAAGAATTCCGGTGGACAGTCATTAACTGAAACCGCCCGCAGCACAACTTTCCATTCCATTGATTATTTTCCAGCCTTATATGTTTAATGGGTTTTGCTTAAGAAACACATGTTATCACTGGCATTTAAATCTATCTTACGATATTAATAAACGAAATATCTATTTAAAACACAAATAAATAATAATAAAAAAATAACGCAACTCTACATATAATCACTTTTCTACCTTCTCACATATAAATATATTAGTAATTCTCACCCATTATATTAACACGTACAGCAAACATATATATTCATACCTTTAATTGATTAACGTACTCATCCATACTCTTGTGTAACAGGGTTCGAATGACCATTTGTAAATTTTACCGCATTGACCTATTTAATTCGCAACCACTGACAATTAAACCTGTATTCAAACCCAGCTACTGTTACATACCTCCCTGGTGCAATAGCTTCTCAAATACCCTCTGTGTATTTGAATGGCTTCTTAAATGCCTCTTTTCTATTCTTTATCCCTCTCTGGGTGTGCAAAGGGCTTGAGTGACCAGGCATTGTATGACCCCTTTACTTGACCATCATTTGGTTTGTCTGGTGGATGCTGAGCTTCTGGCTCATACTGCCATCTCTGCCTGTAACTATCATCACCTCTTTTTCTATATGTTGCATCCCCATCAGATTGTCCTTCCATCTTAGCCTTAGTACTTTGCTGATCTTGGACTTCCTTTCCTCATTCCTCCAGCATGCTATGGTCATATGCGCTCATGTCCAGCACATTAAGTAGTTCTGCCTCGCTGGCCTTCCGCTTCTGTTTCACATTCCCCTCTCATTCATCTAAACTCTCTTCTACTTCTTTATTGTTCGACTTCTCAGCATTTTCCATACTTTCACCTTCATTTCCCTCACATTCCTCTTTCCCTTGACTACTTTCACTTTCCATCCCTCATCTCTGTTCTAAATTCTGGAATCTCATTTCAAACCTCTCATCCATTTTCTGAATTCGGAGTTCTATGCTTTCTAATTTTTCTAAAATTTTCTCCATCACACTTAGTTTCTTCTCCCTCGCCTTCTGCTGTTCCACTTTCTGCTTATTTTCTGACTTCATTTTTCTTCTGTATTTATACCTATGTATTTATTTAATACTATTCCAAATTATGTGCCAGGTTCATCACCCCGGCTCCAATGGCACTCTGCATGACCCACCTGATAGGCCTTCCTCCCTTCATTTCTACCCTTATGGATTTTGTTTTATAATATCCCAAATATTGGTAAATTCTTAAATTCCTATTCATGAACTATGTAACTCTATATATGCCTCCTCATGGAACAGACATCACCGACCATCAATGTTATTTTCCCTTCTGATTATTTGAGAAGTTTTCTATCAGTCTATCTACACATTGCAAAATATAAAAGCATTTAACCACATTTCTAAATATATATCCAAATTCTTTCTGTTTTCTCTTTTCTATATATATATATATATATTTTAAAAAAATATCATTCTCCAACTTTCATTGGGAAACCCTTTTTTTAAATTATATTAGGATGCCATTTTATTGCCCGTTCTCCACTAATCGCAGCCCCATTCATTGGTACGCCATTTTAAGCACTACGAGATATTTGAATATCATGCCTCATACTGGGCAACCATTTTAACATTCTACCCACAATCTTGTTCAAAGAATTTAGTGTGTATATGTTATTACCCTAAGCTTCGAGCACGTATATTTATGAGCAAAGGTTGAAGCCCCTCTCAAGCGCCAATCTTATCCATTAATAAGAATTATACATCTCGAAAGTGCAAACAAAAGTTTCAATGGACACTCTTTGGGTATTTTATCTGAACTAGCTCAATCTCGAGGGTCTGGGAAAACAATGTTTATCGGGAGAACAAAGCTATGGATGATCTCACTAAGAGATGCCTTATATCTCTAAATATAATTTCTATCTAAATCCAATCCTATTACAACCGCCCGTCAGTTAACAGAAACCCAGAATGTAAATAATATATATGTTGTAATCAATTCTAAGATTTATTAGCACATGCACACATATATTAATACCTTAAACATACAATTCATTCATTCCGCTACATATATATATATAGAATTAATACACATATTAATGAAAGAGTGTGATTACACGTCAGAGTTGTATTTTTTTTAAAACAATTTAATAAATTATTAATTACTTTATTTAAATTGAAATAACATGTTTCTTTAGTCATTACTAAATGTTCATTTAAGGCAGATTAAGAAAAGATCAAAGTTACCTCTTAAGAGCGAATGTTCATGTGGCTGAGGCTAATAATCTGTAAGCTTACAGCATAGAGGAGATGTTGGTTTTAACGAAAGTCACTATTCCGAATGATGATGATAAGCTCTGAAATATTCTGTCCAAAACAATCCCTACTAGAATTTAAGTAGATGAGTTTGACTTGATTGTGAGATGGGTCTAGTTGTTAGAGTTCCGTGGCCATTATGCTTGGTTGACTAAATGGCAAATCCATAAATAAAGTTCAGGCAGGTCCCACAATAGCTGTCCATTGAGTGGTCTAATGAACCACATGATTATTTTACCCCCGCATGTAGACGGAGTACATTATAATAAAAAAATTATTAATTAATAATTAGGTTGATCAGTTTATACGTCTTTCTCTGCTTTCCTATATCACTTCACTGCTTTTTCTAATTTTAAAATCACCACTAAAATCATTGAGAACAAATATATTTCTATTCTTTAGTGCTCTTTAACCTTACTTTTTGTTTCTATTCCTACGCCGATGACCCGATCTCAGGAATGCTTTTAACTTTCATTGTTCTAAAAATACTCTTGACCAGTTTTAAGAATTCCGGTGGACAGTCATTAACTGAAACCGCCCACGGCACAACTTTCCATTCCATTGATTATTTTCCAGCCTTATATGTTTAATGGGTTTTGCTTAAGAAACACGTGTTATCACTGGCATTTAAATCTATCTTACGATATTAATAAACGAAATATCTATTTAAAACACAAATAAATAATAAAAAAAAAATAACGCAATTCTACATATAATCACTTTTCTACCTTCTCACATATAAATATATTAGTAATTCTCACCCATTATATTAACACGTACAGCAAACATATATATTCATACCTTTAATTGATTAACGTACTCATCCATACTCTTGTGTAACAGGGTACGAATGACCATTTGTAAATTTTACCGCATCGACCTATTTAATTCGCAACCACTGGCAATTAAACCCGTATTCAAACCCAGCTACTGTTACAATATATATATATATATATATAGAGAGAGAGAGAGAGAGAGAGATAACAGCTTTAACCAAACAGTTTCAGAGAAAAGGCTTCTCAAGATCGCAGATAAATAATAAGCCAAAATATTCATCAGACTAGTAAAGTGCATTTGAGCATATAGACAACATTTTCAAGTCAGATAAAGCTCAGTTAAATAAATTGTCAGTTTCATTGGGATAATTTCTTAAATAATGATTTTAACTTCAATATATTTGTTTTACTTCTTATAAAATCAAATGCAATAAAATTATGCTTAATTAAATATATACAGTATATAATATTAACAATGCTATTTAAATGATACTTCAGAAAAGTTGTCAAGTTCCTGTTAGATGCTGGGTAGGGCCACATTGCCCATTTGTGGAAAGTGTGCAACGCACATAGGCAGAAGAATAGTAAAGATGCCAAAGATTCTTAGCGAGAATGAAATAAATTACATTTTTGTTTAAATGTTACCTATATTTTAAAGATTTGTTTTAAACAAATTATTTATAATCATTTATTTGCTATTAATTTAGAAGATCTTATTTTATTTTAATACTAGTTCTAACAAATAGTTTAGCAGAAACAAGTAAAAACTTGAATTTGTGTGAATTACTGTTTAAGGAATGATGTGTGTGTTTGAGGTACTATTTACAGAATGATGTGTGCGTTTGAATCTTGCTCAAACTCACATTTTCTCTAAATATATATAAAAAATCTGCTGCAATTTTTAACTTTATTTTATATTCTGTTGTTACAGTGTATATGTTGTCACAGTAATTAGTCATAGAACCGTAAAGCACAATAGCAACAAATAAATTTGAATTGAAGTAAATTTAGATCTAAGGTAAATTATTTACTCTTTTTTTATACATTTAACGTAATATATTTTTTATTTTTAATTTTGTTAAATTGTCATGAAAAAATTAATTTTTCATGGTTTTAGGTATTTCGCGCAAATTAATATACTCGTATATTTTAATAAATCGACATTTTCTTTTAATATTAATTTTTATTTAAAATAGTAAATTTATACACGTAATATTCATTTTTATTCACTGATAAAGTTTCATCAAGTAATTTTTATGGGGGAGGAGGTATACAGGCACCAACTAATGTTTGGCACACAAGCTCCGGACACTATTGGCACACTTCAGGTGTTGGTGAATCTTTGTGATAATAAGAAGCTTAAAAGGTACATGAATGCGATAGAAAACACCTTTCTCATTGGCAAATATTTTGTTAGTTTAATACAGACAGTTGTTTATAAAGAATATATGATAATTAATATCGACAACTCAGTAGTCTAATTTTGTAGGATTGTTTATACATGTCTTTATATATAATTTTTCTTTGTTTTAAAAAAGATATAAATTTATTCAAATTAATTATTATATTATTGTTAAAGTGGGATTTTTTTTTTTTGCAAACATGCCATAAAATATTTATATATAATTTTGCTTTGTTTTAGTAAAGGTATAAATTTATTCAATTTAATTATTATATTATTGTTAAAATGTTGTTTTTTTGTAAACATGTCATAAATTATAAATATGTACAGGGTTTGCTGCTATTTGAAATAGCATATTTTGTTCCCTTTCTCTTATAAAAATCTCATCATGTTTGATTCTAAATTCTAAATAGTAACATTAACTAATAAAAATAATGGTAAGTAATCATAAACTATATTTATAGAAGAAAGGCAATTAAAAGAAAGAAAAAATATGTATTATTGAATTACATGTGAGCCATCAGTTTTTAATCCTTACACAAAAGCCTTTGTTTCGTTTTTTAATTAAAATCACGCTTTTTTTTTTTTTCCGAATCTCGTTTGCTTGTTCAAATTTACATTTTTTAAATCAGGCATATTAGAATGTTAAAATAATTTTAAAAATTAAATCCTAATAATTGTAACAAAAAAAGTATTATTAACAAATACTGCATTACTAAATTTATGTATTTTGATTCTATTTCTTTGGTTTACTCTGAATTAATTATAACTTTATATTCATTCAGTTTTCTTTGGTTCTAACTTTGAACTAAAAATATAAAACAGGTAAAACTCTCCATACAGTAGTGCCACTCAATGTAAGCTAGAGTAATCAATAGATGCCAGAAGGCTTGGGCATAAAATTCCCATCTAGTGCCTACTCATCCAATATCCCCAGACTAGTTTCTGGCTTGTGGCCTTTATCAGTGAGGAGCCTTGGATCTGAGAGCACTGCACCTAGATCTTAGGATCTAATGCAACCCTCCAGCAGCCACCATTTATCTCTACTTAACTACAAAACTGTGATGTTTGGTGGTTTAACCAAAAAGATAAAAGATCAAATTTTTATAAATATATTCATCATAATGTTTTTCAATAATAATATTTTTAAATGTCATATACAAAGTTATAGAACAAATATTTAGGAAAAGACATTGTCAACATTAAAAGTATCATTGAAGATTACTTCAGACCTAATTTAAATCTCAGATCAAAGTCAATACACAGCCAATAATGGAATAAAAATAAGTTCAAGATAGGTATTCTGCTCTTATCATGTTGACTGATATTAAGGTAGCAGTACAATATTAAATGTGATGTAATTTAAATGATTATGAATTTTAAAATATATGCAATACAATAACGTTTTTTATGTAAAACCATCAAGTCAGAGAAGAAATAAATGAGTTTTAATAATATATTTTTTATATAGTTTAGGTCAATTTTGATGCTCCAAAAATTTGGCACCTTATACACAGATTTGTCCCTGGATCTAAATAAACCTTGAAAATGATCAATAGGAAGTGATCAAAGCATAAATGTAAGTGGAGAAGAAAAATAATTTACTGAATATATGAATACAGAAATGACTCCTAAAATAAAACTAGATTTATAAATCAAAATTATGCTGACAATTTATATATTATAATTAATGAAATATTTTAGAAAAAAAGAGAAGCAATTATTAAGTACTGTTTTTTTTTTTAAATTCCAATTTCAAATATTTATAGCAAAAATTAATTTTTTCATGTTAGATTGCATTATTTCAAAGATAAAACAAGTATTGGATCATTTTTTAAAGTAGTAGTTCATCTTCTGAGAAGATTTTACAAGTTGTTTACTCAACTATTTTTAATTTCATTGATGTAAATACTTGCTCTGACATGAAAGAAATGCTGAAAATGCTTTCTCAAATATTGACATTTTACCAACTATTTCCACTTCTCTGATTCTGATTGACTCGATTATTTGAGCAATAGTCAACATTCTTTTTTATAAATTTTTTTCCTTATTAATTAACTCTTTAATAAAAGAATTGCAATTCAAACCTTGTCCTAATTATATATTAAGATGGTTATGTGTCTCATGGCATACAACAACGTAGTAGTGGGTGCACGTGTATATATAATGTTGAAAGGAAAAGTAGAAGTAAACACAAACAACAAATTTTTGTAGATATTTTCTACATTACACTGGAATGATAGTTAAGGATTAAATAAGTTTAAAATTAAAAAAACAATTATTATAAATAAACATTTAAAAAGATCTAATTAATATTTTTTTAATTCTGATTATGAAATTAAAACAAATATGTTTTTATGTTACAATATATATACCGGTAATTATAAAAGTCCGCTATTTATTTTGATTAAAGAAATTTTTAAAATTAAAGCTTGTAGATAGTTAATTATTTAATTGGTAGCTATAAATTTATTTAATAAATATTATAATAATGTAAGTGTACATTTTAAAGGCTAAATGTTATTATATAAACAAATAAGATAAATCCTTTTTAAATATGTTTAGTTGATTTTAAATATAGTTTTTATTGCAATATTATAGCTATTTTAGTGGATTATCTCTAATTTAATTCTTTCTTGAATTTCTCTGTCTACTCTTTATCCTACATTATTTATCTATTTGTATATGGTTAGCTGTCACCATAAAGTGATCATTTTAATATATATATATATATATATATATATGTGTGTGTGAAATAACATAAATGTGTGCATTATAATTTTTTGATATTGCATTGATTATTAACATGCTCTGTATAGTTTTACACAGTGGTAGATTGGTGAACTCTGGAAGCATCTTATGAATTCCAATCAATAAACCATTTGATTATTTTCTATTATTATTTTATATTTGGAATTAGAAAGAGAAAGACTTTTAACCTTTTTCACATGTGCCTTAAACATTTGTATAATAGCCAAACAATATAGTTTTTGACTATAGAGAGAACTCTCAACCCTCAATGCAAGATAGAAACTTTATAAAGATAAAAGCAGTCATCTTCTCTTTAATCTAATTTCTTATTTATATAGGCCAATCTGAAGTTTCTTAATTTGAGAGTGTGAAGATATTTCTCTCTTCACAGTTAATCCACTATTTCCTTTCACAAATTAACTTTTGCAAAATCTTGTGATTTATGAGTTAATATTTGAAGATTTTTTTAATGGAAATATAGAAACTAATATAATGTTATGATTATTTATTAAGTCACAGTAAATCTATAATTAGAAAGAGAAAGGGTAAATCTGTAATTAGAAAGAGAAAGGCTTTTAATCTTTTTCACATGGGCTTTAGATGTTTATATTTTTGACTAGAGAGGGAACTCTCAAATCTCATTACAAGATAAAGATTTTATAAAGATAAGAGTGGCCATTTTTATATTGGACTATTTCCATCATTTAATATGTGTATAGAATGTCTTTAGAAAAATTTAACTTTATTTAAATATTCTCATTCAACTGTTAGTAATAGCACATCAAACAGGTTAGTAAATGCACAATGTTTAGAGAGATATTCTACCCTCTTCTTCAGGTGTAGCTGGCCTTACCAGTGACAATACTAGCATGGGATTTGAACCTAGACCCTTAAATTCTTGATTATTGAATTTTAAGATAATGCTCTAACCAATTGAGCCATCCTGTCAAAGTCAACACTCAATAGAAATTTCATATACTTATCTATGAGGTTCCTCCTGAATTCTCCACTTTTTCCTAAGAGCAAAGTTGATTAGTGGCTTCAATACATTATGTATAATCACACTAGGTTGCCTATAGGATTTTTTGCCATTGTCATATGAGCAGCTTCTTTAAATTTTCTTCTTTCTTTTCTTCTATATCCAATATTTTTGTATTTTCCCAATTGAACATTCAATACACATATTAGATTATGAAACAGTCCAATATAAAAATACAATTAGAATACTTTATCTTTAACCTAAATGCTTATTTATATAGGCCAATCTGAAGCATCTTGATTGTATTAACAATAATAATGGCATCAACATAATGTTAATCCATTTATTTTAATTATCATGACTTTTTACAGTTTCAGTTATTAAAATAAATATTCAATAGTTTTCAAAAAGTATAAATGACAAAAACAGAAAAAAATTCTCTTAGTTAATTATTACAATGTAAAATTACACTGCCATTAAAAACTGGTATTTTTATTGTTTTCTCAAAACATTTATTAAACTAATTAATATGGGTGATATATTACAAATATAGGTAATGAACAATTACAATATTAGATGAGTTATGGAACTAACATTATTGAGTTAAACAGGGTTAGGTATTTAGTGGTTAAGTTCTTTGTTAACTTTATTAGAGAGTCTGATATAGCTTCCATGTCTCTTGAAAAATGAATGTTGTGGCAAGAGTTTTGTCTCTTTGTTTAATTTTCTCTATGCTCTGAATAAATAATGAGTTTTCATCTGGCTTGGGATGTTGGTATTGTGCCTTGCACCTTACAATCCAAATGGCATAGGTGATGAAAATTGACAGCCTGATTGTAGGAATATCTCTTCCACGAATGCATTCTTTTATATTAAGTATTTTGTAGTAATCTATCTTTGAATTGTTAAATATTATTGTTTTAATATTACCTAGACCCATGCATGTTTTAATTATGTGGTCAAATGTTTCCTCATCCCTGCCACAGCTGTGGCAAATTGATTGGACTTTGGTGATAGATCTTTTATATCTGAGGAACCAGTTGACCGGCATGGCATCCAGATTAATTTTAAGTAAGTAATCTAAGTATTTTGGTTCTAGAGACCAATACTTGAATAGGGTAATCAGCTTGTGATTAGTTATTCCTAATCTTGTAGTAGAGATTTGATTATTTTGTTTTAGGATGTGATGGGCATCCCACAGCTTGATCTTGCTTTGATAGTTGTTATGGGCATTTGTATTTTGTTGCATTGTTGACAGGATTAGGTGGTCAAGCCAGCTTAATTTTTTGGGGGGTGGGGTGTCAGTAGGAATTATGGATTCGGTGATCTGGTCATGGCCATACTTTTGGACTAGATTATATATCAGAGTGTGTGATTTCTGATAGTTTATTGAAGTGATGGAATGTAGTGACATTCCATTTAATCTTTTGTTTTCCTGCATGTTTCTCATGCTGATGGAAACAGTTTGCCCTTTCCATAGTAATCTTGAGCAATATTGCTCAATTTTCTTGATGAATGTTTTATTTGCATTCATCATTGGCAGGTAGTATGCAATTTTGCTGTAAATCTTTATATTTAGCAGTGAAACCTTACCATAGAGCGAAAGGTATACCTTTGAGAGGGTCTTAGTGATCTGGTCTGTGGACTGGAGGATTTTTGCCTGAAGTTCTTTAGACATTGCTGATTGCGATTTTGAAATATTAAATCCCAGAAATTTCTGTGGTTCAGCTTGGAAGCGCGATTTGATTTTTTTTTCCAGATAGGATAGACCAAGCTGTGGATTTTCCTGTATTTATTTTTAGGTCTGATAGATTGGTATATTTGTCCAATATTTCATATAGTGTGTTTAGATATTTCTGAGTTGGCAGAATGATCAAGACATCATCCATGTAAGCGACTGCCTTGATCGCTCTTTTGAGTCTGGGTATATATACTCCAGGCAGGTTATCTTCAATGTCTTTAAGAAGTGGATTGATGTAGCAGGCAAACAGGAGAGCACTGAGTGGAGATCCTTGTGGGATTGAAGTATTCGGAGTAAAACTGTTTGTATATACTCCATTGAGTGATATGTGAATTTCCCTATTGTGTAGTAAATTGTCCAGTATCTGAATTATCTGGGAGGGAACACCAAGGCCCTCCAAAATATTCAGCAGTGTGCTGATATTGACTGAGTCAAATGCCTCAGATATGTCAAGTTGTACGGCAATGGGCTTGGATTTTCTGTTGGTTCTGATGTAATCCAAGAGTATTTTGGTTTCACCAATCGCCGTGAGTGCTGATGAGCCTTTCTTGGCATACTGAGAGGGCATGATATGACTCAGGATTTTATGTTGTATCTTATCTTTAATGACACCCTCTATAATCTTTATTAAGAGTGGAGACATGGATATGGGTCTTATGTTGTTTATATCAGTAGGGTCTTTGCTCTTTTTGATAAATGGCACCAATGCAACTGGATATAAATTTTTAATGAACCTTTGCTTTTGCGCAAGATGGTCAATCATTAACATGATGATTGGGACAGTAAAATTGCTTAAGTGGGAGAGGAGAAATTTAGGTATCCCATGCATTCCAGGATGGATGCTGTCTGGAAGGGAGCATAGTTTGTTTTTAATATCTTGGACTGTGATCAAATGATCATCACTGGATGAATGTCTTGTCCAATCATGATCTACTGATGAGTTGTGTTTTTTTAATTTGTTTTCAAAGTGTAGTTTAATTTTTTCAAGCATGTGGTATCCAGTCATGCTGGTGCCCTGATGTTTAATTAGTATTGGAGTATTTTGTTTTTTCTGTGGCCCCAGTGCCCACCTGAGATATCCTCTAGTCCAACAATATTGAGGAGCCAGATATATCTTGGATCTTTTCAGAGACACATATTCAGCAAGGGCTTTTTGCTTTGCTTTATATTCATTCTTAAGTGAGATGATGTCATCTATCGAGTTGCTTTCAGTAGAAAACTGTTTAAGTTGAGCATTAATGTTCTCTAGGTCCTTTAATAATGAGGTTGGGCACTTTGACCTGTGGGAGTACTGGACTATTAGAGTTTGCAGAACTCCCACTAGTGCAAACCAAGCCTCCTCAGGTGGTCTTGAAAGTATATCTATTTTCCTAAATAGAATATATGCCTCTGATGGGATGGCTTCAGTTATGTTGGCCTTTGTTAGCATTCTAATTGTTTTGTTGTGATTCAGTTGTGTGAGGTTATCAATTTGCATTGAGATGACCACTGCAAAGTGGTCAGAGAATGCTACAGGCTGAAGCACTGCCTCCATAATGTAGTGGAATTCGGGTGTGTAAAAGACCAGATCTATCAAAGATCTGTGTCTTCTGGTATAGAATGAAAAAGCACTATCTGGAAAAAAAACCTTCCCCACTAAGAAAGCCTCTATTCAGAAGATGAAGGTATTTATTGACAAATTCTCCATAGGAAGTGTTAAAATCCCCAACAATCACTGTTGGCCAGCTACTGGTGGAGATTATCAGGTTGATGCTATTAACTATTTTAATATATGAACTGACATTGTTAGGAGTGTATATGTATATAGCATTAAAGGTGGTAGTTCCATATGTGAGTTTGATAGATATTATATTTTTGTCTGTGTAAGTAATTTTAAAACTATCTGGAGCTTTTTTACTATTTATAATTATGCCTACTCCTCCAGCTGCTACATTACTAGTGCTAAACTGAGTGTAACCCAGTTTGGATAGTTCTTCCATGATAATACTGCTGGAGTTTATGTGATATTTAGTTTCTCCCATGAATAGTATATGTGGTAGGTTGTTTTGAAACCAGTGTTTTATGGCATATACACAGGCAGTGGAGTTGATACCTCTTATATTCAACCCCACAATCTTACAATTAATAGTCTGCACTGTGTTGGTGACCACTATAGATAACCGCAAGTGGGTTTATAGATGGTGAATTGGTCTTTGGTCTTATATTTGGTCGGAGGACTTGAGAATCTTCTGAAAAGGTTGGTGTTAAAAGATTGACAGATTCACATGTGTCTTCTCTATCTATTCCATTTGATGGGTTTGGAATTATAGGGTTACTTGTCTTTCTTATCTTCTTGATACTGCTTGTTGTGCTAGATTTAATAGTATTTGCTGGAGCTATGGAACTACAACCTTCATCTTCTGAGTCTGCCTTTTGGTTTGTGAAAGATTTTCTTTTATTGTTTATAATTATGGATTGTGTAAGCTCCATTTCAGTTTCATCATTAGGTTTATACTCAGATTCAATGTGTGTTTTGTTTTTACAAGATGACTTCTTAATTATTTTGTTTTGAGTCTTGCCTCTATTGAGATCTGGTATATGGTTTTGCGAAGGTAGCATTTTATCCTGATTGTTGGTGTGTATCAGATTGTATGGCTGTTTTTGATTGTGTGTAGCTGTGTTTAAATCTTTTGGTTTTATCTTTGTTGGTATAGGTACATTGTTACTTGAGAACTTTTGTGTATTTTGTTTGTTTGTGGTATGTGGTAAGTTTAAAGAAGTTTTAAAACTTAGTAATTGGTTATCTCTTTGAAGTGAATTGGTTGTGTTAATATTTTGGTCTATTGAGAAACACTGCTTATCACTTTGTTTTGTTTTGGATAAGGGTTGCACATTTTGATATATTTCCGAACATTTATGGTTTTTGTTATTTCTTTCTCCACACTGGGAGCAATTCCTTGTCATGCACTCTCTGATCAAGTGTGTTCTTTGACCACAAGCAAAGCATTGGGGTCTTACTCCCAGAAATGCAAGAATCATAGGAGCTTGAAACTGATGGTAGTGGGTATATCTGTAGGTTTAATTCCTTGTTTCAGATGCAATTCAAACACAGCAGTGTTAGATAATATTGCATCACCAGCCCTATCTTCTGGTAAATATACAAATTTGTATATCTTTCCAATTGGGCTGAGGATGCTTTGAAGCTGATCTTCTTCAAAACCAGAAATGCAGTTTTTTATCTTGCCAGATAATGCTGATGTTCTATTGAAGTCAACATAGCAATAAAATGGTTATTGATGGTCCTATTGTACTTTGAAATTATTGTTTATACCAAAAATTGTTTATATCAAAAATTATTGTTTATACCAAAAATTGAAATTTTTTTATCAGTTATTTGTATTATTTCATTAAACAAATGGAATATTGTTCTTTATCTTTCTATTGGAAATAAGGATTAAGGTATGGATTGTGAGAATTTTTAATTCTAATATTGCATACATTTTGTAATGAAAAATAAAATTATGAATGGAATTAGTATATTACTGATATATTATTATCTGTATGAATAAAAGAAACTCTCCACACAATGATTTAAATAAAATGAAAAATAAACAACAATAATTTACTCTCATGAAATTAATATAGTTTTTGTTTCTAAAACTTTATTAACAAAACTATCTCAGGGTTCTCTAACATATTGCTTAAATGTCAGAATACAACATCTGCATCCTGAATATATCTGAAATTGAATTATAAGCATATAAAAATATTCAATAAGATTTTATTCTTTTTTTTATTTGTATATAATTCAATAAACAGTGATAGTACACTGGGCCAGAAAGATTATAAATTTATTATTTAAAAATGTACAGCTTAGTACTGCTTCTGATCAGGTCGGTGCATGAGTCTTTCTTGTTTATCTCATTGATGTTATTTGCAATAAACCACATTTCTTTATATTTTCTTTTGAGATCATTATACTCAGTGCAAATGACTTTAATATTAAATGGATTGAAATTGTGGCCCAATTCTAACACATGTTCCAAAAATACAGAATTAATGTTGTAGTCTGTTTTAGCTCATCGGTACATATATATTTGCACTATGTTAATCTTGAAATGCTGTTAGCATGAGACTCACCATAATAAATTGATTTTCAGGTTAGTACATTGCACTTAATTTTATAAATTATTTGGAGAGCTTGGTCTGGAGGTAATTTGTCTTTGGTGTTGTTCAACATTTGGTTGAGATTAGAGGATGCTCTAAAACTAATATTGAAATCATTTGGGCAGATTGTTTTCATCTTTTTAAATATACCTGATATAAAAGGAAGGCTGATCCATGAATTAATGTTATTGTTATCTATGTACCTGGTATTTAAAGAGGAACAGAATTTTTAAGAGCTTTATTTAATATATTATTATGATTATACCCTAAATTGACTAGGTCTTTTATATAGTTTTTGATGTTCTTATCTATGCAGAAGAAAAAAACTATTATTAATATACAGGATGAGCTGAATCAATTATCTTCTTTAGCATGGACAATAGAGAATGAAGATAATATTGCTAGACATGTATATTCAGCATTCAAACACACAAATAAATCATAAAATGATCATAAAACCCCTCAACATTCACGGTGTAATTTACCCACATTTATATATTTCAATTTCACATAAATTAACTGGCTTTAAATGTTTTTTTTTTGATTAGAAACTATAAATTATGCAAGTTTGAAATAGCAGGAGACAACACTGAAAACTATTTAAAAGACCTAGTCAAATCAGGGTATGATCATAATATATTAAATAATGCTTTTAAAAAATTTATTCCTTTTTAAATATGACACATAAATAACAACATTAATGCATGGATCAGTCTTCCTTTATACTGGGTACATCTGAAAAGATGAAAATTAATCTGCTCAAACAAATTCAATATTAGTTTTAGGATACCCCATAATCTCAATCAAAAACAAATTGTTTCCAGACCAAGCTCTCCAAATAATTTATAAGATTAAATGCAATGAACCAACCTGCAAAGCAATTTACTGTGGTGAGTCTCATGTCAGCAGCACTACAATATTAACACAGCACATATATATATATATATATATATATATATGTATCATTTGTATATATATATATATATATATATATATATATATACAAATGATCTAAAACAGACTCCAACATCAAGTTTATATTTTTTAAACATGAGTTAGAATCAGCCACAATTTTGATTCATTATTGAGAGCAATGAACAAAAAAAAAATATTAAGAACTATGGTTTGTTGCAAATAACAACAAAGTGATACACAAAAATATTCATGCATTGCATTATCATGCAATCTATAAACTTATTTAACTTATTTTATTTTCTATACACACATATTAATTCTATGAATATGACTAACCTGGTCAAAAGCAGTTTTAAACTATAAATTTTTAAAATATATATATATATAATCTTTCCAGCATAATGTATCATCAGTATTTATTGAATTATATAAGAATATTGTTAAAAATAATTTCATCTGCTCATCTATCAGTTTGTATTTATTAATTATTTTGATATATAAATACATCATAAATGTCAATAGCAAACTTGTCATATTTAAAACACATACTGTAATCTTTATGCATAAATAAATCACTATCATCTATGGTAGTTGTTTTATAGACATCCACACTGTGGGATGGCTGGGAATGTTCATAAGTTATATTTTTTCAACAAAAACAATGCCATCTCTTGGCGTGGATGTCTATAAAACAACTACCATTTACACCTTTATTCTAGTTAGCAATAGAACTTTATGCAAGGATTCTCTATAGTGATCATTATCAATTTGTACCCACTATTTAGATTTACAATCATTTATTCATTATTACAATCTTTAAAAAAAATTGAAGCTTTTTTTTTAAATAACTACCATTTTTTCAAGATGCAGTCAAAATATGGTAGTCATTTTATAATATAGATGAAATTATAGGATAGTGACTTTATTTAAGTTACATCTTTTGAAAATAAAATGCAACATTCACAATAAAAATTTATACAGTAAACTATATTGTTTTGATTATAGAATTAAAATGCAATTAATGCATTGTACTTAACTTTCATCCAGTGATTTTACAAAATATTTAGTGCTTTCATTTATGGCATATCCAAAATAAAAATGATTTTCATCTTTAATGATTACAACATCAAAAAAAGTACCAGTTTCATTCAGCACAGTGATCATAAAACAATAGTGACATGATGCACTATGGCTTCCCCTTTATCAGAATCAGAAATATCTCAGCCACTATACCCAGAGAAACCTGTTAGCCATCTTATCTTCCCTTTCCATTTCCTACTCTAAATTTTTTCCATATTCTTCTCTATCCTGTTTCATCCCATTTCCGCAGCATTATATTTGTCCATTCTATGATCTTTATATCTTGATCCTCATTATCTTTTTCTAAATCCAGCATAAAAACCAAGAACCCACTTTCTGTATAATCACTGTTTATATTTATTCTTTCACAACTTCATTATTTGTACCATTTGTGATTGTAACATTTGCATTCAATTAACTGATGCTTAATATTTTTCATGCCTTCCTAACATAACTTGCAAACTAAATCACTCACATTTCACAATTTATGTGTATATTTCTTTAGTGCTAATGATCCTGTTCAAGCCTTAAACAGTAAAATACTTTCATTACAATTATTGTAAATTAACTCACACCCAATATTATTTTTTATTTCTATATATATTTAAACTCTTTTTACTCTTCATACTAATTCTCCTTCTCTCCAACTCCCTATTTTTATTAATGCATCTAGTCTTCTATCCCATTCTTTGCCACTATATTACTCATCAATTCTCCTAACACAATCATCCCATCTTTTATACAAGTATATTAACATAAAGTCTTTATCCAATTCTTTTGCATACCATACTACCTTTCTTACCCATCTTGTTGTGTCTTTTACTCATAACCCAATCTAATTTTGTCCATTCTTTCACTATCCATAAATTTCAATCTCATGTTGATAAGATGAGATGCACCATGACTTCTTTTTCGAAGTCAGGAATCTCTCAGCTACCATGCCCAGATAAACCTGTTAACCACTTTACCTTTCTTTTCCATTCTCCACCATATGTTTTTCCTATACTCTTCTCTATTCTGCTCTATCCCATTTCCACAACATAATCTTTGTCAACTCCATGACCTTCATATCTAAATCCCTCTTATCTTTTTCCAAACCCAGCATAAAACCCACCTTCTATATAATCACTTAGTTTATATTTTCCCACAACTTCATTATTTGTGCTTTTTCTACTTACAAGCATTTACATTCAATTAACAGATGCCTAATATTTTCTATGTCTTCCTTACACAACTTGTAGACTAAATCACCCACATTTTTCCATTTATGGGTATATTCTTTTATTGCTAAAGATCCTGTTTGAGCCTTAAAAAACTACTTTCTTGCTATTATCATAAATTAACTCACACCCAATATTCTGTTTACTTCTATATATATTTAAACTTTTTACTCTCTATATTAGTCCTCCATCTCTCCAACTCCCTATTCTTTATTAATGCATCTATTCTTCTATTTCATTCCTTGCAATTAATACATTTAACAATTCTTCCAACACAATCATTCCAACTTTTGTATGAGTGTACTAACAAAAACTCTCTACATACAATAGTGCCACCCAGTTCAAGCTATAATAATCAATGGATGTTAAAAATCCATATCTAGCCTATTCATCCAATATACCCAGACTAGTTGTCTAGCTTGTGCCTTTCATCAGTGAATAATAGCTTGTGTAAGCATAAAAAATGTTGATCATGTGATACTTTAATTATTTATGACAACAAAGTGTATTAATATTTAGTTATAAAATGTATATATTAGTTAATCTATATTTATTCAATCTGTTTTATTGATTAAAATTTTTATAAATGTTATTTTGCTCATGACAAAAAAGATCATGAATATAATAGTCATCATAATTGTAAATTATTTTAAGAAAAAAAGACTTCACACATCATGCTGTTACTAATCAATTTTATGTGATGAAAGTTACTATATATAAGTTTAAAATATCATTTACTTTTTCAATTTTAAATCAATAATATCATAATTTGTTCAAGATAGTCGATCAGCAAAAAGAAAAAAAAGATTTACTTATTTACATACATTATTTAAAACTACATCAGTCAAACATTCGCAACATTTCTTTACTTACATTTTATTTAATTTCACTGCATTTATGTAAAATAAAAAATATGCAATTTAAAAGAAAAAAATAATAACATTGCAAAAAAAATTTAAAGTGTACATTTTGTTAAATTATTTTTTTATTTAATTTTAAAATGTATATTATAAATAGTTTTTTTTTCATTATGCTTTATTTTAATTCAACAAATTATGATTCAGGAAATAATATTCTGCAAGCATGTGAGAAGCGAAATGGTGATTCGCAATAGAAAAATCTTTTTTATTCTTTTTAAATTATAGCTACCAAAATATTTTTAAATAGTACATTTACTCACCGTTTTTTTTTTTTAATACTAAATTAAATAAAATGTTTACTCATTAACACTTTTTTTCAATTTAAGCTTTTTTTTTTTAAATGATGAATTTATATTTTGAATTTAATGAATTAATTTTTTCCTAGGAATCTATTATAACTTCTTATTTTTTTATGTGAGGTTTTACTTTATAAAGCATTTTGGGGACGCAATTGCCATTGGTAATCAGGGTATAGGTATGTTGTAAAATCAACGTTATAATTAGATAGTAAATTTAAAAAGAGAAATAACAAACAATATTAAAAAATTTAATCCACGTAATGCATAGTTTTGCTACTTGCTCCAAAAACTATATGGACAATAAGATGTGAAATGATTTTCGATAATGATTGGAATAAACATTTTAATAATTGCATCAGATATATCCCCAAAAAATAACAGAAAAAAATTGGTCAAACATTGGTCTGTCTTCATCTGAATTATGAAAAATTAAAAAAAGGATTATTTAAATAAAAAACTTATAAAATAATATATAAATAAGTATAAAGATTTGTAATTAAAAATTTATATGTAAATAATTATTGTATACGTATATTTTTTGTGAATAAAGATTTTAACTAAAATTAAAATAAATAAATAATTAGATAGTAAATAAAAATCTTTAAAATGGAAACTATTTACTATTTTTATCTAAGATTTTAAGGTTTTCATTTACTACTTTGACAACAGATTATATATTCTATTGTTTTACTTTAACATGAGAGCTACAATGTGTAATTTATATATATATGTAATTAAAAGATAAAAGCTACAATGTGTAATTTATATATATATGTAATTAAAAAATAAAACTAAGAATAGGCTTACTTAATTATGCATAACTTAAAAGTAATATTTAAAATAAAGGATTAAGGAATCACATTTAATTAAAAGCAAAGTAGAAAATAAGCTTTGTAGATGGGTGAAACAAGCAAGAAATCAATTTTATCTAGATTAAAATATTTCAAAGAAAGAAATTTAATGCAATATCAGAGAACTTCTATCATCATCATCTTCATAATTTTTTTGCCATTAGCAATCCACTGCAGAATGAAGGTCTCTCCAAGTTCCATCTTCTCCAATATCTAGTCTCCACCCCATCATCCTTCTTTATTTCATTCATCCATCTCACATGTGGTATCTTTCTAGGCTTTTACTATCTCTTGGAATCCAGTTTAAGATTTCAACTGCAGAAAGGAATTTGCTATCAACTGAAAGGAGATCCTTGGTTCTTCTTGGAGATCTTAAAGGAACTGACCAGGGCAAAGGTCTAATGTCCACTCCATACATTCTTCTCATTGCAGCTATTATTACTATATAGTTATTTATATAATATACAAACATGGATGGGATACTTACCAACACACATTAGACAGCATGGTGAATTTAATTGTCTTTTTATCTCTGAGTTTAAAGTAAAGAAACACTTTGGTCTTTCTTCTCAGTTGCCTGATAGCTCTTAACTGTATTCAGTTGAGTTTTCTTGAAGTCAGAATGAATGTATGTGTAAATGATTTTTTTTTTCTAATATATATTTATAATCATGAGAACTTTCTATAATTAATTAAATTACATTAAATTAAACTAATTGAATTAAATCTGTTAATCATCTTTAAGATGTTTACATTCATATCATAGGATAAAATACTCCAGAAAAAAAAGAGAACTGAGTAGATATATAAACTGTTGAAAATTTCAAACATTATGACTATGGAACCAGTAGAAAGTATCATGAAGGAGAAACTTTTCTGAGAAATCAGCCCCTAGAAGTGAAACAATCTGATTAGAGATTTGAACAAGTAATCTTGACTTTCATTATGTTATTAATACACCCCAAGGAGTCTGTATTTAACTGAAGACATTTGAATTCAGAAAAATAATTTAGTCCCATTTGATATATTAGAATAATTATTTTTTTTAATAAGGAATTGAGAGTAAAGATATAACAAAACTGATACAGTTCTAACCAAACTGCTTGAAAAACAAAAAGACTAACCTAACCAAAAATTGACACAGTCATGAATGAACTTCAAACCTTGTGGATAATTCATGTTAGCAGTTAGAGATAAAATTTCAAATCATGCAGCTAATAAGTGATCAGACTCCATAATTTAAAATTAGTGCAAGACAAAATTTCAAATCATGCAACTAAAAGGTGATGAGACTGCACAATTAAAAATTAGTGCAGTAACAACAGTTATAAATGAAGTATCAAATTGAAGGAAAAAATAGAATGGCATTATTTGGGGGGAAAAAACTGTATTGATAAATTCTATAAAAGCAATCCTGTTGAATGTCACTATGTAATATTAAAAAACTTCATCTTTTAGCAAAGATTATGAATTAATGGGGGAAAGTGTTGTCATTCCACTCAAATATAGACAGAATTTTTAAAATTGTTGCATAAGAATATCCACGTATTGCCAACACTAAAGAGTAAGTATGTGGATATGTCTTACAGCCAAATACAATGATAGAGGTTAAAAAATATGTAAAGAAATATACAACTTCTCAATCTACAATGAATATGCCAACTGAAAATATATACCTGCAGAGAGACTATAAGATTATGCAGGCACCATTAATGGTATATTACTTCAAATACTTATAAGTACTTACTATATATGAGCACTATATTACATTGTAAAGAATACAAATGCCAATAAAATAACAGATTAAAACTTAATTAGTTGTTAAAAATTATTAAGATAGTGGCATGGGATTTACAGCATACAACACACAAAATGGAGAAATAATTCAGGGGAAAAAACTATACATATTTGTATATGGCCTTACAATCTGAAGTCAAATAAGTTGGCTAAAAACATTGTTAAATAGATAAACAAGGCACTTAAGAAAATCAATAATCATAATATGCAGGAAGTCTTATCTATTGTATATTAAATTAACATTCCATGCTGTTGATAATTACCTGGAATGTCTCTGGCTGAACTATTGCTAGGCTGAAAAGTGTGAATAAAATTCACAATGTTAATTAGTAAAGAAAATGAACAGTACAGAGCAGTGATAAAAAAGATATATGCTAGAGAAAAGACTTTGGATGTAAGATTTATTAAATATAATATGTGCTGGGGAGAGTGAAGATTGTGGAGAAAATATTCAAGAAAATAGTCATAATAGAATTGAAGATCAGAAATATCTAAACCATATTTATTAACAGCAGACAAACAAAATAACATTCCAATATAGAAACACCTACTGAAGAAGAAACAAAAAAACTCACTTAAAACCAAAAGTAGCTGAGTTACTATCAGATGATGAATTTTTTTCATGTAAATATTAGTTTGAAAAAGACTGACAGATAGAAAGGAATGAAATTGAACAGAAAGACCAAACCATGGGATAGACAAAAATAAAATCATTGAAAAGGCATAGACTTCCAATACACTGGTTACAAAAATGAAGGCCAAAAAAATTGAAAGATTACATCCTGGAGTAGAGGAATAAATAAAATATTTCTATTAGTAAATAAATTACTTAGAAGTTAATTATGTAATTTAAAAACAAAAATCCATTTATTACATATTTTAATATATATAAATGGGCAAGAATGAAGAAATGTAAACTGTAATATTTTCCTGAAGGTTTGTGATGATGGTATTTTAGTTATAGTTACATAGCATAAGCTTGTGGTTAAAACACCTGTAGAGGTCCCTGCTATCGCATTTTATACGCATATTGTCGAGGTTATAGCCTCAGTAAATATTACTTATAGTTACATATTGGATTATTTCCAACTAATATTAAGTATTGAATGTCTTTAGAAAAATTTAACTTTATTTAAATATTTCAATTACTAATAGTTGGATTGAAATATTTAAATAAAGTTAATTTTTTCTAAAATCATTCAATATATAATCCAATATATAAATAATCTCTAATATATTCGTAAAGAAAAAAACTCTAAAAAAATATTCACTTCCAAAAACTATACTCTGAATGGTCTAATCTGATTTATTTATTGATAATAAAAATTTATAATTAGGAAATATTATATGTATATTTGATTGTTATTAGTAATATAAACTATAATGATTATTATTTTGAAGCAAGTATCTATTTAAAAGAAATAATTGGTTATATAGAATAAAATATACTTTTTTACCAATTTCTGTATTTACTTCTCTTTTCTTAAGCTTCGATTTCAAGTTTTTTTCTTCTTAGTTTTGTTTTTTAATCAGGAATTTTCATTTTTAATGACTATCTTTTTTTTATTTGGATCCATTCGCTTTCTTTACTTTTTTTTTTTAACACTCATTGTGACATTCTTTTTCTTTTCTGTATTACTCTTTTATTTCATACAATATACAAAGAAAAAAAATTTCTTTAACATGATATCAATATAATTTTAAAATCTTTTAATTGTCTTCTTTTAGATGAATTTAATTGACAATTTGAAAATTCTTTAATAAAAATCAAGTGCTTTGATGTGAAAGGATGTGATGATGACATTTTACTAATAATTTTATGTCGGACTATTTTCACCATCTAATATTAACTGTTGAATGTCTTTTAGAAAAAGTCAAAATTTATTTAAACGTTTCATATACATTTCATTAGGGAACTGCATGCTATTACTAATGTATTTGAAAAGTTTAAATAAAGTTTGAATTTTTCTAAAAGACGTTTAACAATTAATATTGGATAATGAAAATCAGTTCAACATATAATTACAAATCCAAGTATCAATTGTTTGCAAATTTACTTCATCTGAAAGCGAACTTTCAAGTAAAGTTATATATAAAAATAGAAAAATAATATAATGCGGTATATATACTCACAAATATACAAGGAAAAAACATAAAATTAAAATATTTTATCAAAAATAAATTACTTGTTTTAAATTTTTTATTAAATATGTACACATAGGCATATGCCTCTACATACAATTATATACATGGTAAGTTCACCAGACGAAAATGGAATCAAATAATTATGCAATAGGATACTCTAACCAAGGAGAACACTTGATGTTCATCAATTTGAAACCTTTAAAAACGGCCTTTAAATATATATATTTTAGTTGAAGACCAAAATTTTCATAAGCTTCTCTTAAAGAAAACAATAAAGGAAAAGGTATTATGCCTTAACCTTGCTAATTCGGATGATGAGAGTTTTTAGTGGTTTTTAACTTTTGTTTTATCTCCTAACTAAGAATAACTAGATATTTTTAAGTTTTATCAAGTCCAGATTTAAATTCCATGTCATAGATATTTGTCAGAATATATACATACAAATGTATATAACTTCGAATTGTTTTTATAATTAAAGACATTGGTGTTGTTAAATTTGTGTTCTAATAAATTTCAAACTTTAATAAAAATTATAAATGTATCTTGCTATATAAATGGATTATGTATAATGCATCATTTGATAAGGATAAAAGAATTGTTGACAAGGAGTATCGACTATCAACAAGTAATTGTTCTATCTGAAAGCATGTTGGATTAATAAAGCAACAGAATTCTACATCTAAATAAAAAAATTATTGTCATCATTGCGATTATTACCCCCCCCCCTTGCTATATATATATACTGAATGTCTATAGGCTTACTTTTCGTTTATCTGAAAAAAAGTTCAACATAAGTTAAAATTAATTTAATTTCAGCAATAAGAGAAATTATATAAAATTTTACATATACATGAGTGCGTGTATGCGTTCATATTTACATAAATTCATAATTTTAATGTGGTCTTAAAATGATAAAAAATAGACCTAATACTAGTGTTAAAATAATTTATATAAAAATATTCTATTGAAACAGTGTGTGATAAACAGAATCCATTATCTCAGAGCCCGAGTAATTATGACACTTTCTGACTAGCAGAGAAGTTTATCGCGATAAATATGTGAGTGAGAGTGTGCGTGCTTACATGCATAAATGCTGCAAAATCAATTGCTAACTATAAATTTTGAGACAATATTTTATTACATTTGTTATTTATTTTAATTGAAAATAACTGTATTATAAACATTTTAGTTGTTTTTTTTATAACAATATTCATTTATACATGAGTAGCATTAAATTATCTTTTTATTATTTAATAACTTATGGAATGTTTGTCCTTCATAAATTATGATAACTTGACCCTATTAATGCATTTGGAAAAGAAGAGAATTTTACTGGTCCTTGATAATTACAATTGTTTGGTAATCCACTGCGTGGAGCAAAGTTTACAGAAGTATAAGTTGATTTACATTCTAAATTACCGAAGTTCGACGAAGAACTAGGCCTAAAGGTAGAATGATTTTGCAAAGAATATGGAGAAAATCTATGAATAAATCGAAGTCCTGTATATGGGTGATGAAAAACACCTTGCATTGTTGTTGGAGGAACATTAGATTGAAACAAAGCTCGATTAGAAGGCGAAAACATTGTAGATGAATAAACTGATAATTTATCTTCATAGGAAGAAGGCAGTTGTTCTGCATGTATACGGGTCTGTAAATAAGACATAATCCTTACACAACGGGAGTCATTGGTATCAGCACCTTCAACATCAGTCATGAAACGAAATACTTCTTTCATGCATTCATTATAACCTGCTTGATAATGTTGGATCATATCTCCCCATAATTCTTGATTAAATAATTGGCCTAAAAAATAATAAACACAATTTAAATATACAGGAGTAATGAATTATATTTATTCACTTATTATATTTGTATTAAGTCTACATAGATGTTAAGAAAATCATCTTGAACTAATAGATATAAACCAATAAATTAAATTTTTCAAATATTTATTTTCATAAAATATTTGTAAACAATAATAAAAAAAAGTTGTAATAGTGAGTTAAAAGTTTGTACTACTTTCTACACTGATCGGAACTAAATAATCAACGATTCTTGACAATATATAAGGGTATATGTAAGTAAGCATCTATCTTTTTAAATACATATTATTGCTTCCTGAAAATAATATATATTACATAATACTAATTACATAAAACTCTGATCACTACATTCCCATAGAAAATAGATATTAGAATTCTAGTATATCCTAATAAAATAGATTTTAGTCACTGTATATATATATATATGATAGATTGGAGTATTTATTTTATGTTTATAGTAATAGTCATCATTGATAAAAATATATTAATCTTTAAAAATTTATATAAGTAGCAATATATATATATGCAAATAGAAATATTCATGAAACTATATATATATATATTCCTGTCAACAGATAATAAACTTTAAAAAAAAAAGTCAAAAATATTGTTTATTTTGTACAAACATATTTATTTTATAAAAAGCTCTACAGACATATCTACTCCTGTATGCATCAAAAAATAATCTGAATATTACATTCTCTGGTTAAAACAGATTGAGTAACTATTTGAAAGTGTATTGCAACTAAGTTGATATCTCTAGAACATTGTTAATAATAATTTGCCATTGACTCAATTTATTTCATTATTTCAATTTTAAAATTGTATCATAAATTTTAGTGAGCTCTTAAAATGTTTCAAATATCCCAAATATGGTTTAGTATAGTAGTAAAAGAATAGACTCAAGAGCTAAAGGATTCTGGGAAACTACTCTTAGTTGTATAAAGTTTTTAAAAATCTGATTAAGTCAATTAGTTATGTTTAACATGGCATTGGAAAATTGGTTAAATGATATCTTAAATACTGAACTGTATGATTACATATTCAGACAAACTAGCTCATTCCTATAAATTGTGAAAGAATAATTTTTATAGTATGTATATGCATATATATTAAAAATATAAAGAAAAAAACTCTACATACAAAAATTGCAGATCTAAATATTAAAATAAAGTCTAGAATCACTAAAATATTAACTAAATGAATAATAATATTCTTGATATTTTGAAAAAAATATTTAAAATTAAATTAAAAACGTCTCTACAGATAAATGAATTTAATTCTGATTGTGACAAAAATAAAGTTAAATCGTTAATATTGTAACAAAAGAAAAAAAATAATGTGTTTGTAAAAAGAAAAGAAAAGATGTTGTTGCCATATACTTACTATTCATATAATCATAAAAATAAATTTAATTAAATATATTTTGTATCAAAAATTATAGTATCAAAAAAAAAGAAATTATAAGAAAATTATTTGTCTGAAGGTTTGTAATGATGGTATATTATAAGATGTGATATGTTGGACTATTTCCATCATTTATGAGTGAAAGTTGAATGTATAGAAAATTTTAAACTTTATTTAAACTTTCCAAATACTTTATTTAAACTTTCCAAATACAAACAACTTGTTAGTAATAACACACAAATAACCTGTATTGTCTACTTGTGTGTTATTACTAAGAAGTTGTTTGTATTTGGAAAGTTTAAAATGTTCCATACATTCAACATTCACTCATAAATGATGGAAATAGTGCAACATATCACATCTTATAAGAAAATTATTTCTGTTCATTCCTAAAACAAAAAAGTGTGAACCTATGCTGTTTTGATGAATGTAAGATAAAAAAATAATTATTGATTTAATAGGATTATCAGTATTTTTATTAATGATAAATTACTTAATTTTAATCTTCCTGTTTGTCCATCCGGACAATTTTCATCAAGTAATTGTAAATACCGAGGCATGGTTATAATTCATATACTTAAAAAATCAAGAATAATTCTATTGTTAACAAGTTTCATTGCAGGTCAGAGTGTGTGGTCATACAGATATGCATGCATATGGTGGTTTCTATGTTGTTCTCATAGCTCACTATGCATTGCAGTCACCACTTGCTATATACTATGACAGCTTTCTTTTTTCCATTTTCCACTTGCTGTAAACTTTCTACTTTAATTTTAGTATTAAACTGTTATTATATATCAGAATATAATAAATTTGACTTCATTTGATAGATATATTTATTTAAAAACAAAATTATAAAAAAATTACATTTGAATTTCACAATTATTTTACAAATCAGATTTTAATCAAAACAAAGAAGTGTTTCATTATTTAGCTGTCAGGAGGAACAGACTGATTTTAAAAAATGAACTAAATCTTTTTTATTTGATATTTGTATTTAAAATATGAACAAATATCAATATCTAATAAATCTATCAAATTATGCTTTAAAAATTTAAAAAAAAAATTAATATTTTTTTCAATATTGCAATAAATTCTAACAGACTATTTGTGATAACATGCTTACTAAAAAGCTTGTAACTGGTGTCCCTGTAATGTGCATTGTTTTCTTTACACAGAAAAATATAACTTTATTTTTAAATATAAACCACTTACATACAAAATAAATATGTAATAATGTATATTCTTTATGTGTAATAATTATTACATAATTATTGTGCAAAAATAATCATGAATCTTGGTAAACTTTCCAAAAAATCAAGTTTTTAGTCATTCAAAATATTTTCTTGAAGTAATATAGCAAAGTTTGAGACTTCCAAGAAATAATACAAGACCATTACGTCAGAAATTAAGTTGTTACATTTTCAATGATCCTGATATCTTTAGAAATTTTTAGAAATAAAATTTAGAATAAAATATGCAATATAAATGAATTTTAACAATCAGAAAAAAAATTAGTGAAATATCTCAAAAGATGATCATATATGCAAATTGATTTTTTTGATTTCTCAAACAAGACATTAATTTGATTATGATGAATGGTTAAACAATATATAGTTTTATAAATGTTGAAAAACATAAAGAGGTTGTGTTATCCATTCCAACTAACCAGGATGCTTTATAAAGTAATCTATCTCTAGCAGTATGAAAATATTTACCTACAAAGGTATATATATAAAGAGGATATATTCATTTTAAATCATGTGTTCCAATGATACATAAAATGGCAAGTCTGAAATCATTTTTGCATCGCAGTGATAAACTATGTAAATATAAGAGTGATAAAATTTTAAATATTGAACTATTTGCTAATGAACTTTTAAAGGTTGGTTATGATAAAAACCAAATCTTGCATACAGTAAATTCATTTAATAAGAAAAGTGTTTGCAGTGTTACTTTGGATAATAAAAAATGGATATCTATACCATTTATAAATAACATGCAATATAAATTAATCAAGAATATATTTAAAGAAAAGTATAATATTTCATTTTGTGTTCCTCCAAATGTTAATAGATTAATTAATAATTCTAAGAGTATAATTCTTAAATTGCAAAGAAGTAATATAATTTATCAAATTTCGTGTGGGTGTCAGAAATTTTACATCGGTGAATCGGGATGTTCTGTGGAAAAAAGATTGAAGGAGCATCAATTATTATATAATCAAATTAAAAATAACATAAATAGTCAATTTAATACAGCTTCAGTATTATTTGACCATGAAAAAACTTGTAATTATAAGTGTACATTTAATAGTAATGAAATAAAAATATTAATGGAAGAAAGAAATCATGAAAAGATGAAAATTAAAGAAGCAATATTAATTGATAAATATAAGAACGATGTTATTAATAGGCAAACTGCAAATACAGCCATACACAACTTATGGAAATATACATAACATTAAGTTTAAAATTTGAAATTCAGTTAAAGCTGATGAGGATTTCCACATAATTTAAAGTGCTACAAAATAATTTAGACTATAATATTATATTTACCGTTCATTTTTGTTTTTTTCTTATATATACATTTTATAATGGGTATTGTATTATATATATATATATATATATATATATATATATATATATATATATATATATATATATATATATA